>CM077151.1:14542638-15265406 GCA_039583875.1 Platanthera guangdongensis
GTGGCTACGTCCGTTACAAGCTTCTCTATCGCCGCGCGATAGGAGCTAACGCCTCGCGGTAGTGATGTGATCCAAAGTGGGAGGTTTAGTTTTTAAGCAAAGTAAAATTCGATCTATTTAAAATAAAACGCGCGAGAGGGTTTCGCCGACTATTTTGAACGATAAAACGACCAAGACATCACACGTGAACGCAAGGCTACCGCACGTGAATGATTAACATCACAAACTCTATATCCCCAAACATAACAAATAAGTGGGTGACAACGCGGATATGAGAATGACATAATTAGGAGATTAAGAAAACTAGGGCAAGCTCTTTAATTACCTATTCATTTAAATGTTAGCATAACAAATCAAACTATGGGTTGAAGTCAGAGAAATGGAGAGGTATACCATGGGGGTGAGTGGCACTGTCGGCAGGGAAGGCAGCTGCTACTGACTGGAAGCAGGGAGGATGCCGGCGGCTGGCTGGAACTGTCGGATGACAGCGCTGGAGATGGCGTCAGGCTTTAGAAGTGCTCCAACGCCCACTGAGAGGCAGACGAAGCTAGGGCAGGCGGCGACGGACCTGGACGGGAGTGACGTTCAAGCGGTGGGCTTGAGCTATGAACAGCTGTGGAAGGAACGATCGGGTTCAGGATCAGCAAAGGGGAGCTCGCCGGCCCCTGGGAAGAACTCCAAAGGCGGAGCCGGTGCTGGAAGGGGTGGAGAGAGGGAAGGGAAGTCGGCGTCGGGCTTTCGTCGTGGGAAACAACGTCAGGATTGTTGGCTAACAATGGAGGAGGGCAATCAACTTGAAGACATGGAAGATGCTTTCGCCGGTCTCTGAATGGAGCTCCAAGGTGGCGCCAAAATCGGAGGGGGGGCGGGAGGGGAGGAACGGGGGGCTTGCGAGCATTGGCTTCAGGCGGCGCTAGAGAAAAGAAAACCGAGCGAGGAAAAGTTCCTGTTCAGTCTTCTTATTTACAGGCCGAGTATGAATAATAGAGGGGAGAGTTTGTTTTATATGGGGGAATATGGTTTTAATGCTATTGACAACCATCCAAATGAAGATAGAAATTAATTCTTGTAGGGAAATGGGCCAAAGGGAAGTGGGTTGATTTTAACAACATGAAGAACTGACGAGAATAGGTAATTTTTAAAGCTTGCCCTAGCTAACTTATCACCTAAATTACCAGACCTATGCATTTAAGGTCTCGTTGGTCTGTCACACCAACGAGCCAACAAAAATGGCGCGACAGCATGCACGGTACAAAAATTACATCAAGAGCGCTAATAACGTGCGCGACAAAACATAATATCCCAAATAAGCACGGAAGACATGCGTGGCAAGAGGAAAAATACAGGTACAATAAATAAAAATAAAAAGATGCACCACAGGTTGCATCAGGTAGCTAGCGACTGTTATGACACGACCGCTTTCGCTACCGCCACGCGATATTAACTACCGCCCAAGCTACCGCCGACGGTATCCCTACCGCTGAGCGATAAACTTCCCGAGGGCTCGGCCAATTAATTAGCTAACGCCGCACGATAACAACACCCTACCGCGGCGCGATAGACTAATCCTTGAGTGAACTCAAGCTCTCGACGCTCTCGACACCCTCGACGCTCTCGACGCCTGACACTACCGCCTCGCGTATCAACCTACCGCCGCGCGGCAACTGCGTTTCCTGCCTACAAAAACTTGGGGCGTTACAAATCTCTCCCACTTAAAGAATTTCGTCCCGAAATTACATGTTGCAGGAAAACGAAAGAGTATCAAAACTACGAAAGTGTACCTCAACCGAAAAGCTCGGGGAACTCGGCCTTCATGGTTGTTCCCGCTCCCACGACAGCTCCTCTCGGCCACAGTTGTCCCAACGGAACTTGACCATCTTGATAGATTTATTGTGAAGTGGCTTGACTTTCGAGTCTTCAATACGAACGGGCTCGACCTTCGTTGTCAACCTACCATAAATCGGTACCTGATTCGCCGCAACCACCTGCGTAGGTTCTTGCACCGCCTTCCGCAACACGAATATGTGGAATACGTCATTGCAGACCACTAAGCCTGTTGAAAGCTTCAATCGATAGACGACTTCACCAACACGCTCCAACATCTCAAACGGCCCAAGATATCTCAGATTTAACTTTTTCAATCGTCGTATCCTTGACACGCCCTTGAATGGTTTGATTTTTAGGAAAACCCAATCGCTCACGGCGAACTCAACATTTCTGTGTTTGACATTGTAATATTTAGCCTGTCTATCCCGTGCAATCAACAACCGCTCCCGGATTGTCCGAACAATAGAAGTCGCATCCTTAACTTCCTTCCGCTTATACAACTTTGACTCGCCCCTCTCCAACCATGACAACGGAGTACGACACTTTCTACCATATAGGGCCTCGAAGGGTGCCATTTGAATGCTTGCCTGATAACTATTGTTGTAAGCGAATTCGATCATAAACAAGTGATCTTCCCACTTTTTCCCGAAATCTAGGGCGCACATACGAAGCATGTCCTCCATCGTCATGTTTACCCTCTCGGTCTGACCATCCGGATGAAAGATCTTACTGAACTTCAGTTTGGTACCCAACAGTTAATGTACCAGCCTCCAATCATTAGACGTGAAGCGCCCATCTCGGTCGCTCACGATGCTACGGGGCACACTGTGCAGTCGTACAATATTATCCACATACAATTTTGCCAGTTTCTCCACTAAATCGTCCTTCCTATTCGGGATGAAGTGCGACACTTTCGTCAAACGATCAACGATCACCCAGATGACGTCGTTTCCCTCCTGTGATCTCGGCAAATCATGCACGAAATCCATGGATATATCGTCGAACTTCCACTCCAGTATAGACAGACAGAAATTTCAAGAATCCTCCGGGCTTCTGACATTCGGCCTTCACCAAGGCGCAAGTCTGACACTTTGCTACATATAGTGTTATGTTTTTCTTCAGTCATGGCTACCAGAACAACTTTTTCATGTCTTTATACATATTCGTGCTCCCTGGGTGAATCAAGTACTTGGTATAATGAGTCTCATACATTAATTCTTCCAGTATTTTACCCACCTTTGGGACGCACAAACGACTGTTATTCCACAACAACCCATTATCAACCGTAAACTGGGCATTTGACCCTTCCAAAGACTCAGCCATGTAGCGTTTCATGCCGTCGTCCAACTCCAAAGCCTGCTGAATCCGATCGGCGAGGTCATACTGTACCTCTATCCAATACAAACGTGCTTCAGCACTCGACCTCCTATCAACACAAGAGATCTCTAAGGCTTCCAAATCTCGAACGAGACGTTCGTCATGCATCAATAACCAATTGGCCTGCGCGGGAGCTCTGCGACTTAATGCATCCGCAACCGCATTACCTTTGCCAGAGACATAATGTATCTTGAAGGTGTAGTCCCCAAGGAACTCCATCCACCTTCGTTGACGCATATTTAAGTTCTTCTGATCCAACAGATACTTCAAGCACTTATGAACTGTGTAAATGTCGACCTTCACGCCGTACAAGTAGTGCCTCCAGAGCTTCAGCGCGAATATCACGCCGCCAACTCCAATTCATGGACCGGATAGTTTCCTCTCGTGCACCTTCAACTGACGCAAGCCATACACTACCACATTTCCATGCTGTAGCAACACACAGCCTAAGCCGTTGCCTGAAGCGTCGCTGTAAATTTCAAAACCTTCTGTTCCACATGGCAAACACAGGACAGGCGCCGTGGTCAGACGACTTTTCAGTTTTTTCGAAAGCTGGCACGCACGCTGACGACCCCACAAACTTCTGATCCTTCCTTGTCAGGGTCGTGAGGGGTAAAACTATCCGAGAGAAGTTCTCTGCGATGCGCATGTAGTAGGCGACAAGTCCCAGGAAACTCCAAACTTCCGTCACAGAAGAAAACACAGGCCACTCCCGTATTGCAGCAACTTTTACCAGATCCACCACGATACCCTCACCACTGACAATATGACCAAGGAACGCCACCGAAGATAGCCAAACCTCACATTTAGAGAACTTGACGTACAACTGATTACTCTTCAAGGTCTCCAAAACAATATGTAAGTGTTCCACATGATCATCCTCGGACTGGGAGTACACCAGGATATCATTGATGAACACTATTACTAACCGATCCAAATACTCCTTGAATGTCCTGTTCATCAAGTCCATAAACACAGATGACGCATTCGTCAGCCCAAAAGGCATGACCGTGAACTCATAATGCCCATATCGAGTACTGAACGCCGTCTTGGGAATATCGCTTTCCCTGATTCTCAGCTGGTAATATCCAGACTTCAGATCCAGCTTCGAATACACAATCGACCCACTAGCTAGTCGAAAAGATCTTTAATCCTCGGAATCAGACACTTGTTCTTCTCCGTTAGCTTGTTGAGTTCCCGATAATCGATGCATAGCTGCAGACTTCCATCCTTCTTCTTCACAAAGAGGATCGAGGCACTACAAGGTGACGAACTTGGACGCACAAACCCTTGCTCTATCAATTCTTGAAGCTGCACCTTCAATTTCGCCATCTCTCGGTGCCAAGTGGTAACAAGACCGTGACACCGACTTGACACCTAACACCAACTCAATGGTGAACTCGATCTCTCTCTGAGGTGGAGCTCCAGGGAGATTTTTGGGGAAGACGTCGGCAAACTCCGACACCACTGGAATACTGACCAAGCCAGGCTTGGACTTATTTGCCTCGAAAAAAATGAAGAGTAACTCAGCACCCTCATGGACTGCTTTAACTACTTGGAGAGCAGACATCATCGTCTTGCTCAATCCCTTCATACCAGAGAGTAATTTCTTGGCTAGAGTTCAACCCCGGTTTAACAGTCTTCGAACTACAATCGATGAACGCACATTGCTCCGATAGCCAATCCATGCCAAAGATTACGTCAAACTTTACTATCGGTAGTAGTGACGCTTCCAAGTCAAAAGCTTGACTTCCTATCAACACTTTAACGCAACAAACTCTATCTGTGCGCATCGAACATCCGTTAGGTAGCAGCACATCCAACCTATCCTTCGCCGCCGAAGTAGGCACTCCGATACGAGATACGGAGTCCTCAGATAGAAACGAGTGTGAAGCTCCTGTATCAAACTATGCTCGAGCCGGATAGTCCATAACCATGACAAAGCCTGTCACCACATCGCCTTGCATGATGGCCTCCTGCTGCGCAAGGTTGTAGACTCTTGGTTGGGCTGGAGCTTGATGAGATGCGGTTGACTCCACCGCCTTCTCTTTTTCAGCGTAAGATGCTCCTGCCTTCTTCTCCGACTTGCCACTCCAACAGTTGCGAGCTATATGTGCCGGTTTGCTGCAGTTATCACAAAGATTTGGGCCTCTTCGCCCAGACGATGCTCCAGTAGTAATCAGTGAAGTAGTCGGTCCAGAAGTTTTGGGCTTCTTATACCACTTTCGATACCCAGACTTCGACGAACTTGAAATTTTAAATTCTGACCTCTTCACCTCTTCACCGCCGAGTCCTTCTTACCTTGAACTCTCTTCAGATCCTTCTCTAGAGATCGGACTGTATTGACTAAGACTTGAAAGCCCTGCGTCATAGGAGCTGAGAGTAGCAACCTCAGATCGTCACGCAGTCTTTCGTAGAATTGTTTGGTCCTGCGCTCCTCATCAGTAAAACCGGAGTCAGCATAACATCCCAATCTTGTTAGCTCATGTACGCAGTCGTCCGCGCCACTCTCATCCCGAGTCAGTCTCTGAAACTGATTCTCCATAGCTATTTTCTGCGCTGACGGGATGAATCGTGCCAGTAATAATCTCGAGAACTCCTCCATCGAGATATCAGAGAGTTGCCTCCCAGCGAAGTGATGCAGCTCTAACTCATCCCACCATAACCTTGCTTCTCTATCAAGAAGGAATGTGGCTATTGTGACCTTCTGCCACTCCTCAGTCTCCATTGCTAACATGACTCTCTTCACCCTATAAAGTCAGTCCTCAGCTTGCGTTGGGGTCTCAGTCCCCAAAAATACTGGTGGACTAAAGCTCATCACGTGCTTTAGCTGTTTTTTAGTTGCTCTCCTCTGCACTACAGGCTCTGCCGTTACTTGATCTGCCACCAAAGGTTCCACTACGCCAAGCGGTACATGACCTAATCCAGGAGTAGGAGGTTGCACTTGCCTCTCTGATTGGACATTGATCATAGCGAACACTGCTTCAGTTACCATTCAGATGGTTTCAGCAGAAGGAGGGGTCGCATGAGCGTCATTGGGCTCACTACTCTCCGCGGAGTGCTGATGTTGTGCCTGCTCTGCACCACTCGTCACATATAATCGTGAAACACTCAAATAGGTGACAAACAATTGCCAAAAAACAATCATAGGAACACACAAGTTCCCCAAACATTTGTATTTTCATTCTTAAGTGAACATTCATGGATTATTTTATGTTATAACGGCAACGCACATACATGAGCTCGCCACCCCTTAAAAGAATTCGCCCACAAATTCAAATAAGAAAAACCGACACCAGAGTCTGATACCAAATTTGTAATACCCCCATCCGTCACATAACATATAATAGAAGGTACGACCGAGACCCGACGTCATATACTAAGGACAGTCAAATGAGTTACTAATTGAAACCATAATCCAAATACACGTATCCTAATACAGAGTGCATTCTAGCGGAAGTAACTTAAAGTTTAATAGGAACCCGGCCAAATGAATGTCCACTAACATAAAAGTAGGAATGAATAACCAAATACATAAATAGTCGTGGCCTTAAGGCTTTACATTGTTTTTCTCAAATATAAAATGTCTTGCATACATCGGCATGCAAGCCGACCACACATGAACAATATAGAAAACAAGTAATTCGTTTTGACCTTCAAGGGCCAGCTTAGCAATCCGGGGCTCCAGCCCGCTATTTCCTCCTGACTCGGCTGCACTTGCATGAAACATTCCACCGCACGGTGACAAACAATAGCAACGGTCAGCATTACCTGAGCAAATTACAACGACCCCACACCTTACCCGGGGTGGCGGTGCTCCTTCCCTGCAGGCATTAACATAAACATAACATGACAATCGGAACGTGCAACTTAAGCACCATTCGCCACAGACGTTGACACAAACGCCCAACGCCCCGTGCTCTCAGGACACATTCTTGGTGCACATGACCTCAAGGGTCGCACCACCGTTCTCCGTGACGGTCAACAACGTTTGAGCTTTCAGTCTCACAGGGCTAAAGCAGAGACAACGCTCTTATGGCTACGACCAACGACAGTTAGATACACTTTGACTCACTCCAAGTCGAACGACATAAGGGAGGGTACATTTCAGCTACATCCCGTGCTCAAATCGTCCGGCTCGCAGGCCTGACGTGTGTCAACATCCCCTTTCCCTTTTTCGTGCGATCGAGCAAATTACAACGACCCCATCCCTTACCCGGGGTGGCGGTGCTCCTTCCCTGCAATCATTAACATAAACATAACATGACAATCAGAACGTGCAACTTAAGCACCATTCGCCACAGACGTTGACACAAACGCCCAACGCCCCGTGCTCTCAGGACACATTCTTGGTGCACAGGATCTCAAGGGTCGCACCACCGTTCTCCGTGACGGTCAACAACGTTTGAGCTTTCAGTCTCACAGGGTTAAAGCCAGAGACAACGCTCTTATGGCTACGACCAACGACAGTGATATACACTTTGACTCACTCCAAGTCGAACGACATAGGGGACGGTACATTTCAGCTACATCCCGTGCCCAAATCGTCCGGCTCGCAGGCCTGACGCGTGTCAACATCCCCTTTCCCTTTTTCATACGATCCATAACCCCGTTAGGATCCTAGGCTAGCACTCATGACTACCAAAGCTGAGCAAATTAAGCTCACGCTCCACAAATTGGCCCCAGGTCTTCGAGAGACAGGCCATCACGGCCCCCAGTTCTCACAAGACAGGCCTCAGCAAACGGCCACAAGGTTTCCAAGAAACCGGCCTCACAATCAATACAACAGTTATTGGGAGCTATCGCCGGCGGTAGCGCTACCGCCGCGCGGTAGGGGGATAGACTATCGATTCTTCCCCCAAATCGGGTGTTTTCCTGGAGACTACCTCCAGTACTCTCACTGCAGCCATCTGTACACCCGTGACTCTGAAATCTACGCGATAACCACAGAGTCTTTTCCGGCATACAAAACATACAAATATCACCAATCCAGACCAACCTGTCCGGATGAGCTTCACACAACATGTCTATTTCGTACTTCGATTCCGGATCTAAATGCAAACTAATGGGGATACACAGATCTACCCGTCGGGAGAACCACTTCCACGTGTTCGTGGAGTGTATACCCTCAAATGCCAAAAAGATTTCACATGTGCAAGGAAGATGATCGTTATCCTAGAAGTCCGCTTCAGCGCCATGTGAGAGAATCTAGTCGGATGGAAACGACCGCTTCGGCTTTGCCTCCGTAGATCCGAACTCGCCTCGCTAATCCGAGCTCCGAATCTCAAACAACAACGAGATCTCCTCTCTCCGGCGCTGCTTCTCCTCCTCCAAACGTCCAGCCCAAGTTTCTCAAACTCCAAGGTAATAAAGTGAAACCGGCCAAACCAACACTATAAACCGAGCTACCGCCGCGCGGTAACTAGCTACCGCCGCGCGGTAACTAGCTACCGCCGCGCGGTACTGTTAATCAACGCCTCGTTTTGTGTGCCACCGCCCAGACCCTCCAACCACAGGCCGACACGCGGTCACGCCGTTACAGCTTCGCTATCGCCGCGCGATAGGATGCTAACGCCTCGCGGTAGCTAGCGACGGTTATGACACGACCGCTTCCGCTACCGCCACGCGATATTAACTACCGCCCAAGCTACCACTGAGCGATAACTTCCTGAGGGCTCGGCCAATTAATTGGCTAACGCCGCGCGATAACAAGCTACCGCCACGCGGGAGACTAAGCGTTGAGTCAACTCAAAACTCTCGACGCTCTCGACGCCTCGACGCTCTCGACGCCTGACACTACCGCCCCGCGGTAACTGCGTTTCCTGCCGACAAAAACTTGGGGCGTTACAACAACACTCTCCTCGCTAGTAATCTTGAGCTCACAATTGTAGTCCCGTGACACGACCGTGCTATGTGGGCTTTGAGCGTCAAAAGTGTCGTCGCGATTTGACAGTCGCAGCCGTAGCCGCACGAGAGCCGATGCACTCTCTTGTATAGCCTAATGTTTTTTATCAATGTTTTTATACAATATATAAATATAATATAATAGTATAAGTAATATTCATAATTCTAGACAATAATGGACTCAGGATTTTCAACCAATTGGGACACATTTAGATTTTTGATGACATATTTAGTGTCCATTGTGAGAAAATGTCGTGGTTGCCTTTCAAGCACATAGAACCTGTGCACTAGTACTTTCTTCTTGTCAATCATGCTGATTTTTTTATTTCCAATATATTTTAACAATTTATTTCTATACTTAATTTGTAGCCGAAAATGTATGGAAGAAAAATAGAAATCTATACATTTTAGGAAATGAGTTTTTTAATGCTCTCAGATTACGTAGGAGGCTCTTGAATAACATTTTTATCCAATGGAGAGTTGAATTATCAAATCAGAAAGTGGAAGTTGTTTGTTTTGTAATTTTAGAGTTAGAAAGATTTCATTTATTTTATTCAATTTTGTTCACTACGTACCCTTCATCTCAGTCTTTTCCACTGCGGAACAATTGTGATGATTTCTGCAATCACAGTGTGGCGGAAATGAAAATGTTAATTTTCTTTTCGCTCTATTAGAAATTGTATGGAGAGTGATGGAGTTTGATTTACATACAAAATAACATAATTAAAGTTCATAACAATTCGATCTGCTAGATTGTTTGAGGATGATGTAAAATGCTGTCATGCTAAGCCATTGTGTGGTACTTGATTTGAAGCAAAGTTGGTTTCTTTTCTTGAGAAATCAAAAATAAGGACAGTCAAATTGGTGACTTTGACTTTGCATTATGAATTCGAAATACACTAAATGACTGTTAATCTCCCGTTTTGTTCTTTAAATGCGAAAATTGACACTATCAATTGTAATTGTTAGAAGACAGTAGAAAATTATGTAAAAACTCATTGTAATTGTGACCTATTTATGAGCCCATGTTTGTCTTAGGTTTAGTCCCACATTGTATTCTTGAGATTTCTCTCTTCCTCTCTACCTATATATTTGTATTCATACTTAAAGTTTATACATGAAATACAACCTACAAGGTTCTTTGCTTCCTTTTTCTACAGGTATCAGAGGGATACGGTCCGGCCTGTCCGTTTCCGCCGGGTCCTCCTGATTAACCGGGCGTCCTCCTCTTGTTTCTAACTGCGGCTTCCCGCGCGGTTAGTTTTTTCTATCCGCTTCTCTTCCTCTCTCTCGTGATTTCCACCTATTCTTCTCCCATTCCATTTTATAAACCTCTCGGTCCGTGGGCCTTGTTGTTCCCCCTAACCGGGCGGTCTCCTCCTGTCTTCTTGCGACTTCCCTTACCGCCTTCTCGCACCGCATCTTCGTCGCGACATTATCCTGTGCCGCTGGTGTGCTCATCGTGACCGTGCGGTCTCCCTTCCCTCCCGTTGCGGCTTCCCTTCCCTCCCGTTGCGGCTTCCCTTCCCTCCCGTTGCGGCTTCCCTCCCTTGCTTAAGTCGCTGCTGCTTTCCTACTCGCTGCTGTTTTTCCCTGGTCTCTGCGGGCTTCCCGCATGGCCTTCTCTTAGCTGCCGCGACTTCTTTACCCGCTGCGGGCTCTGCATCTTGGTCGCGGTCTCTTGCCGCTAGTGTGTTGACATCGAGACCGCGCGACTTCTCTTCCTCGCCTCCGCCCGCTTTCTTAAGGTTGCGGGTTGCCTCTCTTAGCCGCTGCGACCTATCTACCCATTGCGGACTCCGCATCTTGGTCGCGGCCTCTTGCCGCTGGTGTGTTGACACCGAGACCGTGAGGCTTCTTTTCCTCTCCTCCGTCCGCTTTCTTAAGGTTGCGTGTTGCCTCTCTTGGCCGCTGAGGCCTATCTACCCGCTGCGGGCTCCACATCTTGGTC
Organism: Platanthera guangdongensis; assembly: GCA_039583875.1. NCBI lineage: Eukaryota > Viridiplantae > Streptophyta > Magnoliopsida > Asparagales > Orchidaceae > Platanthera > Platanthera guangdongensis. Next base: position 14,553,698 of record CM077151.1, read on the forward strand.
GCGGGCTCTTACCGCTGGTGTAGCGACACGCCGAGACCGTGCAACCTCTCTTCTTTTCCGCTCCGCTTTCTTCAGGTTGTGGGTTACCTCTTCTCGCTCGGCTACCTCTTTGTGCACGGCTAGATCTGTCCGCTGCGGTTTCCCTCTGCTGCTGTCTTTTGTCCGCTGCGGCTAGCTTCTTCCTGTGGCTTCATGGATTCTACCACTGCCTCTGGCGAGTCCGCTAGTGCTTCATCTCTGCCACCTCGGGCTGCTTCCTCTGCTACTGAACCTCGGGATGAACTCAAGATTACCACTATATCTCTCTCTGGCAAAATGAACTTTGTGAAATGGGTTCATTCAGTCCGTCGGGTGCTCCAGACAAAAGGATTGCTTCATCACTTGACCCGAGCTACTCCTACCCTTCCTACTGACGAGTGGCTTCGTGATGACGGCCGTGTGCAATCCTCATTTCTCAACTCCATGGATACTGAGCCATACAAGATGATCATGTATCATAACACGACTAAGTCCATGTGGGAGGAACTCCACTCCTATTCCCGCCAAAACAGCCTCCAGAATTTGTTTGACATCATCACTGATCTTCAATCCCTTGATCCCGGGATACCTGTCGATATGACTTCCTTCGTTGCCAAGGCCAAAACACTTGTTGAAGCATGGATACAACACCAGCCTCCTACTACTGATTTGGTTGCCCAACGAACACAAAAAGAAGTTGTCGGGATTGCCATGATGATGGCAAGGGTTCCTCCGCATCTGCACAGTGTTCGAGCTCAGATACTATCCTTTGCCATGACTCCTCTCTCCGATGTCTGCTCCATGCTTCTGAAGGTCACTCCGCCACCCGAGGCTCCTCTGCCTCCCTCTCCAGCTCTTCTCCAGTTACCTTCACCACATCCTTCCACTCGTGGTACCTCGACCCGCGGGGGTCGCCATTCGTCTCGGGGACGAGGACGTACTGGAAACCCCCCTTAAATGCACTTTCTGCTGTCAGAAAAATCATCTGGAGGCTACCTGCTATCGTAAGCATGGTCTGCCACCCCACCTTGCTGCTTCTACGAAGGCCGAGTCTCCGCCCTTGGCTTCTCCTTCGCCTTCCTCAAATGCTCAGTCTGACATTGATGCTATCCGCACCCAGCTCCAGCAACTTTAAGTGGTGATTGCTCGCTCCTCGGGCTCCGTGTCTTCCGTCGCCAATGAAGGTATAACCTGTCTATCTCGGAGTTCCCACTAGATTGTGGACTCTAGTGCCACCCACCACATTACTTGCCAGAAGCCGTCGCAATACTTGGCCGCTCCTCATCCCAAGTTCATTACTGTTGCTAATGGTGGCTCCACCCCTGTCTCAGGAGCTGATGATATCCATCTCACACCCAACCTCTCCTTAACCTCGGTTCTTCATGTTCCGGGCTCCCCTTTCAACTTGCTTTCTATTAGCCGACTTACACAGAATCTTGATTGCCATGTTACATTCTCACCATCTTCTTTTGTTGCGCATGATTGGCAAACGCGAAATATTATTAGTAGCGGATGACTGTCTCATGTGTTCTATCTTCTTGATGTTCTTCCATCTACCCTTTCTGTTGTCTCCTCAGTTGAGTGACATCGTCAGCTTGGACATGCTCCCCTCCATATTTTAAAGCAAGCTCTTTCGGGCTTTTCCTTGAATGAGTTTACTTGTGAGTCATGTATCTTGGGTAAACAACATCGAGTTTCTTTTAGTCCCGTCTATAATCGGAGTAGTACTCCTTTATCCATTGTCCATTCTGATATTTGGGGCCCTTATAAAGTCCCTAGTGTATTTGGGTACCGCTACTTTGTTACCTTTATCTACGATTACTCTCGAGTGACATGGTTATATTTAGTACGGGATCGTACCGAACTCACTTTTATATTCCGTACGTTCGTTACTGAACTTCGTACTCAGTTTTCTTCCCCGCTTAAAATTATCCGCATTCACAATGCGCGAGGATATACGAGCCGATCGTTCGCCTCATTTTGTGCTGAATTTGGCATTATACATCAAACATCTTGTGCTTACACTTCTCAACAAAATGGTGTTGCTGAGCGCAAAAATCGACATCTTCTTGACGTTGCCCGCTCCTTAATGCTCCAGATGCAGGTACCCATCGAATATTAGAACTTTGCAGTTTCGGCTGCGTGTCATCTCATCAATCGTCTGTTTTCCTCCGTTCTCAACTTCGTCACTCCGTTTAGTCTTCTCTTTCCTTCTCAATCTCTATTTCCTCTCCCACCTCGGGTGTTTGAGTGTGCTTGCTATGTCGATAACCTTGGTCCACCTACGGATAAATTTGCCCCCCATGCCACCTAATGTATGTTTATAGGGTACTCTCACACTCAAAAAGGGTATGTGTGTTACTCTCATGTCGACTGGAAAGTAGTTGTGTCTGCTGATGTTACTTTTCTGGAAGACCAACCCTTTCTGTCATCCACTTCAGTACCTCCTTGTGTACACCCTGTGCCTCGTCCTGCTATCCCAGTCACGACTTCTCTACTACCTCCTTTTCTTCCAACACTCCATGTGGAACCACCATCCCCCAAACCACCAGCACCCAAACCTCCAGCACCCAAACCCCCTCATATCCGTGTCTACACTCGCCGTAGTCCGAACTCCGGAGCCTAACCACTGCTACCGTCTACCAGTACTATCTCGCAACGGCCAGCTGACCCTGCCCCCGCCTCTACGGCTCATCCTCTGGCCAACTATATTTCCCTACATCGGCTCTCTCCTCCTCTGCTCAAATTTGCTCTTGCTCTTTCCCTTATTTCTCTGCCTAATAGTGTGCACGATGCTCTCCAACACCCTGGGTGGCGTGCGACAATGGAAGCTGAGATGTCAGCCTTTTGGGCCAATCATACTTGGTATTTGGTACCTCTTCCATCTGCCCAGTCCCACGTTAGCTGTAAATGGTTCTTTGTCATTAAACATGCTCCGGATGAGACTATCAATCGCCTCAAAGCCCGTCTTGTGGCTCGTGGGTTCACTCAGCAGCAGGGCTTGGACTATGATGAGACTTTCTCCCCTGTCGCCAAACTAAATTCTTTTCGGGTTCTTATCTCACTTGCTGTTCACCGTCGCTGACCACTACATCAGCTGAATATTAAAAATGCCTTTCTTAATGGTGATCTTCAAGAGACTGTTTTCATGAACCAACCTCCCGGGTTTGAGACCACGGGAGAGTCTAGGGTGTGCCCACTGCGTAAAACTATCTATGGTCTCAAACAGTCCCCTCGAGCTTGGTTTGAAAAATTTAGCAAGACTGTTCGTGATATTGGATTTTAGCGAAGCTCGATTGACTTCTCTCTTTTTATCCGTCATCGATCAACCAGGACGGTAATTCTCTTAGTCTATGTGGATGATATTTTGATAACTGACGATGACTCTATCGGGATACAATAAATCAAACAACACTTAAACTCTGTTTTCCAAACAAAAGATATGGGAAACCTTCGGTACTTCCTTGGACTTGATGTTGCTCGAAGACCTGATGGCCTGGTCCTATCTCAACAGAAATACTGTCTTAACCTTCTTCAGGATGCTGGTTATTCCAGATGTAAACCCGTGGAAACACCTATGGATGTCAACCCTGAATATTATCGGCGCCTTGTAGAAAAACTGATATACCTAACAGTTACAAGACCCGATATCTCTTTTGCTGTTGGAGTGGTTAGTCGCTTTATGCATTCACCAAGAATATCTCATCTTCAGGCTGTCGAGCGCATCCTCAGGTACTTGAAAGCTGCCCCGGGATGAGGGTTGGTATACAATCCATCCTCCTCTTTATCGCTTGTTGCGTACACTGATGCTGATTATGTAAAAGCCCATTGTAATTGTGGCCCATTTATGAGCGCATGTTTGTCTTGTGTTTAGTCCCACATTGTATTCTTGAGATTTCTCTCTTCCTCTCTACCTATATATTTGTACTCATACTTAAAGTTTATACATGAAATACAGCCTACAAGGTTCTTTACCTCCTTTTTCTACAGTAATCATTGCTGTTTTATAATGTATCCCCTTTCTTTGACGTAAGCAAAGTAGATTTAAAATCCTAGTTTTGTTCACGGTCACTTCCTTGCTGTAATACTTGTTTATTTTCCAATAGACTTCGGATCAAGATTCTTGCCCTTTCTTTAAAGCAAGCAGAGTAGATTCAAAACCCTAGTTTTGTTCATGATATCTTTAATATTTCATCAAATCAAGCTATTTGATGGGTCCCTTTTTGCAGCCTATCATTGGATTTAAACTTGAAAGTTGGGTATTTATTTTTTACATCATATATTTAAATAATCACATGCAATTACGATTTTACTGCTAACAAATGCTAAAAAAAATATCGAGGATCTCAATCTTTTATTTGCTTGAAAGCACCTGGTTAAATCCCTCAAATATATTTCAAGTAATGCACCGAGAAAAATGATACGCCTGAGAGTAATTTGTAGGTGTATTATACTACTTCTAATGTGAATTATCTTCTTTGATTAAACAGCTCTTTAATATAGTTACAACATGATTTTGTTGCATGAAGTCTTACCTTGAGAGCTCCAGGTTTTCACAATATGGGGAAGAAGCAAAAAATTTTTGAATCTCGGAGGAGATTAGACAATACACTATCTTTGTCGGATCTTATGAATGAAGATTCTATAGCATCACTGATCAAAGAACAACTTATTCAGTCCTCTTTAAGGAGCAACACATGTAAGTTTTTTTTGACTAATAACATTGTTTCCTTAATTCCATTGAAATTTTAGGATCTTAATGAGGCTGAGTTAACTTTCTGATGTAGGGGTAGACTACAGGTGCACAAAACCTACAACGCTAGGTGTGAGTGCAAGGGAGACACACTAATCCAAACCTACATGCAAAACAATGATCGATGTTTCGACAAATAAATGGAAGTAATGAAAATTTCAGCACCACACAGATATTAAAATAGAAAACAAATATTTATTTTGGCAATATTATAATGGCTTTCCTCCGCTCGGAGGGCCAAATCGAAGCGCACGGTCAATGTCTCCTCCTGCAAGTTATTAGAGCACCCAAACAAAGTTCCACAAACAGGAATCACAGCAAAATATGATAAATCACCAAATGAAAATGCTGAATCAAATAGTACAATACTACAATAGCTCACAAAGTAGAGGGCTGAACCGAGACACTGAAGATTTGGAGGGCCGGATGTGTAGATCGGCGATCGGAGATGGAACCGGTTGCGAGGCGACGGTGGCGGTGACTGTCCTTGGTGGAAAATAGTGAAAACGGACAATAAAACGATGGATCCGACCGCGTATAAGTAGATCCGGGCCGGGGGAGGGTAGATCCGATGTGTAAGAGCGGATCCAGGCTAAAATGGAAAGTATGAGTGGGGAAAATAACGGATCGGGCGGCTATAACACTAGATCGGGACGGATCTAGGATTTTACGGGTGTTAGAACGGTAGATCCACGAAGGGGAGTTGGCGGGTTGGGGAGGAGGGGGCGGTAGAGGCCGACGGGTGGTTAGGGCAATTTTAAGGAGGTGGCCGGCGATGGGGAAAGGTGAGGGCTGGTCGGCCAGCAGTGGGGAGGGGATGAGAGGTGGCGGCGGCCCTGTTGTGGCGGTGGAGAGGCCGCGAGTTGGAGGGGAGGAGGCGGGTTGGGCGGCGGAAAAGGGGCAGCAAGCTGGCTGTTTTCGGGGGCTGGAATGGAGGGCTGCAGCGGGTGAAACGAAGGTTTGAGGCGTGGAAAATGAATGTGGGGGTAGGGATTACCTTGGGGAGTAGTTTGGAGGCATAAGAGTCATCACCTAGGGTTCTACGACGTCGACACCGGGGAGGGATCGTGGGATTTCGGGATTTAATGTCTCCAAAATCTGCAATGATCTGAATTCAGCCCCCTACCACTCTTATTTATAATAAAAGAAGCACTTGGACATGCCATTCGACGACTATGATTGGCCGGCGGGAGATGCCTCAAAATACATGAAATAAAAGTCCCAAAGAATAAAGTAATATAGGATTTTGACTCGCGGCGACGCTCCGGACGCAATCGCTTGTCCGATCGTCGATCCGGGCACGCCATATATGGAAAGTTGCCAAATCAGCTCCGAACGGGCCCAAAGCGCGTCCTCGTCTCTGTTCCACATCAATCTCCCCGGCTTGAATGAATTCATCTCCCGATGAATTTAGATCGGAATTCTCTCGCTAATCGCCAGGTAACTCAAAGAGGTCCACCGGAAGTCGTCCAAGTATCATCGGCGGAAGGGTGTCCTCACCAATCAATTCCCCCTGACTGAAAAGCTGTCATTTCCGGTGAATGGAGATGGTCGTGCTGAAGTCGAAGTTCAGGGGCGAATCGATCAAGCTCTGCTGCAAGTATCCAAGCGTCAACTGCATCGGGACGGTCCCGCCAATGTACCAAGTAGCGACAGCGCGACCCATCCGAAGTAGGAACAAACTGGTGGAATCTGAACTCTGTGATGCTCTCATCGCTCATCTCTCGAAGGGTGGAACCCAGTGCGATCGGTCGTGCCTTCGGTGAAACCAAAGAAGACGAGTTCCCAGGTGGGTGAATGTCAACAGTGGGTGGACTGGGGTGGCCATCAGACGGCGGTGACGTATGATGGTGGTTAGGTAATAACAGTGGGGGTGGGGATGACTGAGTATCTCCACTGCTCGGGTCCACATACTCGTGAGGTTCGTAATATGAAGTCAGTTCCTCAACATTAAACACCGAGTGAATTCCCATACTAACCGGGATATCGAGCCGGTAGGCATTTGTCCCAATGCTACTAATAACAGAGTACGAACTCATTCGCCTAACGCTTAACTTCTTGGCAGGCCCCGAAGGGAGCCTCTCTTGGCAGATTCGTACCATTACCCGTTCGCCTTCATTAAATATTCGTTCTCGCCTTTGCTTATCTGCATGGGCTTTATAATTTTCATTGCTTGTTATTATTCGTCGGTGAGCCAACTCAAGTAGTGCATGCAAATGATGAACAAGTGACCCAACTGACTCATGTAAATGAAGCGAATGATGCACATAGAGTATAACATACTCGACACACTTCCTAGGGGAAAGCTTGACAATGACTTGGATGTTACTAACATGAGGTGACCTATCAGGAGGCTTACCGGGTGGTCGATAGAAAAATCTGGGATGACCGACGTCATCGCCCGTGGGGACGACGTAGATGGTGACAAAATATTGCGAAGCTTTGGTGTGATGGGTACCTCTCAAATGATATAGCCCGTCAGGTGGCTCGCCAGGGGGCGTATTCCAAAAATCATAACGTGTGAGATGATCACTAGTGCGAATACACGATTCATCACTAAAGTGTAGGAGGGAAGACTTGACAATTGAGCCTCTCGGGGACTTAATCCCGAGGAGGTTGATAATGATAGGATAACCCATCATGAGGAGGGCACCGATAACAGTAGTGTCTGTGGGAGCAAGTAGGACACCCACAATAAAGTCAACACTAGCCTCATAAACTCCCAAGGAGTAGTGGCTCATCAGAAGACTTATCTGGGGGTTCAACAATGAGGTCATTAATAATGGGAAGACCACTCATATGAGTATCGCTGATAGAGGTAGTGTCCTCGTAAGTGGGTGAGGCAGCCACTATGAAATGAAGTCAACACTATACTCTTGACTCTCAGTAGTGAAGTGACTCGAGATAGTACTAAGAGAAGAGTAGGGGGTACCCAGACTCAAGTGTGGGTCAATCGATATATTGTTGAGAACTGTATTTGTTCAAAGGAAACACTAGGTCTAGGTGTAAGTCTAGGTGAGGTGAAAAAGATGGGTATACCATCATAGCATCACTAGGTCGCTCGTCCTCACCCATGTGACCATGCTCACTAGTCATGCTAGCATCACTCTCCACCTGTGTCAAAAGGTCATGATCATATTCAACCTCAAGATCACGTGAGCACTGAATCTCATCAAACTGAGAAGGATCAAAACCAAGTGTCGGGTCTTTGATCTCGGTGGGAGCACTACTCGCCGCATCAGTGGCTTGGCCCAAATCCCTAGGCTTTCTTCGTAATGTAGATCTTAGGTGATCAAATTGAGCTTCTAAGAGATCAAAGCGGTTAAGAACTAATCACAAAAATTCAGCCTCAGGTAACTCTATTGGTGGAACAGTGAAAGGGTCTTGACATGTATCGTGATTCTGCCGATGATGACCTCTATAGGGTTCCTCAGGGTCGTCTAAGCGGTAGTTCCTAACATAATCAGATTGTGCCCGTGGGTGCGTATGAGCTCTATAAACATGCAGTGGAGGTCGCTCATATCCAAACCCAGGTTACTCTCCTAGATGAGATGTGTAGCGGCGATTACCTGAACGATAGTCAATTCGATCATCATGATGTTGCGGAGAAGTGTAATGATGAAGACGTGAAAACCTCTCGTCGTGGTGATCGCCTCTAGCATAATGCAATTATGCCGAGTGGTCGACACGATCTCTAGGAGTGGTGTGCGGGGAACGATGATAATCATAATGATAACATGAAGGTTTTTCTAAAGGGGCTCTATGAGGTCAGATATAGGTAGTCTCAGGATACCCAGATAAAGCGGACGAACGACGACAATAACTAGACATAAATGAACCCAAAGACTCTTTAAAACCTACCACTACGAAGCATGTTAATGACCTAACCTCCCTCTGATACCAAAATGTAAGAGTAGGCTACACGTGCACAAAACCTACAACGCTAGGTGTGAGTGTAAGGGAGACACACTAATCTAAACCTACATGCAAAGCAATGATCGATGTTTCGACAAATAAATGGAAGCAATGAAAATTTCAGCACCACACAGATATTAAAATAGAAAACCAATATTTATTTTGGCAATATTATAATGTCTTTCCTCCGCTCAGAGGGCCAAAGCGAAGCGCGCGACGAGTGTCTCCTCCTGCAAGTTATTAGAGCACCCAAACAAAGTTCCACAAACAGGAATCGCAGTAAAATATGATAAATCACCAAATGAAAATGCTGAATCAAATAGTACAATACTACAAAGCTAACAATGTAGAGGGCTGAACCGAGACACTGAAGATTTGGAGGGCCGGATGTGTAGATCGGCGTTCGGAGATGAAATCGGTGGCGAGGTGGCGGCAACGGTGGCTGTCCTCAGCGAAAAACGGTGAAAGCGGACAATAAAACGGTGGATCCGGTCGCGTATAAGTAGATCTGGGCCCGGGGATGGTAGATCCGATGTGTAAGAGCGGATCCGGGCTAAAATGGAAAGTATGAGTGAGGAAAATAACGGATTGGGCGGCTATAACCCTAGATCTGGACGGATCTAGGATTTTAGGGGTGTTAGAACGGTGGATCCACGAAGGGGAGTTGGCTGGTTGGGGAGGAGGGGGCGGTGGTGGCAATTTTAAAGAGGTGGCCGACGGTGGGGAAAGGTGAGGGCTGGTCAACCAGCAGTGGGGAGGGGACAAGAGGCGGTGGCGGCCCTGTGGCGGCAGTGGAGAGGCGGCGGGTTGGAGGGGAGGATGTGGGTTGGGCGGCGGAAAAGGGGCAGCAAACCGGCTGTTTTCGGGGGCTGGAATGGAGGGCTGTAGCGGGTGAAACGAAGGTTTGAGGCGTGGAAAATGAAGGTGGGGGTAGATATTACCTTGGGGAGGAGTTTGGAGGCATAGGAGTCGTCACGTAGGGTTCCACAACGTCGACACCGGGGAGAGATCACGGGATTTCGGGATTCAATGTCTCCAAAATCTGCAATGATCTGAATTCAGCCCCTAGCACTCTTATTTATAATAAAAGAGACACTAGGACATCTCAGTCGATGACTATGATTGGCCGGCGGGAGATGCCTCAAAATTCATGAAATAAAAGTAAAAAAAAAATAAAGTAATATAAGATTTTGACTCGCGGTGACGCTCTGGACGCAATCACGGAGTCCGATTGTCGATCCGGGCACGCCATATATGGAAAGTTGCCAAATCAGCCCCCAACGGGCTCAAAGTGCGTCCTTGTCTCTGCTCCGCATCACTTTCTATTTTTTCTGTTGATTTTTATTTCATTTTTTGAGGCCTAATTTGTTTTTTAACAGTAAGGATTTATAGTGTTGGGGCATATGTGAAGATACTTTCTTTCCTTTGCTGGTTAATCTGAACAAAAGCAGGTCCGTCTTTCCAATCATACTATAATTAATAAACCTTTATGTCACAACCTTTATTTTATCAATACAAGTCCTTAAGCTTAGTTGTTACAAGATGTGTTTGGTTTGCATGTATAGTTTTATACATACTCAAAGAAACATTTTGTTCATTACATGCTTTCAGTTTGCATCAATTAATTTTACCTTGAAAAAAAATTAAGCTACGATAATTATTTAGCTGATATTCGTCAAATAGATATGATAAAATAATTTTACTTAAAGTTAAAGATAAATCAATGAATAATTACACGGAGATATGAATTTCCACCTACATGAAATATTTCATTAGTGGTGTACAACACGTATTCGTCAAGGGTGAGTCCGTTTAGGCCACGTAAACAGAACATGTCAAAGTCAAAGATTAAGGGGCAACCCTAGCCAAAATGCGAGTATCACTTGTTACTCGCCATATAGGCGGGTATCCTTTCTACCTCGCCTCCAGTAAGGCACATCGCCACTCACCATAGGCCTGTAACGTCCATAAGTCGCAGAGTGGGCGAGCATCTTACTAAAGTCGCAAATCATGTACTTTACAGGGGGAGGCTATTCTCACACCAATACCCCCATCCCATGATTTGTATATAAATAAGATCCCAGGGGTACCAAGAATGACACTTTTGAATTAGGGTGAGCGCGGTGCAGTTTGGTGCGGTTTTGTCCCAAACTGCAACCGCACTGCAAGGGCGCGATTTTGGCCAGAGCAAAACCGCACCACACCAAAATTATGCGGTGCGGTTTCGGTTTGGTGTGGTTTTTGCGGTGCGGTTGCGATTTCAGTGCGGTTTTTAGCAAGTGATATATATAGACAAAAAATAACGTGAGATAATATAAAATGTACAATTTGGGTAAAACTAAAATTATATGAGTTATATCATCATGAACTATAGCAAGAAAACAACTAAAACAAAAAAACAAGAAAACAAATATATGCATTAATATAATTAGTTAATTACTAATATTAATTAATAATTTATAAGTTGCATTTTTATTTAGATGTATGTGATATGTCACATGCTTATGAAAACAAATATATAATTAGGCGGTGCGGTGCGGTGCGGTTTTTGCGGTTTTCGCGGTTTTCAAGATCCGAAAACTGCACCGCATCGAACCGCGCTCGGTTTGTAAAACTTGAAAACCACGCCTCACCCAAACTATGCGTTGCGGTTTAAAATTCGGTGCGGTTTGTGTGGGAGGACGGTTTTTGCGGTTTGCGGTTTTTTATGCTCACCCCTACTTTTGAATCCCACTTTCATAAGCTCTCTATAGTTTGTGCCTTCTTTGTACCTAGCTCAACCCTTTGGTTTTGGAGGGGAAGCTCATTTCGACTTCCGGTTTTAGAGAGGAAGCTCATTTCCTCGTATCAGTTTGGCAATAACACACGAGGTGATCTCAGGCCCCGAGGGAGGCGGGCCTGGTCGCGGCCCAGGATGAGGGCTCACCCTCTCAATGCAGGGGTCGATGACGTTCCACCGGTTCCACCTTCTAGTGAGTGAAGTGATCTCTGCCACGGTGTCATTTATGAGATCTGCACCGTCTCCATTGCAGGTGGGGAATCGCTGAAGCGATCCGAGCCGTCGACACCTCGCAAGGATGACTTTGTGTAGGCGGCCTTGAAGAGGGCGAAGTTACTTAAACTCGCTGGGACCCCAGTGAGTCATTCTCCTGCTAGTTCCGGTGCGCCGCCCGACCCTACTATGCCCTCTACCCTTGTTGCGACACATATTCTTGCCTCAACATCTACTTCTTCCGCGACCCCTACTCTTGCCGCAACGCCTACTCTTACCGTGATGGCTACTCTTACGACATTTTATCTAACGACTCTTGGAGGCTCAGGCTCTAGGACTTCATTCAAGGGGAAGGGCACCGCCGGCGGGGCCTCCACCGCTATGTTCAGGTTGACTTCTTTTATACGAGCAGGTTGAGCTCGTCGTATGATTGTTGTGTATATCATCTGTTTTTTATTCTATCTTGTTTTTCTATTTACATCATTTCTATTTTGCTTTTTTGTTCGTATCTTTTTTCTACAGGATTGGCGCCTGGATGGTGCCGTCGGGCGAGGTGGGAGCCTATTACGGGAGGTTGACGAGGTCAACCCGACTAGCTGCCTTGTCACCCTCCCCTTGGGTTAGGTAGACGCTGAGTTTGCCATACTTGGCGTGGTGGAACGTTTGTGCTTCCCTCTTCTCCCTATAAATAGAGGAGGGGTATCCGGCTAAACCAACACCCCCTCTGTCAACCAGATCGCTTACATGTCCGATTCTCCCATTGTTGAGTCGAGTGTTGACGAGGCTCCCCAAGAGGACGAGGTCCCTCAAGGGGAGACTTGCCGTCAGTGTGCGACACTCTTCCCTACCTACGCAACTTTCCTACGACCCTCGGTCGACACAAACGAGCTGACGTTGCTCTGCGGGAACTACCTCCCTTTGGGGTTCTCCACGAGACGACTGGCGTCGAGCGAACGCCTTAAGAAGGTCAACGTTTAGGAGCTCGTGTTCTCTTTAGAGCATTTTGCCAACGGGTTGTGGCTTCCCCTTTGGCCCGTAGTGGTGGAGATCCTTCGATACTTCGGGTTGGTGCCTGCCCAGATAAATCCGAATGGGATTATTGTTGTGGTCTCATTTGCAATCCTTTTTGAGGGATTCATGAGTCCCTAGAGACTTCGCGGTCTTTTGTAACCTCTTCATGGTGAAGGGGACCAAGAAGTGGACCGTCTATATTAATGTGAGAAATATGAAGTTGAAGAATGTAGCGAATAAGGTCCATCGGTGAACTGAGAAGATCGTTGCCATCTGGGGAGATTTTGGCAAGGTCCCTACAATTCCCATTCCCGGTGAGCCCTCAGTATTCCGCCCCGTGAGTTGCGGGGGAAAGTGGCAGATCCATGAAATTGATAATGGGGGTGCACAATTTTTTTTAAACGAAATAGCAAGTCAATTTTAAATCATTGACATTATAGAGTCAAATAAAATTACATTCAATTGAAAAATATAAAATACAACAACGACAACAGTCAAGCTTTTATCCCACTATAATGAGGTCGACAATATGAATCCTTTGTTGCCATTGTGCCCTATTTTTTGTCATAATCTCACTAATGCCTAAGTATATCATGTTTTTCCTTATATTTTCATTACAAGTCTTTATTGGTCTACCGCTTCCTCGTTTAAACTACTTACTGATTAGACTCTCACAACGCCTAATAGGTGCCTCTAATGGTCTCCTTTGTATATGTTCAAACCATCTTAGTCGAGCTTCTCGCATCTTCTCTGTAATTTGTGCTACTCCTGTCTTATCCCTGATACATTCATTTCAAATTTTATCTACTCTCGTGTGTCCACACATCTCACCTAAGCATTCTCATCTCCGCAATTCCCATTTATTGCTCATGTACACTGTTGAAACCGAAATCTCAGTCTCTTGTGGAGTTCACCCTTAGGGAAGGGGTGATCGCACACCTTACTTCGCTCCTGCAAGCAAAACAACAAAAGAAACAAAGGAAAACAGACCCAAGGGCTCGACAGGGATGACCCACCACACACCCGGAAGTCCTTAGAGCACTTCCCCTCCTTAGCCACAGGCCGAGCTAAGGCTACCTCAGAAAGCACTAGAAGACAAAGAGGCAAGTGAATATGGAAGCCTGCTTTCTGAGGTGCCCCTTGAGTCTTATTTATAGATTTCTGGAAACGGCCTGCAAATAGCCAACCTCCGCTGTTTTGAACAGCTATATGCAGTCCAAGTTGGTCTGCCAATAGCGTAACTCCGCTGTTCCAACAAGCTATTCGCACCCATGAGGAGGTCATCCGGGTAATTTCACCCCTGGGCCCCACCGGACCTGTCCTAGGGATATGGAGGTCAGCTCGCCACTATTCTCTCCTCGCGAGAGGCGGGTGCGACCTGGCTCCCGCAGCTCGCCTACTCTTCCTGGGCGAGCGCGAGCCGGGCCGCCGCGACCTGCCAGTGCCTGTGCCGAGGCGGGCCGGCGGCCAGGTCGCGTATAGGAGAGAGGGCAGGCGGCCAGACTTCAAAATGTGACCATGAGAGCCCCAGAGGGAGGCTCACCGATCTGGACTCGTCCAGCTCAACTTCGGACATTAGTTCGACGAATGGCGAACCCAAACTTTGCTCGACGAATGGCGGGGGAGAACTCTGCTCGACGAATGGCGGACGAGCTAGAAGGGGGAAGGGACCAGCTCGCGTGGGTCGCTCGCCCGACTTCGGCGAGAGCGAGCTGTCCATCTGCTGCCCACCCGCATGTTGTTCTGGTGCGGGCCGGGCGCCTTGGTCCGCTCGCCTGGCTTGGCGGACACACTCGGTGTACACAATCCCCGCTCTTTTTGAGTTTGACCAAGCTCGGAAAGAATCATCCAACCCGCGTGTTCGGAGAGTGCTGTGGTGAGCTGTCATGGAATCTTCTGGTGGACCCCACTCCCTGGCTATAAATACACCACCGAGTCCACCGGTGAATCCTTACCTTCTTGTGCCTCTCTGGGTGAACTGTAGCCGCACCATGCCGGTCAGTGAGGAGGTGCGAGCCCGTCTGGCAGCTGCGAGCCAGAAGACTCGGGAGGAGGCCCTCGAGGCCGCTCTGTGGCTGGCGCGCGGGTCTCCCGACCCTCTCTTTAGGCCGGTAAAGGGAAGGATCATCAGGCGATCCCCGGTAAATGACGTCCCGGGCTCCAGCTCGGCAGCTGGCACCGAGGTCGTCCCTGAGGTATGTGTACCTCTCTCCTGGCTTGTCGCTTCATTCCCGACCTTTTCTCTCGTAGGTACTACCGCGCGAAGGTGAAGGGGGTGGGGAGGAGGATCGTTCCCTTCCGCTGTCAACTGAGCGGGTCGCCAGCCCCTCGGGCTTGGGGCGTCCTCCGCCGGATACCTCTCGGTCGCCAATTCCTCCCGGGCTAGGGAAATCCCTCGCATCTTTTGAGGGAGAGCTCTTCCAGGGACGACCGGGCTCCTCTCGACCGTCCACCGGTGCGGAGGACGTGCCTACTCCAGGTAAGCACGCACTCGGCCTTTGTTTTGTTCTCGCCTGCCACCTCTGAATCCCTTCTTTGCAGGCTATAACGCGATCTCATCTGAAACCGAAATGAGTGAGGGGTATTCGCCTCCTCCTGACGTGGAGGGGGTCGCGGAGTATCTGGGCGACCCGGCGGATGCGGTGGGGATGAAGAGACAAGTGACACGGCTCTTCCAGAAACATACTCTGCTGCTTCAGGAGCTTTGCAGCCGGGTGGACCGAGATAAAACTACGATCAAGGCGCGAGTCGCGGCCTTGGAGGGAGTGCGGCGTCCGGAGGAAGGGGAGGAGGCTACTTCACCTGGCGTGCATATCACGCGGGCCGAGGAGCGACTCAGGCACGCCACAGAGCAAGTCGGCTTGGCCCAGTAGGAGCTGGTGGCGGTTCGCGACTACCATTACCCTCGCATGCCGCCCCAAACCGGGACGCGGGGGGCGGGGTAGGTGGAAATGGATCCAGTACTGACCGGCCTACCCCTTCCCCGCGTTCTGTTCGCCGGGCCAGACCGCATCCGGATTCCAAACCGACTAGTTTAGAGAGGCTTCCCACTATGAAACTCTTTCAATGTCTGTAATAATCCGCGACTTCTCTTGCCCGTCTGCGGGTCCAACTTGTGATTTCTGACGTGGGTTATTATTATTTTTTTTGAGTGCTGCTGTTTTGCTTTCCTTGGGGGGGAAATGGACGGAGCCGTCGTGCTTGCCCATGCAGCCATGTTTCCCCGGCTCGCTCAGAGTTCTCGATGGGTGCGAGTCGCAGCTCTCCCGCCTATTGTGCGGACGCGGGTGGGCATGATCCCGCTGCTGGACAAGCCTGGCGGCGAGGCTGCGAGCTGGAAGTTGAACCGTCAGGCCTGATTTTTGCTATCCGCACTTTTCCCGCCGGCGGAAGATTTTCCCGCTCTTTTTCTTTCTATAAATAGGCCTTGCCGACCTTTATCCATCCACCACACTCAAGCTCTTTCTCCCCTCCTGCTCCTTGTGGACCCCGACTCGCGTGCGCCCTTGCTCACTCAGCAAACCTTCTGCGAAATGGGCGGCGGCAGCGGTGACGCGGACGGGCGGAGTAAGTGTGCTTGGACTTTTTCTGATCATGACTTCCCCCGTGCCGTTATTTTTGAGAGCGAGTACTTAGACGCCCTCAACGATCACATTCCGCCTGGATTCTCGGCGAGGCGGCCCGGGGATGGGGAGAAGATAAACGATCTCTCCGGAGATGAGCTCGCCATTCCCTTGGCTCACTTTGAGGTGGACCTCCGACTTCCCCTGTGGCCGGAGGTTCGCCAAGTTCTGAAGTACTTCGGGGTTGTCATAGGCCAGATGACCCCGAACTCTGTGGCGGTCATGGTCGGGTTCGCCTGCTTCTTGCGGGAGGAGCGAGTCGAGTTCAGTCTCGCGGTCTTCCCCAAACTGTTCTCCTTCCGCGCGAACCGGGACGGGACCGCCTATTTCTCCAGCGCCCACCTCAAGGTGCGGGAGACTGTCAACCAGAGCCACAATTGGCTCAAGAAATTTATGTTCGTCAAGGGGATTTCGGTAACGTCCCTTTCTCGCCGGTGCAGCTTAGCGAGGCGAGCTACCGCCCGCCCAGCCTGGGGGGCCATGAAGCCGACCTGTGGTGGTTCTTCGCTGGGAAGAACTTCAAGGTCGCGTACTTACGCCGCAACCTGGACAACCTCGCCGCCGTCCCTCCCGGGGGAGGTTAGCTACTCGCCAGTACTCTTTGTTTTACTGTTCTGTACTCTCGCTTCACCCTCTCTCCTCCTGACAGGCGAGCGGGACGTCCCCCTTCACCCCCCTTATGAGTGTGTCAGGGTCGCTGCCAGCGAGCTCGCCCGCGCTCAGGCCGCTGACGCCGCTCAGCGCGACGTCTCGGTGGTTCCTGCCAAGAAGCGGCCGGGCCGCGAACAGCCTACACCTCCCCCGCCCAAGAAGGCGACGACTGTGGGGGAGGTGCCTGCCGCGGGCCAAAGAAAAGGCAAGGCCCCAGCTAATCCATCGGCCGAGGATCCCGCCCCGGGGACCGCCTTGACCAGCGGAACCCCCGGCGAGGCGGCGGGCACTTCTGGGTCGCCGGAAGGGGCGCAAACTGCCGCGAAGCCGGTGCCAAGAGGGCACCACAATTTCGGCTACTGCGAGAAGTACCTGGACGAGCTCGGCGTCCTGCTTCTGCTATGGGACAAAGAGTCAAATCGCGCAGTGGTCTCGACCCTGCTGCCGAGCTGGCTGGAGCAGGATACCATCGGTGGGGAGGCCTATAACTTCTCATTTGACCTTTACTCGCGGGAGGACGCTGCCATTTATGACAAGGAGGCGACGCGAGTGTTGGTGCACGAAGTGCGCGGGCTCAACCCCGCGGCCTGGAGCTGGCCCACATGGTCGGGCTGCGCTGCACCCAGTTGGAGCGGAATTCCACGTCGCTCAAGAAGTTGGCTGACGAGAAGGAGGAGGCCCACAAGATCGCTCAGGAGGAGGCGGACCTCCGGAGGAAGCGGGCCGACGCGGCCGAGGCGACCCTCGCTCAGTACTTGGGAGGGGTGGTACATCTCTCAGCCCGCACTTACTTTTAGTTGCCGCTTCCTTTCTTAAGCCTATCCCTTAACCATCTTCCTTTTTGCAGGACGCGACGACGGCCAGCCGCCTGGGTGCCGAGATCGCCACCCTCGGCCAGGACAAGCAGGAGCTGGAGGCGCGGGTGCGCGAGCTGGAGGCCGCCGCTGCCGCCCCTCCACAAGCCAGCAACAGCTGCCCGCTGGAACATCATTCCGACTACGAGCTGGAGGTGTTGATGCAGACGAACGCTGCCAGCGCTGCGAAGTACACGATGCAGATGCTACTTCGGGCCGACCTCCTCAAGAGCGAGGGCGCGGGTCTCTCGGCGAGCGAGGTGGTGCCGGCGCTGTTCCTTCTTATGCCGGACCCCGGGGATAAGTACTATCAGTGCCTCTAGGATTTCCCACCCGGGATCTCGCGTCGCCCTTCACTCCTGCGCCTCGCCCGTCATGAGTATACACACTTTTTGGTTGTTGAACTGTAAGCGCGGGCTGCGCCATGACTTTGCGATTTTTACCTATTTTGGTTTTTATAAACGATCCTCCGCTTGCCTAGTATGTACGTATGTTATTGTTGCGCGATGTAATTTCTTTTTTCCTTTTTGTATTCGCGGTCGTTCATTTCGCGTTATGTCGACGAGGTCGCATGCCTACGGATTTAGCTCATGAGTCATAGGAGACTTAATCAGTCGTCCCGCTAGCGACGACCTGCCTCCGCAGCCCGTCCCCGCTGTGATGGCTGCTCGCTCACCAGGAGAGGCGAGCCGGCTCGACGCTTGCCTGAGCCGTCGGGTTTCTTGCGGACTGACCCCCCTCTTGCGACGCGACCCGGGTTCTAGCCCCCTTTGGCCGCTGTCCTGGGTGTTGGGCGGTTATGCTAGTCTCCTCTTTTGGTTGACTCTGCGACTCCTTTTCCCCATCATTTGGACACCTGGTTCTCCGACTTCTAACACCGCTTTGCTCATCAAGATCTGTTCTGTTAGTTGGCGAGAGGCCGAAGTTTTCCCCGATGAGCGACTTCCAGCCCTGCTAGCGAGGTGAAAGCCTGGCAGCAAGATCTGCTCGGGGTCTAAGGTGACACCGAGTGAGATCCAGCCCTGTCAGCTAAGTGAGAGCCTGACGGCAGGATCTGCTCGGGCCTAAGGTGACACCGAGTGACATCCAGCCCTGTCAGCTAAGTGAGAGCCTGACAGCGGGATCTGCTCGGGGCCTGAAGGTGACACCGAGTGACATCCAGCCCTGTCAGCTAAGTGAGAGCCTGACAGCGGGACCTGCTCGGGGCCTGAAGGTGACACCGAGTGACATCCAACCCTGCCAGCTAAGTGAGAGTCTGACAACGGGATCTGCTCGGGGCCTAAGGTTGACACCCTCGAGTGACATCCAGCCCTGCCAGCTAAGTGAGAGCCTGACAGCGGGATCTGCTTGGGGCCTAAGGTTGACACCCTCGAGTGACATCCAGCCCTGCCAGCTAAGTGAGAGCCTGACAGCGGGATCTGCTCGGGGCCTGAAGGTGATACCGAGTGACATCCAGCCCTGTCAGCTAAGTGAGAGCCTGACAGCGGGATCTGCTCGGGGCCTAAGGTGACACCGAGTGACATCTAGCCCTGTCAGCTAAGTGAGAGCCTGACATCGGGATCTGCTCGGGGCCTAAGGTGACACCGAGTGACATCCAGATCTGTCAGCTAAGTGAGAGCCTGACAACGGGATCTGCTCGGGGCCTAAGGTTGACACTCTCGAGTGACATCCAGCCCTGCCAGCTAAGTGAGAGCCTGACAGCAGGATCTGCTCGGGGACTGAAGGTGACACCGAGTGACATCCAGCCCTGTCAGCTAAGTGAGAGCCTGACAGCGAGATCTGCTCGGGGCCTAAGGTGACACCGAGTGACATCCAGCCCTGTCAGCTAAGTGAGAGCCTGACAGCGGGATCTGCTCGGGGCCTATCGAATGAGTACTTCTCTTTACCGTACGACTTACTGTGGCACAATCAGCATGTCAAAAGATTTTATTAAGAACGAAACATCACTTACATGACTCAAGGATAAAAACGCTTCAAGTCGTGACCACTGCAGGTGAGACTTAGGGTCTCGCCCTCCACATTTTGGAGTCGATACCCTCCCGATTTCAATGTTTCCTTCACAATGAACGACCCCTCCCAGTTGGGGTTGAGCTTCCCCACGGTCGCCGACCTTCCCGCAGCATCCACCTTTTTCAGGACCAGGTCCCCCTCCACGAACTGCTTAACTCTGACGTGCTTGTCAAAATACCTGGCCATTCTCCTCTTCACCTCTTCTTGCCGGGCGGCGGAAAGGTCGCGTAGCTCCTCCACCATATCCAGGGAGAGCCGCAGTTCTTCCTCGTTCTCGGCTTGCCATCCTTCCTTGCCTCCCCCGGCTGCGACGACTCGAGGCGTTTGAATTTCAAATTCTACGGGGAGTACTGCCTCGCACCCATGGGAGAGCTTGAAAGGAGTCTCCCCTGTTGCTGTGTTGGGGGTGGTCCTTAGGGCCCATAGAACCGCGGGAAGCTGCTCCACCCAGCTCCCCTTCAGGTTTTCTACTTTCTTCTTCAGGAGGTTGACAATGATCTTATTGGCGGCCTCCACTTGCCCGTTGCTCCTGGGGTGGTGGACCGAGGCAAACCTGAGATCAATCCCAAGCTGCTCGCAGAAACTAGTGAACTCCGCGCTGGCGAACTGGGGCCCGTTGTCCGTGACAATGGCCTGGGGCAGCCCATGGCGGCAGATGATCTCTCCCCAAACGAAGTTTCTGATGACCTGGGAGGTCACCTTGGCTAGCGCCTTCACCTCCAACCACTTAGAGAACTAATCGATCATCACCTCCAACCACTTAGAGAACTAATCGATCATCACCAGCAGGAACCTCCTTTGCCCACTGGCCTGGGGGAACGGTCCAACCAAGTCCATTCCCCAAATGGCGAAGGGCCAGGGGGCTGTGATACTCTTGAGTCGCTGAGCCGGCTGTAGCTGGAGGGGGGCAAACAACTGACACTTGTGGCATCTTCTTGCGAACTCTGCCGCATCGCGGCCCAGGGTGGGCCAGAAATAGCCTTGCCTGACGATCCTTCCTTCCAGGGTCCGACTCCCGGAGTGACTCCCACACTCCCCAGAGTGGACTTCTTCCAAGATTTTTTGTACTTCCCCCTCGGCCACACAACGAGCAAACATCCCCGAGAGAGTCTTCCTGTACAGCTGCCCGTCCCGAAGGAGGTAGTACACCGACTTGTATCTGAGCTTCTTTTTGTCCACCCCCTCCTGGTACTCTCCCGTGGAAAGGAAAGTTGTGACCGAGTCCATCCAAGAGGGCCGCTGATCTATCTCCATGAGCTCTCCCTCTTCGATGGAAGGGCGGAATAGGTCGGTGATGGTACCCCCCCACCCGGGGACCATGCTTCGCTAGCTGATCGACCTGCTCATTCTCCTCCCGGGGGACGTGCTGGATGGAAAAGTTTGAAATGTGCCAATGACCCTTTTACTTTGGCTAAGTATAACCGCTGGGTAGACTCTCTTGCCTCAAACTCCCCGTTGATCTGGGAAGCTACCACCATGGAGTCGGTAAGGACCTCCACGTCCAACACCCCCAGCTCCCTGGCCAGGCGCAGTCCTGCTATCACGGCCTCATAATCGGCCTGATTGTTGGTGATGGGGAAGTGCACCACCACCGTCTGCTCAATTTTAGTCCCCTGGGGGCTCTCCAAGATCACCCCCACTCCTAGGGAATGCCTCCCTGAGGCGCCATCAACCTTCACCTTCCAAGGAGTCGGACGAGTGAGCTTTTCCTCTGCCACCTCAATCGTATAATCGACCAAGAAGTCGGCCATCGCTTGAGCTTTGATCGAGAGGCGGGGGACGAAGGAGACGTCGAACTCACTCAACTCCACCGACCACTTGGCCAGCCTGCCAGAATGCTCCACCCCCTCAAAGATGTTGCAGAGGGGATGGTCAGTCACTACTCGGATTGAGTGTGCCTGGAAATAGGGCCGCAACCTTCGGGCTGAGATGACCAAGGCGAAAGCCAGCTTCTCCAAAATTGGATACCGGAGCTCGGCCTTCCTCAGGACCCGGCTCACGTAATATATTGGGAGCTGCTTCTTCCCCTCTTCTCGAACTAGGACAGAGCTTAAGGCCTCCGCCCCGACTCCGAGATACAAAAATAGGTCCTCTCCCTTCTTCGGCCCTTGGAGCAATGGAGCCCAAGTCAACTGCATCTTGAGGGCCTGAAATGCCTCATCACACTCCTTGGTCCACTCAAATTTTTGACCCCCCTAGTGTTTTGAAGAAGGGGGAACACTTCTCCCCAGCTCGGGAGAGGAACGTACTCAGCCCTGCCAGCTTCCCTGTCAGCCGTTGCACCTCCTTAGTATTCCGCGGCGACCCCAGCTCCATGATAGCTTTGACCTTATCAGGATTCGGCTCGACCCCTTCAGGGGTGAGGAGGTGCCCCAAGAACTTTCCCCTGCTAGCCCCGAAGACACACTTCAGGGGGTTCAACCGCATCTTGTACTTGTGCAGGGTAGCAAAGGTTTCCTCTAGGTCTTGGAGGTGAGAGTCCACATCCTGACTCTTGATCATGAGATCATCTACGCACACCTCCAGGTTCCTCCCCTTATGTTCTTTGAAGACCCTATCCATCATCTTCTGGTAGGTTGCCCTTGCGTTCTTCAGCCCGAAGGGCATCATCTTGTAGCAGTAACATCCGTCCCCCGTGATGAACGAGACAACCTTGACGTCCGGGGGTGCATCCTGATTTGATGATAACCTGAAAATGCATCTAGGAAACTCATTACAGAAAAATCAACAGCTGAGTCAACCAGCGCGTCGATCCGAGACAAGAGATAACAGTCCTTAGGACAAGAATTATTAAGCAGAGAGAAGTCGATACACATACGCCACGGGCCGTCTCCCTTTTTAACCATGACTATATTGGAGACCCAGCCGGGGTATTGGATCTCGGACACGAAGACGGCCTTGAGAAGCTTTGCCACCTCTTCTCTGATGGGCTCTGCCAGCTTGTCCGCGGTGGACCTCTTCTTTTGTTGGACGGGGCGTGTTCCCGGGTCCAAGTTGAGGCGATGGCAAGCCACATCCGCGTCAACCCCCGACATCTCCGCGGCGCTCCATGCGAAGATGTCCACATTCTTCTGGATGCATGCCAGCATCCTGCCTTGAGCCTCCGGGGTCAGCCCTCCGCTGACGCGGACCTTCTCTATCTTGCCCTCACGGGTGAGGACCTCCAGCTGCACCATCTCTTCCGCAACCTCTAGCCTGGACTGCTCCCCCCATTCTTCCACATCCCTCTCCTCTGGACGAGGATCTCCGCCTCCACCTCTTCTCCCACGGCCATCGCCTCGGCCGACTCCTCCCGATCTCCTCCTGCCACCTCAACCTCGTCGCAGCTCTCCGCTTTCAGCTCCTCCCTACCAACTTCCTGCTCCGCCTCCTCCATCCCTCGCTCCATCTCCTCGGCCCCCTCTTGCCAAGAGATGGAGTTCACAGCGGTGACGTAGCATTCCCGCGCCACCTTGGGGTCCCCCCTGATCCAGACCTGGATCCCCTCGGTATTGAACTTTAAGCACTGATGGAACGATGAGGGGACGCAACGGAAGGTGCTGATGAGGGGCCTCCCGAAGATGCCGCTGTAGCTGCTGGGGGCGTCTACGATGACGAACCTGCAGTTCCTGGACTGCCCCCCAGGGTGACATGGAGCCCCACTCCTCCTTCTACCTCCTTTCTCTCCCCCGAAAAACCAAACAAGGGCCCATCCGAGGCCAACACCCTCTTCACCTCCACCTTCATCGCGTCAAACGCCTTCTTAAAGACGACGTTGACGGAGCTTCCGTTATCAACGAGGATCCTGAAGACGGTAAAATTTTCGATGGCTGTCTGGATGACCAGCGCATCGCAAAATGGATCCTCATGATCCGGCATATCGCTCCCGGAGAAGGTGATCCTCTCTTCTGGGGGGTGGGGTTTGGGATGTGGAGCCAACGCTCCGGCGATACATGGTATGGAGGCTTGCCCCCCCCCCCCCCCCCCCCCCCCCCCCCGTGGATCACTCCGATCCCTCCTCGGGTCCCGACGTCCACCCGGTCTTCACAGCGGTCCTCCTCCGCCCGAGGCAGGACCTCCTCGATCCTCACTTCCTGGTGCCCTTGCTGCTGCTGCTGCTCCCTGTTTCCCCACATTTCGAGGAACTCCGGGCACGTGGCTGTGGCGTGCCCTTCCTTCTGATGGAAGTCGCAGTAGGGCAACTCCACCCTAACATCTCTCCTCCTCGCTACTCTCCTCCTCTCCTCTATGGCTATAACCATAGCCTCTTCTTGATCGGGGAGTCGAGGCCTCTGGCCCTGCCTCCAGCCCGGGGGGTGGAATTGATCTTGCCCCCCCGGTGGTGGTCCCTCCCTTGGTACCCTCTCCGGGGCCCCTGCTCTTGCCACTCGGGCCTCCAGCCCAGCCGACGCTCGGGTTCCTGACGCCCCCACCTGGGCTGCTGCTGCCCCTGAAGCTGCCTCTGCTCCCTCTGCCGGGGCTCGGCTCTCCTCTCCTCCTGCCCTCTTTCGCCTCTTGGCTCCTTCTCCTCCTCCGTGGCCCACCTGGCCAGCTTCCAGGCAAACTCCAGATTTGACGCCTCCCTGTCAACTTCCCTCGCCGCCCTCTCCATCAACTCTTCGTAGGAGAGGGGGGCACTCTCTTCAGCTTCATCCTGAAAAATCCCTGCTGCAGGACCAGGGTGAAAGCCATCATCTGACTGTGGCCCGTCATCTCCTGGACCTGGGTGACCTCCTCATGGAACCGGTCGACGTAGCTCCCCAACGTCTCATTCACTCCCTGTTTTATGTGGAACAGGGACTCAGACTCCTTCCTCCTCTTCGAGGTAGTGAACCTCAACATGAATCCCCGGCGCAGGTCCTCGAAACAGTAGATGGAGCTGACCGACAGCTGGTGAAACCACTCCCTCGCTTTCTCCTTGAGGGTGATGGCGAAGAGTCGGCACTTGAACCCGTCCGACATCTGCCGGATCGAGACCACGTCCTCAAACCACTGGACGTGTTGGACCGGGTCTCCCTTCCCGGTGTAGTAGGACATTTCAGGTTCCCTGAACCCATCTGGAACTGGGGCGGAAGAGACCAGCTCGCTAAAGGGGCTGCCTCCTCCCGCCGGGCGAGCCGGAGCATCTCGCGCGCCCACGTCGCCGAACCGGCCGCCGCTCGCCGAGCCGGGGAAAAGCACGCGCCCTGGGAGCTCTCCTCCCCTTCCTTCCTCAGCAACCTCCTTCCCGGCTCGCCTACCGGGAGCGTCCTCGCTCAGTGACGAGGCGACAGCGATCTGAGCGGTTGGAGTCGAGCACTCGGCCCGCGTGCCGAGTGCGAACTTGACGAGGCTCAGCACCTCGTTCCTGAAATCTTCAAGCATCCCCACCGTGGCTAAAGGCGGAGGGGGGGGGGGGGGAGTCCGACCTATCAGATCCCTGTCCTGCTGTCATCGAGCTCGCTGAAGGTTTTCTGTGCTTATCACGCTCACCACACTAAAATGTTGAAACCGAAATCTCAGTCTCTTGTGGAGTTCACCCTTGGGGAAGGGGTGATCGCGCACCTACTTCGCTCCTGCAAGCAAAACAACAAAAGAAACAAAGGAAAGCGGACCCAAGGGCTCGGCGAGGAGGACCCACCACACACCCGAAAGTCCTTAGAGCACTTCCCCTCCTTAGCCACATGCCGAACTAAGGCTACTTCAGATAGCACTAGAAGACAAAGGGGCAAGTGAATATGGAAGCCTGCTTTCTGAGGTGCCGCTTGAGTCTTATTTATAGATTTCTGGAAACGGCCTGCAAATAGCCAACCTCCGCTGTTTTGAACAGCTATATGCAGTCCAACTTGGTCTGCCAATAGCTTAACTCCGCTGTTCCAACAAGCTATTCGCACCCATGAGGAGGTCATCTAGGTAATTTCACCCCTGTGCCCCACCGGACTTGTCCCAGAGATATGGAGGTCAGCTCGCCACTATTCTCTCCTCGCGAGAGTCGTGTGCGACCTGGCTCCCGCAGCTCGCCTACTCTTCCTGGGCGAGCGCGAGCCGGGCCGCCGCGACCTGCCAGTACCCGTGCCGAGGCGGGCCGGCGGCCAGGTCGCGTATAGGAAAGCGGCCAGGCGGCCAGGCTTCAAACTGTGACCATGAGAGCTCCAGAGGGAGGCTCGCCGATCTCGACTCGTCCAGCTCAACTTCGGACATTAGTTCGACGAATGGCGAACCCAAACTTTGCTCGACGAATGGCGGGGGAGAACTCTGCTCGACGAATAGCGGACGAGCTAGAAGGGGGAAGGGACCAGCTCGCATGACTCGCTCGCCCGACTTCGGCGAGAGTGAGCTGGCCGTCTGCTACCCACCCGCTTGTTGTTCTGGTGCGGGCCGGGCGCCTTGGTCCGCTCGCCTGGCTTGGCGGACACACTCGGCGAACACGGGGTTGTACATACACAATTCGCTGTCCAACACTTAGAACCATAGAGCATCACTGGTCTAATTGCAGTACGGTAAAACTTGCCCTTAAGTTTTAATGGTACTTTACGATCACATAAGATTCCTGACGTATCTCTCCACTTCAACCAACCCGCTTGGATTCTGTGTCACATCTTTATCAATACCTTCGTCGTTTTGAATTATCGATCCAAGATATTTAAAACACTCACTATGGGAATTATCTTGATCACCCAACTTAATAATGAAGTCACCCGTCCTTGCATTGCTAAATTTAAGCTCCATATACTCCGGCTTTGCCCTGCTCAACCCAAAACATGTAATTAACACATTCCCATAGTTTTATAGTATTACTCATTCCCATAGTTTTATAGTATGACTCATCAATTTAATTGCTCTGTAATTAACACAATTTTTTATATCTCCTTTGTTCAAATACAAAGGTAGCAAGATACTTTTTCTCAATTGTTCTGATATTCTCTTTGACTTTAGTATCTTATTGAAAAAACATGTAAGTCACAAAATTATTTCATTCCCTAGATATTTCCATACTTCGATGGGTATGTCGTATAACCCTTCCATTTTTCATCTTTTTAGAGCATCATTTACCTCTGATACTTGAATTTTACGATAAGACGTTATGCTTCTATGCTCCTCCGTTTTACTTAACTCTTCCAAGTTCAATTCATTCTCTTTTATTTCATTATAAAGTTGATAAAAATATCTTTGCATTACTCTTTAATATCCACGTCATCCGTCAAAACTGTATTGTTTCATCTTTTATGCATTTTACTTGTCTTAAATCTCTTGTCTTCTTTTCTCTAGTTCGAGTAATTTTAAATATATCACTCTCCATTTTTGGTATCTAATCACTTAAAAATTCTTCATTAGTTTGATTTCTTGCTTTACTTACTGCATATTTAGCTTCTTTTTTGACGACTTTATACCTGATTAAGTTTTCATCATTCTTACAAACGTAAAGTGATTTATAGCTAGCCCTCTTTGCCATCACATTGTCTTGCACTTTCTATTTCCACCACCAAGATTCTTTATTTGAGGGCGCACGACCTTTTGATACTCCAAGTACGTTCTTTTCACTTATCCTTAAATGCGAAGATATAACTTCTAATGAGACATTAAAGTCAACATAGGGATCATCAATTAGTTGTTCTATAACCGTTGTCTTGAAAACAACTTGTTTTTTCATTTTCAAGCTTCACCACCGAATTTTTGGCAACTTTTTTATTCTTGTCTTAAATTTATTATATTTAATTTGTACGTCTAACACCACTAACATATGTTGTGTTGTCAAACTTTCTTCTAATATGAATTTGCAATCCTTACAAAATATTTTATCTATTTTGCGAGTCATATAATAATCAATTTATGACTTATTTGGTCTGTTTTTAAACATAATTAAATGTTCTTCCCTTTTTATGAAAAATGTATTGGTCACAATAGCTTATGTGCTACGACAAAGTCTAAAATGATTCATTTTTCTTCATTTCTTTCTCCATAACCAAATCTTCTATGAATAGTTGTATAATCTACATTTTCCTTCCCTATATGTACATTTAGGTCTCCTCCTATGAAAATCTTCTTTCTTTATGAGATTTTTTTATTAAATCATCTAAGTCTTATCAAAATTGCACTTTAATAACTTCACTTTATCCTACTTGTGACGCGTAAGCTTTGATCACATTAATAGTTCCTTTCCTATGATCAATTTAAGAGCTAATATTCTATCACCTTTTGTACTTACCCCAACAACTTCATCTCTCAAAATAGTATCCACAATAATATCTATTCTCCTGTTTGTTTTATTTTTTCCTGTGTATTATAATTTAAAACCTGAATTATCTAAAAATTTAGCTTTCTCACACACCTATCTAGTCTTTTGCAGACATAAAATATTTATCCTTGTCCTAATCATCGTATCCACTACTTCCATCGCTTTCCCTGTTAGCGTGCCTATATTCCAACTATCAAACCTAAGTCGGTCATAATTCCTACGACATACTTCCCTAGGACGTCTAATATGTGAGAACTTTTGTCTATTTAACACTACACTCAAGTTCTCTTGGAGGTGCAGCGGTCTTTGCCAAGACGCCACCTTCGTACCATACGACGAGGACTCTTGCATATTTAACACTACACCCAAGTTCTGGAGATGCATCGGTCCTTGCGAAGACGCCGCATTCAGGCCATGCGACACTTTCCTTAGGGGGAACAACCTAGCTTTTGCACAATTTCTCAAATAATTCATATTCCTAAGGGTGACTAAATTTTACGCTGGTCGTCTACCTAACAAAGCCCTCACCATTTTTTAATTGAAAAATATAAAATATACAAAAAAATTACCTAAACCCTAGATGTGCACAGAATGAGAAAGAATCATGTATAATCACGTAAAGTGATAAAAAACTAGGAATATTCAAAAAATTTTGCTAATACTTTATTTGTACCTCCAAAAGAGCTCCAAATATTATCAAAAAGCAAAGCCCTTTTTTCAGAAATCCTTAAATTACCACTATAGTGTGGATCAAACATCAAACAATGAACATGTACTCTTATTTGAACTCTGGAATCAGAAAAAATTGAAATAATCTTAAATTCATATAGAGGACTCAGAAAAGAAATTACATAAACCCTAGATCTAGACTTCCCACAGCACTACAACAATATACATGATTAAGTAATCCGAGAAAGGAGAACACTACCAATGCAAGGTAGGGCATTGACAGGCGAGGTGAATGGAGCTAATTAGGAAGCCTTTGTTATGTTTTTTATCCTAAATGAATTATGGACTCAGTGGAGGATCTATCATAAGCGAATGAAGAGAAGAAATTGAGCAAGGTGAATGGAGGGAAGAAATCAGAGCGAAAGGCGGAAGGTGAGAGTAAGAAATCAGAAGAGAAGACTAGGGACGCACGACGCTGGGCACCGGGGGTAGTGACAGATGGACGAAATCGGGAATTCATGACCAATTTTTGTTTATTTTACAAGAGCTGCAAATAGTTTGATTTAGTGTGCGATTAGCCGATCTGAGGTTCGCGAATATCCAATAGTTGGTGTGCTTATAACAAATCGTAAAAAATAATAGGGGCGGGCCAATGTCCTTCGGGCCTTCTCTGGATCCTACCATGGGGGGAGGGCGAGCTCGACTTTGTTCCAATTTTTCTATAACAGGATCCTCGACCCCCTTTATCACAAGCAACAAGCTAACAAAGTCACTTGGGTGACTCCCGTCTCCCGATGCATAGGGTAAGTCTCGACGAGTGCCTTTTCTTTCTTTTGCGAGGTGAGCCATTTATAGTGCTTGTTTGTGCTGGAAATCGTGTTGTCCTTGAACGACTTCTTGAAATTGGGCCGTCTGCAAATCGCGCGAACAGGGGGAAGGAAATCTCTGTAGTCGTCAGCTTGGAGGTTCCGCCGAAGAAGCATAAACACATGTTCATTACGCACAAGAGGGAGTCCTCGCGCCCCGCCGAGTAGCAAGACGCATCCTCACATTCTGCTAGAGTTGTCCCAATTACGGTTCGGTTCCGATTCTACTAAGATCGTGAACCGAACGGATAAGGTAACAGTTCTTCAAATTAAAACCAAAAAACTTATTTGATTTTTCCGGTTCTGGTTTCGGTTCCAGCATAATTTTTGGAATTGTCGTGTTAATGGTTCTGGTTCAACAAGAATCAAAATCAAAACAACTATTAACGGTTTGGGCCGGTTCTATGTGGTTCGGCCCAGTTTTAATCGGCTGTGTCATAATTTTAATCATTTTATACTCTATAATTTGAGTCATCAAGCACATTCACACATTATTATCTCTTTAAAAAATATATTTGGAAAGAAAATTCGAATTCAAATGGTTGAAACGATAATTTCTTGATTTTTAAGCCTAAATATATTAAAATTGAACTATTCTAGATATGCAAGCAATAATATCTGATTTGACACTGAATTAAAAAATGGTAATACTGTATGATAGTAATAAACTTGATCAAAAAAAGTAATTTGCATAAACATAGTCATTAGGATGATGAACTACAACACTGTAACTCCCGGTGCTCAACAAGAACAGCCGCTTTATCAAAGTAGTTGTGGGATGACACATAAACATCAACAAAATAAAGAATATAGTTATCAATACAATAACAACCACCAAATACCATCTTTGTATGTTTGCAGAGTCTATTATTGAGTAATTCAAATTAAATAAATGTTAGTTATATCTATAATAAAATAATAATCAAATTGAGGACGAAAGTTATGGGTTACCTTTGTGAATGAGCTTAATCGCGAGCATGAAATGCAGAACAAAATGGAATTAGAGGAAGAGAAAGAGATGGAGTCAAAAAGTTTAGAAGAAATAAGCTTACCAGTCGGTCATCGAAGACCCCTAAATTTGAAACCCTAATATCGAGGGAGAGAACGAACACTGTCAAAAGATTGTTTGGAGAAGCCAGTCGAGGAAGTTGCTGATTCCGTACGTAGATCTGAAGCTCTAGCAGAAAGATCAGAATGAACACTGCCAAAATAAACACTGTTAGAATGGGGAGAAGAAAACCTTCAACGATCGAGCAAGCAAAACGAGAAGGAACTTTTCGCTCCTTCGACACCGAGGAGCGGGGAAATAACCTAATGTCGTGCGGCTTGTATAAGTATTTGAATCTCGTTGCAATCGGACGACATTGCAATCAGACGGATAATATAGGTATAGTCTTGTAGATAATAAATATATATTATTAATATTTTAAAAAATGTTATAATAATAAATACATATTATAAAGAATAATAATAATATAATATTGAATTGCGGTTCAGTTCTGCTTCGGTCTGGTCCAGATCGGGTCTAAAAATTCTGAATCCACTCGAGATATTTATGTTGCTGTTCCGGTTTCAGTTCTAGTTCGGATAATAAAATAAAAAAATCGTACCCAGACCATTGTTGTTTACTTGTTTACGGTTCCAAAAGTCAAGCCGGACCCAAATAATTCGCGACAATTCGGTCTAGTTCTTTGTTGTTCTGGTTCGGTTCCAGTTTAATTTACGGTTTTTGTTTTAAGTGACATTTTTATGTCATGCTGATCAGCATGATGAGGAGACCCCAAAGTCACATCCGCACTTCGACAGGGGTGACAAAGCGAAGGACGTCACCGAGGCACTCCTGATGTTTTGGCCGAGTGGCAAGCACCTGGTTTCGCTGAGTTCACATCTCCTGTTGTGGATAGAAAGTGAGTACCCGAACAGTGATGCCTTCAACGTATGCCACACATTTATGTCCGGGAGGACGCGGCGGTTCTGAGTATCGGGAGTCTTGAAGACATCGTGTTTAGATCTTCTCATCCCTTACTCCGCACAACTGAGCTGAGGCGCACAACTTGTTGATCTCTCCTTTATTACAAAGGGAGAACAAGGAGCTCTGAATGGAAGGATGCCCTCGCGCTGGTCGAGATAATGCTGTCTTTTCAAGTTTAAAAGATTGTTTTAATGTCGGTGAGCTGAAATTCATATGCTTGTAGGTGGCGGAGCATGCCGTGGCAGAGAAGAAGACAAAGCTCTTGGAGAAGGAGGTTGACTTCAAGAAGCAACAAAAAGCGCTCGACGAGAAGGAGGTAGAGCTCGAAAGACTGCTGAAGGAGCTCGTTAGGAATCAACCTGACAATGTTGAGCCGAATCGTGCCCTTGCCATCTGGGCAGGGGAGGCCGCGGTGTACCGCATGGCGATGCGAGGCTGGCTGGCGCCGCATGGGAATGACCTCAACTTCCAAGACCTCTACCCAAAGCTCTTCACAGAGAGCCGCCATCGTCGTCGCCTTGTTTGTCAGCGACATCTTCAAGCGAAAGCTACTCACAGAGGCAATGAAAGGGACATGCAATGCGGTCGAGGAGGGCGAGGTTGGTGAGGAGATTGTTGACGAGGGCGATGTTCAGGTCATTTACTGAGCTCACCTGGGTTGTATTTTGTTTTTTGCTTTTTAAGGTCGCTCGATATTGTTTTTTTGGTCGCCTAGCGACCTGCCAGTTTTGTAGGCTTTGAAAAAATTGACTATAAATGAGAAAGATACTTTTCTTAATGTACTTTGTCGGGGTTAGTAGACTCTTAGGCACATTGTGAGATGAGTTCGTTGCGAGTTCGGTAGGCTCTTTAGGTGCGTTGAGAAATGAGCTCACTTTGAATTTGTCTCTTAGGAGCGCTGAGAGGTGAGCTCGCTACGAGTTCACTTGGCTCTTATTTGCATTAAGAGGTGTGCTCACTATGAGTTCGGTAGGCTCTTAGGCGTGTTTAGAGGTGAGCTCGCTATGAGTTCAGTAGGCTCTTAGGCGCGTGAGAGGTGAGTTTGCAACGAGTTTGATAGGCTCTTAGGCGCGTTGAGAGGTGAGCTCACTGCGAGTTTGGTTGGCTCTTAAGCGCGTTGAGAGGTGAGCTCGCTGCGACTTTGGTTGGCTCTTAGGCGCGTTGAGAGGTGAGCTCGCTACGAGTTTGGTAGGCTCTTAGGTGCATTGAGAAGTGAGTTCGCTGCGAGTTCGGTAGGCTCTTAAGCACGTTGAGAGGCGAGCTCGCATAATGATTACTGTATAGGAATTACGTTACTCCTTTTCTTAGAGGGGTTTCGTCACCGGTGAAGTGAATGCAAGGTGGTAGGCAACAAGTCTTTTCCATGACGTCAGTCTTGGACCATATAAGGCCAACACTCAACACACTCCCATGCCTTTCGCATAGAGGACGAGTTCAATTGGAGGAGGTGGACATTTGAGAGAGTTGTTTTTGTGCTCCTCGCCTCAACGAAGCTCTCTTAAAATGTTTTCCCTTTGTCTCCTGGCAAGCAGTTGACCGTTGAGGGGATACGAACACCCGAGGGGTAGTCAACCAACGTGTACGGGGGGGGGGGAGATGTTCTCGGACGACAATGCAGAGGATTGGATTTAGATACATGCGCCCAGAGGCGTCATCCACTCGCTCGACGAATGCTCTTCAGGAAGCAGGAAGCAGGGGGTTGCGTTAATCCAGGAGGAGCTTCAGAGGCATGTCATCCCGATACGCGTGGAAACGCCTTACCAATCGGGGATAGTCAATTAACGTGCATGGGGCTGATCTCGACTGTCATTGCAAAGGCTTGGATTTAGAGACATGTCATCTGGCGGCCAGTGACCACCTCCCGCACGACCAGGATTCTCGTTGGCAAGACAATACCATGACAAGTGAAAACTATAATAAGCGGCTTTATTATCATCTAGTACATAAGATGCATTAGATGATTATCTTTGTACAGGAGCCTTCCACCATGCTCATAGACACACTGTGGTCACTTCGTCGTGGCGAGTTCACACGGGGAAAAAATCCTCGCCAGCGAGGCATCTGATTTGAGGTCTCTGATCCGTTCGTTCATCAATGTCACACCCTCCGTGGTTCAGTGGAGGTGTCAGCGGCGTGTCTGAGGTCGCCTTTCTGATGGAAATCCTCTGAGCGCATTTTCTCGATTATCTTGAGTGTGTACGAGGTTAGCCCAAGAATTTGGTTCGTGTGAGTCTGCCTCTCCCTGGTGTGGCGACTAAGGTTCAACCCGCTTTGTTGCGTAATAGCGCGCGCAGAACTCTGCCCTTTAGAGTGCGCTCGATATGTGAGCTTAGTAGCGTGCGTTGAGCGCCGATTTCTCGAGTATCTTTGTCGGCATTCTTTACTTCGGAATGCGTGACTTGCGATTGCATCGAGCGATGGGGTCGATATGCTTCCACTAGGCGTTGCGACCTATCTCCGGTCCGTTTCCAGATGCCCCGGTATTCCCCTTCAGCGAGCTGTCCCGTGCTATGGATGTCTATTTCAGAATTCTTTCTTCCTCTCCCTAAGGTCCACGCTCACCTCACCAAGATGTTGAAGCCGATAATTCGACTTCAGAGTTCGGACTTGGGTATGGGCCGAGATGACTGGCTAGCTAAAATAAAAATCACAGACTGAAAATGGTGAATAAGAAGAATAATCACCACTCGGAAGTCCCGCCTCATGCCCGAAAGTGTATAAAAACTCCCCTCCCAAACCAAAAATTGTGCTAGGTTAGGGGGAGTGGCAGGCTTGCTGGACGCACCAAAGTGCTCACAAATTCTAGGCGAGGTCTTCTGTAAGTTGATGACACTGCCTTTCCCCCGAGACAATGAGTCGTATTTATAGGCAATGATTGGGGGTATACCCCTGCACTCATAGATGGGGCCTGCCCTGTGCGAGGTCGATATGGTCACCAATGAGTTAGGGCGAGTTGATCTCACCGGCAAATTGGTGACGATTCCTTGCGAGGTGTTTGTGGTTTGAATGCGAGATCGCCCTTGTAGGGGTATCCTGGTAATTATCCTTTGTTGGGCTGTCTTCTATTGATCTCGTCGGATACATGTCAGAATAGTCTTTTGTGTTCTTGAAGTCTTCTCCTTGCATAATAGTTACTTTATTATGTGAGACACATTCTGATGGGAATCCATCGGATCGTGCACATGATGGGGCGGGACCCACGTTCATTTATTCCCGCCGGAAGACGTGATCGGATCGCCGATCCGACCCCGCGGTTGCGTCCGGCACGTCGCCGCGAATCAGAATTATATATTTATGTATTTTTTTTGGACGCGTACTTATTTTATTTAAGGGCAAACCCACCGGCCAATCATAGCCGTTGGATGGGATGCCCTCATGCTTGTTTTCTTATAAATAGGAGTAGTGGCTGATTTTAGGTTTTCATTGCTGAAGTTGGAGAGTCTCTTCCCTACTTCCGGTGGTCTCCCGCGGTGCCGACGCCGTGGACCCTTGGTGCCGACGCCTTGGGGTAAGTTTTCCTCTTCCTCTCCCTCACTTTTCCTTCCCATCCAGGCCGCCAACCCCTCCCTGTTTTTCCGCCCAGCCTTTGCCGCCCAGAACCCCCCCCCCCCCCCCCCCCCCCCCCCCCCCCCCCGCTGTCCCCAATCCAGGCCGCCAGCCCCCTTCCTCCCTCCGCCCAGATCCGGCCGCCGGAACCCCCTCCATCTCCTCCCTACCCAGGCCGGCCATCCTTCCCAGCAACCCGCCGCCTGGAATCAGCCACCCGCCCCCTTTTCCACCTCCTACCAGCCCGCCAACGCTCCGTCTCCACCCAACTCCGTGGATCCACCCTTCCCGAGCCGGATCCGGCCATCTAGTACCGGATCCGTCCACCCGAGCCCGGATCCGAGCGTATTCATCCGGATCCGCCCGTTTTCGTCCCGATCCCTTCTCCCACCACCCAAAACAGCCCCTCCCCGTCATTTCCACCTCCGGCTCCACCACCCGGCACCCGATATACGCCACCCGCACCCTCCACTTCCATTGCCCGAAATCAGCCCCTAGTCTTGAGTTTTTTTGTGATTGTGGTGTACTATTTCTGGATATTATTATTGGAGATCTCATATTTGTTTGGAGTTAGTTTGTGGCATTTTGTATCAATTGATTATTAACCTGCAGGTGGATTCCTTCGCCGCACGCTTCGCTTCTGGCCCTCCGAGCGGAGGAAAGCCAACTAAGAAATTTGCCAAATATTAAAATAAACTCTTGTTGTAGTTATTTGTTTGTGGCGTTGCTATTTTCATTGCTCTATTAATCCGTTGCATGAACCAGTTGTTGTGTTGCATCTAGAGCCTAAGTGGTGCACTTCATAGCCTACCCTACATCAGTTGGTATCAGAGCCCAGGTCGGGCCATTTGCATGCTCCGTAGTGGTAGGACATTTAGAAGCATGGTAGATCCACCCGTCACAAATGACCGGGCAGCGGGCTCAAATTCGAGCACCGCTACCACAGACTTTCAACGCCTTATTCTAGAGCGTTTTGACGCAATGGGTACCCAGTTCGAGAACGTGCGTCACGATATCGCCGCGGTGACTCGTCGCCTAGATCTGATAGAGCGCGCAAGAAGTACTCCCTCCCTACACGACCATGAGGCGGGTGACCCGGGCGACTCTCCCCGTCGTGGGCAACGGGTCAGAGATGATCCGCCACCTGCGGACCGCTACCACCGTGAAGATCCCGTGAGAGCCCCCACCCCGCCAGCATGGCGGAACCCAGAGCCACCTCGTGGCCGACCCCCACCCCCGTGGGAGGATTACCGTGTGCCACGACAGCCTGGCCCTAGGAACCGTGTGTCCCCGCTTGGTCGCCACGACCAGCGTCGCGACGAGTATTACCCGCCGGGTCGACGTGAGCGCGGACCCCCGCCCGCTCGACACGACTATGACCGTGACGATGATCCTGATGATTATCCAAACCCGCGGAGAGGCGACCGTGGCTTTGACATCACTCGTCGCATCCGCCTCGATGCCCCTTCGTTCGATGGTCGCCTAGATCCAAAAGCCTTCAGCGATTCGCTCTTGGACATGGACCACTACTTCGAGTGGTACGACATGAGTGACGAGCGCTGCGTCCGCTTTGCAAAGATGAAATTGATCGGGCAAGCTAAGGTGTTCTGGATTAGTGTCGAGAGAGCTCTAGAGCGGGATGGTTACTACCCCATCACCAGATGGGACGAGATGAAGGAGAGACTGAAGGAAAAGTACCTTCCCGCGTCATATCGGGATCAGCTATTTGAGCAGCTACAGAACTTGCGACAGGGGACACTTACTGTCGCTGAGTACATGGCTCGCTTCGATGAGCTGGTCGTCAGGAGTGATATTTCAGAGGAACCTATTGCCACCGCCGCCCGTTTCAAGGCGGGCCTTCGCTCCGATATTCGGAGAGAGTTGATTCCCCACCGCTTGGAGACGGTTGATCAGATATTCCAGCGCTCCCTCGAGTATGAGCAGTACCTTCGTTTGTCTAGTACGAGGCAGTTCACTTCCCGGACTGATTCCTCGACCTTTAGGAAGCCCGCTCCTCCCCAGACCACCACGGCCGCACCCTCGCGCATCCCCGCGGATGTGAAGGGTAAAGCCGTAGCCACTGATGGCCAGCGATCTGGGGGCATTGTATGTTTTAGATGCTCTGGCAGGGGCCATGTGGCGGCCCAATGCCCCACGCGGACCCTGTTACTTGAGGAAGAGGAGGAACAGAGTTTAGAGGGTGAAGAGGAGGCCCCAGAGGAGGTTAGGGTTGCAGTCGAGGAAGGTTGGGAGAGTGATGCCGAGCGATCCTTAGAGGTGGGAGTGATTCGGCGCCTCCTACACACCCCACGTGTGGACGAGGACTGGCGACGCACGACCATCTTTTACACGTACTTCCCTAGCGCAGGCGGTCCCTGCAAGCTAGCCATTGATGGTGGGAGTTGCGTGAATATTGTAGCCCAGAGAGCGCTTGACCGTATGCAGGTGAAGGCAGAGCCTCACCCCCATCCGTACCGTGTCGTCTGGGTTGACAAGACGGCGATTCAGGTCACCCAGCGTTGTTTAGTCCCGATCACCATTGCGTCCTTTCAGGACAAGGTCTGGTGCGATGTCATTCCCATGGACGTCGCTCACGTGTTGCTTGGCCGCCCCTGGCTTTTGATCGTGATGTCACGTGCTTCGGTCGCTCGAACACGTGTGTCTTTTATGATAAGGGGCGGAAGATCACGTTGACGCCCACCCAGCCCCGAGATCGACCCAAGGGTATATTTTACTAAACGCCATAACTTATTTTTTCAAAGAAAATGCCATTTTGACTTCAAGATCTACATGTCCAGCATGTTAGAGGATATGTAATAATGTAAAACATTGGACCTAATATAGCATATGTATTTGGCATGATGGGCAGGTTCGTAGAAAATCATGGAAATGAACATTGTGTATTTGTGAAGTGAATTCTACCATGCCTTAAAGGCATATTGTTTGATTATGTTTTGCAGCCGATGCTGCAGTGCTGCACAAATGAGGATATCGCATGATACATGGATTTCAGGACATCAGTGAGCCACGAGTTGCAATTGAAGCAGCCTCTTGCATCAGTGAGCCGCATGATGCCTTAGAGGATATCACATGATGTTAGAGGCCTACTGTTTCATGGGCGAACCTAGATTGGGCCGGTTTCTTTTCTTTCGATCCCGAAACTCTATTTGTATTTTTCTCTCGTGTATAGGCTCAAAAAGATAAATACACTCAATATCACAGTTTTTCTGGGGATGAGCATCTGTTGTGAAGGGCTCTCCGTTTTCTTGGAAGTGTGCAGACTAGGAGAAACTTTCAAGGTTTCTTGTGCATAGTGTCTTCAATTGATAAACATACACCTCAGTGAAACTATCTCGATGGCAAGAGAAGGATCTGGATCCACCACCATGGACTATGAGGACCACTGTATTGATAAAGCATGCTTTTATGGTTGAATTAGTGCAGTGTAGGAAAAGAAGCAATATAAGTGTCATTTTGGGGGAAAAAGATTAGTTAGTGCGATCGTGAATTAGTAGCAAATTAATGAGTACAATTAATGTATTTTTTAATTATTCTCTTTGTATTAGAGGGTTTGTTATAGTCTATTTAAAAGATGTCCATGTAAGATTCAAGGAATTTACTATCTTGTATGTGATTTCGATCTTGAGCTGTGCGAGGGAACCAACCCTCAAGTTTATGCGGCGGTGGCTTGTTTCTCGAATGCTAATGTATCCATCCTCTTCACGTTCTTTTCTCCACCCTTCAATCCGCAAGTACATGTCGCCGGCAAGATATTGAAGTCGAATATCAAGCTCATCCCCAACACTTCAGTTGATTTGGGATTCCTTCGCGATTGTTTCTTATTGTCAGTACTGTGTTTCAAATTAAATTCGAAGGACAATTTTTCTCCCCTGTTTGTCTAGCTAGAACAAATTGCTCTATCAGCATCATTGTACTTTACCTGTATGATTTTGCATCTACAATGACAATGTAATCTCTCTATTGTCCTGCTACATATTTTAATCAATTATTATAGCTTTTTGGTTGGTTAGGTGATGTTGGGAAGATCGTGGATAGTCGCACAAGTGAGGTTGCCAATTTTCTTGAGATGCTGAGAAGTGCTTCAGGATCCGATAGCTCTGATTTAAAGTTTCGTAAGGATTGGAAGGTATTCTTTTTCTGATAAACATCATTTCCTTCTTCAAAAATTATTTCTACATTTTTTTAACATTATCACTTAAGAGCAAGGGATGCGATCTTTATTTGAACAAGCTTTCCTTAGTATTTGGTTGCCCTTTATGATCTTGCAAAGATATCTTCAATGATTGTTTGCTTTGTCTTAGGTAAAACAAGACACTGATCAACTACGTGTAATGTATTCTGAAGGACCTCACGGCTCTCCATTTCATACTTTACTTGCTGAAGGTTTTGCTGATGGACCCATGGATGTTTGTGAGTGAAATATTTTCTTTGAGTATCCTTGTACTTCGAGATCAAACTGTCATTTCTACAATGCCCATATCTGAACCAATCGTTGTCTATGATCACAGGTTTATGTGTCTCATGGGAATTATCTTTGTATAAGAAATGGTGAGTGTTTTATCATAAGTAGTTATTATTGGTATGACATTACGCTTCCTATAATGTGATTTACAATTGAAGATACCTGAGTATGTAAACTCCCATGTATTGAAATTCTTTTCTCGAATAAATCCTTGTAATAGAATGTTGTGAAATATTGGCTTGACCCCAATTTCCCATCATCCCTCTTAGAAAGAGAAGGGAGGGGAGAAAACGTTTTTAGAGGTCATTACATATTAACTATCACATGGCCTTACACATGCAAATACTTGAGAAAAGTTAGAAAGCAATGATGTGATATATTTACCTCTTGAGTGAATATTCTCAGTAGTGACAGACTGATTCTAATATATTTAGCACTCCTTCAAAATCAAGGGAATGAAGAGTGTGCCAATTTTTAGAGGTGCGTGACTGATAGAGATGTCATGGCTGAAAACTAATTCATATCTGTTAGAATTAAGTAAATACCTTGTATTCTCTTCTTATATAAGAGGTTTTTTCACGTCAATGAAATTAATCTCATTCTACTGTTCCCTAATGGTATCAGAGCCCGCATGACTTAAACCTTCCGTTCCCGTTTGTTCCTATCTCGCCGCCCATCGATCGGCCGCCGCCGCTCCTCACCGGCCTCCTCCCCCGTCTTCATCCAACACAAAAACCCTACCTTTCGTTTCCTTCCTGCAACGCCACTCGTCTCGTGCGTCTTTTCCTGTCGGCTGGCCAGTGCTGGCTGGCAGGATATGTTCTCCGGCAAACTTCCAGCGGGCTGATTGACCACAAACGTTGGGAGAAGTTTTGCTTTGGCCTTCTTATTGTCATATTTATTTTTCACAAGATTCCAACAGTTTGATGTCTCCCAAAATCTAATCTGACGTTTTTCTGTTCAAGAGGAGGAAAACTTCTAAATCTACAATGAGGCCCTATCTCTCCTTCGTTCTTTAAATATGTGTTCTCCGTTCCTCTCCACTGTTGTCTTGGAGGAGTTATGTTCATATTTTTTTTTATGTCGGGCTTGATTGATTCTGGTAGCTTTATGACCCCCGTTAGATCTACCTAGGCTAGTCATGATCACAACTTCTCTCATATCACCACGATCCGACTGGATGACACACATTATTTATTATGGTCTCGCTCCATTACTCTAGCCTTAAAGAGTTGACGTCTCTTTGACTATATTAGTGGCGCCACTAGCGTACCGACCAAGGACTCTGCAACTTGGCTTCAATGGGAGTTAGAAAACTCCCTTGTCATATCACTAACCAATTACATGCAGACATCCATTGCTCAGAATTACCTTTTCCTGGACACTGCTGCTGACACATGGAAACATGATGAGTCTACCTATTCCTGGAAGAGGAATGCGGCCCGGATTTACCAACTACGCCGCAAACTCTTTCTTCTCCGACAGGGTGTTCGACCTCCATTTGCTTGCTATCTTGAGTTTACTCAACTATATTAGAAGTACAACCACTTTAACTCTCTCGTCATGGTCTATAATGCAGATGAGCTC
Source organism: Platanthera guangdongensis (assembly GCA_039583875.1). Taxonomy (NCBI): domain Eukaryota; kingdom Viridiplantae; phylum Streptophyta; class Magnoliopsida; order Asparagales; family Orchidaceae; genus Platanthera; species Platanthera guangdongensis. The sequence goes on from CM077151.1 coordinate 14,594,842, forward strand.
TTGTTGAGGGCCCACGAGGATTGTAATCGGGTATTCGATTTTTTGCATGGGCTACACAGATTTTGATCAGATTACTGTCCAGATTTTGGGATGTATCCCTATTCCTTCGCTTCTTGATACCTACAACATTGTACGTACGAATGTTAACTCTCTTTGCGTGTATATGAACCCTATGACGGTTATCAATTGAGAATATTCATGGTCGTCTGCCGGCACCGCCTTATTTTGAATGTCGATTTGCAAATTTATTTATTTTAAAAATCAATTTCAGGTTTAGGAATTCATCAATAGGGCTTCAACCCTATACTTCCCACTTGGCTCAGCTGCAGCTGCACAAAAGCATTCCACCCCAATGGTGGCAAACGGAGCAACGATCAGCATTAGCTTATCAAATTATAACGACCCCGCCCCTCACCCGGGGCGGCGGTGCTCCTTCCCTGCAGGCAAACAACACGTACATATAATGGAATAGAACGTGCAATATAAACACTATTCACCACAGACGTTGGCATAGCCGGTCACACATCCCGTGCACTCATGACACATTAACGGTGTGCTGAGATTCAAGCCCCACCACCATTCTCAAGACGGTCCATTTGAGCATTGCTAGTCTTTCCAGCCCGTAGCCTAAGACTTTCTTCCCCCTATACTATGACAAAGTCAAAGGCGCTCTATTACCTTTAGATGCAAGCCAGTGACTCACTCCAAGTAGATCGTCATAGGGTGGATACAGGCCAGCCACAGCTCGTTGCTCAAATCGTCGGGCTCGCAAGCCACGACGCGGGTCAGCATTCCCTTACCCATCCACGCAATACATAACTGCGTTATGTTCCAAGGCTGGCTCTCACGACCACCATAGCGGAGCAATCTAAGCTCACAGCTCAACAAACAGGCCCCCAAGTCTCCACGAGACATGCCTCACAATCATTGCTCACTGGGAGCTACCGCCGTCGGTAGCGCTACCGCCGCGCGGTAGGGGATAGACTATCGTTTTTCCCCAAAACAAGTGTTTTTCTGGAGATCTACTCCAGTACTCTCATTGCAGCATCCTGCACACTCCGTCACTCCCGTAACTTACACGTTTACCACGAAGTCTTCTTCGGCATACAAAACAATCATCACCAATCCAGATCAACCTGTCCAGATGAGCTTCACACATCATGTCTATTCCGTACTTCGATTCCGGATTCTATATGCAAAGATAATGAGCATACAACCGATCAACCCGTCGGGAGAATCGCTTTCACGTGCTCGCGGAGCGTCTACCCTCACATGCCAAAACAAAGGATCTCACATGACCAAGGAGGAAGATCGTTACCCTCGACGTTTGTTTCGGCGCCATGGAAGAGAAACTAGCCGGATGAAAACGACCACAACGGACTCGCCTCCGCGGATCTGGACTCGGCTTGCAATTTGGAACTCCGAAGCTCCAACAATGGCGGATCTCCTTCCTATTCCTCTTTCTTCCCTCTCTCTCTACCGCGTAGAAGAGAATGTCAAAAGAAAATGAAGTTGAAAACCTGCAATCCCGGCCTTAAACTGAGTTACCGCCGCACGGTAATTAGCTACTGCCGCCCGGTAACTAGCTACCGCCGCGCGGTAACTAGCTACCGCCGCGCAGTATCTCAAACGTTTGCTTGTTCGGCAGGCTCACCGTCAAAACCCTCCAATCATAGGCCGACACGCGGTTGCGCCGTAACTGTCGCGCTATCGCCGCGCGGTACCGCACTACTACCAAGCGGTAGGGGAAACGTCGTGTCAATTGAAACGCTACGACGAACAGACATTACCGCCAAACGGTATCGCTACCGCCCCGCGGTAGCTCACATAGAGCCACGCCAAATAAATTGGCCCTGCTACCGCCGACGCTAGTACTACCGCCAGGTGGTAGCTCACCGAGAGCTCTGCCGATTAAATCGACTAGTTAACGCGGCGCGGTAACACACTACCGCCGCGCGATAGTGTTCTGCGCTGAGCGCGTCGAGAGCGTTGAGTACTACCGTCGCGCTATATCAAACTACTACCTGGCGGTAGCTCACAGAACCAGATTCCCAGCTACGAGGAACTTGGGGCGTTACAAATCTCTCTCACTTTAATAAATTTCGTCCCGAAATTACTCTTTGCAAGAAAACATAGAAGTATCAATATTACAATGTATACCTTAAAGAAACAGCCTGAGAAACTCCGCTCTCAAGGTGTGCTCGTGCTCCCATGACAGTTCCTTGCGGCCACAGTTGTCCCAACGGACCTTGACCATTCTGATCGACTTATTCCACAGCTGCTTGACCTCCATGTCTTCGATTCAAATGGATTTGACCTTCGTTGTCAACCCACTATCGATTGACACTTGATCTGCAGTAACCACTTGCGTAGACTCTTGCACTGCCCTCCGCAGAATCGATATGTGGAATACATCGTGCAAACCACTTAGTTCAGCCGAAAGATTCAATCGATCGGCAGCTTCGCCACTGCGCTCCAATTTCTTAAACGGACCAAGGTATCTCAGACATAGCTTTTTCAATCGTCGAATACGTGATACACCCTTGAATGGTTTGATCTTTAGATATACCCAGTCGCCCATGGTGAACTCGTCATTTCTGTGTTTGGAGTTATAGTACGTGGCCTGCCTATCCTGAGCGATCAACAATCGCTCCCGGATTGTACGTATAATCGAAGTAGCATCTTCAACTTCTTTCGCTTAAACAACTTCATTTCGCTCGCCTTCAACCACGCCAAGGGAGTATGCCACTTTCTACCATAAAGGGCCTCGAAAGACGCCATCTGAATATTTGCTTGGTAGCTATTGTTGTAGGCGAACTCGATCATATAAAGGTGATCCTCCTACCTCTTTCCGAAATTTAGGGCACACATGCAAAGCATATCTTCCATCGTTCTTGATATGTTGTATCCCTGTAATGAGGATATCGTCAACATAGACTTGTAAGATCACAGTTCCGGTTGACCGGTGTCTGGTGAAGAGAGAAAAATCAGCCAAACTGCGGATGAAGCCAATATCACAGACAACCTTGCTGAATTTTTCAAACCAAGCTCGTGCGGACTGTTTGAGACCATAAATAGATTTCCGAAGATGACAGACCCGAGACTCCCCCGTGGTCTCAAACCCGGGAGGTTGGTGCATATAAATAGTCTCCTGCAGATCGCCGTTGAGGAAGACATTCTTAATATCTAGCTAATAAAGAGGCCAATGACGATGAACAACCAAGGAGAGAAGAATGCTGACCGTGTTCAATTTGGCCATCAGAGAGAAGGTTTCCTCATAATCAAGACCATGTTGCTGAGTAAAACCCCGGGCCACGAGACGGGCCTTTAGACGCTCAATGGGGCCATCCGCCGCATGTTTAATAACAAAGACCCACTTGCAGCTAACACACGGTTGGCCTGCAGAAAGAGGAACCAAATCCCAAGTCCGGTTAGCCCAGAGAGCCCACATTTCATCGTCCATGGCCGCCCGTCACCTCGGGTGTTGAAGCGTCTCCTGCACAGTGTTAGGAATAGAAATAGAGGAAAAAGAGGTGACAAAGGCATAGAGAGGTGAAGTCAGCCGATGGAGAGAAACGTAGTTGACCAAGGGATGAGCTGTAGAGGCGGGAGCTGGATCTGCCGTTGCTGGGGTGTCGCTGGGAGCAGGGAGCTGGTGCAGGGAACCATTCTTGGAGCGACGACGAGTGTAGACACGGAGAAGGGGCGGAGGAACCCGAGGGGGGCAGGGAGAGAGGAGGAAGGAGATGGCAGAGAAGAGGGCGTGACAGGTACGACAGGCCGGGGAAGAGGAGGAGAGGAAGACGGGGTGGGGGAAGGTAAGTGGAAGGGCTGGTCTTCGCAGAAGGTGACATCCGCCGAGACGACCAGCTTGCCATCAAAAGGAGAGTAGCAAACATACCACTTTTGAGTACAGAGTAGCCAACAAACATATATTTGGCCGTCCTAGGAGCAAGTTTGTCGGAGGGGTGGGGGGCAGGAAGATGAACAAAACAAACACACCCGAAGACCCGCGGGGTGAGAGAGGTGGGGTTGGTGGAAGGATAGAGGAGTTGGATAGGTGAGGCAAATTCAAGAACAGACGAGGGTAGACGGTTGATGAGATGACAGGTTGTGGAGATGACAAAATTCCAATATTCGATCGGAACCTGCATTTGAAACATGAGGGAGCAAACAACATCGAGAAGATGACGTTTCTTCTGTTCGGCCACCCCGTTTTGCGGAGGGGTATACGCACACGAAGTTTGATGAATGACGTCAAATTCGGTGCAGAGATTGGAGAAGATGTGACCAATATACTCGCGAACATTATCAGTGCGGATGACTTTGAGGGGGGTGGCGAACTGCGTACCCATCTCAGTTAAAAACGCACGAAACACAGAGGTAAGTTCAGTACGATCATGCAGTAAATATAATCACATAATACACGAGTAATCATCAATAAAGATGACAAAATAGCGAAATCCAAAAATACCGGGACTTTATAAGGACCCCATACATTAGAATGAACTAAAGATAAAAGAGTACTACTCTTGGTACAGGCAGGTGGAAGGAAGAACGATGATGTTTGCCGTAGATACAAGATTCACAAGAGAATTTCCGTGAAGGAACATCTGGAAGAGCCCACTTGAGAATCGGCAGGGGAGCATTCCCAAGGCGGCGATGCCAATCGACAGTGGAGACGACGAAGAGAAGAGTGAGTGGGATATCAAAGATGTACAGCCCATTCAACAGCTGCCCCTTACCAATAATACTCCGGGTGCGGCGATCCTGCATAAGAAAAGAAGAAGGAGAAAAGGTTATGCAACAATCAAGGTCGTGCGTCAGCCGACTAACAAAAAGTAAATTGAAAGGAGACCCCAGAACGTGAAGAACCGAGGAAAGAGAAATGACTGGGGTAAGCTGGAGAGCAGCGACGCCAGAGACCGGTAGGGTGTCGGCTCCCTCGGGTGGAAGGGTCGGAAGGAGAGGCTGTTGAAGAAGAGCCGGTGCAAATCCGGGAGGAGCCTCAGTAGGAGGCGTAACTTTAAGCAACATTGAGCAAACATCAAACAACGAAGGAGTCGTCGTGGAAGAGAGGATCTGGGCCCGAACACTATGCAGGTGGGGAGGAACACGGGACATCATCATCGCGATGGTGACAGTCTCTTTCTGGGCCCGTTGAGTAGCTAGATCAGTAGTTGGAGGCTGATGTTGAATCCTAGCCTCGGACAGGGCAACGAAAGAGATCATATCGTCGGGAGCATCATGAGCAATTTTCTGAAGGTCGGAGAGAATATCATATGAGTGCTGAAGACTGTTGTGCCCAGAGTAAAAGGAGTGGAGCTCCTCCCACATGGCCTTGGCCGTGCCATGATACATGACCATCCTGTAGGGCTCGGTGTCCATAGAGTTGAGGAGCCAGGACTGGACCCGACCATCATCGCGTAGCCAGTCATCGGAGAGAGCATCGGGGGTAGCTCAGGTCAAGTGGTGAAAAAGACCCTTTGTCTGTAGAACACGACGAACAAAGTGAACCCATTCGATGAAATTTCGTTTCCCGGTAAGAGAAATGGTAGTAATCCGTAGCTCATCACGAAGTTCGGGAGCCGCAGCAGACACACGGACTGGCGGAGCAGAAGTAGCAACGGATGTATCGGAAGTCATGCGGCTAGCAGAAGAGGCCGGGCGGCTTGCAAGAGAAGCCGGGCGGCTAAGCAGAGAAAGAGGTCGGCGGCTAGAGAAGGAAGCCGGGCGGCTAGAGAATGAAGCTGGACGGCTAAGCAAAGAAGGTCGGGCGGCTAAGCAGAGAGGGTCGGGCGGCCTGCAGAAGTAGGTGGGGCGGCAAGGAGGAGAAGACTTCGCGGCAAAGCTTAGAGGGCCGAGCGGCGAGGAAGGAAGAGGCCGAAGAGAGATAGAGGCCGACAGAGGAAGAAGTAGCATGGTCTCAGTGGGCACACCAGCGACAAGGAAAGTCGCGACCAGGATGCGGCTAAGAAAGGAGAAAGAAGGAAAGAAGCCGGCAACGGAGAGAAGAAAGGAAACCGCACGGTCACGGTGGAGCACACCAACAACAAGAGAGGTCGCGACCAAAGATGCGGAGCCCGAAGAGGAAGAAACAGGGCGTGACAGTCATAAAGGCAGACCGCGCGACTAGCAAGCCGCAAGAAAGCCGCGGTGAGGGAAAGACCAGGCGGAGAAGATCGAACCGCGACAAGCAAGGCCGCGGTTAGGAGATCAGAGCACCCGAACCGCGACGAGCTGTCCCGAAAACGGGGCCCACGGGGGCGAGAGAGGAGACCTATAAAAGGAGAGGGGGGGGGGAATGGGAAAATGGGATGCAGGTAGGGAAAATGGGACCGCTGAGAGGCCGCGAGTAGGACAGGAGACCTCCAGAGGAGAGCTCGGGGCGGTTAGGAAGAGGGAGACCGCGGAGAGGCCGCGATAGACCGCGAGAACCCGCGAACCAAAAACAGTTAAACCAAGGAGGAGACCAGTGCCTCTGATACCATGTAAAGAGAGGCCTCAAACCTTGTATATACTTCTTGAATCAATAGTTACAAGTATGAATACATTTTATAGGAAAAGAGGTAGGAGAGAAATCCCAATTCAAGATGTGGGACTAATACAAAGAGCGAGAAAATAGAGAAAAATGAGCCCCTAAATGAGCCCTTAATTAGACTTTTCTAACACAAACATGTATCTTTTTCAAATGTAGTCAAACAAGCAACTATGACTCAATGCACAGTGTTTGCAAAATATTAAATGGTTTCTGTGCAATTTTGTATTCTGATTGTCATAAAATCGCAGGTTTACGTTACAAAATATCACTAAGTTATAAATGTATTGTCCGTGCTCGTCGAGATCAGAAATACACGTGGAGGACATGACAACATGTCTCCTTGGCGGGCTCAGCGGTCCACCTTGACGAGCTCAGCAAGTCACCTCGGTGGGCTCAGTGGTTCACCTCGGCGGGCTTGGCAGTTCACGTTGTCAGCCTCAGCAGATCAACTCAGCGAGCTCACATTGACCTTGGGGGTACCCCCTCACCACACACACACACACACCATCTTTGCCTATAAATATGACCGCATTGCAATGGGTGGGAGACAGTTCACACCCCGTGATGGTCACCAAATTGAATATTTAGCGACCTCGTTTGCCTTCCCCCGAACTCGCACATCACTTGGTTCGGAAGGAGAAATTTCTATACACTCCTGGGTATGTTGCGGGACCTGCACAATTTAACACGACCATCTCGTTTGAGTAATAAAGTAGTTTTTGATCTTCTCATCTCCTTTTTCTTTCATGATCGCTCGCAAACGTGTAACTGCTGGCCAAATTATAGTCTGAACTTTGTGAGCTGGGACCTTGCCCCTTGCAGGTCGAGATCTTGGCTCTTGCATGTGAGCCAAGTTCTTGGTTTCAACAGTAAATATATGGTAGTGTGATGGATAGCAATTGGTGATAGCACTCCGATGCTTATTATATGATGAGAAAATTGTTTTTTGATGCTGCATTTTAATTCCTTTTAACCTTCTTACTGAAAGAATCTAACATTTTTTGTTTTATAATGGTGCATGGGTATTTTTTCCACCTATTTATTGAATGGACCGCTTTTTGTAGGTGGCCACAATACAGCATTCCAACGTTCAAAATTATTGCATCCTCATGTTTACAGAAAGTTCGAATTGGTGAAGAAATTTCATTAATAAGGCATGCTTTCTCTTACTGATATGAAATCCTAGAGTTCATCTCTTGAATATATGTTTTTGCTAATGCTTTGGGGATCCTAACTTTCGCTTGTATCCATTTCCAAGAAAGGATGAAGGTTCCTTGGCCAGTCTCAGACAGAGAGGCTCTTCTGCACTATTTTGAAATCGAGTACTTGAAAGAAGACCTCATCCTTGTGCTTATCAAAACGGTAGATTTCATATTTTCTCTCATGGAATTATAATCTATTTATTCATTGTTTCTCGACTTGCCTGAGAAAAGCTAAATGTGGTAGAAACTTTTTTTTAGCTTTCAGACATGGAGCATATAGATGCAGACACACATGGTTTCAGCAGAGATAAAATCCCCCAAGCTAAAGACACGGTACGGGTAGATTTGGTTGGCGGCTTCGTGTTACAAAAGGTTCAAACTGACAGATGCTATTTCCGGTAGGTCTTGGAAATGTCTAAGCTAAGTTCTACCTTTTTCTCGGACGATTCTAAAAAACAATGCATCCCGATATATGGGTATATGCAACACATCATTTAGTTTGGAATTAGGTTAATCAGAAGAGCGCTATTATTGTTGCGATGAGAGAGCCTTCTAACTAGTGTTAAATATTTACAGCTGTGAATGAGTGAATGCCAGAAAATTTACCTAGTAAATTTAAATTAAAATACTTTAATAATGTAAATTAATTGTAAAATTAAAAGAAATTAACATGACATAAATTAAAATATAAAAAATAGTAATGGAGGAGAAAATTAAAATAAAATATTTAAAAATATAAATTTTTGCACGGCAAGAAATCACATTGCAGTTTTGGGTACTCTTCCCATTGGACATTGGGCGTACTGAACAACTATGATAATTGAAGTATAGTTGTCATCGTCTGAATACTATGCATGAGGGACCTCATACCCTTTCCACTCGTTATATATGATAGAAGCTGCCACTTTGGTGTAACATTAGAACTTCCCTTTTCAGCCCTTCTTTTTTATTATTTTTACAACTTTATAGAGAAAAGGGGCAATAGGAAGAAGAAGAAAGAAAAGGTATCTCCAGACAACGTGCATATACACTAATATATAGATAGATACATTTGTGTGCGTGTGTGTGCACATGCGTGCATGTGCATATATCTTACTTAGTTTTATACTTTTATTATCCTTATAATCGTGAGAAGTTGCATGACAGCTGAATTACTATTTCAGGATTCACTTTGTGTTATAAAATATATATGTTTCACACGTTTTGATTTTAATATTTTAGCTTTAAGAACTTAATAAAATTTTCAGGGCAATATTCAATTTTGATATGAAGTTGGATTTCGTACCTCCATCACTTATAAACTTTATATCAAGGCAGCTCATAGGCAACGGGCACAAGTTATATCAGAAGGTTATGTTTCCATGTTCATTTGGTTCTTTTTTTATGAAGTTTACCTTTGGCTATTTTTTGCAGCAATTTTAAACTTTTTTCAAGCAGCTAATAATCAAAACCATCTCCATTTAGTTGTTGAAAGAGGTTTCACTTATTTTTTGTGTATTAAGAGGAATGATACTCCTACAATATTTATTTTTGAAGGTGAGACTACAATATTTTCAGTCTTTAGCAACTAGAGGATCTGAGACTCTAATTGTAACACTCCGATCTACTGTGGGTATGTTACAGGTCTGCAGACCAATGACCCCAACCCATCTCCAGAGATTTGATTAGCCGCAACCGCTAATTCCAACAGCGGGTTGTTGAGGCTAGGGCTTGAACCCCAAACCTCCTAGATAAGGTTGCTCCAACTCAATTGGTGATGAGGGTCAATTTAGAGCAACCTTATCTAGGAGGTCTGGGGTTCAAGCCTCAACCTCAACAACCCGTCATTGGAATTAGCGGTTGTAACCATCAAATTCATGGAGATGGGTCGGGGTCACTAGTCTGCAAACCTGTAGCGCACCCACGATAGAACGGAGTGTTACACTAATTTCAACAAATTTGAATCATTTCAGATTTATAACTTTGTAAAGAGAGAGGTAGAAAGAGAGGGGGAGAGAGAGGGTGAAGTGGGTGGGATCAAATATTTTATGTTCCCAGCTTTTGCATGTAATCTCAGGAAATTTTGCTTGGTCATGATGTCAGCAAGATAATCTTAGGCTCCGCTTTTTTGCACGGAATTGGGGCTCTGGAATTAGAATTGGAGGTTCATTGGAATTGGATGCCCACTTCCAATTCCGAGACCTCAATTATGTCCAACCGAATGGGTCCCTTGGGAATTTAAGTGGTCAAGCTAATGAAACTTGTAGAGATATTGGATTTCATAAACTTGATACAAGACTTATAAATACCTTCTCAAATTGATTCTAAGTATGGATTTTGACTCATTATACTAATCATGCCGGAAATATATAGCATTGTGTGGGATAATTAAATCAATATTCAACCTATCGTTGATATGTTTGTCTTTCTATTACATCATCACGCTTTTCTATTACATCATCACACTTTTCTATTACGTCATCACACTATTCTATTACGTCATCACACTTTTCTATTACGCCATCACTCTTTTGCAAGACTCTTCTTGCACCCTTGTATATGTGAGCTTTCTGATGATCCTCCTCATGAGTAAAGAGTCACTGTTGCCCCCTCCAAGTTTATCTTTTAATTGTATAGTTTTATTGTATTTTGAATTAGTATGTTGGCTTCATGTAGTTCTTCTTCTCAGTAGTTTTTTTGTAATTTTTGGGGGTGAGATTCTTTCTTTACTATATAGGGAGTGTAGTAGAAAGTATTGGTTATCTTGGAGTCTCTTCTAAACTCTCTTAGAGTTGATCTTTTGAAGAGAACCCGCCCTCAAAAGCGTGGCATGAGAATGTCCTATGAGTTTGTATCTTTTTTTCATTTATAATGCAATCTTTTGTTTGAGTCCGTATTAAGGGTTCCATGAACACCTCTAAGTCTCTATGCAGGATGAAAATTTTCAAAAATACAACAACACTAAAGCCTTTATCCCACTATAGTGGGGTCAGCTATATGAATCCTTTATCGCCAATTCGCCGTTGTGCCCAATAAAAGTCATAATCTCACTAATGCCTAAGTACATCATGTATTTTCTTATAGTTTTCATTCCAAGTCTTTATTGGTCTACCCCTCCCCCATTTAACATACCTAGTGACTAAACTCTCACAACGGATAACAGGTTCCTCTAATGGTTTCCTTTGTATGTGTCCAAATCATCTTAGTCGAGCTTCCCGCATCTTCTCTGCAATTGGTGTCACTCCTGTCTTATCCCTGATACACTCATTCCTAATTTTATCCAGTCTCGTGTGTCCACACATCCACCTAAGCATTCTCATCTTCACAACTCCCATTTTTTGCTTATGTACACAATTCACTGCCCAATACTCAGAACCATAGAGCATCAGTGGTCTAATTGCAGTATGGTAAAACTTGTCTTTAAGTTTTAATGGTACTTTAAGATCACATAAGATCCCTGATGTGTCTCTTCACTTCAACCAACCTGTTTGGATTCTATGTATCACATCTTTATCAACATCTCTATCTTTTTGAACTATCAAACCAAGAGCAATCACTGCAGGAAATATCTTGATCACCCAACTTAATAACAAAATCATCTGTCCTTCTTGCACTACCAAATTTAAGCTCTATATACTTTGCCTTTGTCCCGCTCAATCTAAAACCCTTCTTTTCTAAAATGTCTCGCCAAGAATGAAGTTTCAAGTTTACACCCTCGTGTGTCTCATCGACCAAGACGATATCATCCGCAAACAATAAACACCAAGGTATTGCTTGTTGGATAGCAAAATTTTCAACAATAATTGTAAGAAAATAAGCTAAAAACATAGTAATGCTACATCAATTGTAGCAGATTAAGTTGAATATATGTATTTTAGGCATCTTTGTTATATTTTTATTTGTTTCCGTTTCTTAGTTCACGCATTTTGTCACGCGGTGTTTGTCCTATAAATATATATTCTCTGCCTGGTTTAGGGCATCATAATAATGTTTCTTCCTCTTCTCTACTTGGTATCAGAGCCGACACTCCGCCCTACCCGTTCGTCTTCCGCACCGCAACCCGCGGGGTTCTCTAATGCGCGAATCTGCACCGCATCCCGCCGGGTTCTCCAACGCTCGACTCTGCCTCCTCCAACGCCGCCCTTGTTGCCCCCTTCCAGCGCCGCCCTAGTCACCCCTTCCAGCGCCCCCTCTTCCAGCACCGCTTCCGCCGCCCTCTTCCATCAAGCCACCATAGCCTAGGGCCTTCGTCGCCCCTCGACTTTTTTTTTTCCGTCGGAGTCCCTCGTTAGCGGTTCTTCTCCGCCCGGTTCTTCCGGGCACCCCTTTGTCTTCGCCCGTTTTGTCCTCCACGGGGGCTACAGAGACATCATGGTCACATCCTCTGGTGCCCTCTTCGACAACACAATCTAAGAGACACTCGTAGGATGTGCTTTCTTCCGCTTTGAGATCGTTGTTTTTTTCTTCCTTCAGATAGTCATCGATGGGAGATTCCTTCGAAATCTCGTCGACTCCTTTCAGCGGAGACACTCCAACTGGAGCCTTCCATGTTCCCTTCGTTGATCCTCTCCGGAGCAACGACCAATCTGGCTCTTTGAAGATCACCACTATTGCTTTGGATGACCCAAATTATCTAGAATGGTCCAGAGCAGCACAACCTGCTATTCGAAGTCACCAGCTATACAAACATATTGATGGTACCACAGTTGAGCCACCACGTACCAATCCCTCATGGAGAAAATGACATGCGTACAATTCCTTGGTTGTCTCGTGGTTACTTCACTCTATGTCCCCTCAGGTGTACCGCAACTACATGCTTCTTCACTCGGCTTATGAAATTTGGAAAAGGACCCGTGACACCTACTCTCAGGCAGGCAGTTCGACGCAGATTTATGAGCTCACTCGCAGTGTTTTGGAGCTAAAGCAGGGCACCATGACCGTCTCTGCCTACTACTCTGAGTTCGAACGCCTGTATCAGGAACCAGATTATTTCAACACCTTTATCGTTGCTTGCACTGCCGATGTGCGGGCTCTTTAGAAGGATAAAGATCGCTTCTGGTTCATGTCTTTCTTATGCGTCTCAATATGGAATTTGATGTCGTTCGCCTACACGTCCTCCACCGTTAGCCTTTTCCCTCTCTTCGGGAAGCCTTCAGTATGCTCCTCAGTGATGAGAATCATTGTCGCTCTCTTGGTGCCTCTACTGACCATTCTGCTCTTGCTAGGATTTCTGGAGGCCCTCCTCATGTCTGCAGACACTCTGGGAAGAAATGCTATACTAAGGACGTCTGTTTTCGCCTACACCCTCATCTTGCTCCCTCTGGCCGGGGTTCTGGTGCTTGTGGGAGAGGTGGTCACCGTGGTGGTGGTCGTCCGACCAGTGCCCGTACACAGTTTTTTGCTCATTCAACTGAGGTTTATGAGGACAACTCTGGGAGCCTTTCTGCTATGGAGTTGGAGGCCTTTTGCCGTATGTTGCGCTTCCAGCCTGACCCTACATCGGTTGATCCCACTGCTGCGTTTGCTACTTCAAGTATCTCTAGTGCTCGTGATGTGTCTTCATCCCCTTCCGAGTGGATTATCGAATCGGGTGCGACGGATCACATGACTGGCTCTGTCTCAGGTTTTACCTCCTATACTCCTCTCTCTGGTCGTGAAAAGGTTATTGTAGCTAATGGTTCCCTGTCTTCTATTGCTGGCAGAGAAACCATTGCCTCTTCCCCCGACCCCTCACTCTCTTCGGTTTTGCATGTACCTTCGTTTCTTCCAGTGCTCTTTCCACCACCAGGGCTCCTACCGCGCACGACATCCGACGCTTGCATCTGCGCCTTGGCCACCCATCTCCTTTATATCTCTCCAAACGTTTTCCTGTTTTCAGCTGTTTAATTAAATCGTTTAAGTGTGACACATGTGATCGTTCAAAACATGTTCGACACAGTATCAGTCATGTTTCTTTTCCTTGTTTCACTCCGTTTGATGTTATTCATTCTGATGTTTGTGGTCCCTCCCCGTTGTTATCTTTATCTGGCTACAAATGATTTGTTACCTTTATTGATTGTCATTCTCGCACTACTTGATTGTATTTATTAAAAAGAAAGTGTGATGTTCTTCCTTGCTTTCAGTGCTTTCATAAGATGGTTGTGAACCAGTTCAACGGCACGATCCGTGTGCTTCGTAGTGATAATGATGGAGAGTATGATGATCGAGGAGCGTTTGATACCTACCTGTCCGACCATGACATTATTCACCAAACCACATGTGTCCACACCTCCACTCAAAATGGTGTTGCCGAACGAAAAAATAGGCACTTGCTGGAGGTTGCTCGGTGTTTGTTAATTGCAATGTACCTTCCCAAGTCCTATTAGGGTGATGCAGTTCTGACAGCTGCTCATCTCATTATTCGTCTTCCGTCTCGCTCCATTTCCTATGATACGCATCTCTGTCGTTTAACCAAGAACCATATTGTTCGCACCTCTCACGTCGCACCTCACATCTTTGGCTCGGTCTGCTTTGTTCATTTTCATACCCTGCATCGCGATAAGCTAGATGCTCTCTCCCTCCGATGTGTCTTCGTTGACCACTCTCCTACAACCCATGGGTATAGGTGTTATCATACTCCTACACGTCGCTATTACTACACTGTTGATGTTACTTTTTGTGAGGCGGAGTCCTACTTTGATCCACGTCAGGGGAGACGAGTGGTAACAATGACGGGACCATTGACTCTCCTCTCCCGATTGTGGCTTCTCCTCATATTCCCATTCTTCCGGCTCCTAGCTCACCGACTGTTGCTACTCCTCATATTCCCATTCCTCCGTCTCCTAGCTCACCGAATTCTCCTTCCGTTACTACCACCTCTATTTCTCTGATTCTATATACCTACTCTCGCAGACCTCGAATGGATGAGCAAGTACAGACCGTGGTTGTTCCACCGATGTCGGTGCCTGTCTCTGCTCCAGATTCAAACAATGACCTTGTGTTCGTCTTGCTCGTCTTAAAGGTAAAACGGGTAGCACCAGACACCCCATTGCCAACTACATTTCTAACTCCCACCTCTCCCAGGCTCACAAATCTGTTATCTCATCTCTTTCTTCTATTGTGTGTAACATCCGTATTTTGATGCTACGATTCAATTTGTGTGCAGGACCCGGTCGCGACCCTAATTGATCAAATAATCAGTACGTTAAGGTATGACGCTATAATTATTTTAGTCGCACATTAATAAAATTTATGCATTGGCATTACTACTACGTTTCGACGGGGTCCAGCACAAGATTATAACTCAATTTATTTAGAGCTGAGAGGAGTATTGTGACATTTTGGAGGTGGTGTGCAAATATCAATTTCTCCTTCTAAGGGGTGTGAAAGAGTCAGTTCATTACCTAGCAGTTGTGATAACCGCACCTTGCCGCTATTAATTAAGCCACATCACTTTAAGAAACCGCAAACCCCCCTCCCAACTTCGGTATTCCGCAAATCGAGCGCTCCGCCTCCCGTAACCCTAGCTGACGCTTTCCCCCACTTCGATTCTCAGCACCGACCCTCCCTCCTTCCTCTGCAGGTGCCACCGAGTTTCCTCCTCCCTTCCTGTGCCGTAGGAGAGCCGGATTCATCCCTAACCGGCGGAGGTCAAAAGTGCTGAAGCATCGTTTTGGTCTCGGGATCGGAGTACTAGATCTACCGCAATCTGGAGTTGATCGCATAGTTGAGACTTAATCGCTCTCACATAGAGGTACTGCACCATAATGTTCTTCATATTATTACCCGAGTCATTTTGAGTTCCTTACCGATAACCCTAAAGGGAAAAGCACGTAATTTAAAGTTGTCATGGATTGCAGATTTTTGGTGGCCTCGGGGCAAAGTTCTGGAAGTCCTTAGTAGTCAGATATTTTGGGAAGAAGCACCATGACACCACGTCGAGTGTACGAGCGTCGCAACGCTACGGTAAGGAAGTCTAATTCTTGTTAGTTAGACATATCAAGTAATTATTTTATGTACACATGTGTAAGTTTCGTATATGCATCATAACCATGCATAAAAGGATGTGGCGGTAGGGAAAACGGTCGCGGAATTGGTTGGACGATAACCCCCTTTCTCCAAGATCCTAATAGTCACATCATGCACGCTAACGTTAGGTACGAAACCTTTACAC
Organism: Platanthera guangdongensis; assembly: GCA_039583875.1. Taxonomy (NCBI): domain Eukaryota; kingdom Viridiplantae; phylum Streptophyta; class Magnoliopsida; order Asparagales; family Orchidaceae; genus Platanthera; species Platanthera guangdongensis. The sequence continues at coordinate 14,610,716 of CM077151.1, forward strand.
GTATACGTCAGTTTGGGGACTTGTTTAAATAAGGGCGTGAACATCCCTTCTAGCAGAGTAGCGTCAGACCAAAAAGGGTCAGTAAGCACACATAAGCCTTCTTGTTCTTGGTAGAGTCGCACTACCTTTCTCATAAGGCATATGTTACCCTATGAGCAGTAGAGTCTTGGAAGTTGACTCCCCTTTGAGACGGTTAGTGGATTCGAGACTTTGTCCGCGCGACACTAGAATAATTGGGTTCGTAATATGATCTCGGGTCGTCAGTTTTTCAGATGCGCGTTAGGAGCTACTCTGCCTAGAGTCTTTCAAGTAGAAGTGCAGATTAGAAGGCACCTAGAACTCAAGTGTAGACATGACGTGAGACAGTACACTAGTTAGTGAACGCTGAGACTTGAGTAAATAAAATGAAAGTTCGTGAACATAGAACGAGTATGTGTGTTGACCAGGTAACATTGTGAAGGCATGCATAACATGTAACATCAAGATTTTTTTTAATGAACAAAACTATATTTCAAGGCATGCATTCATCATGTAAGAAAATGTTTTTTTTAGTGTCACTAGGAGTTATTTTTCCTTACTCTGACCCCCTTGTGAGCAATGTTTTTACAGGTGACCCAGGTGAGAAACTATGCCTAGGATGAGCGTCTTTGTGGTGTCAGTTTATAGTTGGTTTCTCATTCAGTTTTCTTTCATTTTAGTATACACTTGTAGCCATGGATACTGTATCATGTTAATGTTTTGAATATCTTGTATCAAACTTATTTTGTTACTTCAGATTTTCAGTTATTTCATATCAATTCATGTTTAGTGGCTCTGTGAATGCAACTTAAAAAAGTACGATGTTACCGTTAGTTTTCTTTCATAGCTTCCGCTGTAAGTTTAACGATACTCAGTGCTTTTCTTTTATACCTGTTATGTACTAGTTTTAATACCGTTTCCTAGTTTTCTTCATATCGCTGACCCGGCCAGACGACTGATTTTTGTAAAACTGGGATGAGGTGTTACAAATTGGTATCAGAGGGAGGTCTATCATCCCTTGACTAAGAAAATATTCACAGAGCCATAGGAGTGTGTAAGACTAAACACTTATTAGTAGAGTATTTAAGTTGCGTCTAGACCTTAGTTTTCGCAAGGGTATGAAGTTACTTGCTATGCCAGATTTCCCTGATGCAATGATAAATAATCATACTTCTTTTATATGTTCTATCACGCATCACAAGTCAGTGAACCGGTTGAATCTTCACGTCAGGACCCTGTTCCTAACGTTGTCATGGGAGATGCTGATGTGCCACAGGTGCCACCAGTTCCAGCAGCCCCAGAAGCCACTGCCATAGCGCCCCAGATTGCCAAGACGCTCACTGTAGCCTTGATGGAGTTTCAGAGAGGACTGGCTGCAGGGATTCCAGCTTCAGTGCAAGTACCAGCCCCTGCACCAGCTCCTGCACCAACATCCCTGGAGATGACCCTGGATCGCTATTTGAGGAACTTTAGAGAGCTCCAACCGTCAAACTACAGTGGGGATGAAACCCGATGGACACAAACGACTGAATAGCAAACATTAGAGATTTGTTGAACGTTATGGAGTGTCCGGAGAACAAGAAGATTCCTCTGACAGTTTTCCTCCTTCGGGGTGAGGCAAAGATCTGGTGGGACAAGTACCGAGCAGATGACCCTTTGGGTAAATCGTCAAGAAAATTTCCTCTTATTTTAGGAAATGATACGTTCATTATAAATGGTATGACCATGCTCTTTGGCCAGGTCGTACAACAGATATGTTTACGTGGGGCGAGTTTTCTAGAGTCATTGCAAATTGGTTCGTGCCTCCTTCCGCACGACGAGGTCTACAGGAGAGATATCTTAGACACTACCAGGGGGACAAGACCGTTACTGAGTACGAGCGAGAGCTTACCCATCTGGCTTATTATGCGGGCGTGATGCTGGGAGATCAGGTTGAGAAGTGCAGCCGCTTTGTGAATGACTTGCGTGACTCGTTGAGACAGCCGTTGATGACCATGGTCAACGCTGACTATATGAGCTTAGTGGATACGACTCACAGATTGGAAACTGATCAGCAGAAGGTGTAGAAGCGAAACAGTTTTCGCTCGAAGCGGTCACAGGATTCGCATCAGCCATAGCAGAGCAGGAATGACCGGGGCAAGAACTGGAATAAGAAACAGAAGCCTGATGCTAAAAAGAGTGGTCAGTCTGGAGACAGGAGCAAGGACTACCCCCTGCCCTAGGTGTCAGCGTCGCCATCCAAGAGAGTGCTTGGCCAACACATGCGTGTGTTACAGGTGCCGACAACCTGGACACATAACTCGATACTGTCAGGAAGTTAGTGCGAATCAGGTAAATCGGAGCCTAGTTGTATTCATTGTATTTATTTTATTACTGTAGATGACAAATGTAACTCGTTCCTGCAGTCAAAGTTCGAGGTTGGTGGCTCAAAAAAAGTAGACAAGGGCAAAACGTTGATGATCACTGACGGTAGGCCACCACATGGTCGAGATTTAGTGCAGCCCAGAGCGTATGCGCTTGGTCAGTAGGAGGCGAAAGATCAGGAGGATGTAGTGACGGGTAAGTGTTGAACTTACTAATAATTTTATTTAATCCGTCGTAATGACACTCATCATCTTTTGTAAATCATTCATGTAGGCATTCTTATGATTCATAATTTACCCTCCAAGATTCTGTTTGATACGAGCGTTTTGCACTCGTTCATCGCAGAATCTCTAGTGCGTAAGCTGAGTTTAGAAGTCTTTCCAGAGACAGTACCGTTGAAGGTCATGATGCCGAATGGATCCCTTCTGCAGACCAGAGATAAGTGCAGGGTACCGATGCAGTTTGGTGATACCGAGATTATTATAAAAGCCTTGCAGCTTCCTATTGCAGGTTTTGACCTGATCTTGGGAATGGACTGGCTTTCGGCAGTCTACGCCAGGATTGACTGTAGGGAGAAGCAGATACAGTTTGAGGGCCCCAACCAAACTGCGTTTACCTTCCAGGGCATGAAGGAAGTAACGAAGATGATCATCTCCTCAGTCCAAGCTAAAAGGTGCATCAGGAAGGGTTGTGAAACCTTCTTAGTGCTGATGAATGCGAAGGCTGATGCTGACTTGTCAGAGGTACCAGTGGTGCAGGAATTCCCCGATGTCTTCCCGGAAGAGCTCCAAGACAACTGACGGAGTTGAAGAGTCAGTTGCAGGAGTTGCTTGACTTGGGCTTTATACGCCCCAGTATGAAACTTCACCTTGGAGTGCTCCAGTACTATTTGTGAAGGAGAAGGATGGTAGTCTGAGACTGTGCATAGACTACCGTGAATTGAATAAACTGACAGTAAAGAATAAGTATCTGATTCGCAGGATTGATGATTTGTTCGACCAGTTGGTTGGATCGTGCACCTTCTCCAAGTTAGATCTGAGGTCGGGCTACTATCAGTTAAGGATTCGGAGCGTGGATATTCAGAAGAAGGCCTTCAGTACCAGATATGGGCACTTCGAGTTCGTGGTCATGCTGTTTGGGCTGACCAATGCCCTTCAGTATTTATGGACTTGATGAACATGGTATTTTGGGAGTACTTGGACCGTTTCGTTTTCGTCTTTATGGATGATGTATTGGTGTTCTCAAAGAGTGCAAAAGATCATGCTGCTCATCTCAGGATTGTATTGAGTACCCTCAGGAAGAACCAACTGTATGCCAAGTTTTTAAATTGTGAGTTCTGGTTTCCAGGGATTGCATTCTTAGGCCATTGCATCAGTCAGAAGGGGGTTAGTGTTGATTCAAAGAAGATAGAGGTCATTAAGGATTGACCGAGGCCGAGGACAGTCCCAGAGGTTCACAGCTTTCTGGGTCTAGCTCGTTACTACAAGAGATTCATTAAGGACTTTTCAAAGATAGCCTTACCACTGACTTCCCTCACCAGGAAGGGTAAAGACTTTGTTTGGACAGCTGAGTGCGAGTTGACATTTGGGGACTTGAAGGGCAAGTTGATGACCGCACCGACCTTGAGTTTACCATCAGGGCCTGATGGATTTCAGATTTATAGCGACGCGTCAGGTCAGGGTTTGAGTTGTGTCCTCACGCAACATGGAAAGGTTATAGCTTATGCCTCAAGACAACTAAAGGTGCATGGGAGGAACTATCATGTGCATGACTTGGAGCTTGCAACAGTCATCCATGCTCTGAAGATTTGAAGGCAGTATCTCTATGAAGTGCGTTGCGGAATCTTCACTGACCATAAGAGCCTCAAGTATATCTTTGATCAGCGGGAGCTCAATTTGAGGCAGCGCAGATGGTTAAAGTTCCTATCGGACTACGACGTAGACATTCAGTACCACCCAGGAAAGGCGAATGTTGTAGCTGATGCCCTTAGCCGTAGAGGTTCGTGTTTTTCCCTTTTCACTCAGCAGAAGGAGTTGGTGCGGGAACTAGAGAGACTGGACATCATCATTGTGCCACACTTTGGTTTTGGTTCTGCAAGGTTGAGTTGGATGGAGATTACATGTGACATCAAGAATAAAATCAGAACAACTCTACCCTTGGATCAAAAGATGACAGAGATTTAGATCTCGATGCAGACGGGTCAGAAGAAGAGATTCACTAGTCAGGACGATTTATTATTGCATGATGGCAGTGTGTGTATTCCCGATGTTAGCCACCTTCGCGAGGACATTCTGTTTGAGGCACATAACTTCAGATATTTTATACATCCGGGCAGCACGAAGATGTATGCGGATCTCAAGAAGTTAGTCTGGTGGCCAGGCTTGAAAGGTGACGTTGTTGAATATGTAGGGAAGTGCGAGACGTGCAAGTTAGTTAAGGCCAAGTGTCAAAGGCCTGGAGGCATGTTGCAGCCACTTCCCATTCCTGAGTGGACTTTTGAGGATATATGCATGGATTTCATCCATGGTCTTCCGCGATCGCAGAGTGTGAATGATTCCTTATGAGTTATAGTTGATCGTCTCTCTATGGTCACCCACTTCATTCCTCTTAAGAAGACAGATCAAGGTCCGAAACTGACACAGTTATACATAGACGAGATAGTTCGACTTCACGGTGTTCCCAAGATTATTGTTTCAGACCGAGATGGCAGGTTTACCTCCAAGGAGTGGGGATACGTTCAGCAGCGGTTGGGCACCAAGTTACATTTCAGCACCGCTTTCCATCCCCAGACAAATGGACAGACTGAGCACACAAATAGGACTTTGGAGGGAAGTGACAGAATCAAGCTCATTCAAGAGCGTATGAAGACAGCTCAGGATCGCCAGACCTAGTATCATGATCAGAAGCACAGGTCAGTGAAGTTCAGTGTTGGAGACTACGTTTATCTGAAGGTCAGACCAGTCAGAGGACTCTCTAGAATAAAGCGGATGAAGAAACTGAGTCCCAGATTCGTTGGTCCTTTTGAGGTATTGGAGCGGGTTGGTGAGGTTGCATATAGGTAGGCCTTACCTGAGGAAATGAGTTGTGTACATGATGTATTCCACGTCTCCTATCTGAGAAGAGCAGTCAGAGATTCCAGTCAGATCATCAGTACCGAGGAAGCACCAATCGAGACAGATCTTAGCATTGAGATTAGACTTGTCAGAATCGTGGATTCAAGGATACCGAAGCTCAGGAATAGAGATATTCGCATGGTGAAAGTCCTTTGGATGAATTGTGGTCAGCCAGAGTATTCTTGGGAAAGAGAGGATGAGCTTCAGAGCAATGAAGAGTATGTTTTCCTCTTTGAATCAGGTAAGTCGGTAATTTTCGAGGACGAAAATTTTATTAGGAGGGAAGATTTGTAACATCCGTATTTTGACGCTACGATTCAATTTGTGTGCAGGACCCGGTCGCGACCGTAATTGATCAAATAATCAGTACATCAAGGTATGACGCTATAATTATTTTAGTCGCACAGTAATAAAATTTATGCGTTGGCATTACTACTACATTTCGACGGGGTCCAGCGCAAGATTATAACTCAATTTATTTAGAGTTGAGAGGAGTATTGTGGCATTTTAGAAGTGTTATGCAAATATCAATTTCTCCTTCTAAGGGGTGTGAAAGAGTCGATTCATTACCTAGCAGTTGTGATATCGCACCTTGCCGCTATTAATTAAGCCGCATCACTTTAAGAAACCGCAAACCCCTCTCCCGACTTCAGTATTCCGCAAATCAAGCGGTCCGCCTCCCGCAACCCTAGCTGACGCTTCCCCCGCTCCGATTCTCAGCGCCGACCCTCCCTCCTTCCTTTGTAGGCGCTGCCGAGTTTCCTCCTCCTTTCCTGTGCCGTAGGAGAGCCGGATTCATCCCTAACCGGTGGAGGTCAAAAGTGCTGAAGCATCGTTTTGGTCCCGGGATCAGAGTACTAGATCTACCGCAATCTGGAGTTGATCGCATAGTTGAGACTTAATTGCTCTCACATAGAGGTACTGCACCATATTGTTCTTCATATTATTACCCGGGTCATTTTGAGTTCCTTTACCGATAACCCTAAAGGGAAAAATGCGTAATTTAGAGTTGTCATGGATTGCAGATTTTTGGTGGCCTCGGGCAAAGTTCTGGAAGTCCTTAGTAGTGAGATCTTTTGGAAAGAAGCACCATGGCACCACGTCGAGTGTACGAGCGTCGCAACGTTATGGTAAGGAAGTGTAATTACTGTTAGTTAGACATATCAAGTAATTATTTTATGTACGCATGTGTAAGTTTCGTACAAGTATCATAACCATGCATAGAAAAGTGTGACGGTAGGGAAAACAGTCGCGGAATTGGTTGTAGGATAACCCCCTTTCTCCAAGATCCTAATAGTCACATCATGTACGCTAACGTTAGGTACGAAACCTTTACACGTATACGTCAGTTTGGGGACTTATTTAAATAAGGGCGTGAACGTCCCTTCTAGCCGACCACAAGAAAATCAAGGGTCGCTCAGTAGTACACCAAAAGAGATGTCCCAAGCAGAGTAGCGTCAAACCAAAAAGGTTCAGTAAGAACACATAAGCCTTCTCGTGCTTGGTAGAGACGCACTACCTTTCTCATAAGGCATATGATACCCTATGAGCAGTAGAGTTTTGAGAGTTGACTCCCCTTTGAGACGGTTAGTGGATTCGAGACCATATCCGCGCGACACTAGAACAATTGGGTTCGTAAGATGGTCTCGGGTCGTCAGTTTTTGAAATGCGCGTTAGGAGCTAATCTGCGTAGAGCCTTTCAAGTAGAAGTGCAGATTAGAAGCACCTAAAACTCAAGTATAGACCTGACGTGAGACAGTACACTAGTTAGTGAATGCCCGGACTTGTGTAAATAAAATGAAAGTTTATGAACATAAAACGAGTATGTGTGCTGACCCGGTAACATTGTGAAAGCATGCATAACATGTAGCATCAAGATTTTTTTAATGAACAAAACTATTTTTCAAGGCATGCATTCATCATTTAAGAAAATATTTTTTTTTTAGTTTCACCAGGAGTTATTTTTACTTCCTCTGACCCACTTGAGGGCAATGTTTTTATAGATGACCCAGGTGAGAAACTACGCCTAGGATGAGCGTGCTTGTGGTGTCAGTTTGTAGTTGGTTTACCATTCAGTTTTCTTTCTTTTCAGTATACACTTATAGCCATGGATACTGTATCATGTTAATGTTTTGAATATCATGTATCAGACTTATTTTGTTACTTCAGATTTTCAGTTCTTTCATCTCAATTCATGTTTAGTGGCTTTGTGAAACCAACTTAAAAATGTATGATGTTACCCTTAGTTTTCTTTCATAGCTTCCGCTGTAAGTTTAAGAATACTCGGTGCTTTTCTTTTATACCTGCTGTGTACTAGTTTTAATACTGTTTCCTAGTTTTCTTCATATCGCTGACCCAGCCGGTTGACTGATTTTTGTAAAACTGGGATGAGGTGTTACATTGTGATTACTAAGACCTGGCAGGAGGTTGTTCAGATACCTGAGTGAAAACAAGTTATAGAAGAAGAGATGCGTGCCTTGGAAAAAATGGGACATGGCGGCTTGCTCATCTTCCCACAGGAAAGCGAATTGTTGGATCACACTGTATCTTTTCTATTAAGCAGAATCAGGATGGGGTGGTGGAGCAGTATAAAACACGCTTGGTTGCTCAAGAGTATACTCAGACCCTAGGAATTGACTATCAAGAAACTTTTGCTCCGGTTGCAAAGATGAATTCTATTCGAGTGATTCTCTCTTGTGATGTGTGTCGTGGATGAGAATTACAACAGTTTGATGTTAAAAATGCATTCTTGCATGGTGATCTGGAAGAAGAAGTCTACATGACAGTCCCTCCTGACTTTACTAAAGAAGGATCCAGTGGAAAGGTTCGTCGTCTGCAAAAATCCCTATATGACCTGAAGCAATCCCCTAGTGCTTGGTTTGGACGGTTTAACAAGACCATGCTCCAACTGGGATATACTCAAGGACAGGTTGATCACACTCTGTTTATCAAAAGGAGAGGAGCTCAAGTTTTGATTCTTATTGTATGTGTGGATGACATCATCATTACAGGAGATGATTTATAAGGGATTGATCAATTAAAAACAATTGGGCAAAGAATGAGGTCAAGGATCTAGGGAAGTTGAAATACTTCTTGGGAATTGAAGTAGTGAGGTCTCATCGAGGGATCTTTATCTCTCAGAGAAAGTATACTCTTGACCTTCTAGAAGAAAGTAGGATGCTTGGTTGTGCTCCCGCAGATACACCTATTGAGGCTAACCACAAGGTCGATGCTGACACTAGTGAAGAGAAGGTGGATGTTTCAAGATACCAACGATTGATTGGGAGACTCATATATTTATCTCATACTCACCCTGGTATTACATACGCCGTGGGGGTTCTAAGTAGATACATGTATGCGCCCACCATTTGCCATAAGCAGGCAGCGTATCGGGTATTGAGATACCTCAAGAAGTCTCCAGGACTTGGACTTCTGTTCTCTGCAAATCAACCTTTGAAAATTGAAGTGTTTACAGATGCCGATTGGGCCGACGGTCAATCTGATAGGAAATCCACCACCGGTTATTGCTCATTTGTGGGTGGAAACCTTGTATCGTGGAAGAGCAAGAAATAGAATGTTGTGGCTCGCTCAAGTGCGGAAACAAAATATAGGGCTATGACACAAGTAGTATGTGAGAGTTTGTGGTTGAAGACAATTCTCCAAGATATGAGTCTCCAGGTGAACAAGTCAGTCACCATCTACTGCGACAAAAAAGCCGCCATCAGTATTGCTCATAATCTTGTTCAACATACATGTTGAGGTTGATCGACATTTCATCGAAGACCGCTTGGACAAGAGAAATATATGCACTCCGTTCGTGAATTCACATGACCAACTTGCCGACGTCTTTACCAAGGGATTAAGCCACGACAACTTCATGAACAATACAAGCAAGCTGAGAATGATCGATATATATTCCCAACTTGAGGGGAGAGTTGAATATACGTATTTTAGGCATCTTTGTTATATTTTTATTTGTTTCCGTTTCTTAGTTCACGCGTTTTGTCACGCAGTGTTTGTCCTATAAATATGTATTCTCTTCTCGGTTTAGGACATCACAATAATATTTCTTCCTCTTATCTACTGATTATAGTTGTAAATAGAAGCTAATGACAATAGGAACTGGACAATATTCATTATTGCTACATGAGCAATAGTTTCTTATGATCTATTCCTTAGGTTTGAGTACAACATTTTGTAACTTGTTTTGTATATTTCTAAGGACCTGTAATATGTATTTCAAGGTGTATATCCATGTACACCCTACTGATTTATTACCCTTTGGTAGATCAAAATTTGATACATATCATTTTTTTTATTGAGCAGAGAAATAAGTAGTTTATGTTTTTTATTCACAAGGAGCATGCAGGTATTTCTTTTGCAATTGTCAATAAAAGATTCAAATCACTTTGTACCAGAAATGTTAAGATTGTAGATGGACACCTGTTAGGGCCCTTGGCCCAGGGCTTGGGGGTTGGACCCACGGGCAAGTTAGTTCCTCCGGGGCAATTCCCACGATTCCACACCCATTATTCCCAACCTGGGTGCCATAACAGATCCGCGGCCCATATACCCCAACCCGTCTCCGCATTTATTTAACTTTGGCGGCAGGTTGTTGGGATGAGGATTTGAACCCACGACCCCCTTGATGAAGATCTTCCATGATCTCTCATCACCAACTGAGCCGTGGATGAAATCTCCACGCCTCAAGGAGCTTCGATGAGAAGGCAAAACTCCTTCACCGGACAATCATGAGTAGGCAAATAGGGTTGTTTGCAACGAAAGCACAGACTCTTGCTCCGTAAGTCACTGTACTCTTAGTTGGACAGGCGGTGAGTAGGGACATGACGGTTGTTGTGTGGGCCCATAATGGGTGGGCGAGGTAGAGGAGGTGGAGGTGGTGGTTGTTTAGGCAGGGGAGGAAAATATGCTTGGTAGGGAGATTTGGCGGGAGGCAATGAGGAAGGAGGGTCCCCAGACAACATGACGAATTCGGCTTTCACGAGTGGGAAGATGTCTATGACTTGGTTAATAGTTAACGGTTGAAATGTGTGGAGGCGGGCTCGGATATGGGGTTGTAGGACGTGCATGAAGTAGGCCAAGTAATGGTCGGGTGGAAGACCTGGAACATGGGTGAACAACTCGATAAATGAATCCGCGTACGAATCAATGGATTCGGTCTGACGGCCTCCACAAAGGCGCTCGATCATGGAGCCGGAGTATTGGTTATCATACCGCTGAATGAGGGCCTTCGTGAGAGCTGTCCAAGTGAGGCCGGGGGAGGACGGGTGGATCCAGCGGGCCCAATGGAGGGCGAACCCTTCCATGTCGATAATTGTTGTGGAGACCTGCTACGTCGGAGGAGTCTGGTGAATGTCAAAAAATTGTTTGGCGCGGACAATCCATCCAAGGGGGTCAGTTCCGTTGAATGCGGGGATGTCGAGGCGTGGTAGCTGTGGAGGAAAATCTGGCAATACGTGGTCTGTGGGGGCCAATGTGTTGGGGGATCCCAAAGCAGAGGCAACAGTAGGATCATAGTTTTGGTCGGGTTGCAAGTTGTGAAGCATGATCATTATCGACGTGAACTGCTCGGCTTGGACCTTGAGGCGAGAGTTGATGGTGGTGAGGGCGTGTTCGAGGGCTTCCACGCGGGATTCCATCTGGCCCTTTGGCATATGAATCGGTCAGTGCTGCTGAGAAGGGATCGAACTGCGACTAACGGAGCCGAGGGCTGCGGGATGGCGTCTCTGAGAAGGGAGCTGGATGTCGAGAAGGGATCGGCGCTGCCGAGGGCTGCGGGACGATGCTGCTGAGAAGAGATCAGACTGCGGTTGATGGAGCGAAGGTGGCTGCATGATCGAATGGATCGGGGCCCAGTCAGAGCAGGCTGAGGAACGGAGGATCGGGGCCTGGATCAGGCTGAGGAACAGCGGATCAGGACCTGGAGCATGCTGAGGAACGGCGGAGCAGGTAGATTGGGGCCTGGAGCAGGCGGATCGGGGCCGGAACCGGCGGAGCAGTCGTTGAAAAACACGATTTGGCTGGCACTGGGACGAGCAGAGCGGGCAAATGTGCGACATTGTCGCCGATACTACGGGGACTGCGACATTGCGATGGAGAAAAAAGGATACTCGGTCGATCGTTGCTGGAGGGGCATGATGCACGTCCGCGCGGATTTGGACGCCAAGAATGAAACGGAAGAACTCGGCGACAGCGATGCTGGCGGGGCGGCTATGTCGGACCAATATTACGAGAAGGAGAAAATGCTTGCACTAATTGAAAATAAAGATACAATCACGAGGTATACTCGTGCCCAACTTCTGGAGGCTGGTTTCTCCAAGAAGCCCTTCTCCAAGATGGAGACCCAAACCCTAATGATTTAAATATGAAAACAACTCTCTCATACCACCTCCTTATATAGGGTGGGGGCTCACATATCACGAACCATAAAGCAACAAAAAACAACACAAGATATAAGATAAGCGCATGTGCGTAATAGAGAGAGAGAAAGGGTGAGAATACTTTTGTCCTTTAGTCTTGAGGATTATTTCTTCAATCCGAAAGATCCGGTCTTGCATTTTTCCAACCTCTTAGGTGCGTGAGAGAAGGAAGGAATAGGGGGGGGGGATGAGGTCCTACTCAAACCCGATGGATTTTTGTGGAGTCATTTTTATTTTTGTTACTGCGTATTCCGTTATGTTTCGATTATGATGTATTTTTCTTGGAAGAAAGTGCACTTTATTAACTGTTTGTCCCGCACAATTTGATTTTTTTGATGAAAACTAAAAATGAGGTGGTTTCTGCCTTCCAAAACATTCTTGTTATGGTTTCTACTCAATTTTCCGCCCCTATTAAAAATCCTCCGTAGTTATAATGGTCAGGAGTATGTCAACGCTCCATTGCAGGACTATCTTGTTGCACATGACATTCTGCATCAAACCTTGTGTGTCCACTCTCCATCTCAAAATGGAGTTGCTGAACACAAGAACCGTCACCTCTTAGAGGTAGCTCGTTGCTTACTCTTCGCTATAAACCTCCCAAAATACTACTGGGGAGATGTCATTCTCACGACTGGTTATCTCGTAAATCGTATACCCTCTTTAGTATTGGGACATCAAACCCCTATTTTTGTTTTAAGGGTGACATCGACCTCTCTACCACCAAAAACTTTTGGTTGTCTGCTTCTCTCATATACACTCTTCGGGCAGGTCCAAGCTTGACCCTCATGCCCTTAAGTGTTTTCATTGTCTATTCACACACTCAGAAGGGGTATAAATGTTATCATCCCCCGACTAAACGGATTTTTGTCACGATGGATATATCATTTTGTGAATCTGAACCTTATTATGTGACCTCACTTTAGGGGGAGCACACATATATATGTGAAGTGAGCTCGCCTACTTTACCCTTGCCGATTCTTCTTTCACATTTTTTACCTACTGGTGAGACTCCCAATCAGGGGTATAAAGAAAAAGAGTTATAGGTGTACAACAAACGAAGTAGAGCTAACACAGCCTCATCCTACACCACATGCACCAATGCCAGCTCGATCGCCCTTTGAAAAGGTACCAGATCTTGCACCCAACATCTGCTATTCCGTTATGTTTTCAATAATGCTGTAACTTCTTCCTACAAAGCTTTCGTCTTCTCTCTCGCTTTTGTCTCCATTCCATCCACATGACAGGAGGCTCTTGGGCATCAACAGTGGAAGAAGGCTATGCTTGAGGAAATGAATGCTTTGGAAAATAATTGTGCTCGAGACCTAACTCATCTTCCACCTTGAAAGAAGGTCGTCGGTTGTAAGTGGGTGTTTACCGTAAAACAGAACTTTGAAAGTTTGGTTGAACGATTCCAAGAAAGGTTGGTTGCAAGGGGGTATTGATGGGGATCATTATCAGACTTCGGATCGCACGTCGGCGGGGCCCACTTATGTATATTCGCGCTGGAAGAGATGCTCAGATCAGCGATCCGTGTCCGCGAGAGCTTCCGGCACGTTGCGCTATTATTTTTATGTATTTTATATTATTTTTTTGGATTTTTATTTTGGTGTTTTTGGGCCTCGAACGTATCGGCCAACCATAGTCGTTCACGCGCGGTGCCCAACCACCCCTCTTATTATAAATAGGGGGCGGGTGCTACAGTTTATTCATTGCTGAGTTTGTGAGAGAATTCAGGTTCGACAATCATTCGTGGTGCGACGTCGCGAGCCCCGGGGTGCGAAGCCTTGGTTTTCTTTCATTTTTCTCATTTCCTGTTCAGTTAATTTCATATTTCCTAAAACCATCTCTATTTCCCCACCCACGATTCCCTACTGCCACAATTATCTCCTTCACGTTAGCATCCCGCCAGCCTAGTCATCGATCTCGGCGGCCGCTCAAGCCCTCACGCCCTTCTTCCCGTCGACACATTCCACCCGCATCATCTCGTGCCTGCCCTATTTCGCTTATGTCTCCCTCGTCAGACACCTCTAGCCCTATCGCAAGCACAGATCGACGCTTCCTCTTCCCTTCTGCAGATTGGTGAGCCCTAACTGCCGTGGATCCACTGTAAAACCCCTTCGTTCGGCCATTGTTCTTCTCCTGCACTGTATTCCCACTTCCAGGCCTCGCAGTCCAACTTCTCCTTCCTTTCCACCCTGGAACCACAACAAATTTCTGCCAGATCTCCCCCTCGCTGTTCAATTTCTGGATTTTATTTCAACTACATCCACCTGTCCACCTGTCCTGCTTCCCCGTCTGCCTTCCCTAATCCCCGACTTGATTATTACAGCCACCAGAGAATTTAACCACAGAACTCCCCCCCCCCCCTCCTCTTATTATCTATCGTGGAATCTCCTCCTAAAGCCAACCACAACCTTGTCTCCTCTCCTTGAAATCAACAGCAACCACATTTTCCCATTTCTCAACCCTGTATTGTGGAGCTACGCCCGCCGGCGTTACTGGATCTTCATTACTTATTAAGGTAATATTGTACGTATTTTATTTACTCAATTATTAAAGTACTGAAATACATTTCATAATTGTTTGGGTATTTCGATGCATTTAGCATAATTGTACCGTATTTTTTAATCTTATAATCCTCATTCGTGGAATTTGTAGTAGAAAGCACTTCGTGGGTAATCGAGCGTGATTTACTTGTCGAAAAATTAATATTCGCTCTATGTTAATTTGTCACGGTTATAAAATTTTTACTGCAAGTTTTACGTCTGGAATCATTAATTGGGAATCATTTGCATTTTCATTCAATTGTGTTTGTTTGAGTTCGTTTTGTAACACTTCCACATTGGATCGCATTAGAGTCAACACACTCGGGTGCTACGGCCTACCCTGCGTCAGTTTGGTCAGAGCTAGGTTAGGGCACTTGCATGTTACGTAGTGGTAGGTCTTACCGTTAAACCATGTCTTACTTGACCCAAACTTTTGAGAGGGCCACCAACTCCACTGCGGAGCTGACACAGGCGGAGTTCCAATGCTTGATGATAGATCGTTTTGATCAATTGACGAAACTATATGGCGATCTTCACACCCGCGTCAGAACCATTGAAATTCAGCAAGAGCATTCCACTTCTCAAAGTAGGGACAACTCACCCACTCCACGCGATGTTCCCTTTGAGGAAGGTCGGTTGCCCTCCCTCCACGAGATGTGTGTGTTAGGAATCAACCTCCACGAGAGAATTCTCCACTTCGAGATCCTGCTCCACACAGAAGGGGACCTCCTGATTATGTTTGAGCTCGTCAACCTGCACCTGCTCCCCCACGACGTCCAGCTCCACAGGATGGAGCTTAGGACCATTATGACTACGGAGCAGATGATTACTTTGATAAGTATCCTGAACCACATAGAGCACCACACGTTGATTACGATATTACCTGTAGCATACGCATTAATGCTCCCACCTTTGATGGTCAACTTGACCCGAAGACTCTTAGTGAATGACTTCAGGAGATGGATCACTATTTTGAGTGGTATGATATGAATGACGAACATTGTGTTAGGTTTGCGAAAATGAAGCTGGTTGGTCCAGCCAAAATTTTCTGGATCAGTTTAGAGAGGTCTCTTCAGCTTGACGGATATCGACCTATTATCCGTTGGGAAGACTTGAAACGTCGATTGAAGGAGAAGTACTTTCCCGCCTCCTATTGAGATCAGTTATTAGATCAGCTTTATGCGTTGCGCCAGGGCACGCAATCTGTAGCGGAGTACATGTCTCGATTTGATGAGTTATCTGTGAGGAGTGATCTGCGAGAAAAGACTAATGCCACTGCTTCTCGATTCCGTACAGGGTTGAGGTCAGAGTTGCGTAGGGAGCTCATTCCCCACCGGTTGGAGGCTGTAGAGCAAGTTTATCAGATGGCTCTCGAGTACGAGCAGTACTTGCGACTCGCTGATACCCAACAGACTTCTTCCAAGTCTGGCGGGTCCACATTTAGGAGGCCACCACCGACTACTACTACCCCTGCAAATCTCTCTCGTGCTCCCACAGAAACGAAGGGCAAGGCTATCGTCACTGGATCTACCTCGGCTCCCATGTCGGGGAACATCCAGTGTTATCGTTGCTCAGGTAGGGGCCACGTGGCGGCCCAATGCCCTACAAGAAACCTGTTAGTTGAAGATAACAAACCCAGTGTTGATGCTGAGGAGATCACTGGCGAGGAAGTTGTTGCCAGCGTTGAGGATGGTTGGGAGAGTGATGTTGAGCGCTCTCTAGAGTTAGGAGTTATACGATGTCTCCTCTATACCCCTCTGTACTGATGAGGATTGGCGTCATACGACGATCTTTTATACATATTTTTCTAGTGCAGGCGGTCCTTGCAAGCTAGCCATAGATAGCGAGAGTTGTGTGAAATATGACTATCGTAGCCCAGCGAGCCTCATCCACATCCTTATTTAGTCTTTTGGGTCGATAAGACCGCGATACAGGTCACCCAGGGGTGCTTAGTTACGATCACTCTCGCCTCATTTGAGAACAGTGTTTGGTGTTATGTTATCCCTTTGACGTCGCCCACGTTCTTTTAGGGCGACCTTGGCTGTACCACCTATATGTCACGTGTTTCAGTCGTTCGAACACATATGTATTCCACGACAAGGGTCGTGAGATCACGTTGACGCCAACCCAACCCAAGGATAAGTCCTCGGGGAGGGTTATACTCTCTACTAGTGCGGGCTTATTGAGGCCGTTGCACATCCTACGTCGCAGCGAATTTATGAGAGAGAGTGCCGGCGCCAGTATCTTTTACGTAGTTGAGGCCACCATGGCTTCTGTGAGCCCCACGAAGATTCTTGAGCCTCCACCCGAGGTCCGACAACTCCTGGATGATTATGCTGATCTTATTTCAGATGAGTTACCTGACGAGTTACCTCCGCTACGAGATATTCAGCGTGCCATAGATTTGATATCGGGGGCTTCATTCCCGAATTTACCCCATTACCGAATGAATTCAGATGAGCATGCTAAGCTCAGTGACAAGTTGATGAGTTGTGTTGAGACTATATTAGCCAGCAGGACACGTGTGTGTGAGACCGCATGTTTGGGCTTTCCCCATCGCGTTCCAGGTCTGGGTGTTGACCCCGATGGGCCCCCTTGTGTGGCGGAATATCCCCGCGGTCCTGTGGTTGGGGTTAGTCCCACATCTCCTGTAGTAGGCGATCCTTTGTGTTCATGTACCCCCGTCCCCCCTTACCATCACCTCGGGGTTTTGGGAAGATGTGTGGTGACGGGTGGTTTCCACATGGTATCAGAGGCAGGTTGTCCTGCTGCGGGGGTGTGTTGAGACTATATTAGCCAGCAGGACACGTGTGTGTGGGACCGCATGTTTGGGCTTTCCCCATCGCGTTCCAGGTCTGGGTGTTGACCCCGGTGGGCCCCCTTGTGTGGCGGAATATCCCCGCGGTCCTGTGGTTGGGGTTAGTCCCACATCGCCTGTAGTAGGCGATCCTTTGTGTTCATGTACCCCCGTCCCCCCTTACCATCACCTCGGGGTTTTGGGAAGATGTGTGGTGACAGTGGAACAGCCGTGGGAGCAGAGGGAATGGATGGGTCGGTATGAGCAGTAGGATCAAGAGGAGAGGAGGAAGCGGGAGAGAAGTAAGATGCATTGTCAAAGAAGGTGACATCCGCAGAGACAAATTGCTTGCGGGTAACGAGGTCAAAGCAACAGTAACCTTTCTGAGTGGGAGAGTACCCCAGAAAGACACATTTAGTGGCACGGGGTGAGAGTTTGTCACGGGTGGCAGCGGGAGAGTGCACAAAGGCGGTGCACCCAAAGATGTGCAGGGGAAGAGGAAAGGGATCCTTGTTCGGATAAAGAAGGGAGAAGGGGGTAGCACCGTGGAGAACTGTGGAGGGAAGACGATTGATGAGATAGCAGGAGAGGAGGATAGCATAGCCCCAATAGGATCGAGAAACATGCATTTGAGTCAGCAGAGTGCGAGCGACATCAAGGAGGTGACGGTTTTTACGTTCTGCCACCCCATTTTGTTGGGAGGTGTAGACACAGCTTGTCTGACGAATAACACCATGGTGAATACAAAAGGAGGAGAAGTCGTGGCTAAGATACTCCTTAGCATTGTCAGAACGAAGGATTTTAATAGATGTATCAAACTAAGTCTTAACCATAGAGTAAAATGAGGTCCAAACAGAGAACAGCTCGGAGCGATCCTTGAGAAGATACACCCACGTACACCGAGAGAAATCATCAATGAATGTGACAAAATAGGAACTACCCCGCCCGATGGTGAGGGTAGGAGCGGGACCCCAAATGTCAGAGTGAATGAGGTCGAACGGACGGGAAGAGCCCCGACTTTGCGTTGGTGGGAAGGACGAGCGGTGATGTTTGCCAAGTTGACAGGCATCACAGTTTAGAGGAGGATGATGAGGAGGGAGGTGGGGCAGGAGCTGTCGTAGAATGCGGGGAGGAGCATGTCCAAGGCGAAGATGCCATTGGAGAAGATCTGTAGAGGAGGTGGAGAAGGCGGAGAGAGCAGAAACATTGTCGAGGAAGTAGAGGCCACCACTCTCAGTCCCGGTAGCAATCGTCCGTTGGGAGTCCGGATCCTGAAAGGCACAAGAGGTAGGGGTGAATATGACAGAACACCGTAGTTGCTTGCATAAAGAAGTAACCGATAATAAATTGCACGGAAACTTGGGCACATAGAGGGTATCAGCTAGGCAGAGAGATGGAGTGACTTGAACCATGCCCGTCCCATGGACGGGTGAGGGAGACCCATCCGCAACAATGACCGGGGGCAACTGTGCATGTGTGTCAAGAAGAGAGAAACACTGAGGATTGCCCGTCATATGATTTGTAGCACCAGAGTCAATGAGCCATCGTCCGCGAGTAACAACATGAGCACTACCAGAAGAGGTGACCACCGAGGCGGACAGTCTGGAGGAGGGGGAAGCCATGAAAGCAAGAGGGGAGCAAACCGCGGCGATAAGAACAAGTCGCGAGGAGGAGAAAGAAGCCGAACGGTTAAGCGAAGAGGAGAAGAGAAAACCAAAGCGGGCGAACCAAAGCGGGCTTCAATCCTCAGATGACCATTCTTCTGAAAAAGTAATCCTTTCCCCGGCGCTGCTTTGACATACTCCAAGATCCGCAAGGCGGACTGTAGATGGCACTCCCTAGGTGCTTGCATGAATTGACTCACCTTGCCCACAGCATAGGAAATGTCGGGCCTGGTCACTGTGAGATATATGAGCTTACCAACCAGATGCCTGTACCGCGAACTATCTGAAAGAGGAGGCGAATCATCTGTCCAGGTTTTGTCTTCTCCAGTTGCCATGGGGCATCGGGCAGGTTTTGCTCCAGTCAATCCTGCCTCTTTTAAAAGATCAAGGGCATACTTACGCTGAGAGAGAACTAAGGAGTCGGGCTTCCGAGAGATTTCAATCCCCAGAAAGTATTTTGGGGAGCCCATATCCTTTGTGACCAGATGTTGACGGAGATGTTTCTTGGTCATCAATACCCCATCCTGATCATCGCCAGTAAGAAGAATGTCATCAACATACACTGCAAGAACAACAAGATCAGAGGGTGTTTTCCGAACAAACAAGGAGTGATCTGCTGAGCTTTTTGTAAAACCAATGGCCGAAACAATGCCACTGAACTTGTCAAACCAGGCACGAGGACTCTGCTTGAGCCCATAGATAGCCTTCTTGAGCCGGCATACCCGTGGCTCCCACTGAGCAACATACCCCGGAGGTTGCTCCATGTAAACATCTTCTTGCAGATCACCATAGAGGAAAGCATTCTTAACATCAAGCTGCGAGATGGGCCAATCCCTGTTGACAGCCACAGAGAGAAGAACCCGAATAGTGCTGAGACGAGCCACTGGAGAGAAAGTGTCAAAGTAATCAACGCCATAAGTTTGGGTAAAACCCTTGGCAACCAGGCGAGCCTTATAACGGTCCACACTGCCATCTGGGAGAAACTTCACCACGAAGACCCATCGACAACCAACAACATCCGTGCTGAAAGGAGGAGGAACAAGGGTCCAGGTACCCCGTTCAGTGAGAGTAGCAATCTCCTCATCCATGACAGCTTTCCAATGAGAAATAGTAAGAGCCTCCTGGTAGGAACGGGGGGTGGCAGTGGCCGAGATAGCCAGTGCAAAAGCTCTGCGAGAAGGGGTAAGACGATCGTAGGAAACAACTGCAGCAAGCGGGTGTTGGGTACATGCACGAACCCCTTTGCGAAGAGCAATGGGGAGATCCAGGTCAGCAGGTGCCTCAGTATCCGGAGTATCCGTGGTGGAGAGAGCTGGCCCGGGAGTAGAGAGAGATGACAACGGAGTGGAGGGAGAAAGCGGAGGAGAGGGTGGAGATGGTGGTTTCCACAAGTTGCTCTAGAAGTAATTCATTCGAGAAAGTCTGAGCCTATCTGCAATTCCTGCCCACATCCCGAAGAAGGATGAGAGTTGGAGAATGTGTTTTGATAGTAGGGCTATCAACAAAATTACTATGAAGTATTTTTTCTCATTCCCCGATTGGACGATTTACTTGGTACGATGACTGATGCCCAGTTATTTTCGAAGATCAATCTTCGCAGCGGGTACCACCAAATTATAGTACGCGAGGGAGATGAATGGAAAACAGATTTTAAGACCAAAGATGGTCTTTATGAGTGGTTGGTCATGCCATTTGTGTTATCCACCCCCCCCCCCCCCCCATCACCTTTATGTGTGTCATGACTTGGGTCTTTCGGCCCTTCATGGGCAAATTCTTGAGCTACTCTTCTGACAACCATCTGAGCCATCTGAGGCTCGTATTTGATGTTCTCTAAAAGGAGAAGCTATATGTGAACCTGAAGAAACATCCTTCCTGACTGATTCTGTACACTTCCTTGGGTTCATCATATCAGCGTCCAACGTATCTGTTCACCTGGACAAGGTCCAATCTATTCGTGAGTGGCCCATAACCTCCACTATCACTGAGGCCCGTAGCTTTCATGGGCTAGCCACCTTCTATATAAGGTTTGTCCGAGAATTTAGCACCAATATGGCCCCCATCACGAGCTGTCTACGAAAGTGAGATTTTCAGTGAACGATTGCCACCACTCACGCCTTTAATGAGATCAAGGAAAAAATGACGACCGCACCTGTGTTAAGATTGCCCGATTTCTCCAAGGTGTTTAAGGTAGCTGGCGACACATATGGCGTCAGTATCAGTGGAATACTGATCCAAGAAGGTCACCCAGTTTCTTACTTTAGTGAGAAGTTGAATGAGCCTCCGCAAAAGTACTCAAATTATGATAGGGAGTTTTATGTTGTAGTGCAATCGTTTTGGTATTGGAGGCACTATCTCCTCTCAGTCTCTCACGGGAGTTTGTTTTATACTCCAATCACCAGGCCCTGCGCTATCTTGATTCACTACGCAAATTGAGACATAAACATGCCAAGTGGGTCGAATACTTACAAGATTTCAATTATGTTCTCAAACACCGTGCAAGTGTTGAGAGCAAACCTGCTGACGCCCGTAGTCGTCGTGTGTCCCTTCTTCGCACACTTAATGTTAGTACGACTAGTTTTGATCGTTTACCTAGTGACTACCCCACCTGCCCCGACTTTGGTGAGATATACTTAATATTTTTATAGGATCCTCCTGAGCCCACTGATGGGTTTGATATTGTAGAGGAGTACTTATATCGTGGGTCTCGTCTCTGCATCCCAAGGACGTCTTTCATGGACTTCCTGATTTGGGAGTTGCATGCAGGTGGCGCCGCTGACCACTTTGGTAGAGACAAAACCATTGCTCTGGTTGAGGATTGCTTTTATTGGCCTGCCTTGAAAAAGGATGTGGCACGCATAGTCCTTCACTACGACACGTATCAGATTGTGAAGGGTTCTAAACAAAATACGGGACTCTATACTCTTTTTTCAGTCCCTCCCCAGCCATGGGTTGACATTAGTATGAATTTTGTATTGGGGCTTCCTCGCACTTTGAGGGAACACGACTCTATTTTTGTAGTGGTAGTCTGGTTTTTGAAAATGGCTCACTTTATTATCTGTCGCAAGACCGCTGATGCAACTCATGTGGCAACCATTTTCATGAGAGACATTTTTTGACTACACGAATTACCTAAATCCATAATGTGTGACCGCGATGTTTGATTTTTGAGTTACTTTTGGAAGACGTTATGACATAAAACGGGTATGACCTTGAAATTTTCGACCGCCCATCACCCACAGACTGACGGTCAGACTGCGGTCTTCAATAGGAGTCTAGGTTGCAGTGTCTGGTTGGTGACCACCCCTCGGTTTGGGATTATGTATTACCCGTAGCGGAGTTTGCATATAATAGTTCCATCAACAGGTCTACTGGAATGAGTCCATTTCATATAGTGTTAGGATATGAGCCTAGAAAACATGTTGACCTTGTCCCTGCTCCCTTAGAGTCACGTCCTAGTGAGTCCGTCGAGTCTTTCATTCTTCATATACATGAACTGCATGAAATGATCCGGAAAAAAATTGCTATCAGTAATGAATTATATAAAGCACAAGCAGATGAACGCAGGCGTGAACAACATTTTCAGGTATGCGGGCAAGTCATGATCCGACTTCGCATGGAGAAACTCCCAAAATGAGCCGCAAAGAAACTACAACCAAAGTGAATGAGCCCTTATAGGTTTCTAAAGAAAATTGGAATAAATGCCTATGAAGTCGATGTCCCTGCAGATATGGGTATTCATCTCGTGTTTAATACTGAGAATTTAACACTGTACTTTGAGCCTCTCAAGTATAGGGATCCATACCTTGATCCACTTTCTACACAGTCTCCAGAGCAGTCTAACCCTTCCCCTGACCATCTTGGACAAACATCTACGGACTTGCCCGCACCATCTATCATTCCACCGGTTCTTCTGGATCCACCAACACGAGAGGTGAGAGTTGAGCTCATTCCCGATGTTGTGGCGCATGAGTGTATTTCCACCGCAGACGGCCCTTCATGCCGTAACCTGGTACACTTGAGCAGACGCCCCACTTGTGATGATACTTGAATGTTCGTGGCAAAGCTCGATAAACTTGCCCCCGAGCTTCGACGTCAGTACGATCATCTTTACTCATCAGAGATGAATGCTTTTCATTTGGGAGGAGTTGATGGGGATCATTATCAGACTTCGGGTCGCACGTCAGCGGGACCCACTTTTGTATATTCGCGCAGAAGGCGATGATCAGATCAGCGATCCGAGACCGCGAGAGAGTCCGACTCATCTCGCTATTGTTTTTATGTATTTTTTTGGTGTTTTTGGGCCTCGGACGTATCAGCCAATAACAGTCGTTCACGCCTGGTGCCTGATGCTGGACGACGCGTAGGGTTTGCGTGCCTGTCGGCCTTTTTCTAGGAACCCTAAATGCATGCGATTCTTAAATTAATTTTTGCAAAAAATTAGAGCGGGCGCAGCACATAAGAAATTACGCAACTTGGAATTTTTATGAAAAAACACAAAATTACTTCTTCATTTTAAAATGAATTTTCTTAAACAATGGTTCGATTTTAAATTCGGGAAAGGAAGCTCGCAACTTTCGTTATGTCTCCCTTGTCGTAGCAAAACAGAAATCGTGAACTCCAAATACGTTTCCGTTTGGAGTTTTCGACGTAGCGTTTGCTGACAAAATTTGGGCGAAAACCCAGCAAGAATCTAAATATCCTAATGAGAAAACTTAGACACATACAAAGGAAGGAGAAAGAAACAATTACCCATGGAAGAGACGTCTTCCGTAATTCGAAGTCGGTGGCGATCACGCGAGGAAGTTCTCGTCACCTTCGTTCTCCGCTCCGAGGTCGGCCGCTATCGCATACGGGCACCAAAGAATTAAATCGCTCCCTCACACGAGGTGGTTCCACGAAATCACTCAACAAAGTAAGGAAACCACAAATCTAACAAACCTCAAAATTCACTCGCTCTTCACACTCAAGGTGGACCCACGAAATCTCAATCGCACAAGGTGGATCCACGGAATTTCTCTAATAATAACAGTATATCTAATTCGCCTTTACCTAAACTCTAATAGGAAGCACACAACAACCAAGCCAACCTAATCATTAAATCCTAATCACTACTCAACTTCTACTCAAAGTAGGCAGCGACAACAAAGGAATTTAATTCCCATTCACAATATCCTGACTACAGGAACCAAAGCTCTCAACATTCATCACACATTCAACATCTTCCCGTTGGAAGGGAACACACATGAACTTAACCGAAATCATACCTTAATCAATTTTCAGTTTCATCAATCTCTGCCTAACAACCTTACAGGAAATCTACAGCAAATTATGATGAATCTCACTGTTCATCATCTTCTCAACCGGGAAAAACATCAAGTAGCAATCACACAATACATTTCTTCATTCACCAATCACTTCTAAACACTAACACACAGCAGGAAATTAATTCAAGCACACAGCAACTAATTCCAGCTTAATCCTAAATTGCAAACAGGCATTCACTAGAAATCCTCCATCGGGAGTAACACATCAAAATCACCTTCAACATCCCCATTACTATTTGACATCTCCCCTTTTATAGGGTTTCAAGAAACCGAAAAAAAAACTTGCGGAGAAGGTCGGCCATGAAGGAAGCTTGGCGGAGCAGATATGGAGGAAGCAGACGGTTGCAGAACCGTCGGGGGTTCTCCTGGAGTTGCGCCGAAGTCAGAGGAGTGCGGGAGGAAGCCGATCGTGGAAGAATCGCGGGCCGATCGTGCGGGAGAAGCTGCGGTTGAACCCTAGTTGTGCGCCATTGATGGACCGGGTGAGCCTCTTGCTGTTCGCTGATTGGGGAAGGAGAACAGTGTTCTGCTCGGCTGCCCACTAACCCGGACTGCAACCCAAACTTATATATATATATATAAGTATATATTAATTTGCGTATATATATAAATATATATATATACTTAGGTCTTTTTTTTTAACAGCCATATATATATTTTTATAAATTTATATATATATATATATATATTACAAAAATACCCCCAAAAAACACAATTACATAAATTAACACAATGCAACGTTTAGGGCCGAAAGTGGTCCTGACAAATGCGACGTCGGGAACTGTTTCATCGACCTGACCTAGGTTGGTCTCCACCAGTGCCCAACCGTCCCCTCTTGTTATAAATAGGGGGCAGGTGTTGTAGTTTATTCATTGCTGAGTTTGTGAGAGAATCCAGGTCCGACAATCATTCGCGGTGCGACGCCGCGAGCCCCGGGATGCTAAGCCTTGGTTTTCTTTTATTTTTCCCATTTCCTGTTCAGTTAATTTCATATTTCCTAAAACCCGCTCTGTTTCCCTATCCACGATTCACCACTATCACTATTATCTCCTTCCCATTAGCATCTAACCGCTGGCCTAATCATCGATCTCGATGCCTAGATAGAAACTGCCGCTCAAGCCCTCGCACCCTTCTTATCGTAGACACATTCCAGCCGTATCATCCCGTCCCTGCCCTATTTTGCTCAAGCCCTCACACCCTTATTTTCATTTTCATTCAATTGTGTTTGTTTGAGTGAGATTATGACAAAAGGTCGAGCACAATGGCGACAAAGGATCCATATAGTCGACCCCACTATAGTGGGATAAAGGCTTGAGTGTTGTGTTGTTGTGTTTGTTTGAGCTCGTTTTGCAACACTTCCACATTGGATCATATTTGAGTCAGCACACCCGAGTGCCACGACCTACCTTACGTCAGGTATACTCAAACTTTAAGAATTGATTATCTAAACACTTTTGTCCCCGTCGCAAAAAAGAACTCCATACGAGTTTTGTTATCATGTGTTGTGTGCAAGGGTTGAGAACTTAAACAATTGGACGTGAAGAATGTTTTCCTTCATAGGAATTTAGATGAAGAGGTATATATACCTATTCCTCCAGGTTTTTCCCCTTCCGGATCTGAAGGGAATGTGTGCCAGTTAAAAAGGCACTTTACGGTTTGAAGCAATATTCGAGGGCTTGGTTTGGTCGATTCCACGAAGTCATGATTTCACTTGGATACAAACAAAGTCATGTTGATCATACTTTGTTTATTGAACGAAGAATAAATCGAATAACTGCTCTCATTATCTATATTGATGATATTGTCATAACAAGAGATGATATTGAAGAAGTAAAAAACTTTGAAGGTGAATTTGACAGAGAAGTTTGAAGTAAAAAATCTGAGGAACCTGAAGTATTTCTTGGAAATTGAGGTATCTTCATCTCCCAGAGAAAATACACTCTTGATTTGCTGGAACAATCTGGTATGAGTGGATGTGGACCTATTGATACACCTATGGAGGTGAATCATAATCTCGGAAGAGACGATGGTGATCTTGTTGAAGACGTGGTTGACTATCAACGCCTTGTTGGAAGATTAATCTCTCTATCCCACACTCGTCCCAACATAGCTTATGTTGTTGGAGTCGTTAGTCAATATATGCATGTCCCAAAGACGAGACATTTGAATGTTGTTCATCGAATGTTGAGTTATTTGAAGACTTCACCAAGAAAGGGGATCATGTTCACTCCCAATACAGATTTGAAGATTAAAGTTTTTACTGATGCTGATTGGGCTGAGTCTGTTAAAGATAGACGATTTACATCAGGGTATTGCTCATTCGTCGGTGGGAACTTCGTCACTTGGAGAAGTAAAAAAACAATATGTCGTATCAAGATCCAGCGCTGAAGCTGAGTTTAGAGCAATGGCACATAACATATGTGAAAGGTTATTTATACGCTCTTTGATGTGTGACCTGGGTTTGAATGAGTTTAGTCCTATCCGGTTGTACTGTGACAATAAGGCTGCAATCAACATCGTCAGATACCAACAACCCTGTCCAACATGACTGCACCAAGCATATCGAAGTGAACAGACATTTCATTAAGAAGAAAATCGAAAAGAAGATTATTTGCATACCTTTTGTTCACTTAGGACAATTAACTGATATCCTAACTAAGAGTCTTTGGAAAAACATTTTTTTGTGCTTGTATTTACAAGTTGGGTATGAAAAATAAAACATGCCCAACTTCAGCGTGAGTGTTAGACCGTATTCCGTTATGTTTCGATTATGATGTATTTTTCCTATATACAGTGGACCCCTCTATTGAATAAAATTAACTTTTACCCTAATTAACAATTTCATTATTATTTGTTGCTTGCTAGGGTGGTCATGAAGTCATTCTTTATTGTTTCGCGCTTCCATGTAGTCTCATGTGGAGACCGATTCCGCGTCGAATCCTTTAGATTCTTCTGGTTTTTTTCATTTATCATAGAAGCTTTCATTGATTTTTAATTGCATAGAATTTGAAAATCATGACATGATCATAGTCTTCCACATCCCAAGCATGCTTGAACTTTGGATCCTTCTTATCTGAAACAAATCTGGTCATTCAACCTATAGTTCCTCTTTCCGATTAATCTATTAGGATCCATTCATTTGGACGTAATTCGGACACTTGTTCAATTGTTCATTTGCACAATTGAACGGTTGAACCCGAATTCAAAATTAATTCCATGAAATTCATTTTAAACTAAAATCATTCTTTCCGATATATAGTAGAATTGGATAATTCTGACCACGGTTTGCTTGCCTGAATATATGAGTGAGGTTTTTGCATTAATAAATGATATTTCCTCAGTTTAAATCTTATATATATTGTTGCGACATTTTTAATATTCTTATGATTTGTTGAGTTTGATTCAATTCACCAAAAACGTTGACTAGACAAATGTGTTAATGGCCAGCTCGCTGAAAAAAATTAACTTTAGACCGTCCTAAAAATGTAAGGGAAGCTTTTTGTTATCACCAAAAGATTGTTGATTGTGAAAAAGCTACCAAACACCGTCGTGGAAAACGTGAAAGTTGTCTTATCATCCTAAGAATCTCAGGGAAGCTTATTCTTCAATTCAAGACAACTAGTGGTGCGGTTTGTTGATCCGATGTTAGATCTCCGACAATCTACGTCGGATCATTATTGTCAAAATAAAATAAAACTCATCTTTTGGGGAAGTTTCTTCTCATTGATTGGAGACCGTTGGCCGGACGATTCATCAATCTGATTGCTAGATTGATAGTAAAATTAGAAGTGCGCGTCACTACGAGGAATATGTGCTACAGCTACATAAAATTCTACTTAATGTAACAACGCACAATTCTACAGGATCGTTGTAACCAAACTATATTAATCTCAAATTTGAAGTTTGGTCTAAATTTATTTTTCCTAAAATAAATGAGAACACAAAATAAATGAAGCTTGAATAAACGGTTACTGAATTGCGGAATTAATTTATACCGATTTTGGACTCTTGCTCGTTCTTCATGATTGCGGAAATTCGCAACAGTTGAGATGTGTTATTCCTTATGAAATCGGCGACGTTGGAAGAACACACTTGCATACAATATTATCTTGATACTCTACAATAAATATAATCAGTATACAAGATATATAAATATGTGCAATCTCTGAATTCCAATCTCAAGTGGAGCAAGTTAACTTTGTCTAAGTATCTAATTTTATAGTTAGATCTGGACTGAAAATGAAAACTGAACGATTATGTATATGATGATCTAAATAAATCACATATATATTAATTAAGCATTGAAAGTTACCTTTGGGTGATTAATGGCAACATCAAAATGGGTTCACGATCAAACCGTGAATGAGTTCAATAGTTTGCTCAGCACTGAAGATGGTGGCTGCGAAAACACCCACCTCAAGGTTTTCTCCCTTCAGGTTCAGGCTTGAGCGATGAAGCGGCTTCAAGCAGGGGTCTCGTTCTTCTGATGGATCTCTTCTCCAGAACCCCAACACCTCTTGGAAAACCTTTATCTTCAAGATCCGAAGCCTGAAGGAGGTGCAAAACCAGACGGTGATGGCGTTTTGAGGTCCGAATACTGTGATGAAGGATCCAGCCGGGTAAATTGATGGATCGGGCCTGCACTGCTATGGAACCGTTTGGACTCAATGGAGGAGGAAGAAGATAACCCGGTTGCTCTAACTCCCCGGGCTGAAAACGGTGTGGAACGCGAAATCGCTGGCGATGGCGAACTGCAGCGCGTCGGCTCCGACGGAGAGAATCTGTAGAAAGTGGTTGCCGGCGATGCTCTCTCTCAAAATCCGATCGAAGGATGTGGAGTAGTCGGTTACCGAAGATCCAATCGGGAATTTTTCCCTAGCCGGCGGTTCCGCAGAAGATGAAGATGAGAAAACGGATTTCAGCCCTAGTTCACGCTTGTTGTGCGGATGAGAATTCATGATGGCTATTAATAGGAATAGCCTCTTAAGGAGTTACCAATTGAGCAATTAATTTTGATTAATTGCTCAAATCCCAAATTAACTCCTTTAATTAATTGAATTATCATGACCATCAAAATTGTGCCTAGGGTGAGACCGAGTCTACGCTCTTAATTTACGAGACGATCTAGCCCACCTATCACAGGCTTTGATCGTTCGCGTGACTAAATTAACGCGCACTCGTGAGAGTCCGAATAGACCAAATACTCGCGTACGAACTCACCGGGACATCTCGATGAGTCAAGTCCACTTAACGGGAAATTTCCAACATTCTCCCACTTGGACTTGTGCTCAACGTAATTTATGACATTCCGATAAAATCTTCACTAAACTTAAGGGTACCAATTAGCGAACGCGGTATTGGGTCCACCCTCACGTAAATCCGGTCCAATCAAATCCTTCACTCTGAATCATGGCGGCGACCGCATCATTGAACGACACGGGACCTTCCATGGTCACAGCAACTTACGGATCTAATCGACATGGACAAAACGCGGTTATATAAATCATAGAACAACACACTGAAAGTGTGCACATGAAGGTTGTTCTGATTTGGTGGTCAACCAAACTTCTCAAATGAATGCACTAAACCATGCTGCGAGAAATTCTTAAGTGTTCTAAAGAACAAGTATGTCTAACCTTAAGGTTCCAAAATTCATGCGTCAAAAGACATACTACAGGCCATAATTCAAATGAAGTGCCCTAGGCCTTATGCTCCGACTGACACAAGTCATGAGACTTTGTATGAATTGTGACGTGTCACATAAATTCAACAAATATTGAAACTTAATAATATTGTTGAATCAATATACTTCAATTATTAAGTGAATTAAATAAAGTGCAAACCAGACGACAGATAACTAAATTTGAGCTTCATGAAGCCTCCCACTAATCAAGCACATCGAACGACTCTTTAAGCCCCATATTAATAACATGTTTCTGAAACACGTTAGGGCGGAGTCCTTTAGTAAGTGGATCGGCCAACATGTCATCTGTCCCTAAATGCTCCACTAAAATGTCACCCTTCTTGACCAATTCCTTTACGGTCAAGAATTTAATTTTCATATGTTTGGATCCTGTGATACTTTTATTGTTCATCGAGAACATAACTGCAGAAATGTTATCACAGTATATCCGGATTGGTCCAGCTATAGAATCGACAACCTTTAACTCTGTAACAAAATTCTTAAGCCACACTGCGTGAGTCGAAGCTCCAAAGAGAGCGACGAACTCTGCATGCATTGTGGATGAAGTGATGAGTGTCTGTTTGACACTCCTCCACGAAACGGCCCCACCAGCAAACTTAAATATATAACCTGAAGTAGACTTTCTATCATACTCACCCGGCAAAATCAGAATCTGTATACCCCACTAACTCAAGGTTTTGAACTCTATGATAGACCAACTTAAAATCCTTAGTTCCCTTTAAATACCTTAGGACTTTCTTAGCAGCCACCCAATGATCAGGTCCTGGGTTCGACTGATATCTGCCTAAAAGTCCCACTGCGAAGGCAATGTCCGGTCTGGTACAGACTTGGGCATACATTAAGCTGCCTACCGCACTAGCATAAGATATATCCTTCATGCGCTCTCTCTCTATGTCGTTCCTGGGGCATTGTGATAAGCTGAGTTTATCACCTTTAAGCACAGGTACGTCACCAGGCTTACAACCGAGCATGCTAAATCTCTCAAGTACACGCTCGATGTAGGCTTTCTGCGAGAGTGCTAATGAATAGTGAGATCGGTACCTAATGATCTCAATTCCTAGAACAAAGGATGCTTCTCCGAGATCTTTCATATCAAAGTGTTTTGACAGAAATTGCTTAGATTCATGCAATAATGTCAAATCACTGCTTGCAAGCAAGATATCATCTACATAAAGAATTAAAAAGATGAATCTGCTCCCACTGATCTTGAGATATATGCAACGGTCTACCTTATTTTCTACAAAATCAAAAGAAGTAACTACCTCATCGAATTTCAAATACCACTGTCTAGAAGCTTGCTTCAGACCATATAGAGATTTGTTAAGCTTACATACAAGTTGGTCGGAATGATCAGACTTGAACCCCTCAGGCTGCACCATATAGACCTCCTCGGCAAGATCGCCATTCAGGAATGCGGTCTTTACATCCATCTGGTGTAGCTCCAAATCATAATGAGCTACTAATGTCATTATCACTCTGAAAGAGTCTTTAAAGGAAACGGGAGAAAAGGTCTCGTGGTAATCGATTCCTTCTCTCTGCGTAAATCCTTTGGCCACCAGTCTAGCTTTAAACCGCTCGACCTTTCCTTTAGAGTCCTTCTTGGTCTTATACACCCATTTAGAACCAATGGGCTTACAGCCTTTGGGTAACTCAACCAAGTCCCAAACCTTATTCAGCTTCATAGACTCCATCTCGTCTTTCATCGCATCCCACCACAGATCAACATGAGGTCCAGTTACAGCTTCATTAAATGTCACTGGGTCAATCACTTGACCAATATCATAATCACTCTCTCCTAAATAGACTTCATAGTCTGAGGAAATTGCAGGTCTTCTCTGCCTAATAGATCTCCTTGCAGGCGGATGAACCTCCTGAACATGAGGAGGAACCTCAACTGGAATCGGTGGCAAGACCGCTTCCACATCCTCCACTTGTTCCGTCACGCGTTCAGGCACCGCAGGATCTCTAACCAAGGGCACAGATAAATTATTGGGCACGACTTCCTCGACCTCACTAATAGGACGAGAGCAACTAGGTTCATCAGCGACATCCCATTCTAAAAATTTAGCTGTTTGAGACTCCACAATTCTGGGTCCTCCTAAAGGGGAATAGAACTTAAATCTCTTGGAGTGATCTGGGTAGTCAATGAAATAGCAACGACAAGACCTAGGGACAATCTTACTTTCTGATGGGTTGTACAAACGGACTTCTGCAGGACAGCCCCAGACACGCAAATGATTAAGGCTGGGTCGTCTACCAGTCCACAACTCAAAAGGGGTTTTAGGTACTGACTTAGACGGGACTCTATTAAGGATATACACTGCAGTCTTAAGCGCCTCACCCCATAAAAATTCAGGAAGATTCGTTCTACTCATCATGCTCCTCATCATCTCCTTAAGGGTGCGATTATGCCTTTCAGCCACACCATTCTGTTCAGGACTACCCGACATGAAGTACTGGGCAATAATGTCACAGCTCTCCAAGTATCTGGCAAACGAACCTTTATGTTGCCCGGAGGCATCATGTCTACCAAAATACTCGTCACCTCTGTCAGACCTTGCAATCTTGATTTCTTTCCCTATTTGTTTCTCAACTTCAGTCTTGAAAATCTTGAACTTTTCAAGGGATTCAGACTTCTCCTTAATTAAGTATAAATAGCCAAAACGGGAGTAGTCATCAATGAATGTAATAAAATAGGTGTTCCTACAGAGGGTAGTGGAATAAGGACCACTAATGTCCGTATGAATAACCTCTAACACACTTGAGCTACGAGTTGAGTACTTCTTTTTAATCTTGGTCATCTTACCTCTACAGCAGTTCACACATGTCTCTAGGTCACTGAAGTTTAGAGTAGGGAGAATGCTTTCCTTAATTAATCTTTCTACTCTTTCCCTAGAGATATGACCTAACCTTTTATGCCATAGCATGGAGGACTGCTCCTTAATGAGAGGTCTTTTACTAGCAACATTCTCTATATTATATGAGGTGACATAAAAATCAATAGGTGCAAGACATATTCTATATAAACTATTAGATAGTGAACATTGGCCAATAAACTGAGATTCATGAAATAGCTTAATTAAACCACCAGAAATATTAAAACCATAATTAAGTCTATCTAATGCTGAAACAAAAATCAAGTTTCTTCTAAACGAAGGAATATAAAATATGTTTTTTAATAGAAGTTGATATCCAGAATCAAGGACCAAACAAATGTCCCCGATGAACTCCACCTCCACCTCTGCATTGTTGCCAACCGTGAGTCTGCACTCACCCTTGTTTGGCCTCCTCCTTTTGATAAACCCCTGCAGTGTGTAAGCAACATGATTAGTTGCTCCACTATCGAGCCACCAAGAGCTAGATGAGGCTTCAATTAAATTGGATTCACAAAGGACAAAGGCTGAAGAGTTACCTTTAGGCGCAAATCCACATTTATCCATCCAGGCTTTAAATTTCAGGCACTCGTGCTTCACGTGCCCCTTATTCTTACAAAAGAAGCAGGTAAGAGGCTTCTTTCCACCAGTGTCCTTGCTCCCTGAAGCTTGTCCATCCTGAGCTTTAGAGGGAGCTTTGAACTTCTTCTTCTTCTTGAATGGGGGTTTGACGACGAGTAACGCAGTGTTCGTCTTTTCCTTCTTCAGTTTCTCCTCCTCAGCAACGCAACGAGTAATAAGATCATTTATCTTCCACGCCTCATCCTGGGAACTGTAAGTAGTCTTCAAAATGCTGAACTCCGCAGGAAGAGTATTTAGTGCTTGATGCACTATCAAAGCTTCAGGGAGAGTAATCTCCATCTCCTGCAGTTTGGTCTGGTAATAGACCATCTTCAGTATATAATCACGAACTTCGCCTCCTCCTGAATACCTCATGGAGAAGAGGTCCTGAATCAGAGTGCCAATCTCAGCATTGGAAGACACTTTATATCGCTGCCCAACGGCAGTCAGAAAATCCCGGGCGACGGTCGTGTCTGGAAGACCACTCAGCAGGTGCTCCGGAATGGAACGCTTCATAGTCAACAAACAGATTTTTGTTTGACTTGTTCCATGCACCATAATAATCTTTTTCAGCCTGAGTGCTAGTCGCTGTGAGAGCTGCAGACTGGTTGGTATTCATGGCCATCTCAATGTCCGCCATCTCTAGCGCAAACATGATGTCGGACTTCCACTTCTTAAAGTTCGATCCAGTGAGTTTCTCAATGGTCGTCATATTATTATGGACTGTAAAGGTGACTGTGAAGAGAGAAAACAATTATTAGTGACAAATAGAGCAACAGTGGCTATAAAACCCTAAATAGCACACTAGGCGGAGAATCCTGGCGCGTCAACACGCAACACCATTGGGCAGACTACGTGCCACGCATTTAGTAATTCTCCACACAAGAACCAGCAACAGTTACGCTTGAGCTTTTCGTAGAACTACCACCTTTGGGTGAATAGCTTACTAGAGTCCTGCACTACCGTCCAAATGTCCTTGTGTAACCCTCTGAACCTATCGCGCAAGCACCACCTTTGGGTGAATGATTGCGCACTAGTCTCAGAGAACTCTCTAAAACATGTGAAAATGTAATCTCACAAATCGACTCGAAAAGGCCACTTTGGCGGCTACAGTTCTTATCAATCCACGAGACCCTTTCACACCGGGATATATGAATATTGCCCTAAATTAATATTGTGTTTCTTATCTTAATGACATATGGGCAATCAATCGTCTTAAAGAAAACACAACTTTTGTCGGGAATTGATTTATGAAAAGCACTTTTGAATATCAATCCCAGATTTGTTTCTCCCAAGATACTTAATGGGTTTTGGAAAATAGTGTTCTTTAGTAGAAAAATAAACTTCAAATTATTAAGGAGACTAATAGGTTTAGGTTAACTTGCTCTGATACCAACTGATAGGAAAATTAGAAGTGCGCGTCACTACGAGGAATATGTGCTACAGCTACATAAAATTCTACTTAATGTAACAACGCACAATTCTACAGGATCGTTGTAACCAAACTATATTAATCTCAAATTTGAAGTTTGGTCTAAATTTATTTTTCCTAAAATAAATGAGAACACAAAATAAATGAAGCTTGAATAAACGGTTACTGAATTGCGGAATTAATTTATACCGATTTTGGACTATTGCTCGTTCTTCATGATTGCGGAAATTCGCAACAGTTGAGATGTGTTATTCCTTATGAAATCGGCGACGTTGGAAGAACACACTTGCATACAATATTATCTTGATACTCTACAATAAATATAATCAGTATACAAGATATATAAATATGTGCAATCTCTGAATTCCAATCTCAAGTGGAGCAAGTTAACTTTGTCTAAGTATCTAATTTTATAGTTAGAACTGGACTGAAAATGAAAACTGAACGATTATGTATATGATGATCTAAATAAATCACATATATATTAATTAAGCATTGAAAGTTACCTTTGGGTGATTAATGACAACAGCAAAATGGGTTCACGATCAAACCGTGAATGAGTTCAATAGTTTGCTCAGCACTGAAGATGGTGGCTGCGAAAACACCCACCTCAAGGTTTTCTCCCTTCAGGTTCGGGCTTGAGCGATGAAGCGGCTTCAAGCAGGGGTCTCGTTCTTCTGATGGATCTCTTCTCCAGAACCCCAACACCTCTTGGAAAACCTTTATCTTCAAGATCCGAAGCCTGAAGGAGGTGCAAAACCAGACGGTGATGGCGTTTTGAGGTCCGAATACTGTGATGAAGGATCCAGCCGGGTAAATTGATGGATCGGGCCTGCACTGCTATGGAACCGTTTGGACTCAATGGAGGAGGAAGAAGATAACCCGATTGCTCTAACTCCCCGGGCTGAAAACGGTGTGGAACGCGGAATCGCTGGCGATGGCGAACTGCAGCGCGTCGGCTCCGACGGAGAGAATCTGTAGAAAGTGGTTGCCGGCGATGCTCTCTCTCAAAATCCGATCGAAGGATGTGGAGTAGTCGGTTACCGAAGATCCAATCGGGAATTTTTCCCTAGCCGGCGGTTCCGCAGAAGATGAAGATGAGAAAACGGATTTCAGCCCTAGTTCACGCTTGTTGTGCGGATGAGAATTCATGATGGCTATTAATAGGAATAGCCTCTTAAGGAGTTACCAATTGAGCAATTAATTGTGATTAATTGCTCAAATCCCAAATTAACTCCTTTAATTAATTGAATTATCATGACCATCAAAATTGTGCCTAGGGTGAGACCGAGTCTACGCTCTTAATTTACGAGACGATCTAGCCCACCTATCACAAGCTTTGATCGTTCGCGTGACTAAATTAACGCGCACTCGTGAGAGTCCGAATAGACCAAATACTCGCGTACGAACTCACCGGGACATCTCGATGAGTCAAGTCCACTTAACGGGAAATTTCCAACATAGATCTCTTGCAATCTTTGTTGGACCACCGACGATCGAAAAAATGGAAGTTGTCGAATTTTCTTCAAAATTTCAAGAATTCCCATTCTCATCGTCCTGAGATTTCTCGTGGCAACAGTTCGTCTATCTGATTATCAAATCTCCAGTAATTAACTTCGAAATAGTAGAATTAACCATATCCGTTTTTGCATGCTCAGTTCCATTGTCTAGCCGCACAACATGATTGGAGTTCAATCAAATTTCATTTCTCATAGGAGTTGGAATTGATCTCAATTTTTAAA
The DNA here is from genome assembly GCA_039583875.1 of Platanthera guangdongensis. Classification (NCBI taxonomy): domain Eukaryota; kingdom Viridiplantae; phylum Streptophyta; class Magnoliopsida; order Asparagales; family Orchidaceae; genus Platanthera; species Platanthera guangdongensis. The sequence goes on from CM077151.1 coordinate 14,647,354, forward strand.
ATTGAAATCATTTATAATTCCATCCAAACAATGGGGCCAGTAGAGTTAATCTTTGTAATCTTCTAGTTGATGAATCCTCCAAAGTAGACTATTAATGTTTCGAAAAGGATTATTTAGATGTTTCTGGCTTCATAGTAAATAATAAGGGATAAAGGGAAGACATAAAATCAGCAAACCAGTGCTTATATGGCCTAATAATCTGCGGGAGTTCTCCAAGGATTGGAAGCAAGAATGAAGGCGGGAACAGGAAAAAATCCATCAATAAGGTTTCCTCCTATTTTCTGTATTTTGATAGATGTGAAAAATAAGTGTGGGGGAGAGATAGCTAGCAGCCTAGCACTGATTTTGTTTGTCTTAGAACATTGAAAAAAGATGCAATTGACTGGTGCATGAAATGATTGTTATATGCAGGCAGTTGGAACTGTAGCTGCCGCTGATGCCGACTATCGCGAGGCATTGCAAGGACCATTATACATTCGGGTCCGTCGTCTATTGCATTCACACGGCGAATTTGCGGCTTCTCTAGATGATTTGAACAAAGAAAAGCTCAAAGAACAAAAAACCGGTGCAGCTGCGAACGACCACATCGTGGGAACTCAGACTTCTCTCCCTGAGATCACAGAAGAAGACACCAGGCAGAATCGTCCAGATGCTGAGGCGAAGAACATCATCACGAGTGGCTCCTCGGAAAATCTCGTCCTCGGTGATAAATACGCCTCATCCAAAGCAAACACCACCATTAGCCCGGAAGTTGAGCATGCTCTCGGCATAATAGAACAAGCTATCACCATTGTCCGAGGTAAAAACTTCGGAAAATCTTCCAATGGAGTTGACTTTCGTACTCCCAAACTACTGGGCGAAGCTGGCCATTTCAAAAATATACCTGAAAGCAGCAGCAAGCGTAAGTCAACAGGCAAATCTGAAGAAAGTCCACATACAGAAGATCACAGGTTAGTCAACCATACCAATGGTACCAATATCAGGAAACTACTATGACCATCATTCCCACTTCTATTCTATATCCGCAGTGAGAGCAATATGGGTTCCTCGGTTGTAGAAGCTGCTCTCAATGAAGCACGGACACTTTACTCGAAGAAAGAAGGAATTTTGGATTTAAAAAACTCGCATTTGGCGGATTCCAAAGTTAATTTTCCCTCAAAATCGTATGGTCAAGTGATTCAACCTGCTATGTTGGATGGCTGTAATTCCAAAGTGTGTGATGAAGAAAGCTTGAAGGCTAATGGATTTCACCGCAAAGGGCGTTCTTCCGGTGGCACTTTGACAACGACGAAGATGGCGACAAAGACGTCGAAGAAGAAGAGGGGGAATCTCTCTTGCTTTTTCCCAGGTTTCTTCCCGTGTCTTGCAAATGATATTAGAAAGGACCTCATAAAATGATTTATATCATAAGTTTATAGCACAAGTAACCACCACAAGTCTATTCTGCATGACAAAAGGAGAAGAGATTTGCTTGTCAAAATTTATAGACATTTTTCATTAGAAACACTAACAAGTTCATCTTGCAATTTGATGAATATTTTCATCCTGCATTAATGTTCATGGAAGGTGCTAAATATGGTTTAATTTCATTATCCCTCTCACCTGGTCAACCCAATCGTAGGAGTATTAGGCATCAAGCACATGTTAGTCCCCATCATCCGTGCACCACTAGAGATTTAGACTCCTGTGAGTTTGGACAAAAATGGGACCGCCGTAGAATGTATGTTTGGCATGACAACGGTTATTACCGCCACCAAGAAAAAAAAATCTAGTTTTAAACATAAAAGATGAAGCTCTTCATGTGAGAGGTCATTCATGAACGACGGTTCATAACCATAGTCGCCACCGTTGCTTCTAATGAAGTCTTAGGCTCTACTTGAAATGGTGACGGCGGTAGGAAGAGTTCTGATAGGGTCCCCATGAAATTTCCGAGCCAATCCAGCCGAAGTACAAAAAAGCCCAACCAGACCAGCGGCACGCCGAGAACCGCAAGCACTCGAGAAGATCGACCCCCGGGAAGCGCGTGGAGCTCCCCGGCGAAACCTCGCAAGCCAGGAGCAACAATCCTCCATTGAGCTCGACGCTTCTCTTATGGAGGTCCTATATGCTCTCAGGAACCATCCTCGGCTCCTGAGGCCTAAGGTGCTCCCTCGGGGGAGGGGCAATTAGTCCAAGTACTATCACTTCCACAAATGAAACAGACAAGAAACTGAGGAGTGCATACGCCTAAAGGACGAAGTCGAACGGTTCGCACGACATGGACTGCTCAAGGAATTTCACGGGAAGGCTCGGGCCGTGGCGCCAATCCCAATAGAGCCCGCAAGGGGGCAACACCACGAAGGGACACCGCGCAGGAAGCAACCAAAACCGGTTCAACTTGCCGCCCCCAGCCCCCCGGGACCTGCTCTTCAGCACATCCGGGAAACTCTCGGAAGCCCGCCGGTCGAAGTATCCAGGATAATGATCGACGATGACGTATCCGCCAACGTGTTGTTTCTGTCGACTCTTCTCCAGCTTGGGATCTCCAGGAGGGACGTCCACCTCGGTTCAAGTGGAGCATACGTCACAGGGCACCCGACGATCCTGATCGTTGGAAACGTTATCCTTCCAGTAACTCTGACAGTCCCTCCAGTACTCGCCACTTATGATGTCCAGTTCGTCATCATCCAGGCCGTCTCAACATGTGATGTCATCCTTAGGGGATCAATGCTAAGAGTACTTCGCGTTGACACACTAGCCCAAGGTATCGCGCGAGACCTCAACCCACAAGATGCCTTACCAAAGGAACCTGAGTCGTGAAGATCTGAACAAGAATTCAGCCCGACATCCTTCGTCGTTCTTCTATTTCAATAAGTCGTGGGAATAAACTCGCCAACACATGTATCTTTTTTCAGCAATGCAACGTCTGTTTTTCCTTTCTATTGTAAACAAGTAATCACAATGCGAGACTGGCAAAAGCCTTTTTGCACCTCATACGAGATTGACGAAAGTCTTTCTGCACCTCCCGAACGGACTCCGATCCTCGCAGGCGAGACGAACAAAGGTCTGTCTGCACCTCCCAGACGAGATGGATAAAGGTTTATCTGCACCTTCACTTGGATGAACCCCGGTTCTCCTGAGGCGCAAATGAATAAAGGTTCCTCACCACCTCCACCCGGACGGACCTCGGTCCTCCCAGACGAGATGAACAAAGGTTCATTTGCACCTTCACTTGAACGAACCCCGGTTCTCCTGAAGCGCGAACGAACAAAGATTCTTCTCCACCTTTACTCAAACGAACCTTGGTTCTCCTAAAATGCGAACTGATAAAGGCCCTCCGCCACCTTTACCTGGATGAACTCTGGTTCTTCTAAGGCCAAGCGAGCAAGAGCTCTTTGCCGCTTTTGCTCGGGCGAATCATAGTTCTCCCAACAATCACAGACAAAGGTCCTCTATCATCCCTGCTCAAAATGCAAGCAAACGAGCAACACTCAAGCAAAGCGCAACTCTTCAAGAAGAAAAAATACGTGCGCCAAAAAACACAACCAAGACGAACATATCCAAAAACAAAAAGGGTCTCTAATAAAAAAAGAGTGTCATAGGGGCTACATCATCATCTAAAGAAAAAACATGCAATGACGCGAGATCGCGCCTACAACGCAAAAACGGACAAATGAAAACAAATTCGGGAAGAAGTCTCGAGGATCATCCCTCAGCAGCAGCTTCAACGTCATCTTCTGAGGCATCCTCCACGCCCATAGTATCACACTCTGGAAGCCTCCGAGCCACTCAAAACTCCTTGCCAAAGCCCAAGGAATACGCAGCTTCGCGCTCGTCCTCTACCTGCGGATCAACCTCCGTCTCCATCATCTAGGAGCGCGCTTCCTCCGCAATGCGAGACCGCTCCACCTCGAAGTCATGAGAAGACCTGTACTCGGCTCTTGCAGCCGCGCGGACGGCCTCGACCTCCTCTCGCTGAGAAATCAGCCGAGTGTTCTCTCCTTTCAGTTGCTCGATCTCCGCCTCCTGCTGACATATCGTAGCATGGACCGCGTCGGCACAACGGACCGCCTCCTCAAGAGTCACCTCAGTAGAGACCAAACTTCCGCTAAGAGACCCAATCTCAAAGTCGGTGACACTCAACTTGGCCCGAAGAGACTCCACCTCAAATTGGGAAGAGGACAACTGAGACTCGGCACTGACCAGCCAAGAAGTAACCTCCTCCTTCCTTCGGGCCTCCGCCAGCGACTCCTTAGACGTGGCCAGCTTCGCCCGCGGTGAAAGAAAATTGTCCTTCGTGGACACGCAAGTGCCGTTCCACGAGAGCGCAATGTCGCGAGCCTCATCAAGCTGCAAACGCAGAACACAAATTATTCTCATGCACAACTCAAAGCCAAAGAGGAAAAATACTGGGAGCAACCGACATACCTTTCGAAGGAGCGTTTGGTAAGCAGAACACTCTCGACTCTTCCCCCTCCCCGCCTCGAACAGCGGCTCCGGGACCGCGCGAGATGCCGACACGATCGTAGGAACCTCTGGTGCATCCTCAGTCTCCATGTGCGGCAAATCAGCAACATGGTCGTCCGGACAATCATCAGCGACATCAATGACGACCTCAGGGGCAGCTGAGGGCGATCCACTTTCTCCCGACTGCTGCGAAAAATCCAGCTTCCTCTTCTTGCTCTGCTCCGGGGGCGCGACACAGGTCCGCTTTATATCCGTTGAAAGGCTAGCTAGAACTCGTCGTTTCTCAACAATGAATGTACTGATCTTGAAAAAAAACAACACCAAGCTCACGTGGATCCTTGAAGGCCAGCAGCGGAGTAAAGTCATGCTCTTACCCCTTCAAGCCACGACAACGATCGGGAGGATCATTGCAGGTCTCGAGCAGCTCCCGTTGGTTCTTGACGAACCCATACAACATCCCACCGTGACTCTTGTTGCTCCATACATCGACTCGGTCGCTCAGGCCAAGGCAGACCTCACACCACTCACGAAAGAGGCAGACCGACATTCGAGAGTTGTGCTCCCGAAAAAAGCAGAGTAGCCCCATGATCCTCTTCAGTCCCGCAAAAGAGAACTGCCTCACAAGCATGCCACAGAACTGAAGAACAACGATTGTCTGCTCAGCAGGAGGGATCCAGAAGCCCGCCTTCAAACATCCCTCTGTAACCGCGAAGTAGCCCGCAGGAGGGCGCTGAACGCGCTCCAACGGGGGCGTGATTACGATCTGCACGACCTCCAAAATACCAAAGTATTTCCTCCAACTGCCCATGTGGGCAAGGTTCAAAGTTGACGGGAGGCGCATCGACCGCCGCGGAACGCCACCCTTCGGCACCTGCGAAGAAGAATGGACGTCAGCACCAGCGCAAGCAAAAGAAAAGAAAAAACAGCGCGCCAGGAGACCGGCGCAGAAGCGGCCCTGGAGCGAACGGCTCCTCGCAAGCCCGCACAAAGGCAAACGAGCACGTGCAACCCCGCACGCGCGAGCAACCCCGAGACGTGTCGTGCACGCGCGTGCGCACCGACAATGCGCGCTCGCTCGCGCGCGGACGACCACCGCGCGTGCCCGACGCGCCTGCGTGGGGGCTGCCCGGACCGCGCGCGCGTGACCGTCCTCGCGTCCAGACGACCTCCCCACGCTCGTCGCCCTCCGCGCTCGCCACCTCTTTCGTAGTCTCTGTGCCAGCGCCCTTCCAGGAGACGCTACAATTAACAATTTCTTTAACTCGCCTCGCCCCTCATTCTCGAGCAACAAAAAGAGAGAAAAGGGTGTTGACCTTCTTCGAGGGAGACATGGTGACCACATAAATCCGCTAACTCTAGAACCAAACTCTGTAGGCCCGGAAATCTCTACGACGACATAATAGAAGAACAAAATGACCCGCTCTATTTTATAGGCCTCAAGAGAGGAACTATAGTGGAAGGCGTCCGAATAGGCGAAAATATTTTGCCAAATTTTCCTGTCTTAGAACAAGTAGCGAATAAGCTTCATTCTTTGACCAGAATCCCGCAAAATATGACAGGGGATCTTCTGACGGCTGAAACATTCTGGGAGACGTTAGAAATTTTCGCGCTCATCGCTTTGCGAATCATGACTCGCAAAAATTTGAGGGCATTTGATAGAGTCCTCATAAAATTTTTAAGCCGGTCTAGCCCAAGTACATAAGAGCCCAACTAGACCAGTGGAACGCCGAGAACCGCAAGCACCTGAGAAGACCGGGAGGGGGTGTCGGGCTCACGCCTAAGCGTGCATGACCGCGCCCTCGCTGCCGCCGCACGCGCGCGCAGGGCCACGCACGTCTGCCACTCGCGTGGCCTTGCACAGCCAGCCGACCGGCAACCCTCGCCGCCGCCAGCGAGCCCCAGCCTCCCCCTTGTTGTTGGCCGCCTCCGGCCACCGCTACCGCCTCCAGGCACCCTGTCAGGGCCGCTCGAACTGCTCGGGTGGAAGGGGGCACTTCCGTCATTTGGTTAATTTTGATGATTCGCGTGATCAAAACGAAGCGACGTCATTCGCCAACACAAATCAATCCCTGGTGCAATTATCGACGTGTCCCTCCAGAAAATTATAAATAGACCCTCAGACCTTCATTTCAAGCCAAGCAACTTCAGAGGCAAGAGAGAGCTCTGAGGTTTTCCAACGAGATCGTGGATTTATGCCGATTCTTCGCTCAGAAATTCACTCCGCTCTTCTCTTTGCACTATAAATTCCTCACGCCTCAAGTGACGTCAACCGCCTCCGCGAAAGCGCTCCCATCTAGGCTCTGCATCAACGAGAGTGCAACCTCCCGAAGCCTCATGGGCTTAAAAGATTTTCCAGTCGAAACACTCCCACCAAGGTTCCGTGAGCTCAGCGTCATCTCAAGGATTGAGCGCTTCCATCGATGCAGTCATTTTTTGTACTTGTAATGAGTAGCGATCTTTCGCCCTCCGAAATCAAACCAATTTTTGTAACACTCCAAGAAGCTAGTGGATTTTGGCTCGACACAGTTCCAGTCACGTTATTTTTCACCATTTCCTGGTTTTTCACGTCAAAAAACGTCTCTTGTACATTGCTGCGGTTTTTCTTTAACTGATTACACGCCCGGCTCGACTCCGAGCTAAGGCGGCCCAATTCTCCGGACCGGAAAAAGAATGGGTGACCCGCAACAAGTTCTATTCACATCATCACCATTGTCTTTGAGGTATTTACTTTTGCAAATAGTAGGAAAAGGTGATTGTTCCAAAAATATATGTTCGTTACTTTTTGAAATCAGTGAATAGGAGCTTTCCAGATTTTTCTTGCTTATGATCCTGTTGGAGCTTTTCACACTTTTCAGCATTAGTGAGATTATGACAAAATATTAGTACAATGGCGACAAAGGATCCATATAATTGATCCCATTATAGTGGGATAAAGGCTTGAGTGTTATTGTTGTTATTATATGTTCTCCTTTGCATTGATAATGTTTTCTTGCCACTGCTTTTCTGATAGCTCTAATCTCATCGTGTATTTTTCATAATTGTTTTTCCTATTGTCGTAGTTGTCTCAAACAGAGTCTTAAGTTTGGCACGATGATGGAGGTCGTAAACACTTGGGTTGAATCGTCATTCGTTCCAACGAATATCATCAGGCTGAACATGAAAATGAGTGAAGTTTCTTTGATGAGCGTTAACGAATGACAATTTAATCCCCATATTACTGAGCTATAAATGTTTGACTCGCAAATATTCAAATAAATGCTATAAAATTATATGACATTTCATAATTATCTCCTTGGATTATTCTTTACATTTCAAAACTCTCTCTCTCTCTCTCAAATGTGTTGCAATTTTATTGAGGGCGCTGTTATTAGCGCTGCACTAATTGCTATTAGCACTCAAATCAAAGGAATTTTTAGGATTTTTTTTAACAAACGTACTCACTCTTCTAACCTGCCGCACGCCCTTCTCCTCCATCGTGACCGAGTCTCCCGCAGCCCAATCCCTCGACGCGCGGCCCTCCTTCGTGACTATCCCCCTGGCAGTGGTTGGCGACAACTGGCAATAACCCGGGCGGTTCTCCTTTGCGACTATCCCCCTGGCAGTGGTCGGCGGCATCGATAATAACCCCGACGGTTCTCCTCTCCCTTCGCGACTTCCCCCTGGCAGTGGTCGACGACATTTACCGGCCCCTCTCTCTTGTGCCGCAACCATCTCCGCCCGACCTTCCCCCCTCGAAGTGGCTGCCGGTTCCCTTTGCTTGGTGTTTCATGCCCTAGGTTGGGTGATTTTCTCCTCTTTTACCGAGCAAAAAATTATTAGGTTTTCAGAAATCTCAAAGGTACCTCATCTTCTTCTCCACCTTGAATTAATTTTTTGAAATTCATTGTTAAAAATGTAGATTACTCTTCTAGGTTTTTATATTGTTGTTTGGGAGCATGAGTCAAGAAAATTACACTATTATGGATCTGCAACTAATCAGTATGACATGCAGTAAAAATTTAATCAACTTTTTTTGTGATTATGCATTTGATTTACTTGTGTTTCATATTATGTGAAGATCCAAAATACCTAGTAGATGACAAGGTTCCTAAAATCAAAGTTGATTTGAGCATGCATTTTCAAATCGATAAAGCATTTGGTTCGAAGGAGGAATTGACAGAGTGAGCTAGATGTATTAGCAAAAGTCTGGGAACATCTGATAAAATTGTTGGTCGTCTCGCACCTCGTGTAATTCTTTGTTGTGATAGAGGTGAGCACTATCGAGAGAATCAATGTAAAAAAGGTTGGGTGAAGAAGGTGTTCCGTAAAATCACCTCAAGCGATGCGATTGTTTGTTCTCTCTTAAAAGAGTGAATGTGGTAAATGTTGAGGAATGAAGATTAGCGATTTTGTGGCGTGCACAATCATGAGAAAGTTCACATAGAAGTACATGCTTATGCCGATAGGTTAAATGCAGACGAGGAATCTCTTGTCAATCAAATGTATAGTGCCAATGTCAAACCAAGAAAAAATCCTTTCGACATTGAAAAATAAAACAATGTGAACACTTCAGTTATGAGAACAATGTATAATGCAAGAGCAAAATTATAAAAGCAGAAGTTAGCAGGTCTTTCCTCGATACAGTTTTTGTACAAGCTGATTGAAAGTTCTAGGTACATTAGTTACAACATAGTGAATGATAGCTACCGAAAATTACGAAGTATATTTTTTGCACATCCGCTTGCAATCATATTAACAAGCATGTTTCCAACAGTTTTGAACTTGATTGCACTTATAAAACAAATAGATTTCGAATGTCTCTTCGATGCATTGTTGGGATAATTTCGACAACGAAATCTTTCTACTCGTGCTTTATTTTTTATCTGATGAAACTCAACCAAGTTATGAGTGGGTCTTGCAATGTTTTAAGAATGTACTATCCGGTAATGTGTCTATTGTTTGATAACGGATAGAGAAGTTTTAATGAATGTCATTGCCAAAGTCTTTCTCAGTTCCAAGAATTTCTTATGTTGTGTCCATATAAATAAGAATATTCTGACACATTGCAAGCAATTATTTACAAATGGAAAAGAGTATTGATGCATTTGATGTGTTGGGAGATGGCCATTATGGGTACCGGGTCATTAGTTATGCCTTGAATGTTCACGGTGGTTGGCAATAAGAAATGATCAACATTGGAAATTACAAAATCGTGAAATTTTGTATGGTCTAGTTTTTGGCCGTCATAGATATGAAGAATTATTGGAGAAAGTGCGGTGCAATGAGAAGAAATCTTATAACTTATTTTTTTTTGTATGTGTTACGATGAGAAGAAATCTAATTTTTTGGGCTCCAACTTTTTGAATATTATGTTTTGAAAACGTGTTCTCTTATGTATTTTTTCTATAATATCTTAGTTAAGTTTTGGACTAAAAATATATTGCAAATATTGTTTGCGGAGGATAGTGAAAGTGCGATGCAAATAGAAATTTGCTTGCGGATAGTAAAAAGTGCGGTGCAAACAGAAATTTGTTGGCGGATAGCTAATCACTTAAAACAATGCTTGCTAATATCGACGAGTGTCAATAGCGAAAATAACAGTGTTAATAACAGCGCCCTTTATTTATTTATTTTAGAATCTTATTTCTTTTGAGCTTAGTTTAGATATTTATTTGGACTACTAGTCTGCAAGGCACATTTTGTCATTATAATTTTCAACAAATTATGCACATTGTTTTGACCGCGTCAATACATTTTACTGTTGCGCAATTTTCTGTTCATTTTTCTAGTTTTTATTTTATTTTATTACGATATTATTTAATTTTCTCTCTCATGTAATATTCTTTTATTTTTTTTATTTCGATTTGCATATTAGTTGTATAATTGTTTTATGTAATAAAAATATAAATTTATTAGATGATAACAATTAATTTTTCATAGTAAGAATATCATTTATTAACCAAGGTTTCCAGAACTTGATTGGTGGAAAATTTTATATTCATGCAAGGTTTTCAGAATCGGATTGAACTTTTTTTTATTCAAAATTATAGATCTAAATGGACGGGATTACAAGCACATAAAGTTCACCGAAAATTCACAAAAAGTGGGGCGCACAATAAAATAAAATAAATTGGATAAAATCTCTCCTTACTTTATTCAACACATGGAATGTGTGGTGATTTAATACCTCTCTTCTAACTTTGGAAAGCACCTGATTGCAGTTCTTTCCCGACACAACCTTGTGTTAAAAAAAAAAAGTAATGTTGTGGGCGTTAGATGCACACCTATAACAACTATAAGCTGAGCCAAACTTTGGCTAAAAGAAAGTACTAATTGCCAGCACTGACCTAAACAGATACTTAATCACCATATTTATTATCTTTAGTGCCTATAATATTGTGTTGAATATCACTTGTACTCATTTTTATTGAAGTCATCTCGCAGCGTTATGATTCAAGCCACATGACAGCAGATCCACCTATGCAGAGTAAATTTTGGGCTTGTGGTCAGGCTTTGTCCTGGATAAATTTAAGGCTTCGTTTGGGCGGCATATTTGATATAATGAGTTTGATCAAAAAACGTTATTATCATAAAATGTATGTTCTTTTGAGTGCGCCACATGGAATGGGCGGTGATGTCCGAGCGCGTGTCACGGCTCGTTAAAAGGGAAGGTTTATGTCCCACACCGCCTACGTGCCCCTTGGTCCTGAATGTATAAGCGGGGTGGCCCACTCCTCCCCCTAACCGCATGGTTTTGAGTGTGACGCCACAATGCTTTGCTTTTTTGGCACACGCAAAAGTTCATGATGATTACCACAAAAATAAACTAGTTTTGGCATGACCGCCACGTCCCGACAACCACGCCATCGCGCCATGAGCCAGACAAGCTAAGCCTAGGTGATGCCAAATACAACACCTGATTTTTTCTGAGTGGGCCAGACCAGGGAAAGGAAAAGGAAAAAGCATTTGGAAGAGTTTAGTTTAGCTTGAAGTATGCATTAAGGCTCAGTTTAGGGTGGCGGTGGGGGTGAAAAAGCAATGACGACAAGTGGCTTTTCAAAAATTTGTTTTGAAAGTTGGAAAATCTCCATTTAATGTTCTAAACTAATTTTCTTCTCTTGATGGCAATCATAAGTTATAGTCATTGCCATGCCAAACATATCTTCCATGACGACGATGGTGTATATGTCCAAACTCACTAAAGCAAAAATCTCGCGCCAAAACAGAGCCTAAATTTACTTGGATTACATGACACAATTCTACAATGCAATCTCATATCCGCTCTCTAAATGGAGATATATGAGTTGGGGACGCTCTTCTCTCAAGAATTTAGCCTTGTCGTCAGCATCAAGTTCACTGTGCGTTCACCTCCACAACCAAGAGATCATAATCTTGCGTCAAGTTCACCGGTCAGGACTATTCCTACATCAACAAAAAAATTATAAATTAATTAAGAATTATACGAATAATCAAATTGTATTTAAAATATAAAGACATCTAACATTTAGATCAAAATCAAGTGACAAACGACTTTGTTGTAGGTTGTCATTTAACTCTGAAATTAACTGTGCAGTCTCGTGCAGTTGGATACCCTGAAAAAAATAATGTTGAATTAATAAAAAAAAATAGGTGCAAAACAACAACAACCTAAATTTAAAATGAAATATTACCTCTTTCTTTTGCCCTTTTGATCTTTTGGTGCATTGTGATTTCTTCTTCCTTAATTTATCAACGATGTTGTCTATCTTGGACTTTTTCTATTAATTGGTGGACGACCCTTGCCTCGTTTAGCTATGGGTGACTTTATCTGATTGTTTGTCATTGAAGTTGTCTTACTTAAATTAGCTGATATACTTGAACCTCTTCCAGTGTTGACACATTTATCTTTCAAAACTATCTTGAGATCTTCAAGTCGTTCAATTACCATATTGCAGTTTTCTTCAGATTCATATGAAAGATTAGCAACTTCGTAAAAACGGATGACATCTTGTCAAATCTGCGTCCATCATCGGTATCTTTCCAATTACTATAAGTGACTCTGCTCTTAGTATAGTGTCTTTTAATATCCTTTCTCCATCGTTGTAAAATATATTTTGACGGAATCAAAAATATATTATTCTCAACCATAATCAATAATATGTGCCTACATAATATTCCACGAAATTCAAATAATTTGCAAATGCATTGCAATTCCATGTCATCATCTTCTTTTTCCAAAAAAGGAAACATTGAAATTGATTCTCCTCATTTGTCCGTCATTTTCCCCATATTTTTTCATCTCAGACACTTCATTGTAATGATTTAAATCAACTGAATCAAGCAAACTAGATTTACAATACATAATACTAGTTAACTCAAGCTGAAATTCTTTAAACTTTGAATTTGTATACATGTCTTGAATTTGCTTCTCCATTGCATAAAATGTTACACATGGAACCCAAGAGTTGAAAGAATTAAAGTCTGCATTTTGTTCTTTGACAACTTTACTTTGTATAGCATTCTCATATTGTTCAACAAATTGTTTCAGTGTTGTATTTGAATTTACATAACCATCAAAGAATGCATTTATTCCTTCACTTCTTTGAGTGCTTGACATTTTAGCCCAAAATGTGTTTTTAACAAAAACCGGGACCCAATGTTGTCTTTCAGCATATAATGCATTCAACCAATCATTATTATTAAGTGAGTACTTAATAATCATATCATGCCATCCTTGTTCAAACTCGACAATAATAAGAGAATCATACACAACTCGAAGCAAGTGAAACTTTATGGACTCATAATTATCCATTCCTCGTAACTTTTCTGAAACTTTCTTTAAAATATGTCATAAACACCATCTATGAGAAAGTATAGGAAAAACAATTTGAATAGCATTCTGCATAGCTCTATCCTGATCAGTAATAATAGCATTTGGTGACTTATTATTCATACAAGTCAACTACGTGTCAAATAACCAAATGAAATATTCAGTATCTTCAGAAGATATCAAACCACATCCCAATAAAATTGAATGTCCATGATGATTAACCCTACAAATGGAACAAATGGCATGTCATATTTATTTGTCAAGTAGGTAGTATCAAAAGTGATGACATCCCCAAAATCCTCATAAGCTGCTCTACATCTTGCATCCGCCCAAAATAAATTCTTGATTCGATTTTCTTCATCATAATCAATAGTATAAAAGAAATTGGAATCAACTGATTGTACCTTTTTAAAATAATTCTGAAGTGAACTAGCATCACCTGCACCCAACCTAAGCCGTCTATCTTTTTCAATATAATTTCTGCAGTCTTTCTCCAGAAATGGTAAATTTTCATGTCTGCCTGCTTCAACCATTAACACGTTAAATTTTTTGTTCATTCTGATACCAACATCATCATTTAATTCTAGTTCTCTCTTTGCGATAGCTGTTAGCTTTCTGTTACACCTGTAATTACGTGACTTCCCAGTGCTCAATACATGACTATGCTCATCTGAAATCTTGTAACAATCCACTTATTGTCCTCTAATCTTTTTGCAAGAAGCCTGACCTTACACTGTGTTTTGGTAATAGGATGGGGATTCAAACATTTTGTGAAGAAATATTTGATTTTCCATATCTACTACATCCAATTGTTATATATGTCGGTATACCCTCTGTCTTTGTAGAAGATCTCTCAGATACCCCAAAACCACTTTGCATTTCATATTTTCTGTAATAATCAAATATTTCCTCAATACTTTCAAAAGTTGTATTGATTTTCGGAGGCTCAAGCAAATCATCTTTATTTGACACAATATTTTGATTGACTTCCTCATCACTAATGTCCATACTAGAAGAATGAGAATCATCCATATTATCACTGTCACAATAAATGTTAAAAGTGGCAGATTATATACAAAATAAAAAAAAGTGCATCTCATAATTAACATCATAATTATTTAATGGAAACATGATGACACCAGATTATGTAATAGCTTGATGCAAATAATTCCAGAGCAAATAAAACTAGAAATAAAACTAAACATGAAAGTGGAGAAGGTGGAGGAGGCACGGGGTTCATTTAAAGTCGAGTACATATAGCTCATCATAGAAAAAAGTTACTTTAGAAATAGAGCAATGCTCGGACGGAGAGTAGAACCAGACCCCGGAAAAGTACAAAAATCCCTCTCTTAAATAGAAAACATAAGCAGAAATTGAGGCTTCCAATAATGCAATATGAATTCATGAAGCAGCTATAAAAAGGGATGAACACAACAAAGAAAGTTCTCATAGAGAAATCAAATAAGTTTTGATAAGTTCAAGCATTAAATCACAATTTGCATAGAACTCAATGACACAAAAATTAGACTGGTCCAAAAACGGATAGAAAAACAAAGGGCACCATCATTAACATAGTGACATGGTATTCCATGTTAAAAGTCTAGAGTAAATTGATAGCAAGAAAATATACACCATTCAAAAATAAACACAACCTAATGATTAATATATAAAGGGGAAAACAAATAGCAGACAACAGATGCAAACAGCTTTTTGAGTCAACCTGAAATTTTTGTACTTGCTTTTGTTGCAGACAGCAAGTAATGCTGAGTAGGAGATGAATGCTTGAGTACGAAAACTGGAAAAAAATAGCTACATCATTCAGATAAAAAAATCGGCATAAGTATACCTGCGCCTTGAATGGGGGGGGGGGTGTTACTTTTAAAATAAAATGAGCAGTGGACTTAATCGGCAGAGGAAAGAAAAGTTTATTACTTGGGAATAGTGCACTTGAAAACAAAAACAATAAAAGAAGTACACACACACTTCACTCTTATTCTATTACATCATCCTTTATTTATACTTTTTAGGATGTAATAAAGAGATGCGCTGCTTCGTTTGGAGGAGTGCTGGTTCAGGGTTCCTTGATCTTCATGTCTTCTGCCGCTTCATCTTTGCTGCCGCTTCATCTTTGCCGCTTCATTTTTTTGGTCTTTATCTTTTTGTAGACAGGTGCTTTGGACTGGTTAAATTGCTTGACATCTCTTCAGCTCTTCAGCTTACTTCCAACACCCCTTCTTAAGCTGAGAGGTCTTCTACCCCGATTCGGTGACGCAGTTCTTCGTATCTTGCTCTTGGTAGCGGCTTGGTTAGTAGATCTGCCAGCTGGTCATTGGTACCTACATATTCTAAACTTATTTCTCCTTTCTCAACATTTTCTCGTATATGATGATAGCGTATTTCTATATGCTTACTTCGTTTGTGGTATACAAGGTTTTTGGCTAATGCAATAGCAGAGGTGCTATCGCATTTGATAACGGTGGGTTTTATCTCTTTCTCTTCTTCTAATTTGTTGAAGTTAGTGACCGTGCGGTCTGGCGGTATGGCTTGGCGGGTTGATGACCGCACGGTTTGGTGGTTACCCTTCAGCGGTTTGGTTGTTGTGTGTTGCTGTCTGAGGTCCAAGCGGTTTAGCGGGTTGTCTCTGGTGACTTGGAGACCGGGCGGTCTAGCGGTCTCCCATGACGATCTCTCTCTCTCCGGTAGTAGCCGAGTGGTTAGCCCTCCTGCCTAACCGCACGGCTTGTGCGGTTTGTGTCTGTACAGTCCGCTTAGTCCTGTAAATTTTAGTCTCACATCTCTTATTTGTATTCTCTCTTCTCTCCTCCATTCTATATAAGGAGACCATACCTTTGTAATAGATACCTTTTTCGGATAATAAAGTTTCAGTTAAAACCATTTCGGCTTGTTTTTGTTCGATTCTTACATGATATCAGAGGACTCGATCTACTCCTCTTGATTCTGTACCTTCCCTGTCCGCGCGGCTTGTGTCGTCGGCTTGCACCCTGTCCGTGCGGCCTCTTCCTCTCCTTGTCGTTGCCCTTTGTGTGCGCGACTTTTTCCAGTTCTAAGTCGCCTCCTGTCGCAGCGACCTGTTTTGCTCCTATTCGCGCAGCCTATTCTCTAGCCGTCCGACTTCTTCCCCTCTGCTTTGGTCTGCAGCTTGGTCGTGGCTTTTCTGGCCCCTGGTTTCTACCCTCGTGACCGCTGCAGCTTTTCCTCTTCCTATCCGTGCGGTTTGTTTCCTAACCGCCTGGCTTCCCTTTTCCTGCTCGTATGGCTCTTTCTGATGCCTCTACTGCCACCACCCATGTTACCAATCCGGCTCCGCCTCTTCCTCCTACTCCTTCCGAGAACCTTGAGACTGTTTCCAAGCTTGTTGGCTCCAACTACCAGGATTGGAGCGTCTCTTTCACCTTTCTACTTCGCTCACAACGCAAACGCCACCATCTCGTTGATGACCCACCTCCTATCACTTCACCTCTCTTGATGACTGGGATGCGAGTGACGCGTTTGTGCGTACTTGGCTCGCGAACAGTCTTTCCGATGAGTGCCTTCCCGTCATACGTCATGATGAGACGGTCAAGACCGCTTGGCTTCATCTTGCCGCTCTATACTCTAAGGGGGCTCAGACATCCCGCATCTATACGTTGTATGCGGACCTCTTTGCCCGTCCTACCTTGTCTCCTGCTGCTGTCTACAACAGGTTCAGGCTCTTGGGGCTGAGATTCTTCAGAATCGCCCCTTTTCTGCGGATTTGGCTCAACAACACAAGCACTTACGGGAGCTTCTGGTTGTGTGTTATCTGCTCCGGCTTCCTGATACTTATGACATGATCCGCCAGCAAATTCTGGGTGAGGTCGAATCTCCTACCTTAGTGCCATATACCTTCACTCACTGCCGAGCTCAATGCCATATATTCTGCTTCAGCGGTGCTTAGGGCAACTGTCTGCTGTTTATGGGAAGACCATGAGATTGGGTTTCCTCCTTTGAAAAAAATGAAATCGCTTGTGCTTCTTCTATTATCTATGCATCTCCCCCAGTCTGAATCTGAATATCCTATCAGAGAATTTTTTATAGCATGTTTATAAAATAATCCATATGTTTTTGTACCTTGGATGTATCGTAGAATGCGTTTGGCTGCTCCCAGGTGTTGTTTAGAAGGACTGCTTACAAATCTGGAGAGCAGACTCACGACATTCTCTATGTCCGGTCTAGTATTGTTAAATAGATAAGAGATCCAATGAGACTTCTATAGTTCCCTTCATCTGCTCCTTCTTCTCCTCCTTCTTTGGTTAAATTCTCTGAAGTTGACATTGGAGTTGAAACTGGATTGCAATTTCAAGCTTAAATTTCTGTAAAAGATCATTAGCATATTTTTCTTAGGAAAATGATACCTCCTGGAGTTTGCTTTATTTGTATCCCAAGGAAATACTTGAGAAGCCCCAAATCTGTCATCCCATACCTCTTCTTCATCTCCTCCTTGAAGTTTTCTAACTGCTGGATATTATTACCTGTAAGAACTAAGTCATCAACATAAAGACATATGATTAGTATGTCAGATTTTTCTTTTTGTATGTAAAAAGAAGAGTCATTGGCACTACGTTGATAATGTTACTGGATTAGATATGTATCAATGTTGGAGTGCCATGCTCTCGGGGCTTGTTTCAAGCCATACAATGCCTTTTGTAACTTTTAGACTTTGTGTTCTTCCCCTTCTATCTCGTAACCTCTTGGCTGTTTTACATAAACGTCTTCTCTAATCTCCCCATTTAAAAAGGCTGATTTGACATCAAGTTGGTATAGCTTGAGTCTGTTTTGTGCTGCATAAGAAATGATGGCTCGAATGGTTTCTAAACGAGCAACTGGTGCAAATGTTTCATTAAAATCTATTCCAGGTATTTGGGAATAGCCTTTTGCTACTATACGAGCTTTATACTTGTTGATAGTTCCATCCTCATTCTCTTTTATCTTATAGACCCATTTTAGGCCTATAATTTCTTTGTTGGCAGGAGGTTCTACTAACTTTCATGTTTTGTTCTTTTCTACCATCTTTATTTCTTCATTCATTGCTGCCCTCCATTCTTGCTTAGTGACTGCCTCTTCAAATGTTGTTGGAGTAGACGCTGTAAGGGCAAATTCACACTCTTGATAAATATCACTAAGTAGTTTCATTCTTTTGGGTGATGATGATTCTGAACTAGATGTATCAGAAATATCTTGATGCATATTCTGAACTCTACTAGGCTCTATGGCAGCAGTTTCAGTTGATTCAACCTCCTCATTTTCATTGGCAAGGATGGAATCAATTGAGAATACTCTTGATGAGAGTTCTTCAGAACCTGATGCCCACTCCCATTTTTCTTCTTCATGAAATAAGACATCCCTTGTTGTTACCACTTTATGCTGGTTTGGTAAAAATATTCTGTATCCTTTAGATTCTTCACTGTAGCCTAGCAAAACACCTTTTTCACTTTTCTTTTCTAACTTTGTTCTTTCTTCACTGTGAATGTATACAAATGCTATGCATCCAAAAGTTCTTAAATGGTTTACTCTTGGTTTTTTATTTGTTAAGGCTTCATAAGGTGTTGTATTATCCAATGCCCTTGGTGGTGCTCTGTTAAGCAGGTATACAGCTGTATTTACAGCCTCTGCCCAAAGTTCTATGGGCATATGTTTTTGAAGGAACATAGTTTTGGCCATTTCTATAACCGTTCTATTTCTCCTTTCTACCACCCCATTTTATTGGGGTGATTTACTAACTGTTAATTGCCTCTTTATACCATTTGATATACAAAATTCCATAAATTCTTTAGATAGGAACTCTCCCCTCTATCTGTTCTTAGTATTTTGATAGAAAAAGAGTATTATTTTTCTACCAAAATTTTAAATTGTTTGAAGAAATTGAAGGCTTGTGACTTGTTTACTAAGAAATAAACCCATATGAACCGTGTGCAATCATCAACCAAGAGTAGATAATACCTTTTTTGACCCAAAGAAAATGAGGAGGATGACCCCCATAGATCTGCATGTATTAATTGTAATGGCTGAGTGCTTCTCCATTCAGTAGATGTTGGAAATGGCATTCTGTGTTGCTTCCCATATGCACATTCTTCACAATGTATGAAGGCTCCTTTTGGTATCACTGGTAAACCTTGAACTACATTATTTTGTTGAAGTCTTCTTAAATCTTGAATGTTCAGATGCCCATATCTCTAATGCCAAATGCTAAGAGCACTATTATTAGTTGATACACATGAAAAAACTAGCTCTCTTCCTGGTTTTAGTGTAAATGGGAACACTCTATTTTTTTGACATATGTATGATCATTATTAAATTTGCACTAGCATCATATATATCGCATTGCTCTTTTGTAAAACTCACTTGATTGCCTTTTTGGATTAACTGCCCTATACTTAATAGGCTTTGTGCTAGAGTTGGGACATATTGGACATTATCTATATGTCTCAACACTCTACCTTCTGTTTGGACTATTATAGTTCCTTGTCCCTCTATCTTTTCTGGTTTTCCATTTCCTAGAGCAACTTCTGATTTATGAGTCTCATCTAAGGATGAGAAGTAGTTAATATTTCCTGTCATATGAGTAGAACACCCACTATCAACATACCACGTCTCATTAGTGGACTGTTTTACCCTTTTTCTTGAAACTTCATCATCTTTTGCATAGAATAATTACTCTATATTGGTTTCAGGAATTCTTACCTCTTGCTGCTTCTCAATAAACCTTGCTTCTTGAGGTTTTTTGTTAAACCAGCAATCTTTGGCCAAATGTGTTGGCCTCTTGCATTTCTTGCATTTGTAATAGCAGTTCTGTGCTTCATGATTTCCTCTATTGCATAGAATACAATGCATCTGTATTTTGGAGTTTTGAAAATCTGATTTAGACTTTTGTTTGTATTGCTGATTTGGTTGATTTCTATCAGACTTTTTGTAAAATTGTTTACTGTTGCCACTGTTACTGCTATTGATTTTTGTTTGCAAGGCATGTTCCTGTGGGGATTTTTGCCTTTTCATCTTGTCTTCATGTGCTTGTAATGAGCCCATGAGTGCAGGAATTGATAGAGTATCCAAATTTTTGGACTCTTCTATGGCAGTAACAATTGGATTAAAAGTAGAGGGAAGACTTCTTAGTATTTTGGGGACTACTTTTCTATCTTGTATCTCATCTCCCAAATTTCTAATTTGGTTTATGATATTTGTAGTCCTAGCAAAGAAATCTTGCACACTCTCACTTTCTTTCATTTGAAGAGTATCAAAGTCTCTCCAATATGTTTGTAACTTAATGGTTATTACCTGATTGGTGCCTTTATATTCTGCATTTAGCAAATCTCATGCTGCTTTAGCTGTTGGTGAAGCCATTATTCTAGGAAATATGGATTTGCTAATACCTTGTTGTATTAGAAGCAGTGTTTTTGCATCTTTTACTTCTGTTTCTGCTGCAGTTTTGCGTGCTGCTGCTGTTGTAAGTTCTTCCTCTGCTGGACGTTGATAGCCATTCTCTACTATATCCCATATTCCATGTGACTTAAATAGAGTAATCATTTGAACAGCTCAGTATTCATATGATTCTCCCTGGAAAATGGGTACAACACTAGTGGCATAGGTAAATGCCGACATTTTGCAGTTTTAAAACTTCAAGAGCTCTGATACCAATGTTACTTTTAAAATAAAATGAGCAGTGGACTTAATCGGCAGAGGAAAGAAAAGTTTATTACTTGGGAATAGTGCACTTGAAAACAAAAACAATAAAAGAAGTACACACACACTTCACTCTTATTCTATTACATCATCCTTTATTTATACTTTTTCAGGATGTAATAAAGAGATGTGCCTGCTTCGTTTGGAGGAGTGCTGGTTCAGGGTTTCTTGATCTTCACGTCTTCTGCCGCTTCATCTTTGCTGCCGCTTCATCTTTGCTGCTTCATTTTTTTGGTCTTTATCTTTTTGTAGACATGTGCTTTGGAGTGGTTAAATTGCTTGACATCTCTTCAGCTCTTCAGCTCACTTCCAACAGGGGGATCAATGCTTGAGTAGGAGAACTGAAATGGGGGGATCGCCGTAAATAACTGCATCTTAAATGGGGGAATCGCCGTAAATAACTGCATCATGAACAACACTGCCATGAAGAACCAGAAAATACTTTGAAGTTAGATCTTAGAACTGAACCTGGTTGAGGAATCGGGTTGCAGCAGAAGCTCACCGTGAGTAGTGAACTGGAGTAAGAGAACTGAAGATCACGGAGATGCTGTAGGTCCGCGATGTGAGAGGGAACTGGAGTAAGAGAACTGAAGATCACCGTGAACTGGAGTAAGTGGGATATGCGATGCTAGATGTGGAATGAGAGAACTGAAGATCACTGTGAACTGGAGAGGAAACCCTAACAAAATGTGTGATGTGAGAGCGAGAGAGACAATCGCCGTTTCTTCCACGTGACTGATAGGGATATGACGGCAAGGTTTGGCGTTTGAGAAGAAAAGGAAAGGGCAAGCAGGTCGGGGGTTTAGGTTATGGAAAAAGGACGTGGGCCCCAGTTTTTGTCATATTTCGGTAGATTTTAAGTACGCATAGATTTATCCAGATCTAAATTACAATTCAAAAATTACAGTTGTAAATTTATAGAATTAAATTTTTTTATCTAATATTTATCAGAAAATTATATTCCAAAATTATAGTTGTAAATACAATTATATTTTTATGGAATGCTTTATATTTCAAAATATATAGATATGAATATTTAAAATAGACGCTAAAAATATCATAATTTATATTCTATAATATCACAATTTATCATAATTCTATAAATATATCCTAAATCCTAAACCCTAAACTCTAAAAATATCATAATTTATATTCTATAATTTATTTTGAAAAAATTATCATTGTACAACCCATATTCGTCGAGAGTGGGCCCATTCAAAGCCATCTCAGCAAAGGGTCAAAGTCAACGGGTCAAGTCAGAGTCAGTATTCGAGGCTGTAGAAGGCTTGAGTGAGTATGACAAGCCCCCTTGTATACTCGTCGAGTAGACGACTAGGGCCGTTAGTTGCTCAAGCCAGGTGAATTATCCTGGAAGTCGCCTAGTCGCCAAGTGGGGGTTGGGCTATAAGTAAGCCCCCTAGTTTTCCTATAAATAGGATCTCGGGGTACAGGGATATGGTTCTCGAAATCTCTCAAAGGATCTTGACTGGCCTTTTTTGGACTTTTGGCTGAGCTTTAGGATCCTGCTATAAATTATTTAAGTCGTGAGACAGTGATCATTCTCTTGGTCGTCATCTTGTGATAGTCGTCAGTTGGTGTCCATCTTGTACTCTTCTTGCCATCTTTGGTTGTGAATGAGAAGCTTCTTCTAAACATCTGGTTACTTGGTGGGACCTCCCTGCCGCAGCACTTAGGATCCTTTTAGTTTTCTTTCTATTTCTGTGTTCTAGCCTGTCAAACCTGACTGCTGCATTGATAACCTTAAACTGCATTGATCTGAATTTAAGAATAGAGAATTTTCTCAGCTTCAACAATGACTTTAACTAAAAAAATGTAATTTTGAGCTAAAAAACCCTTCCAACTCACCAGGCTGCGTTGTTCGCATAGAAAATCTCCTCTGGATTGAACATTAAACAGGAAGTAGGAGACATAATATGACCGCTAATAGCAGCCCAAAATGCGGAACACGCGCATTTTAAAAATAGGTCAACTATATGACATTTTAAAAAAAAAATGTTCATCATGAAAGTTATAGATCTTGACGAGATCTACAACTTTTGTGTTGAGCAATTTTCTAAAAATGTAATATAGTAGGCATATTTTCAAAAGGCGCGGAACCCGGGCGGAACTATGCAAGTTTCGTCCGGGTTCCGCGTCTTTTGAAAATAAGCCTATTATATGATATTTTTAGAAAAAGTGTTCCACATAAGTTGTAGATTCGTCGAGATCTACAACTTTCATGTTAAACAACTTTTTCTAAAAATGTATATTTAAAAATAATTTTTATGTTGCTAGTATCCATCGGTCTGCCAATAGTCATATTATATGCTGTCATTATCTTTGGGCTGCCGATATCCATATAGAGGCTGCCAATATAAACACCATAATAATAATAATTTTTGCTTTTTCTGTGAATAATGTATAATTATTGTTATTTCATCTAGCATATGTATAGAACATAAATTTTTTAAAAAAATATATTTTTGACCTAAATTTTGAGAACCTCCTACTTTAGCAAAATCGGAACCGGTTCACTTAGCGGTTCGGCCGACGGATGGTGCTCCAATTCTTGAGCAGTTCTCAGTTGGAATGGTTTCTTAAGCATGATCGCACCGATTTATAGGCCAGTTTATGATTCAACTGGTCCAACCGTCCGATTTGGCCTGGTTCCTAAAACATTGTTATTAATAGTAATAAATCATTCATATCTCATTAAAAGTATAAAACACTATTTAATCAAGGGAATTGTTATTCACAGAGTTAATTTACCTATTTGCAGATTTTTACTATCTATAGCTGTAAATAGAGCCACTTTTGTTATCCACAAATATTTTTTTATTCTTAAACCAATGTAGAAAAAACAAAAAAAAACATTCTTGCAAGTTGCAACTATACATTTTATGTTGATGGCTGATTTCAAAGATGTAGAAAAAACATGTCACAGATTTGGAGACTTACTATGTTTCTAGTGAATTTAAAGGACGTGGCAAAAACGAAGTATTTGTAGAAGCACACGTTGCATCACTACCTCTCATATATTTGCAGACTTATTATGTTGCTGGTAGATTTAGGCTTTGTTTGGGGGGATTTATTTTCACCGGTCAAGCAGTTACGAACACATGAATCGGAACTAAATTAGGTCTGATTCATGCTGTCGTAACGTTTGACCGGTGAAAATAAGTTCCCCAAACGGAGTCTTAGGCACTATTTGTTTGGGCGTTTCGCAGCTCCGTTTTGGGCAAACGCCGTCGGGAAGGAGGGTAAACAATGAACCTCTGGCGGCGTTTGCTCTTGTTTCCACCCGGCAGCCTGAGAAACGCCCAAAAAACTTTGTTTGGAGCAGTCACCTCCCCCCTCCGGTTCGAACTCTTGTTTCCACCCGCCGGATCGATCTGCCATCGCCGAACCAAATGGAGCCTTAGGATTCGTTTGAGTGAACTTATTTTTACCGGTCAAACAATTACGACTCATGAATCGGAACTTAATTAATTAAAGCGACTGACTTCCCACTTGAATTCATCCACTCATTTTTGAAAATAAAATTTAATTGCTTTCATAAAAAATCAAAGTAAATAAAATGGCATGAAAGATGGTGCTTGCTGCAAATCCAATTGCAAATTAAATGATTTATTTTCTTTAAATAAATTTTGTCATTATTTTAACATAATTCATTTTTAATTAAGCTGTTGGCCGGTCGTTGGCTACATACTCAACTTTAGGGTTGACCCGTCATTAGCGAACTAATTGTCATTAAGCGTTTATCCCATTTCCATAATTACTGATTAATACCCACAACAAAACAAACGATGAATGAGCAGTTGCAAGATCAAATCACTGCCTTTCTTTGTAGCCTTAAAACAAGTTAATTTTTACCAAATATATGTTATAGTTTAATATTTACACATAATTGTAAATCATATTTTATTACTAATTAATAATGTATATTATTGTTATATATATTAGAAAATCGAGCGACGGACAAAGTATCATGCTCGGGAAGTTGCGAGCAACAAGACTACTCTCATACCAGTGTATTGTCCTAGGGTCTGTTTGGCGCAGCTCTGGCGACTGGAGAAATCTCTTTTCCAGCCGCCAGAGCTGTTTTTCTGTGTTTAGGACAGCTTCTTATGAAGAGATTTTCGTAAATTTGGAGCTGTTTTGCAGCTTTTCGGAAATCCCTCCCCCCCCAGCTTCTGCTCCCGCAAAATAGCTTTCTCTCTCACAGGTTTTTGGAATCTACCGGCCCGACTTTTCCAATTCTTCTTGCAACTCGCGGGAGCCGACGGATCTCGCCGGAGCTGACACATCTCGCCAGAGGATGCTCCCTCCTCCTCCCGCTCTCGCTCTATTTCTTCAAAGCGCACTTCTGCACAGAACACCCAAACACTCTGCAGCTTTCAAAACTGCTCCCCAGAGATCTATTTTAAACAGTTCTATCCGGACAGCATTTTTTCAATCCGCCAGAGCTGTCCCAAACAGACCCCTAGCCGCACGGGCTGGTGCTCGTGCACTTTCTTGTGTGTGTAGAATTTATGTTGATGGTATATATATCATTAAATACCTCAAAAATAATCATCTAATTAAATGAATAAATAAAAGCTATATTGCTTATAAATATTTTTTTAATTGCAATCTTTATTATTATATAAAAAGTCACCATTCAACAATAATTTGTTTGTGTGATTATACTTTTCTCCCATTTTTTTTCAAGATCACTAGTTGAAGGGGAGCTTTGGCGCACCGGTTAAGGTGTCGTCGTGTGACCTTGAGATCGTAAGTTTGAGTATTGGAAACAGCCTCTTGCAAAAGTGCAGGATAAAGCTTGCCTACATTTCATCCTTCTGATAGGACCCTTCCCCATAGGACCCTTCCTGAGACCCTTGCTGTGCGGGGATGCTTGGTGCACCTAGCTGCCCTTTTCTTTTCAAGACCACAAGTTACCTTAAAAATTAAGATAAAAAAACAAATAAAACTAGCCACAATCCAAATGGTATCTTGCATAAAATGCATGACAGCAAAAGTACTCCCTATAATCTTCTATTGTAAATCAATTTTTGTAATGTAAAATTATTTTTTTTGCAAAAATTAATTTGAAAAAATTTAGACAACATATATAAAATATATCTATTATATTAAAGCAAAAATCATCAAATAAGGATCTCAATATGTCTTTTTCATCAATAGGAATGGCTGACCTTTTGGGGTTATTTCTCTCCACATACTTTGATATATAAATGCTATTGCCTTTGTAGATAATAACATTAATGCCATTGCAGACTTCCCTGTCTGTATAACTGTATGTGTTTTTCAATATTTGTATCATGCCCGGAGTCATTTGGAATAATGTGTAATTAAGTTTTTTTTGTAAATCAGTTTTGATTATGTGCAAATCGGTCATTCAAAAAAATTGTCAGAACAGTTAGGTGCAAACCAGCCCTTTACGGATTCACAAGTATTTATTATTTTTTAGTTTGGTTTTCACTTAACCTGATTTGCACATAGCCGAACTTGATTTGCACATAACAACACCTTTTTTGTGCGACATTTGGGCGAAATTCCTGCTTTCTCACTCTGAATTCTTTCTTGTAAAAAAGTTGAACGGGTTCACTTTTCCTCCTCAATTTTTTTTATTTTTGATATCCCTCATTTGATATTCCACGTGGCAGAACAAATTGCATCCCGAACGGCGATCTTTGAGCAGGCATGGGTACGAAAAATTCTTCGACATTTGGGGGATCCTGATAGTGCTAGTTGCAGAATGACGGACGGTTATCCTAACACTATGGAAGGTGACCACACTCTCCTTGTCACATATAAATAGGGGTCCCTGACTCGTCATATAAAACGGGAACAGTGAGAATTCAGTTCGCGCTTTGAACGTGAGGTTAGACTTTCTTAATTGCGAGAATAAGTGAAGTTGACTTCTACTGTATAGGTTGTGCGGCTAGCACCGAGCGACCAGGCTGTTCGCGGATAGCAGTCTGTGCTATACAGCAAGTCGCGGTCTAGGCCGCTTGAAGTCAATTTCTCGAGGTTGCATATAGTTCAAGCAGTTTGTCTGGTTCATCAGTGGGTAGACTGTTTTCTCGTTCATCAGCATTTCAATAACATGCAGTTCCAGCTGCGGCTTGGGCGGTTTCTGTCATCAGACCGCCGGTTTCACGCTTGCATGTAGTTTTTTTTTTCATCGGGTACATTGTGAAATCATGTCTCGCAATGTATATTTCGCCTTTTAAAGAAGTTGATGATAATTTCATATTGAGACTCTGGTGTTCTGTTGTTGCTGATTTCGACTTGACTTTATTTTTAATTAAGTGTTTGTGCAGCCTTGCTCAACTTCCGTGAGATATTTTCACATTTCTTACTTTCTTTCTTGTCTTTCTTTATGATGCATGAGTATAATATAAGTTTTTTTATACATAAAAACTATAGTGCTGTTTAAAAGACTAAAATATCCTCAAAATTTGAGTTGCGGGCTCCTAACACCTAGGGCTATTTGCAAATTAAATAATTTGTGAAAAAACAAATTAGGAATGATTTGATAAATCATAATTGATCCCGTGTCAAGGTTTTTTAAATTTGGCGAAGTATTTTATTGCCCGAGTTTAAAATAAATACCTGAACTTTATTTTTGTCACATCGGTCTCAAAGTTTTAGGTTTTATTTGGGACAGTTCTGACGGATGAAATAGCTGATGTTCAAATAAAATTTTGCAAGGATAATTTCTCTCTTCCTTACTCTTGTCTCTCCTGAGGATGAGGTACTGGTTCGTGCCCGAGAGGAACACAACTGGATCTTTGAGTTTCTTCATGATCTCCATCGTGACCTCAGGTAAGGAAGGTAGGGGCGAGCGGCCAAGAATCTGAACACTGATGGGATCCAGATCACGATGGAGACCATGAAGAAACTCGAAGATTCGGTTGCATTCCTCTCGGGCACGAACCAGTACCTCATCCTCACAATGGAGATCTTTTTGAGAAGTTGTGATCTTGTTCGAGCGTGTGAAGTAAATCTATAAATATACGTTTTGACATTCTAAATGCATCATGAATCCTATCTTGATGCCCCTCAAGTAACTCTTTTACTCATTTCTCACCTGTCTGAGTAGACGTCATGCATGATCTTGTCTCGCGTATGCAATTATTTATCTCAGCAATAGTTGAAATAATTTCATTGCAGTACTCAATGTATTGCACCCGTTCTGGAGAAAGACATGTGGATTCTTCAGAATTTTCACTGACAGAGTCATCTGCTTCCATTACCTAAGCTGTCAACATACAACACACATTATATGCATGCTTATTCCATTAGCATTATAAAAAAAGAAAGTCATGTGCTTATATAAGAAGAGCCTCATCTAAACAACTAACCAAATATGAGTGCATAAAAACATAAAGTTTCAGGTAAAAGAGCCTTAGAATTTGACACAATAATCCTTACAATATAAGATAAAGGCCTAATATAGCATGCCAGGAAGACATTTTTGCATGTTCGAAAAAAGAAAATTTAGATAAAAACTACACATAACATTTCCAAACAAATGAACTGGCATGACAGTTTAATTAACAATTATAAAAAACATGAAATTTGTAATGATATTGTCTCTAGCAAAACAAGTAAACCAAAAACATAGAGTTTGTGACAAAACACTTAAGAAAACACTTGTCTGAAAAGATATCATTGTGTCATGTTCTCATAAGCATTTTTTATATATCCACCAAACACGCATATCATCTGGAATGCTCGTGAAAATCTCTCTGATGTTCTTATCCCTGATGTAGTTCACAACAAAGTAGTATAGATCGAGGTTAGAACATATTTTTGGAATACTAGAGATCAACTATACAGTCTCCTTGATTGTGATAACAGGTGAAGGCTTCACTGCAAGTACAAATTCACGTAACTCAGTCTAATAAAAATTAGTCAATTCTTTATTCTTCCTCATTCTCTTCTTTTATTCGAAGAGGTGGAGGCATTGCCAAAGTTGGTGGATGTATTTCCTCCTATCTCTTCATGGATGACATCGTTGAACTTCCAAGTTATCTTCTACATTATCTTCTTCCGCATCTACGTGGTCCATATTAGGTGGTACACTACCAATTGATGGTGCCCAAGAATCTTCACTTGTTGCGACAACTTGGCTAAACATAATATCAAGTTTTTCCCCTAATTCAGGAGAAATACCACCATATTGAAATTTTTTGGCAGCGGGAACAACCTATATACAATAAATAAAACAATATTAAAAAATTACAAAAATAATTTTGTGTAAATTTAGTGATTTTTAGATGACCTTTATTTTTTCCGCCCGCCACTCATCAGATGCAACAATAGTTCTCTTTTTCGGATCCCATCCTAAACCCGTCTGTCCATGTTTTAGTTCTTTCCACACTTTCCAGTCTTTCTTCTGATGATCTCATTTGTTCTTCATTTGCAATCGATCATAAGTTTTTCCGGTGCATTTTTTAAATGACACAATCAAATTTTTCCAACCATGTTTGCTGAAGTGGGTGGTAGGCCGATTGCCCAACCCGATCTCTTTAATGCAAAGATCACAAAGGATCCCTAAAAACTTCATTTGAATCCCAAGTTGCTGAAATGTCTTCCTCCTTGGGTTTTCCCATTACGTTGTATACCTATCAGTAGACAATACAAATCCGACAAAGCGCAACCTCAATCATAAAATTTCCAACCCTACCTATGAAATGACTATCTTACGAACATGTTTAATCAAAAATCATTAATTGTTGTATATGCCTTCAGATTTATATCAATATTAGATGCAGAAAACACTAATACTATGACAGATTTCAATCAACTAGGGGAAATACACAACTTTGCAGACAACAGTAATATTGTTGCATATGCCTTCAGATCTCTTTACTATGGTTTTTGTATATGATACAAATACACAATTTTGTAGACAATCAACTAGAGGAAATACAATTTTGCAGGCATTCAGCTATGTACAAAAAAAATTTCAAGTTAAACTCATTCGTAGACATTCAGTTATATACAGTCGGAGGCTGGCGATGTGGGAATATATTGCAGGCATTTCAGTGCAGATTCCAGTTCTGTTCAGTATGAGAGTATATTGCAGTGAGAATGACAGTCGGAGGCCGGCAATGTGGAAGATCGAACAGGAATCTGCACTGGAACCGGAGATTCTGCGCTGGAACAGAGCCTAGGTCACATGGAAAAACTTTCAAAAGGGGGAGGGGATGCACTCACAAATGGATGTGAGAGAACTATGCTTACCTTCGAAAAGCTCGTAGAGAGGCGGGCAGGTGTCATCACTGAGCAGAGAGACGAGCGGACGTCGTTTGCGAGAAGGGAGGCAGACAGGCTGCCTTCAGAGGACCTGGATGAAGAGTCGGAGATGTGTCGTCGGCGAGCAGAGAGGCAAAAGGGCTGTCTTCAGAAGATCTGGAAGACGAGAAGGAGGGGCGTCGTCGGCGAGGAGGGAGGCAGACAGGAAGTCGGCGTCGGCGAGGAGGGAGACAAACGTCTTTTTTGAGAAGGAGGGAGGAAGTCGGCGTCGACGAGGAGGGCGAATTGACGGATCTAAAAAAATCGAGAAGGAGGGAGGCAGTCGGGATCGAGAATGACGAGTCAGCTAGGGATCGGAAATGAACAGCTACATCAGATGAGAAGTGATTTTAGGACGCTAAACGTGGGGTGTTGGCAGCTTCCTGAAAATAGGGCAAAAAGTGATTTTCTAAAATGAGATTTTTAGAGAGTTGTCAATCCAAACAGCTTTAAAACGGCTACAACGGATGGAATATAACTTTTCCATCCGCTGAAGCTGTTTCAAACAGACTCTTAGAC
Organism: Platanthera guangdongensis; assembly: GCA_039583875.1. Classification (NCBI taxonomy): domain Eukaryota; kingdom Viridiplantae; phylum Streptophyta; class Magnoliopsida; order Asparagales; family Orchidaceae; genus Platanthera; species Platanthera guangdongensis. Next base: position 14,678,132 of record CM077151.1, read on the forward strand.
TACAATTTTTTTAGTTTTTTTTATCTGGAGAAGACTTATGGTAAAATTTTAAGAGAGATCTTATGGAGAGTCTGAGAAAAAATGGTATAAATGTATCATACATTGACAAAATCAAAGAAAAGAATGGTTTTAGCTTGAGGAGGACAAAGACGGAATATATGGAGTTTAAAGTTAGCAGTGCAAGAAGAATTGATGACTTCGTCATTAAGTTAGGTGATCAAGATATTTCCCGTAATAAGTGTTTTAAATCTCTTGGATCGATAGTTCAAAAAGACAGAGGTATTGATAAAAATATGACACGTTGTAAAGCAATGTGGCATCACTCCCCAAAACCATGTGGTTAGGGGAGGAGTGGCCACCACGCTTATACACCCGGGACCAACGAGCATGTTAGTCGGTGTGAGACTAAACCGTCCTTTCTAGCGAGTCGCAACACACGCTCGGAGATCATCGTCCATTCCACACGGCACGCTCAACACACATAAATCCAAATAGATTGGGTGAAGTGGAGAGGCATGTTAGGTTATTTTATTATATGTCCGCACGTGTCGAGACCGACTCAGAATAGGTTAACGGGTTCGTGTCATACTAGGGTCTTGCTCTACGCTGGAAGTACTATAAATACTCATTCCATACTTAGATGCGGTATTGTAGAATACTTTGAGCGGAGTTCCCTTCCACATTCTCAAAGTAACCGCTCCTAGGGTTTCCGCTCCGGTGTTCTGCGATTCACGATTTGGCCGCCGCTCTCTGCTCTGGCGATTTCCCCACTGCCGTCGCCGCCAGTCTTCGCACGGTTGCCGCCGTTCTCAGATCCGGAGGTTTGCGTCGCCAGCGAATCGGAGGCAGCGGCTTCTCCCGCCGTTCGCGATTTGGCGATTCCGCCGTTCTCCGCTCTGCCTTGTTTGCGAATCCGCCGCACCCCGCTCCCGTCGTTCGCGATTTCACGATTCCGCCGTGAATCCACTGCTCCAGTTCAGGATTTTTCGCGAAGTTGCAGATCGAGATCTTACTGGTTATCGTTCGCGAAGTTGCAGAAATCGCCTGAAGAGGAAACTTTACTGTTGGCTATCGTTTGTGCTTTGCTGCTGCTAGAGGAGAAACAATTGTCAGTGCAAGAGGTTGCTGATTTCTTCCTGTAGATCCACATCTGCAGATCTTCTCCGTCGCTCTTCAGATCTGCCGTTTGCTGGAGAATAGTGGGTTTCTTGGGAAAGTTTCCTGCTTGCTGCAACTGACTTCTGCAGGATTGCTCGATCCAGTTTCCTTGGCCAATATTGATCTGGAAGCAAGAGCAGAATCGAAGGATGTGCAAATCTTTGGAAGGGATCCGCAGTAGTAGTTGATTAAAATAACAAACAGGAGATTTCTTGGACCTCACCAGATCTGGAAAAATCATATTATTTGGAGATCTGGTTGATATTGATCTGATACAGGGGATAAAATCCACATCAGGTTGATCTTGCTCTGATCCAGAGGATCAAATCCACGTCAATATCTTGGATCTAGCCTTCGGCGGGTGCTCTCAGCCAGAGAGGAGGAGCAAATAATTTCTGGATTGGATCTGAAGGCACTGGATCGTCTCCCCGCGGATCAGGTGACTTCTTTCTGGTTTTTACTGTTCTAGCTTTAGCGAGATGTCGAAGATTACCTCCTACGACATCTTCAAGCTTCAGTCGTTCGATCTTTCCGACTTCCACGCTTGGACGCTGCACGTCCAACTTGGTATGAAGGAACGTGAGATTTTTTACAGGGTCCTGAGTGATTTTGCCACTACCGAAGAGGACGTGAACGAGCTTCAGTGGAGAAAAGACGAAGACTTCTGCAGGGACTACCTCTTAAATTCACTGAACCCTAGACTCGCCCTGACCTACAGCAGTCATAAGACTGCAAAGGAGATTTGAGATCGCTTGAATGCGCACTTCCAGAAGGAAGAGGGGTTGTCGAGGACTCTCCTTGGCGAGAGACTCTTTACTTCAAAATTCAATTTAAACTCGTCAATCACCTCTCAAATAATTGAACTGGAGAGTCTGCGTCTCAAGTTGGCGGACGATAAGTCCGACATCTCTGATAATCTCTTTGTATGTCTGATACTTAGCAAGCTACCTCCCGAGTGGTTGACCTTCAAGACTGAAATGCACAGATTGAAGGAAAAGATCGCATTGGATGAACTCAAAAGGTTCATTCATATCGAGGATCAAAACATTGCTGGTAAGAGCTTGGAACAGGTTGGTCAGTCCTCACAGGCTGTTAACTTTGTTTCTCGACCCAGCAAGCCTCGAAGGAAGCCACCAGCACCCAAAGGTGAAGCTTCTGCACAGTTGGCGCCTAAAAAGCCTTCTTTCAAAAAGAAGAGGGGCAAGTGACACAACTGCGGCAAGTGGGGACACTGGGCGGCTGAGTGCAAGGCTCCTAAGAAGAAAAAGGAGGATGTCCCGCAAAATGTGGCGAACATGCTTGTTGATGCCTCAGATCCCAAGTCCTTCGTGGCTATGATCGGGAGCAGTCACCGCAGTTCGTCCTCTGAGTGGTGGCTTGATAGCGGTGCTACCTGTCATGTGACGAATGACAGAGGGTTACTTGCTGAGGTCAAGGCGGTCAAGGAGAGGGTGGAGAACTGCAATGGAGGAGAGACCGAGGTGACCCATGCTAGGACAACCGAGCTGGTCCTCTCATCAGGTAAAACTCTTTTTCTGCATAATGTTAAAGTAGTTCCATCTTTAACTAAAAATTTGATTTCTATGAGTCTGTTAGATAAGGCTGGGATGTCCTTCACAACTCAAAACGGTAGAATGACCTTAACGGTAAATCCACATTATTTTGGGTGTGCGTATCTGATCAACGGAATGTATAGACTTAGCCTAAACAACGATAGCATTAACCAAATAAGTTCGAAGCTTATTGATCCTAAGTTGTTACATAATAGACTTGGACACGTGAACTATAGGAAAATGTTAGATCTAGCGAAGAGTCATAACATTCCCTTAGATCTGTTGATTCGATTTGACAAGTGCGAGGTGTGTGCTCAAACCAAAATCACTAGAAAACCATTCAAATCGGTTTCTAGGAGCACGAAACTTCTTGAGTTGATACATTCAGACCTCTGTGATTTTCGTAGCCACGTCACTAGAGGGGGAAGGAAGAATCTGATTACATTCATAGACAATTTTTCAAGATATTGTCATGTGTATCTGTTAAAATCGAAAGACGAAGCCTTTGAGACGTTTAAGACCTTTAAATCTCGTGTAGAAAATCAATTGAACCTGAAAATTAAGAGATTTAGAAGTGATCGAGGAGGAGAATATACTGTTTCTGGGTTCAAGGAATTCTGTGCCTCTGAGGGAATAATTCTTGAAACCACAGCTCCTTACTCACCCCAATCAAATGGTGTTGCCGAGCGTAAGAATAGAACTTTGACAGAAATGTTGAACTCTATGCTACTAACAGCTGGCATGCTTAATTCCTTTTGGGGAGAAGCAGTTCGTGCTGCAAATCACATTCTGAATAGAGTGCCTCCTTCTCAGCTCACTGCTACCCCGTATGAGCTGTGGCATGGTCATCCTTGTAGATATGATACTCTAAAGACTTGGGGTTATATTGCATATGTGCAATTACAAGACCTTAAGAGGCCTAAGGTGGGACCTAGGACGACCACATGCGTCTATTTAGGTAGTGCAGAAGATAGTGCAGCCGACAGATTTCTCGATCTATCCACGAATATCGTGATAGAGTCTAGTGATGTCATATTCTTTGAAGATAAATTTGTCAAGGATCATGGTTTGTCTGTTTCCGGGTCTAATGATATGATTTCAGAATCTATCGTAGAACCTGTAGCTGGCCCTTCTGGCACTGCTCCCCAACCTATAGAGGTGGAAACTATTCCACTTAGAGCATCTACAAGAGAGAGAATCCCTAAGAACTTTGGTGAGAATTTTGTCACCTACCACTTAGAGGATGATCCATTCTCCTACCAGGATGCAATGAGATCTAGAGATTCGTTGATGTGGGCAAAAGCCATTGATGATGAGATGGACTCGCAGTTACATAACAATACTTGACATCTAGTTGACTTGTCGAAAGGCGCTAAAGTCCTAGGATGTAAGTGGGTGTTGAAGAAGAAACTACATAGTGATGGGTCTATAGCCAGGTATAAAGCGCGTCTCGTAACTAAAGGTTATAAACAACAGGGGGAATAGACTACTTTGATGTTTATTCACCTGTGTGTCACCTGTCGACTATCAGGATTCTTTTGGCCTTAGCGTCTATCGAGAACTTTATAGTTCATCAGATGGATGTGAAAACAGCCTTCTTAAATGGAGAGCTTGATGAAGAGATCTACATGACACAACCTGAAGGTTATATGCAGAAAGATCTAAAAGATAAAGTGTGCAAATTAGATAAATCAATGTATGGGCTTAAACAAGGGGCTAAGATGTGGCGCATGAAGTTTGACCAGGTGGTAAAGAGCCTCGGATTTCAGTCCAGTCTCTCAGATAAATGCCTTTATCATCGCTCATTGTCAAATCTGACAGTCATCATATGCTTATATGTAGATGACATGTTGATTTTGGGGTCTAATCTTGCTGTAGTTAGGGATATTAAATCCACTCTGGCAGAAGTTTTTGACATGAAGGACCTTGGTCCTGTGGATACCCTGCTAGGTATGAAGGTTAGAGTTGACAAGGGTCGAGTTACTCTTAGTCAGGCTCATTATATTGAGCAACTTCTTTCTACCTGGGGATATGATAACTGTAGGCCGATTGAGACGCCATTTGATCATAATGTGAAGTTGAGTTCTAACGTAGAGACCAGCATTGATCAAGTCAAATATTCCAAAATAATTGGTAGTCTCATGTATGCCACAAGTTGTACTAGACCAGACATTGCTTTTTCGGTTAGCATGCTGAGTCGTTTTACCAATAATCCAGGCAAAGAGCATTGGAAAGCCCTAGATAGGCTGCTGAGGTACCTGAAAGGTACTAAAGATCATGCTCTGTGCTACACTTGTTACCCACCTTCTGTGGAGGGACATTCTGATGCGTCATGGTGTTCAGAAGTCGGGAACAGCAAGTCCATCAGTGGATATATATTCACTTTGGGTGGAGCTGCTATTACTTGGAAATCCAAAAGACAGACATGTATATCATTGTCGTCTATGGAAGCCGAGTTGTTTGCCTTAGCCTTGGCCGGTGAAGAGGCAGATTGGATCAGGAACTTGATTCTAAACATTCCCTTGTCTAAGTTACAAGTCAACTCATTGAGCTTGTATTGTGATAATCAAGCAGCAGTTCAAGTCGTTAAGAATACCCTCTATAATACTAAGAGGAGACATGTACGACTGAGACATGCCTTGTTGAATTATCTGAAAGAACAAGAAATTATCACTTTGATCGATATACGTTCAAAGGATAACCTGGCTGATCCATTGACGAAAGGAATGCCAAAAGACCGTTTAATCAAAACTGTGGGGGAAATGAGACTAAAGGCGATTTAGTTCGGCCTTAGTTCAGCAATAGGTGATTCAGTTCAGCCTTTGTCCGAAAGTTTTGACTATTCTGATTTCCTTTGTCAAGCAAGCATGTTGTGTTCCGTTGATGCTCTTGGTTGCTGAGCTCGGATCTGGTAAATTGTTTCATTCCAAACTTGATGCTAACAACTTCACCTGGATTCGGCTTTGGCCTTGGAGGAGAGTGTTATTCCAAACTTGATAACACAATCTGACTTGGTCTTGTCTCTTCTTCTGGAGATTGGTTCCATTCCAAACTTGATGAGTTCCAATTAACTTTAGAAGAGCAATAACTGTGACATTCCATATAGGATCACAGATATAGCTGCAGTGTCCAGAAGTCTGAAATCGTTTCAGTTGAAACAGATATCAGGTTCTGAGGTAAAACTATAATACTTTGTGAATGTGTCCTCCCAGCCAAATTAAAAGTTTAATACTAAGTTCTTTTTTTGTAAGAACTAGATATTTGTAAATTTGCAAAGGATAGAATTCATTCTGAAATGAAGTTCTCTGTTGAAATTGCAGGGGTTGCTGGGATAGGAAGAGCACTGGTTGACTGGAATCCAGATCAGGATGATCTTCTGGATGATGAGTTTTAGAGTATTTGTAGTTTATCTTTTGCTACTTCTGCTCAGAGCATTGTTTAACTCTTATTTTATGCACTGTTTGATTGGACTATTAGCTCTCTGTTTGTTTGGGACATCAGACGCTTTGGGTCTGTGTCTTGTTGTACCTGAGACTATTTTGTGTTGCAGCTGAGTTTCGTTTTACTTATGCGTGCATACTATTCTGTGCTTAAGTCTAATTTGTTTGAAACAGGTGCTGGACACGGTTGTGTATGATTCACAGTTGGTTGAACTTTGCACAAACCACCCTCTATTCGAAGTCTGGGTTCACGGCGGACATAGGAGGAGATTGTTAGGTTATTTTATTATATGTTCGCACGTGTCGAGACCGACTCGGAATAAGTTAACGGGTTCGTGTCATACTAGGGTCTTGCTCTACGCTGGAAGTACTATAAATACGCATTCCATACTTAGATGCGGTATTGTAGAATACTTTGAGCGGAGTTCCCTTCCACAAGGCGCATCATGGATCTTATGTGATCGTAAAATACCATTAAAACTTAAGGGAAAGTCTAACCGTATTGCAGTTAGACCAACGATGCTCTAAGATTCTGAGTGTTGGGCAGCGAATTGTGTACATGATCAAAGAAATGGGAGTTGCGGAGATGAAAATACTTAAGTGGATGTGTGGACACACGAGACTGGATAAAATTCGGAATGAATGTATTAGAGATAAGACAAAAGTAGCACCAATTGCACCAATGATGCGAGAAGCTCGACTAAAATGGTTTGGACACGTACAAAGGAAATCATTAGAAGCACCTACAGGGCGTTGTGAGAATCTAGTCACTGGACATGTTAAATGAGGGAGAGGTAGACGAATAAAGATTTGGAATGAAACTATAAAGAAAAACATGATGTACTTCAGGATTTGTGATATTAGGACAAAACAAAGGATTCCTATAGACAACCCCACTATAGTGGGATAATGGCTCAAGTGTTGTTGTTTTAAAGGTTTTAGATGACGCGGCGCAGCTAAGTTTGGGATGCGGTGCTGAGGTGAATTATTATTATTATTATTATGCTATTAGAAATAATAAAATAGTATTATTAGTATTATATTTAATTATGATCGAATGGCTATTGGCCACACATGCAATAAAACAAATTAAATTATTTTAATGATTTTTTTTAAAATATAATAATATTAAATATCCATGTCCGCATCACATCGTGGTAGCATCACTACATCATCAAAAATATGGTTGATATCGAGTCAAGTTTGAGTGATTTGAGCTTGGTTCAAAATTGAAAATGACTCGAACTCGACTCGAAATCGATTTTTAATAGAGTTAGCTCTACTCGAAATAGCTCGATTCCGAGTCGTCTCGAAATCAAATTGAGTCCGCTCAAAATTGAGTAATTTTTCTCTTTATTCCTAGTTGGCTCAAAATTAAATTTAGCAATTTATAAATTTAGCAAATGAAATACTTAAAACATTTATTCTCTTAATTATTGTTAAATTTTAAAATAAGAATAAATTAACAAATACATGATATTTTAAATTAGTTCGAGTTGATTCGAATCATATTTCGAGTGATTCAGGGCTGATCCGAAATCAGATTCGAGTCGAATTGAATCGACTCAAATTGAGTCGAATTGATTTTAACTGATTCAGATTTGACTCAATATTCGAGAGATTTTCGAGTTTTGAATAATATACTCAACCCCAATAAAGAATCATTAAAACTTACATAAGTTAATTTAAGGACGTATTTCAAATTAAGCTTAAATATTTTGACCAAGACTAAAAATAAAGGTTCACACATATTCAAACTTAAGTTATTATTGAGAGACTAAGGCTCTGTTTGGGGGGACTTATTTTCACCGGTCAAGCGGTTACGACCACATGTACCGGACCTTAATTAAGGTCCGGTACATGTGGTCGTAACCGCTTGACCGGTGAAAATAAGTCCCCTCAAACGGAGCCTAAGTTCCGTTTGGCACAGAACGGCGGTCGTAAACGCATCAGTTAAACCCTCATTCATTAATGATTACCTGTCAAACATCATCTGTTTGAACAAAAATGAATGAAGTTACTTATGTGAACATTAACGAATATAATTTAATTTTCATGTTTATGTTCACCACTGCCACCACCATTTTGCCTAAAAATTTATAGCTTAAAACTGAGAAGAAATATAATTTTGGATGTTTTTCATAATGTTTAGAGTTGGTAAAATTAATATAAAATAGGTTTTTTATATTTATAAAGTTAGTAACGTAGGGCCTTGTTTAAAAATAATAACTTGAAAATATTATTAGTCGTTGAAATTTAAAATATCATGATTACTAATTAGACCACTAATTTTATAAAAATATTATTTAGGAATTGACATGGCACGACATAGAATCTCAGATGTTGGGTCTCCATTACTGTGAAAGAGTGGCGCCCCCTTCACAAAAAAAAAACATTCCTCGTTTTAATTAATTTATTATATATAAATTAATTAAAGGTCTACTCTTTTCTTTTTTAGAATTTTAATTGCAGGATTGAGTTGCAATTATAATTTATTAAGGCTTGAATTGTTATGAGGATGTCTATTTTGAATATCAGCATATTATTGATATTGGCATATCATAAAATTTTATTTATAACTCAATTTTTTATGAGCATGCCGACTTGAATTTTTTTTTAAAAAAATTAAAAAATCTTTTTATGAGCATAAAACATACATTAACACCCAAAATGTGACTATATTGGTGCGATACATTTAACCCAAAATAAAAATAAAACACAACAACATCATACAACTAAAACATAAACAATAAAAAAGGCAAAACATAAACCCAATGACGGCCCGATACATTGTAGATCTCTTTTTTGTTGAACAAATGTTTTCCCAATTTGATATCGTAGTTGACCAGTAATCTAACATGCATTAAATAAGCAAATAGAATAGAACTATAGAAGTCAAGTAATTTTTAACAATAACAATTATATTGAAGTAAAATAATTATTACACACCGTTTCAATTATAGCATTTTTTCTTGACAAATCCTTTGTCAAGTTGTTTGCAAACCCGCCTCTATCATAACTAAGCATTACCCTGGGTTTCGCACGTGGATTGGTCTTATCAACTCTTAGGATAATAACCACAGACCATATTCTTCTCACAACATTTTTGGCTCAATCAATTAAATTTTTTTTTTGCTTGAAAACATGGTGTCTGTGATGAATTTGTATCCAAACACAACCACAAAAATCCCTAAAATTTAAATTTGCGCACGTCACATAAACACACTACTATCTTTTGAAAATTCAACAACCAACAAAGAATAAATTTAGCCAATATAAACCGGCTTTGTTCCCCAAAAAAATCGGACAAAAAATTCTGCTTGACTTGAACAAATCAGAACAAAGCAGCCCAGTCCGGTTCAATATCTAAATTTAAATTCTGCTTTATTCTGGTTGTTCTGTTTCTGCTTTGACCTCAAAAAATTCATCAGAAATATATACAAAATTTTGAACAATCCAACATTAATCCAAACGAAGTTCAACTAGGAAGGAATATATCTCAAAGATCCAAACGAAGTTCAAAAGAAACCAGCGGCGTCAGAACATGAAGAAGGAACACCATGATCTGAAAACGCACCGGATGGGAGGAATACTTTGCAGGCGGGCGAGCTCCAGTGGCGTCGGGAAACTACCTGTCGGGAGCGCTGCAGCGGCATCGGAAAAGTACCAGGCGGGTGAGCAGCAACAACATTGAAAAGTTGAACTCCAGGCAAGGAGTCGGCAACCAGCGGCGTCAAGAACACGAGGAAGGAAGTCATCGATTTAGGGTATCGGGAAGTCGGCGTGAAGTTCACGAGAGCAGCACAGTAGGGGCCGGGCGTGCTCATAAGGAGCTTTACCAAACCTAAAATGAGTATTATTTTGATTTTTGGTGTGCTAATATCCAAAATAGGCGTGCTCCTAACAAGACTCTATATTATTAACAAATAGTATTTTAAATTTTGTAACAAATGTGAAAATTGTTATTTGAAAATTATTTTGTTATTAGCCAATCATCACTAAATTTTTTTAAAAAATTATCCATCTTATATAATGAGCAACATTCATTCATCCATAATAAACATTTGTATTAGACTTTGTTTGGCGCTTTGGTGGCGGTCATGAATCATTGTTTGTGAATGTCCAACCTCACCAAGCAATATTCATGCATTTTATACACAAAACAAGTTTATTTTCTTGGTAGCGGTTATAACCTGTCTTGCCAAACATACATTCTATGATAATGACATTTTTATCAAGCTCACATGTGCAAATAAGTCGTGTCAAATGAAGCCTTAAACAGTACTGTTAGCATCACAAAATTGTTCTAGCAGTCATCGGTCTAGAAGGAAGAGGACTCGTGCGACGAAATGGGAAGCCCTAGCCGTCGCCGTAGGAGTCCTTTGAGAGGGGCACAAGTAAGTAGGAAGTCGTTCTTTAGTGAGTTCACATGCTCTTTCAACTATTTCAACTCTAAAATTCAATAGCATCCATTGTAGAGCATTCTCTTTATAACGAGGGCAGTATAAATTTGGAGAGAATAATGACAAGGGCAAGTCCTCAAGTTAGTGGGTGATTTTCTAATATAAATTACAGTAATTTGAAAATAATGCAAAGTAATGATTTTTTGAATAGCTTTTTATCTGCTAGAAGTGAAACATGATTTGCAAATAACAACACTCTTAATTAACTATAAAAAAACTCAGTTATAATATATTAGTCAAATTAGCCTAACAAAGGTCTAAATAGGTTCACTCTCACTTAAATATTTTTTTTGTTGAATAATAGAATAAATTATAACTTGTCCTCGTGGTAATTGCTAATATATAATTTAGAGACAAAACTTTCATATTCAAGTCTAATGAAACTCAGGCTTTGTTTGGCATGATGGTGGCGGTCCAGAACGCAAAGGTTGTGACTTGTCGTTCGTGAACGTCCGATCTCACTTAAGGAATTTCATTCATTTTTATTTTCAAAATTATTTTTTTTCCTTGGAGACGGTCATATATAACCATTGTCATGTTAAACTTAACATACATTCTATAACAATGATATTTTTGTCCAAACTCGCTGGAGCAAAAACACCGCTCCAAACAAAGACCTTGGTGTACAAATCAAGACAATTAACAAGGAGATCTCTGCAAGAGGAAGAAAAACCATCATAAAGCTAGACGATTTGGTGTAGCTTTTCAATTCATTTATATAATAGTTTCATCGGCTCCCCATTATTTTAAAAAGTAGTTCAACACAGAAATAATGCATACATCTCTCTTCTAATTTCTAACCCCTAAAACTACCTATACTTGGGAAAGATAGGCCTAATTTCACTAATTTGAGAATGATGTATGACCCAAAGTTGAGAGTTTTGAACTCATAAAGGCGGAATTTGTCGAAATTCGACTGCTAAAGACGATCAATTTTCTTATCACACTCTATTCTTCACCATCTGCCTTTGGTTTATTTATGGTCTTCCAGGGCCATTTAGGCCATGTGTGGTTTGGGGGTGATTGTTGAGATGGAGACAGATCAGTGTTCTAGTTCTCTCTTTGAGATTATAATTAGAGATAAAACAACTTTTTAAATGGAGACTATCCAATTAGCAAAAACGGTGCTTGCCAATTAAAGAAAAAAAAACATGACTAAAAAATGCCTACTCAAACGAAGCGTATTTTATCCGGTGCGATGGGGGCGAAAACATCACACTTGTTTTTTTTGAGTTCGTCACGACGGTTGATGCAAGCGGCAATAAGCGGATTCCATGTTTTTTGGAGAAAATCCGAACGTGACCAGCCGGGCTAGTTTGCGGGGTTAAACGCACGTCCCGAGCTTAGGAATTCGTTCTCTACAAAGCATGACTGGCCTCCCAGTTTTTTCCTCCAACCGAAGTCTCCTCCCCCGAGCTCCCGAGCTCCCGAGCTCAAGCCTTCATAACAAGCTTCAATTCCTTTGCGCGCAAACCTCCATGTCGAGCTTCCCCTAAACGCAAGTCTTCAGATCGAGCTTTCCCCGATTGCAAGCCTTGAGATATATCTTCCCCATTACAGATCACCAGCTCTAGCTCAGGTTTCATGTGGTGTAGGGCGGGTGACCTCGAGCCTTTCCCTTGCCTCCTTCAAGTCTCGAATGCGCGCAAGTGGTACGAAGATTTGTCGAGAGGCAGTGTAACAGGTATTGCTACACCTACATCTTCATATTGTGAGTGAAGCACATTTGTCTTCTTGTATTTCTTTTCATGGTTTGGCAATGCACAATTGTTTCTCAACCGCGCGCGCACAATCTTTACTTAAAGAATCTCATCCATTTTTACATTCAAAACTAGTTTTATATTATTATTGTCCGTCATAACATGACAAACATACATTCTATAACTGCAGCTTTTTTTTTTCCAAACTCTTCCGATCAAAAACACCAACTCAAACAGAGTTTAATAATTAAGCCGATCATTAGCGGCTAGAGACGGGTGCATGCACCCGACAGGAGAAACAGAAGGTGGGAGACAAAGCCGTTCGCTATTTTGGACTCCACAGCGGATTCACAGAGCTTCTCCAAATTTTGTAATAATTTTGATGCTGCTGGGCGCTGGCTACTGGCTACTAGAGCTGTCACGGTTCCAGTTTGGTTCTGGTTCTTCTAAAACCATGAACTGAACCGCTAAGGTAACGGTTTTTCAAGTTAGAACCAAAACCTTATATGGTTTGACCGGTTCCGGTTCTGGTTCCGGTTCCATCATAATTTTTGGAACCATCGTGTCAACGGTTCCGGTTCCGGTTTAACGAGAACCAAAACCAAACCGGTCACTAACGGTTCGGTCCGGTTCTATGCGGTTCGGTCCGGTTCCAATCGGTTCCAACTAAAACAAAATTTAACAGAATGAAATAAAAGCGCTCTGCAAAAAAACTCAAAACACCTTCAAAATGTAAATAATTAAGTTGCACACTGTTCGACGATCTTTTCCACGATTGGTGGGCTAGTATATGTCGCCTTTTCATTGGTGGAGGTTTTTGACCATGAAAAGATATGCACACCTATACCTATACAGATCTTCAATTTTTGACCAAAATCTAGACTTTGAATTGATATGGATATACATACACAGTAGCATAAAACTACATATCACAATAATCCGAAATTCCAGACATTATGTTTACTGTTATTTAGTTTTTGGTAATAGATTTCTAAGGGTGTGCAAGCTCTGAATACTATCATTCATTAAATTGCAACTATTAATGTTTGATCAAGAGTTTTATTAGCATATTCATAAATTACTGACTCGGGCGGAGAGATTATTTTATATGCATGCATTATACTAATTATCTCTTGTTGTAGTAATCTAAATAACATATAATTTTGTATGCTAACGGGATATGCTAGCGCCGTAGAGTTCATAAAGAAAATACATGTCAACTGTTGCGAACATCCGCTATCATGAAGCATGAGCTCGGAACAAACGACAGTATAAATTTTTGGCACTTCAGTAACCGTTTATTCGAGCTCTATTTCATTTGTTTTTTCTTAAATTAATTTGACTAATTAGAAAAGTTAATCTTACATATTGCTCCAATGAAGATTATTAGATTTTAAATAAGACGATCTTTCATCCGTCATCACTACATTCAGTGTTTTGTAATTATCCTAAATTTTTGATAATACAATTGCGTAGCGACGCACCTTAATTTTTTAACATAAATATTATAGATAGATTATAAAATTATAACAATGTTATAATAAAATTAATAATAATAAACGGGTTGCGGTTCAGTTCTACTTCGGTCCGGTTCGGATCGGGTCGTAAAATCTTGAAACCGCTTGAGACTTGTATGTTGCGGTTCCGGTTCCGGTCCGGATAAAAAATGTAAGAACCACACCCAAACCAAAGTTATTCACGGTTCCAAAATTCAAACCAGAACCTGAATAATTTGCAAACGGTTCTGTCTGGTTCTTTGCGGTTCCAGTTCGATTCAGGTTCGGTTTACGGTTTTCGGTTTTAAGTGACAGCTCTACTGGCTACAGCAAGTGGATGACACCCTCCGTTCTTTTGCTCTTGTTTCATTTATTCACCTGGACCCTATCATTATTATATATTATTATTAATTTATTATTATAGTTTATTAATAATTACTTTAGACAAATATTGATCTTCCAATTGTCTATACTATATAACCAAAAAAAAAAAAAATCTTCGCCAAACCATGTAAAGTTGCGTCCCGTTGAAAGTATCCCAGCCGTCTGCTCTTCTGCGAATCACGCCACTAATAGAGCACTCGTAAAGAAAAACATAACTCAAGCCAATTGCCGCCGCCGGTGGCCTGCCCGGCCCTATCTGCGGGTTTGCCAGACCCAGGCGAACCTGCTGGGGGTTGTCCGGCGGCGAGCAGGACAAGGCCACCGCCAGCAGTGACCCCGCCCGTGAGACCCAGTTTAGGGGGCCGGGCAGGCCGTCGAAGGCAATGCCGGCGGCGGAGAAACCTTCACGATCTCAGCCTTTCGCCCAACTTTTTGATTCGCCGGCAGTGGAGAATCCTTCCTAATTGAGGCCTCCGCCGCGGCGGGTTCGCCGGACCCCGTCGAACCAGTCTGAGGTTGTTCGGCGGCGAGCGGGCAGGGGCCACCGCCAGCTGCCCGCGCGCCGCCGAAAAATCCTCGACGGGTTTGCCGGGGTACAGTGAACCCGCTGGTGAGGGTCGGGCAGGCCTCTGACGGCGTCAAACACTTCACGAGAAGACAGAGAGGGGTGGCGGGACCGCGGGAGAGGGCGGCGTGAATGGAGGAGTAGGAGAGGGTTGCATGGAGTGGAGGAGATTAATTAAAATAAAAAATTAGGACATAATAAAATTTAATATAATTTTAAAATATATTAAAATAATATAAAAAATCATAAAAAATATATTATAAAAAAATAAAAAAAATAATATATACAAATAATTTTATAATAATATATAAAAATAATCTACATAAATGAAAAACAAAATTGAAAAATTGAAAAAAATAACTGGGGGCTTGCAAAGTCTGCTGTGGATAGGTGAAATCCGCCGCTAGCAGTTGAGATATTGTCGCGCGGGACACCGGAAGCCCCCGTACACTCACTCGTAAGAAATTATAAAAATACTTTTAATACGTAGACAAGGGACCCTAGCTTTAAGGGTTCATTCATCCTCTTAAAGACGACTTATGCTCAATTAATTTCATTCATGTTTATGTTCAAAATTAGTATTTTTTTTATCTTGATAGAGCCGTAGAGGTCATAATAGTTATCATGTCAATGATACATTTTATGATAGCGGTGTCTGTCTGAACTCGCGGGAGCAATGACACCCTCGTCAAATGGAGCCTATGCCCATAGTAAATATTTAAGGACAAACTTAAAGAAAAATGTTTACAAACTATATCATGACATGGAGATCATGAGTTCAATTATCATCATGTGTACGCATTGTCTATTTATTTAATAGTTTATTTTTTGATTAATTATTGTTTAATGATATGATTATTGATGCTTAATATTCTCAATGTAACTATGCTTGTACATTTATTACCCAAAAAAACTATACCTTATACACTAATTCCATCTTAATGGAATGACATATAATAAAAAGTCAAAACAAATGAATTCAAATGGTCAACTCAGGTGAGAAACAAAATATAGGTTTTTGAAACAAGTCAACTCAGGACAAATTTAAGAAACAAGTGAATATTCTTATTGAAAAAATGTATTTCTTCCAAATCTCAATTGCATTTTATTTTGCACTTCCATTTTGTAAGTTTGACAAATTCAATGACATTATGTTGTCATATTGTCTAAGTAGCTTTTTGTGAATAATATTTGGCATCTCAGGGTAACAATGTAATTAATTACAATATCTCAGATTCTCAAATAATTGTTTATTATAGCAGCTTAAGGCTCTGGGCGGTCGTGAACGCATGAGTTAAAATGTCATTTGTTAACGATCACCTAACAAACATCATCTGTTTAAACATAAAAGAGGATAAAATTTCTTAGGTGGACATAACAAATGACAATTTAACTCTCATGTTCATGACCACTATCACCGTGCAAAACAGAGCCTAAGAGATGTGTGTTCATTCACGATCATCACAAAGTTTCTCCCTCTTAGGGCTGAGCATATTATTCAAAACTCGAAAATCGCTCGAAAATCGTTCGAAAATTGAGCCAAATCGGAATCGATTAAAATTGATTCGACTCAATTTGAGTCGATTCAATTTGATTCGAATCTGATTTCGAGTCGATTACGAGGCAGCCCTGAATCACTCGAAATATGATTCGAATCAGTTCGAATTAATTTAAAAAATTATGTATTTATTAATATATTCTTATTTTAAGATTAAAAATAACAAAATTTAAACTTAAATAAAAAATGAAGACTTTAATTGTTTCATTTGCTAAATTTATAGTTTGCCCAATTTTATTTTGAGCAAACTAGGAATAAAACGAAAAATTGCTAAATTTCTAGCCGACTTGATTCGATTTTGAGCCGACTCGATTCGATTTTGAGCCGACTCGATTCGATTTCGAGACAACTCGATTCGATTTCGAGCCAACTCAGAATCGAGCCATTTCGAGTCGAGTCGAGTCGACTCGAAATCAATTTCGATTTCGAGCGGAGTTCGAGTCGAAAATTTCGATATCGAGCCGAGCCAAAATCGCTCAAACTCGACTCGATATCTGTCCTACTCCCTCTATATATAATGGTTATTTTAATAATATGTTTAATTATATTTATATTTGTATAATTTATTTTATTTTTAAATTTAGAGCATTGTTAAGAGCACACATAATTTAGATATTAGCACACCAGAAATCAAAATAACTCCTACTTTTAGGTTTTTCATAACCCATAGAAGCACACCCGCCGGCCCCTGTGCGAAATCCCGTAACCCCGACTCGCGGCATGCCCTAGCGATTTCCGTCCTCTTGCTCTTGACGCCACCGGCCGCCGACTCCACTGGCCTCCGATTTTCCGACGCCACGGTTGCTCGCCGGCCTGGTATCGTTCCGACGTCGCTGCTGCTTGGTGTTCCGACGCCTCTGCTACTCGCTGGCCTCGTATTGTTCCGGCGTCGCTGCTGCTCGGTGTTCCAACGCCTCTGCTACTCGTCGGCCTCGTATTGTTCCGGCGTCGCTGCTGCTCGGTGTTCCGACGCTGATGCTGCTCGCCGGCCTGGTTCTGTTCCGACTACTGTTGCTGCTCGCCGACGTGGTACTGTTCTGATTTCTGTTGCTGCTCGCCGGCGTGGTACTGTTCCGACGGCACTGCATGTGAAGCTCTTTCTGATTTCTAATGCATACTTGTTTGTGGATTGGATTCGTATGAGGAAATCTGCAAGAGGAAAAACATCATGTACATTTTCCGGCCTAATCATTATTTACTAAGCTCATATTAGAAATATCCATGGAGTCTCACTAGGTTTAATATCAACCTTATAATCGTTATTTACTAAGAGATTATTGCGATACATTACTCCGTTATCTAAAGCAGTACTCCCTAAATTTTAAACTCAAATTTCATAAAGCCTCACTTTATGTATATGCTCCCATTTGGGCCCTTGAGCAATGGAATCAGGGTATTGTTTTCTCGAGACAGGTATTGTTTATCAAGACTGAAAGCTGCAGTTTTCATACGAAAACAGCTTGCCATTTTGATAAACTGCAATGCAGTTTATCTACAAAACTGAACATTGCAAATGCTTGCGGCTTGCAAAACTGCAGCATGTAGTTGTGATGCTTCCAGCTTCCAATTTATCGAAATGGCAAACTGCAGTTTTATAGAAAAGCAGCTTGGAATTTTAATAAACTGCAATCATAATTGATGTGTTCTCTTTTTGTTTAAGTTTGGCTTGTTGTAGAATCCAGTAATCATAATTGATGTGTTCTTGTTTTACATTTTCCCTGTTTGCTTTGCGGTACGATAAATCTTGATCATTTAATCATTCCTATAGTTAACAGTTCTATTATCTCTGGATTTCAGGGTTGTTTATGTTTGTTCATGATGAGCTGTAATCAAGAGATAGTTAAATTTGATGAGTTAATTAATTATACAAATACAGATGTTGGGCACGAATTCATCACAGACACCGTGTTTCCAAGCAAGGAAAATTTAATTGCTTGGGTCTGAACGGTTGCGAGAAGAATAGGGTTTGTGGTTACAATCCAAAGGGCTGATAAAATCACTGCACGTGCTAAACCAAGGGTAATGCTGGGTTGTGATAGAAGTGGGTTTACTCGTGAAAATCAACGTGGCAAAGGATTTGTTAAAAAAAATTTAAGGAAAACAAGCTCCAAACGTTGTGGATGCCCTTTCTCTTTAGTTGGTTAGATTCAAATTTGGATGAATGGAGGTTGCAGGTTAAATGTGGAACGCATAATCATACATTTGCACATCTTGAGGCGCACGCTTACGCTGGGAGGCTAGATGAAAATGAACAAAAAGTGGTGGAGGAAATGTACACATCTGGTGTCAAACCCAGGAAAATATTATCAGTCTTGCAGAAAAGAAATCCGAGTAGCAGTACGGTGATGAGGACTATATATAATGAAAAAGTCAGTCTATTTAATAAGCAATTAGATGGTGCTACGCCAATTCAGTATCTCTACAAAAACATTTCTGAAGCAGGGTATATCAGTTATAATCGGGTTCATGAAAGTAGCCAAAAAATGGAGTTTTTATTTTTTGCTCATCCAGTTTCCGTGCAATTATCTAACTTATTTCCGGATGTTTTTATGCTTGACTGTACTTATAAGACCAACCGGTACAAGATGCCTTTGCTATCTATTGTGGGGCTGACCTCGACAAATATGTCATTTTTTTCCTCCTTTATTTTCATGTGCAATGAAACCGAAAGTAGTTATATATGGGCTCTTAAAGCATTTAAGAGTGCATTACATGAAAGTGCAACACCAGGAGTTATTGTAATAGATCGAGAAATTGCGTTGTAGAACGCTATCAAGTTTGTTTTTCCCACTACGAAAATACTTTTATGTCAGTTACATATTAACAGAAATGTTTTAGCACATTGAAAAAAATATTTCAAACAAGGCAAGGAGTTCGATACATTTTTAGCAGATTGGCAAAGAGTTGTGACCTCTCCTACAGTTTATGATTTCAACGAAAGCTTGAATGCAATGTTCACAAGTTATGCTGAAAAATATGCGGAGGTTATGCAGTATCTTGTTAGTACATGGATTGAGCCGTACAAAGAGTCCTTCATTTCAGCCTGAGTTGATAAGTTTTTGCACTTGAGCAATTGCACAACAAATCGAGTGGAAAGTGGTCACAGTCAGCTCAAAAGATTCCTTGAAGTGTCAATAGGAAACTTGACTACTAGTTGGAAAACGTTTAATCAAATGATCAATCTTCAACACACCGAGATCAAACGATCATTTGGTCAAAGTTCCATTCAAGTAAATACTGGTTTTAGAGGATCTTTGTATACGGAATTGCTGGAAAATATTTCTGTTGCTGCTTTAGAGATCATTAAAAAAGAGGAGAATTGTGTTAAGTCTGGGCAACCTAGCCCATCAACATGCACTCATAAAAATTCGTAATACTATGGGTTTGTCTTGTGGCCACGAGTTATTTTCGTACTTGAGCAGTTCCAATGCTTTTCCTTTATGGATGATACATAGACATTGGAAGCAGTTGAGGTTGGAGGATCATACACATGACACGTTTGAGGTCAAGGAGGAGAACGAGTCAGTGCATGATATACAGAAGGAGTTGGATGAGATATTGCAAAAGTACAATAATTCAACACCAATCCAGAAGCATGAACTGAAACGAAAATTGCGTGAGCTATGAGATCCTACAACAAGCCAAACTTTAGAACCTTCACTTCCAAACCGACTAAAAGGGCGGCCGAAGGGAAGCTTGAACAAGGCAAGAAAAGACTTCAAATCAACAAAAAGAGAACCGTCACTTTTTGAACATGTACTAAAGGAAGAGCAAAAGTACGACAAGATGGATGATGAGAAGAAGGATAATCCAACATCTAAAAGATTTCTTCAAAGTATTCGTAAGGAACTGTCATCTTACATTTCAAAATATATCATCAATGTCATAGATATGAGAGGTGATGGGCATTGCGGCTACAGAGCCATAAGTCATGCATTAAATATGGGTCAAAACTGGCTACAAATACGTAAAGATTTGTTATTAGAAATGACCAAGAACGAGTCAGCATACACACAAATATTCGGAGATGCAAGACGATTAGAGTTGCAAGAGTCTCTACATTGTGACATAACTCCCGCGCCGCTAGCAAACTGGATGACAATGCCAGACATTGGATTGGTAATTGCATCACGTTACAACGTCGCATTGGTTCATTTTTCAAAATATCAGTCAATCACTTTTCTTCCACTACATTCTGCACCTCCACCTAACCGCATGTCGATTTATATTGGATTCGTTAACAACAATCATTTTGTTCGTTTGTTGATGAAAGAAGATTGTCCTCTACCTCCAATATTCACTCCATGGTTACGATATCATGAAGACATTGCAGGTGCATGGAATATAAAAAAACAACATGATGACGAAACGGTGTGTAGAATTTATTTAGCCTCATCACAAATGTTCCGGTTAATTCACTTATTTAACTAACATTTTCACTTGGTAGACCTTGCAGGTTAATCTGCGTTTAGAAAAGCTTGATGGTGATTTAATTAATTTGGGCGATAATTAAAAATGTGTGTAATAATTACTTCGCTTCAGTACAAATGTTATTGTTAAAAACCACTAAAATTGTATTTTATTTGCTTATTTATTGCAGGTTAGATTACAGGTCAAGTACAATATAAAAATGAGAAAACTTTTGTTCAGACAATGTATCATGCAGTCATAGTGTTGATGTTTTGTATTTTGGGTTGCTTAAGTTTTAGATAAATGAACTTATCATGTCATTTTGTTTCAATTTCATTTTGGGATAATACAATTATGCTCATTAAAAGAACTTTTTTTGCTCATTTGAAGAATTGTTTTTTAAAAAATCAAGTTGGTGTGCTCATAAAAAGTTGAGCTGCAAATAAAATTTTGTGGTGTGCCAATATCAATAGTGTGCTAATATCCTAAATAGATGTGCTCCTAACAACGCTCTAAATTTATTATTTGTTATATTACATTATTATCTCATATTATTTTATAATGACTATTTGAATACTTTATCATAAATGCGGCTATGTATAAGATTGCGGTATACAAAGTACAATGATAGAGCAAAGGGTATATTAGTCATTACAGATGAAGGTAGTTTCTTGAACTGGACACCCCTTATTACTTACTTCCTGATCCTCTGCTCTTCCAGGAAATGGCTTCAGCGCACTCTGTAGTGATTGCTTTGTAGGGCCGAAGTCACGGAGAGCATTGCTGAGTGACCCTGTCGACGGGAATCTAGGGTTCCGGCGAAGTAAGACCTTGTCGAGGCTCGATTCCAGGGTCTTAGAATCTTGATCATGCTCAATGGAGTTCGATTTCTGAGGCAAGGGCTTTGATCATGGTGGCTTGCTCTCAGCCATCGGATCCACAAGGTGTTGTCTCGCAGTCATAGCCGGCGTCTTCGAAGTTATAGTGGTATGCCGACATCGATTCTTCACTGCTCTTCTCTTCTGTGCGTCTCCTCGTTTCGTCAATCTCCTGCGAAGTTTTGGTGTTATTATTATTTTTTTGTGGATGAGGGTTTTCCTTTATTTTTGGGTACCGGTCACCATCTGAAATGATAATCTATTTGGAATTTGTCATTTGTGCGGTTGTTCCTGTTCTTCAGCGCTTTTGATTAGATCTAATTTGTAACTTGAATGATCTGTTGACTGTGTGGTGCTCCCAATTTGTTCGCGGTTGCCGGATTCTAGAGGAGTTAGTCGCTCGATTTCTGCTAGATTTATCTCCGACTTGTGTATTTCATGGGGGGTTTTTATGAAGATCTATAATGATTTTTTTTTTTTTGCAGAATTTAATTCACGATTGGTACTAGTTTTCATTATATGATGGAAACTACTGAAGGTATTAAAATGGGGTGTTCTAACGATGACTTTGAAAAAATTCCGACCACTAATGGCCCTGATGTTTCCGAAGAGAATGGGAACGACGCCTCACAAGAAAATGGCTCCCTGGAAGATCAAAGACAATCTCAAGATGACAAAGTGATTTCTGTAAACAAAACTTCTGGTTTATTCAAGGTTTACTATCTGAACTGTGTTTCTGTGTATGATATGTGTGTTTATCGTGATTCTAAGTTGAGCTCTTTGATATGAAGAAATCTGGAGCTGTTCAGGGAAATAATTTCAACAACTCCAAAGCACAGAAGGGTGGATCTGGTCGGAATGGGTCCGCCATCCTGTCCAAGAATCCAAAGACCAAACTTACTCAGAGCCTTTCTTTTCCTGCCAAAAGTTTTCCTCCAAGTGGCCTGAGAAAGAGCACAGCAGATTTAAAGCAGACAAACAACAGCACCAAAGCAAATGGTTCAGAGATTATAACTACTGGTTTGAAGATTGCTATTGAATGCTGTAATTTAGCTTCTTCACCCTCGTGCGAACTTAATTCTGTGGATAATTTGCAGCCCGTCCCACTGCGAGGAAAGTTAGTACTGTGGCCGCGGGAAGCACGCGGCGGCTGTTGGTAAGTCTCTTAAATGTATGTGAAGATGAATTCTTTCACACAAGTATTTTCTAGGGTACTGATTCTACTCAAATTATACCTCTGGTAGCCTGTGAACCCTGGTTTAGTTGATGATGGCACTTCCTCTGAAGGCACACAGTAAGTTCTTATTTCTGTATTTGATTTACAGTGTTCCTTAGTGTTTCCTTAATCTCCCTGAGTGTTGGCTAGATATCCTGCAACTTTAATCCCTTTATTATGAAAAATAAACACACACATACACACACTTGCAGTTGGCACGGGGTTATGCACGTGCCATACTGCTGTTGGTTGCGACCGGGTTTGCACGTTTTTGGGTTGTTTTTGGTGTGCATGAAGACATGAACTACGTCATTAATTATGATTAAAAATTGTTTTAATACGCCTCTCTGAAGTGGATTCTCTACCCCACTATCTGTCATTCTCCTTCTGTCATTTTTTATCTAAATTATGAACGATTGAATGTTTTTATTTTTAATAATGAACTGTGTAGATGATTTTGATGGTGCAACACATTACAAGCGAAGCATTTCCTTAGAAGTAGTGTAGATATACGCACATTGCATGGTTTTGATCTTTTTATGACAAATGGAATAGTTTCAACTTCTGCCATTTAGTTTGAGCTTGATTAACCACGTACGAGGTCTTGCAGATAATTTGAATAAAGGAAGTCTGATGGCTCCATCCATTTGGCCAAGTCATTGACAGGGAAGTTTTACTGTGATAAAACTAAGATTTTATGAGGGATGTGTTGTGGAAGTAGGAGAGAGATTGTGAGATGTGGGGTTAATTTAAAAGGTTGAATTTTCAAACTCCTCAAAACTCACTTGAAATCCCTAACAACATTTTTTGGGTATCACTTTAATTTTGAGTTAACTTGGAATCAATTTTGAGAGAACTCAAAGTCAGTTGAAGTCAAGTCTAATCCCAGTTAACTCTAAATTAAATCAATTTTGGCTGAAATTGAATTTGATATTATTAAGTTAAAGTTGTGACTTTTACCTCTCGTCGCTCTTTGTAGAAAATATTATATTATAAATGTAGCGAGAGTATCAACCATCCAAAACATGCTAGTGGAAGCCAAACTTATGATTTGGCATGTACAATAGATGAAAGGTGACAATGTGGCAATATTATTTAAGACTTAAAATTTTTAAATCAATTAATAATCTTCCGTGAACTCATTGCTTGAAAAAATGCGAGCTATTTTTGAGCCTAATCGGTTTGCTTGAAATTTAAGTGGAATTAGTTAGAATTCTATACATATATCTAACTATTATGGATACACATATAACTAATAAACATTCATATCTATAACCAGTATTCATACATATACATGAGGTTTTAAACACCGTATCAAGAATTGAAGCTATGGAAGGAGTAGTTCATGGCTTAGAGATTCAATTCTAGCCGTGATACTATGTTATTAAAGGCACAAAGCGGTCCTGGAGCCTATGCGCAAGGCGCATGGGCGTCCCTGATGAAACCGTCACCATAACAACACACTGAAATTAATGGCAACCATGAATAATGAGATACAGAATAAAAATAAAAAGAACTAATAAAAAATATAAAAAGTGCAAATATTTGTTACTTACCAATTCTATATCAACTAATCATCCTCAAAAAAGACCGTCTTAGTCATCATCTCTACTGTCATTATAAACCGGATGCACGAGGGACATGGTTGCCCGTGAAGCCTGCAAGGTGCGCCTTCACCCGCACCTGGGCTATCTCGCCCGCCTCTGCCTAACAGAGGTGTGTCCCCATGCGTCTGATATGCCCGGCGCTTGAGGCGCACCTTTAATAACCTAGTCGTGAACGCATAGCAAGTATTAGAATTATTTAAATGATGTAATTTTCGAAGTGTCATTGATATAACAAAAATCAAGTGTGCTTATATTTGCGTTATAATGTTATGTACAACACTATTTTTGATTCTTCATATGAATTGGTTTCTCACCAAACAAATAACCTGAAAGTATGTTCATAAAAAGTTAATACCTTAAATGTATTCGTGTTCTAGTATTTTCAATCCCTTCAAAACCTTTTTTCCATTAAAATATATAAGCGATAAGAATCAAATAGAAAATATGAAAAAGTCAGTATCAATTAAAAGATATCATAAGAATGCAGTGTTTTTTTTGAAACTTAGGATCTATTTGTTTGGGCGTTTCGCTTCTCCGTTTTGAGCAAACGCCGCCGGAAGGAGGGTAAACAAATGAACCTCTGGCGGCGTTTGCTCCGTTTCCACCCGCCCGTCCGCCTTGAGAAACGCCCCAAAAAGCTCTGTTTTGAGCAGCCACCTCCCCCTCCGTTTCGAACATTCCGTTTCCACCCGCCGAATCGATCCGCCACCGCCGAACCAAATGGAGCCTTAGTAACTTCAAATTGATCTAAAAAATGATCATCAATCATCAAATTTCATATTACCTCCAAAATATTCATCTGCAGAACTTCCAACTTGGCAACTTCCAAGTAATCACAATTTATATAGAAAAATTGAAAGGCACCAATATGGCTATATCACAAAAAAAGTGAAATGAAAAACCTTTCACATGAACAAGGCATGTGACAAGCAAGCTATAAAAATGGCACAATTGAAATTTGAATCAATTTTTTTTTTTTGGATTTTGTTAAAGAGTCTTTTTATTCGCAAAGAAATAATATCAATAACTCCAAAATTATGGTAGCAGTACATTTTACTATTTCTCTTAACCTCTTGAAATTATGCTTAAACTTTTCAAAATATTAACTTTATTATAAAATTAATGGTAGACGAGTGGAGGCTGAAGTTTGAGGGAAAATAGTTGTGGACATTAGTGCCTGTATTGGAGAGGACATCACTAATGGCCATTGTAGTTGGTGCTGTGAGCGAATGTGAGAGAGACAACGGGATGTCGTTTAAATTTCGAATAATTGCAGATATACAACAGTCATCGATGGTTGTTGTCTGTGAAATGCTAGATGTGAAACTTGAGTGCTCATCGAAGGTTGAAGTGACAGATACGAAAAGAGCAACTCGTGATTTTGAGAACAAATGTTGGTGTGAAATTTTGAATGCACAGGAGTAGTGAACTACACGTGCAACCATGGCCCTCGGATGAAAAATTGAAGTTATCAACACCATTGATGTGCTCAAGTGTCTGTCTACCTTTGTTATATTTTGTGTTATGTTTTATTTTATGCACTTGTTTCTTCTTCTATGCCATTGACTCATGAGTCACTCATGTGTTTCATGAATCTATCTATTTTAAGTTTGAGTTAACCTAAATCACTTTCCATTGATTCAACTTTACCAAAACCCCACACAATTAACAATTTAACTTCCATGTCCCTTTATTTGACATGCCACATCACATATGGTCCACCATCCACCCCACTTGCACTAAATCTACCAACTCACAATTGGACAAGATCATCACCTTCACCTCATTTGGACTCAGTCAAGCCTACTTCCCCTTAACAAAGGCCACTCGCCCACTCATTCCTCCATGCCAACTAACGACTTCCCCTTACTGTGCCAACCTACAACTCCTCTTGCCTTCTCCCTTCGGTTTCCAAGTTAGTAATTTGTGATTAAAGAACCTTGTCTTCTGGTGGAGTTACTTTGTGATCAAAGAAATTGGCCTATGCTTTTTGAGAGAAATTTTTAATCTGGATGCTCTTTCCCTTTTGGTAAAATACTTTCATGAGTGTGAGCGTGCAACCCCTTAGTTTGACCACTAAGGAGGAGGAATGTGTCAATCTAGGCAAGGTTTCTGTTGCTACCATTTTGGTTATTTCATTTAACATGCAGCAAGTATCTTTGCTACTCAAATTTTCTTTTGAAAGCTTATTTCTTTTCTCCTTGTGTTTCTGCGGGTTTTTTTTGTGTTAGAACTTTCCAAGATACATAATTGTTAATATCCCAGTTACTTGTAAGGATTAATGTCTTTCTATATCTTGTTATTCTAAAACAAAGATGTTGAACGTTGTAGAGAAATGGTCCCAAACCTTATGAACACTTTTCCATATATTAAAAACAAGTATGAGAACATATATATAGGAGAGGAGAGAGGAGAAGGGTCCTATACAAGAGATGTGAGACTAAAGCAAGAGAGAATAAAATGGGCCAAATTAATGGGTCTTTACAATATATCCTATTTCTCTAACACTCCCCCGCAAGCTGGAGCATACAAATCGTAGGCACCAAGCTTGGATAAGAACTGATGGTACAAATGTCGGGGCAATGCCTTGGTGAGGATGTCAGCAACTTGCTTAGAAGCGGGAACATGCTCTAGCTCTAACTTCTTTAACTAAACCTTTTCACGGATGAAGTGACAATCAACTTCAATGTGTTTGGTCCTTTCATGAAAAACTGGGTTCTTCACAATATGGATTGCGGCCTGACTATCGCAAAGTAGAACAGTTTGCGAGGATAAGGTGACTCCTAGATCACCAAGAAGAGCCTCTAGCCAAGTGAGTTCAAAAACAACGACGACCATTGCACGATACTCAGCTTCAGCAGAATAGTGAGCAACAACAAATTGTTTCTTGCTGCGCCAAGTAATGAGATTCCCTCCAAAGTAGGTACAAAAACCCGTAGTAGAGCGTCGATCATCCAGGAGCCCGCATAGTCCGCATCAGAATATGCAACAAGATGGTTTATATACCAACCCTTGTCCTGGTGCATTCTTCAGGTATCTGAGGATCCGTTCCACTGCTTGTAAATGAGAGCCTCGAGGAGCATGCATATACCGACTGACTACTCCGACAGCAAATGAGATGTCAGGTCTTGTAACTGTCAGATATATCAGTTTTCCTACAAGTCGTCGATAATACTCAGGATTTGAAAGCAGATCATCAGAGTCAGACCCATGGGCACATAGCTTGTGATTGGCATCCATCGGTGTGTCCACAGTTTACACCCAGAGTAGCCAGCATTACGGAGAAGGTTAAGGCAATACTTCCGTTGGGATAGGACAAGCCCATCAAGACGTCTTGCGATTTCAAGGCCAAGGAGGTATCGAAGGTTGCCCAGATCTTTTGTTTGGAAAACAGAGCTAAGATGTTGTTTGACCTCTAGTATCCCTTTTGAGTCATCGCCTGTGATTAGGATGTCATCAACATATACCAAAAGGAGAATCGTGCCTGTTGTTCTATGTCGAGTGAACAGAGAGAAGTCTGCCGAGCTCCGAGTAAAACCAACCGCCTGAACAGCTTTACTGAACTTATCGAGCCATGCCCGCGGGGATTGTTTGAGACCATAAATAGATTTTTTAAGATGACAAGCTCTGGACTCCCCCGTGGTCTCAAACCCGGGAGGTTGTTGCATATAGACGGTTTCTTGTAGGTCGCCATTGAGAAACACATTCTTGATATCGAGTTGGTGCAAGGGCCACCGACAATGCACAACGACAGAGAGAAGGACACAAACCGTGTTGAGCTTGGCGATCGGAGAGAAGGTCTCCTCATAGTCGAGACCGTGTTGTTGAGTAAAGCCACGAGCCACCAGTCTGGCCTTAAGACGGTCAACCGTCCCATCGGAAGCATGCTTGATGACAAATACCCATTTGCAACTAACTGTAGTCTGCCCAGGCGGTAGAGGGACCAGATCCCAAGTCTGATTCGCCCAAAGGGCGCGCATTTCTTCATCCATGGCAGCACGCCAACTTGGATGTTGCAAAGCCTCCTGCACAGAAGTAGGAACAGAAATAAAGGACAATGAAGTAGCAAAGGTGTGAAGGGTCGGGGACATGCGATGTAACGAGACATAATTCGCCATGGGATGAGCTGTGGAGATAGACATCGAATCAGCAGGCCGCGAAATCACTTCGGTAGAGGGAGGCCGTGGCAGGGCATGAGAGCTCGGAGGACGACGAGAGTACACCTGGATGACAGGCGGCGTAGGACGGATTGGCGGGGGGGGGGGGGGGTAGGTGTTGGAAGTAAAGGGGGGGAAGGAGACGTAACAGGTACGACGGGCCGAATTATAAGAGGAGGAAGAAACAGATCTGTAGAGATGGTATGAAAAGGGTTGATCTTCCCAAAAGGTGACATCAGAAGAGATGATTAGTTTACCGTCGGCAGGAGAATAACAAACATATCTTTTTTGGGTGCGGGAGTAGCCAACAAACATCACCTTGGTTGCTCGGGGAGCGAGCTTGTCAGTGGGCGGAGCCAGGTTATGAACATAGCATGTGCATCCAAAGACTCGGGGCGTGAGAGAAAACAGAGTCTCAGAAGGAAAGAGAAGAGTGACAGGAGCCACGAAGTTCAAGGTGGATGGGGGCATGCGGTTGATGAGATGACAAACGGTAGAGACGACAAAGTTCCAATAGAGAGGTGGAACTTGCATCTGAAACATGAGAGAGCGGGTGACCTCGAGAAGGTGCCGATTCTTCCGCTCGGCGCCGCCGTTCTGTTGAGTAGTATATGCACACGAGGTCTGATGAACAATACCAAACTCGGTGCAGATATTAGAGAAGGTGCGGCCCGTATACTCGCGCGCATTATCGGTACGAAAAATTTTGACGCATGTAGAAAACTGAGTACGAATCTCTACCAGAAAGGCACGGAAAGTGGAGGGTAGTTCAGTACGATCTCGAAGTAAATATAACCAGGTAACACGTGAGTAGTCATCGATAAATGTGACAAAATACTGATAGCCAAAAACACTCGAGAGCTTATATGACCCCCAAATATCAGAATGGACTAAGGAGAAGGGGACATCGCACCGAGTACTAGGGGAGGTAAAGGAGACACGATGTTGTTTGCCATAAATGCAAGACTCACACCGAAACTCAGAAAGGGAAACATCAGGAAGAGATTTCTGGAGAATTGGAAGAGGAGCATGCCCAAGACGACGATGCCAGTCAACAGAAGAGATGGTGGAGAGAGCGGTGGGAGAAGGGGAACCGAAAATGTAGAGCCCATTGAACAGCCGCCCGGTACCGAGGATGTTCCGCGTCTTGCGATCCTGCACAACATAAGAGGTTGAAGAGAAGGTTATGTCGTAATTGAGGTCGTGAATTAGACGACTAATAGAGAGAAGATTAAAAGGAGAGCTAGGAATATGAGGGACAGATCGAAGGGTAATAGAGGAAGTAAGAGGGATGTCAGCGGATCCAGAGACGGTAGTGGTATCCCCATTTGCAACAGTGATGAACTTAGGATGCACGGAGGCCAGGTAGTGTGGAGGCTGTAGTGGGGTAATGTGGTGCATCACACCGAAGTCCAAAATCCATGAGGAACTATGTACAAAACAGGAGCTTCCGCTATCAAAGATAGACACCATAGAACCAAGTGGTGGGGTGATCAGTGTGGAAGAGGCACACATCCTTATAGGGGTCGCCAAAGACCAGGCCGCAGAGGCCGCAGCAGGAGCACCAAGCAGAGGCCGCAGCAAGGCCGCAGAGGCCGCAACAAGGACCAAGTAGAAGCCGAGCTCGCAGCGAGAACCAGGCCGCAAGAGAAGCCGAGGCTGCAGCAAGAACCAGGCCGCAAGGAACTGGTGTAGTCGGCAGCGAGTAGAGAGGGGAGGCCGCAAGTGCAGGAAGGGAGCTCGCCGATTGAAGAGAGGTAGCAGACAAAGCAGTTAGTGAGCAGGGAGACCGCAACGGAGAGGAGCAGCGTGCAGGCCGCAACGGCTAGAAGTAGAAGGCAGAGATCGCAGCGGACTGGGGCAGGCCGCAACGGACTGGAGTAGAGAGCAGACCGCAGCGGATTTGAAGTAGAAGGCAGGCCGCACCAGAGCAGAGGAGAGCTCGCAGCGGACTGGAGGACAGCCCACGCAGCGAGCTGAGCAGGTCACAGCAAACCCGTGGCGGGCTGAAGAAGAGACCGCGAGGATGAAGAATCCATGCAGCAAGGGAGAAGAGGAGCGCGCAACAGACAAGAGAGAGTCCGCAGCGGACAGGAGAGATGAGCTCGAGCCCGCAGCAGACAAGAGCAGTCCGCAAGAGACTGCGGATAGGGAGTAGAGAGGAGCAGTCCGCGGGCAAAGAGGCTCGAGCGGATAGAAGAAGAGCGTGCAGCGGACATGAAGGAAAGCCCGCAGTGGATAGAAGAGGTGGACCCCACAGGTCAGAGCAGAAGATGGCTATAAGAAGCCCGAGGAGGGTGGAACCACAGAGAGAGAGCGAGAGAAGAGAGGCGGATGCAGAGGGGCAGTCCGCAGAAGGCATGCAGATAGGAGAAAAATTGTCCGCAGGAGATCGGAGCAGACAAAAAGGCAGGCCGCAGGGGAAGGCGGGCTGGGCGAGCTGGGCGGTTTGAAGACAAGGGAAGACCGCAGCTAGAGCCAGAGGACCGCTGGCTCTGATACCATGTAGAGAAATGGTCCCAAACCTTATGAACACTTTTCCATATATTAAAAACAAGTATGAGAACATATATATAAGAGAGGAGAAGAGTCCTATACAAGAGATGTGGGACCAAAGAAAGAGAGAATAAAATGTGCCAAATTAATTGGCCTTTACAATATATCCTATTTCTCTAACAAACCTCATTATCAAATCTCATGTCTACATTTCCCATGCCATTTTCTTTAATCAGCTGCATCAAATTGATGTAAGAGCAATTTCTCAAGGAGAATACTTATTTGATTAATGATTTTTGAATTACTATTTTTCTGATTATATTTTGAATTTTCAAACTTCTAAAAATAGCAAATAAAAATGTAGATGTATTTTTTTATTGTGATTTCTCAATTCTCTCGTGAACCACTTATAACATTTTCAACCTATTCCAATCTTATTTGATTGTGAAACGATTACACACTTACATGCTCCTACATGCATTCTTACATGCTTAAATATATTTTATCTATTGTTATGAAAGTTGATTCTGCTGGAACTCAATTGTGTGGAAATTTCTAGATCAACACTTTATTAGTAAAGGGAACCGTTACTAAGTTTTTAGCCTATGGAGGTCTAGAAACAGAAAACCACACTTTTATCAATATTTTTCTTTTCAACCTTCAGTAAAACAACCCATGGACCCCAGATTATAGAAAATTTGTAACTTTTTTTTAATTTTTACTCAGCTCAAAACCTGTGAAGTAAAAATTGATCTCTTCGTCATGAATCCAACTACAACTTTCTTAGGAAACCTTGCTTATGAACTTATAAAAAATTGGAGATAGAAAACCTCACCACTGTTGTTGCGGTCGAACTCGGCGCTCCTAACCGGTCTGGACGTGAATCGGTCGAGTGCGCAATCAATCACAAAGAAGTAAGTGCATGGTGCGTGTAAATCGGCAAGCGCACCGGTCGCACAAGTAATAAAGTTTTGGAATAAATCCCCGAGTGTCGGTCTCTTGAGGAATGCAATTAGCATAGAACAACAACAGTTCAGAAAATATTGTTATGAGGGTTATACTTAGAAAAAGAGTAAAAAGGGGACTTGAGAGATTGTGGTTGTTTGATCTAATAAACTAATTAAAGCTATGCGGGTCGAAGGCACCGCTTCGCAAGGTGAGGTGAGTGTATCGGCCGCGATGCCGAACTTCTGTTGGGCGAGTGGCCGAAAAGCTAATGGTGGAAGTGTTCTTGTGCGAAGTGCAATCGGGTGAAACTAGGGTATGAAGTGGATGTGGAGTGGGCGAGGCGCATTCACACACACAACTTACAAGCATAAGAAAACTACAAACATCTCATTAGATATAGAATAGAACATGTAGTTCATTACAATGCTATATCATTCCATACAACAGAGGAAGGGGAAGAGGAGTAAACCAATAGAGGGTGAAGATCCACCGCAGGTCGTGGCCGGAATAGCGAGTTGTCAATCCGCTTCCGGGCTCAGTCCGAGGAGGCTTCCGGTACCAACGAGTTGTCACCTCGAAGGCCTTTGAGTCCGTTCTCTAGGTTGTCTTCTTCTCCAACTCCGGTGGAAAGCTTGGAGTTGAGGTCGTCAATGGCCGGGAGCTTTGCCGGAGGGTTTGGAAAGGTTCGGAATAGCCGGCTATGGACTCCCGATGAAGGTGGAGGTGATGGAGCAGCTGGAGAAGTAAAATGACGCTTCCCGCGCACTCCCCGATCGCAGAAAATGACGGGCGTTGACCTAAATCGCGGAGCAGGCCCTTAAATAAGGGGACAGCAAAAGCAGAGCGCACGATCAGTGTCGCACGACCAGTGGTCGTGCGCACTGTAGGTCGATGATCGTGTGCCATTTCCAATTAGACCTGCAACCTGGATAGAAACATCAGTAGATATGCGCACGATCAGTGGCGCACGACGGTGGTCGTGCGCACTGGATCCACTGATCGTGCGATTGGCTAGGACGGATTTGCAGAAAGCAAGGGGTAAACGCGCACGAGCAGTGACGCACGATCAGTGGTCGTGCGCACTACGACCAGTGCTCGTGCGATTACCCGGGCAAAATTAGGAAAAAGGAGAATGTAATGCTCACGATCGGTGGCGCACGACCAGTGGTCGTGCGCAGTAAGTCCAGTGGTCGTGCACAGTGTTCCTGTATCGTCGGGGTCTCCCGAGCAGTTCCGGAGCACGCACACGAACCCTGCACCAGCAGAAGAGGCAGATAGGCCACCAAAAGTGCACACCACATTCTCAAGACACGACTAAAGAACAACAAAAACACAGAAACAAATAAAGCACACAAAAACAGGCCTAAAGTGCACTTAATCATGAAATAGACACGTAAACAATTATAAGCAGTTATAGCTCTCAAGTGCAGTTCTAAGACGATAAAACTGGCCCAGATGAGTCCAAAAATCAGTGTAAAATTTGGACTCATCAGTGCACAAGACGATTTTTACGTGGAAAACCCTTCAACCGGGTAAAAAATCCACGTGACCGGATCTGTGTCGGTCAAACTCCACTATCAGCTCGGGTTACAATTTGTTTGCATAATCGAGGACGACAGGCCGCTCCTCGTTACACTTGGGAGATGAGAGATTCTTAGGCGCTCGGCGGACAACAGGCTGCTCCGCGCGTGGTTTAGTTTTCACAATCTGGTGGTGCGCGAACGAGCGCTGAACACGCGGAGTATGGTTGGATCGAGCTTTCTGGAGGCTGAGCATGAACAATACTTTCTTCCTGCAACGGGCAGAGCGTCTTCTTCGTGGCGATGCTACGGGCTTTGCCTGGTTTCTGGTGGAGCGACGATGGCACGCGGGAGGATTCTGGTGGAGGGACGGTGACCCGTTGGTGAATTCTGGTGGAGAAACGGTGACTCATAGGAAATTTCCGGCAGAGCTCTAGCCTGTGGAAGAAGAAAGCACAAATGAGAGAAGGGAGAAATGAAGAGGTATGCAGCTCTTTTTATAGCCTCCAGGGGGTGCTTACGGTAGTTATGCGGCTATCCGCACACTGTGACCACCCATATTAATATTTTTATCATAGTTTTTAGAGTGTATAATACTCGATAAATGCAAGCCGCTATTATGACCATGATTCCCTCCACTAACGGTGGAAGTTACACGGGCGGGTTTTTCCCTGGAACAGGCGCTCGTGATTGAGGCGAGTCGATCGGACGGTGGAGGATGGGCGCGACGCCGCGACCAACAGGGAACCGCCTCCCCTCACGGGCGAGGGAGGCTGCCGGCTCCCGCGCCGGTCACCCCCGCCAACAAGGTGTTGGTCGGCCACCAGTCACCTACGCGGCTCCGGTCGGGCGTGGGAAGCGGCCAACCGGGGCCGGTGGGGGCTGGGCGGGCCCCCGACGCCGGCCGCGGTCGAGCGGCTGACGACGACTGAGAGCTCGGCCTCAGCCGACTGCAAGGTGCGGTTGGCCGAAGTCAGGGCGTGCAAGGCGCAACCGGCTAACTTCGCCTGGCCGGAGGGCCGGGCGCGGCCGTCCGCCACCCATGGTCTCCCACGGCCGCAAAGGCTGTCGTGGGAGGGAGGCGCCCCCGCCGGTGGGGGCGCCCGACGGGGTGGTCGCGCCATGCGGTCGCAAAGGTGCGTCCGCAAGGTGCGACCTCTTCACCGACTTGAAGCCGGGTTGTCTCGGGCTGGCCGTCCGGCGGCGGAGAGGAGAGGAAGAGGGGGCCGATCGTTGAGCCGGCCTCAGACAGCCTCCAGGAGGGAGATCCCATGCGCATGGATCGCGCGCAATCGCGCGTGCGGATCGCGCGCGTCGGTCAAACTCATGTCCCACTAAGATAGTGGGGGCATGAGGAGTGGGCTATCCGCACCCCAAAATTCTTATAAAAGGAGTCTTGCACTGTCATTTTTATAATCATGTTTTTAAATTTTCTTGACTCGATCTATTTTGAGCCATGTTAAAACTGAGTGGGGCCACCTATGATAAATAACCCCTTTGATTGTATTGCAAAAATGCTATAAGAGTTACCTGGCAAACTATAGAAACTTCAGGCATCTATTCAAGCCTATGAAACAACTAAGGACTCTAAAGACTAGTGTCAGGCAAACTCCCGCTGGTGAGCTCAACAAGTCGGCTAAGAAAACTCAATTTAACTCGAAGAGATCAAGCTAAACTGCCTTTGTTCATTAACTCACAAGTTTTGTAAGTATTTTTAATTTAGTAAATGTTTAAGATTAAAAGGCTTGTAAGCAGCCCAGGTGACGACGCGCCATGACCCACACGGGTGTATTCCCGCAGGAGGGGGTGATCCGCTGCTCGGACGGACGATCAGAGGCCGTGGTTGCGTCCGGGTGGTTGTTCGGAGTCGATTTCATGTATGAGTTTTGTTGTTCTGAGTTTTATTTTGCCCCCGACGATCTAGATACATGTGAGCCATCTGATTGCGACGGTTATTTGATTTCTTTTGTTACATCAGTTTTTTAAGGTTTTAAATAGTGCAACGGCGGTTCATGGAGGTATCATGAGTTTTTGGAAATCAAAAACCGTCGGTCTTCAACAGGCGCGACTCCTGTTCATCATCTTCCCGCTGGTGCGACGTCGGCGCCCGCTTCCATCTCCCCGCCTCCCCTCCCGGTAAGCCCTGTGCTTCCCCTGTTCCCCGCCCTACCCCGTTGGCTTCCTCATTGTCCAATCCTGCAACCCGCTCTTCCCCACAGCCTCCGTCCGACCCAACCTTGCAGCCCGCAAGACCCATCCACTGCCGGAAATACTCCCCTCCACCCCTTCCTCCACCGCCGGACCTCCTGAAGCTTATTCCCCCCCCCCCCCCCCCCACCCCCCCCCCCCCAACTGGCTCGATCTCCCTACTCCCTGATCCTTCCCCTCTTCTAAATTTCTTTCCAGCAGTCCAACTCTAAACCCAAACCCAAGCCGTGCTCTCCCTCTGCCTCCACCCCCATACATTTCCTCCCTCCCTACACTACCCGTGGACTCCACTTTCCAATTCCTCCCTCTTCCGTTGGCCTCCACCCAGCCCTAAACCTCCACCGACAACCTCTTTACCCTCCTCCCTTTCTTATTCCCTGCCTTTCTTCCCCATTTCTGTTGGCATATACTTATCCCATTATCCTCTCTCCATCCCTCCAGCAGACACCTGTTAAGTCCAGTCACATTATAAATAGCCCCATTCCACATTCTCGTTACCTTCTCCGCTTACTACAACCTTGGATGCCACCAACGCCGCCTGCACGTGTAAATTGCGGTTAACGTCATTTTTTTTCTTGCTGTTTATTTTGGCAACTTGTATTGTGATGGATATCTAGTTTATTGTGTTATTAGTTCATTTTGTCGTGCAATTTGTGTGATGTATTCTGTGAACTCTTAACATTATTTGCGGCTCTTTCATTTGCAAATTTAATATTTTGTTATTCTTTAATTAATTAATTGTAACTAAACGTGCCCCTGCTGATAATCATATATTAATTAATTATTTGCTGCAATTTTGAAGCGGGCCACTTTCCTCTTGCATTACACCTCAGTGCACTTAGGGTTGCATTTAGAAACCCCTTTCGAGTCGATCTTCCACTGCATCACCAGGCCTGTGAGCTCGACCTCACATAACTAGCTCTAGCTTGAGCCTACAATTTACACTCCTAGTCGTGTTCACACATCACACAATACTCCTTCCCTTCGTTCCCACAGATAATTTTCTCACTCCACATATCCAAGCGGGAAATATAATTCTAATATTGTAATGGATAATATCACATATTGTCCATCTTGATCGGTTGATCAGATCTATAGGTGGACAACATATACCTTCATATTCATGAGGAACCTATATATATTGCACCTCATGCCGCAACTAGGTGTGTGGAGAGAGTTATGGATGATACAATTATCAGAAAAGAAACACTTACATTTGATTGTAATTGTTAGAGAATATAGGGAAAAATAATGTAAAGGCCCAATAAGTTGGTCCATTTAGTGTCTTTTTGTTTAGTCCCACATCTTATGTATATGATGTTTTCTCTCTCTTCTCTCCTATATATTTGTACTCTTACTTGTATTTTATATATTCATTAAGGATATACAAAGTTTGGACCTTTTTATACATGGTATCAGAGGGAACGATCCGGCCTGTTGTTTTTCTAACCGCCCGGTCCTCCTGTTAACCGGGCGGCTCGTTCTCCTGCTTAAATCGCGCTGTCCTGCGGTCTCCTCTCCTTCTAACCACGACTTACCGCGCGGTTACGTTTTCTAACTGCTTCTCTTCCTCTCTCGTGGTTTCCACCTCTTCCCCTCTTGCCCCCTCTCCCTTTTATACATCTCTCGGTCAGGTTGGGCCCTCTCTCCTCTCTTCTCGCGCGACTTCTTCTCTTTATCGCTGTGACTTCTCTTCTCGCTGCTCTTTCCTAATCGCTGCGAGCACCGCATCTTGGTCGCGACATCTTTCCTTGTCGCTGGTGTGCTCACCGTGACCGTGTGGTCTTCCTTGCTTAGTCGCTGCGGCTTACCCGCTGCGGCTTCCCTTCCCGCCACAGCTTCCTTACCAGCTACGGTTTCACCAGTCGCAGCGGGCTTCTCGCGCAGACTTCTCTGAGCCGCTGCGGCCTCTCTTCCCACCCCGGGCTCGCATCTTGGTCGCGACCTCTTACTGCTGGTGTGTTGACACCGAGACCGTGTGGCTTCTCCTGCACTCTTGACAAGACAACTTCTCTTATCTAACCGCTCCGGGTTTCGGGTTGCGATTTGCCTCTAACCGTCGCGGCTTGTTTCTATCCGCTGCGGGCTCTCTTCTATCCGCTGGTCGTGACCTTTCTCGTCGCTGGTGCGTTGTCACCGTGACCGCTGAAGGTTGTTCCTTACCGGGCGCGGTCTCTATTCCCTGCCGCTTGGCCGCTTGGTGTATGCTCGTTGCGGATTGTTTTGTTCGCCGCGTTTTGGTCTGCTTGTCGCGCGGTTTGCCGCTGTTGTTGCTGCTGTGATCTCTCTTTGTCCCGTGACCGCTGCGGTCTATCTCTCGGACTGCTTTTGCCGATCTTGTTGCGGCTTGCTTCTCACCGCACGGTCTGGTGCCTGATCGTCGTTTTTTTTTTATCTTGATGCGGTCTCTCCTCGTCACTGCTGCTTGCTGACCGCTGCGGTTTCTCCTTGCTGCGCAGCTTGGTTGCAAGTCCTTGTCGCGCAGCTTAGTCGCAAGTCCTTGTCGCACGGTCTCTTCTTCTGCCGCTGCGGGCAATATTGCCTTATTGTGCCTACCGACCTTCTATTCTCGCCCGACTAGTCTCCAGGCTCTTGCTGTGCAGTCTGCGGTCTTGTTCTAACCGCTCGGGCAGGTTGCCTTCTCGCTGCTCCTTGGTTCAGTCCGCATGGCGTCAGATTCTCTTTCTGTTTCAGCTGCTTCCACACCTCCCTCACCCACCAGTGACGACATTGCTGCTCTGCGTGCTCAACTTCACCAGCTCCAACGGATGGTTAGTAGCTCTTCTGGATCTGTGGCCTCGATCTCCGATGAAGGGATATCTTGTCTCTCCCACGGCTCTCACTGGATTATCGACTCGGGTGTCACACATCATCTCTCTCCGCAGAAGCCGTCGCAGTACTTAGCTTCTGATTATCCCAAGTTTATAACTGTGGCTAATGGTGACACGACACCGGTTTCTGGCGCTGCCCATCTGCCTCTTACCCCCTCCCTCTCCTTATCCTCGGTTCTTCATGTTCCGGGGCCTCCCTTTAATCTTCTCTCCATTAGCCGTCTTACTCAGGACCTTGACTGTTGTGTAACCTTCTCCCGTTCTATTTTGTTGTGCAGGATCGACTAACGCAGACTATACTTGGTCGGGGGGCGGCTGTCCAATGGGTTGTATCTTCTTGATGTTTCTCTTACTGCTCTTACCACTATCTTCTTCGTTGACTGATATCGTCGTCTTGGGCATGCTCCTCTCCAGATTATCAAGAAAGCTCTTCCATGCGTTCCTCTTCAGGAGTTCTTTTGTGAATCATGTATCTTTGACAAACAAAATCGTGTCTCTTTTACTTCTCCCTATACTAGGAGCGATGCTCTTTTTCGCTCGTACATTCTGATATTTGAGTACCCTATAAGATCCCTAGTGTTTTTGGCTATCGGTACTTTGTAACCTTTATTGATGATTACTCGCAAGTTACCTGGTTATGCCTCCTTCGTGATCGTATCGAACTCACATCGACTTTCCGTACTTTTCTTACCGAGACTCGCACACAGTTTTCCACTTGTGTTAAAATTATCCATACTGATAACACTCGTGAGTATACCGGTCGAACCTTCTCCAATCTGTGCGCCGAGTTTGGTATTATCCATCAGACTTCGTGTGCGTATACCTCTCAACAAAATGGCGTCGCAGAACGGAAAAATCGCCACCTTCTTGATGTTGCTCGCTCTCTTATGATTCAAGTGCAAGTTCCCCCTCTCTATTGGAACTTTGCTGTCTCCACTACATGTCATCTTATCAATCGCATGGCCTCGTCTATCCTCCACTTTATGACCCCCACGACTCTCCTATACTCATCCAAGAAAATCTTCTCTCTCACACCTCGTGTGTTTGGATGTACCTATTATGTCCATACGCTTGGCCCCTCAAATGACACGCTTGCCCCTCGTGTTACAAAGGCTATGTTTGTTTGATACTCTCGCACTCAGAAAGGGTATGTCTGTTATTATCCTGCTACTGGTAAGGTGGTTGTCTCTACCGATGTCTCTTTTCATGAGGACTATCCATATCGCACCGCTCCTACTGATCCTCTTCTTCTTCCTGCCCCTCCACCTCGGCTCATAATTCCAGTTACGTCTCCGCTTCCATCTCTTCTTCCC
The DNA here is from genome assembly GCA_039583875.1 of Platanthera guangdongensis. NCBI lineage: Eukaryota > Viridiplantae > Streptophyta > Magnoliopsida > Asparagales > Orchidaceae > Platanthera > Platanthera guangdongensis. The sequence continues at coordinate 14,718,033 of CM077151.1, forward strand.
ACACCTACTCCAATTCCAGTTACATCTCCTCTGCCACCTCTTCTTCCCACACCTCCGCCGCTAGTCCCCTCCAAACCACCAGTCATTCGGGTTTTCACTCGTCGTACTCCACGTTCTGATGCCCTGCGGCAGCTTCCCTCAACCGGTGTGGTCTCGCGGTCTGTTGATTTGACATCAACCTCTACGGCTCATCCCTTGGCCAATTATGTATCTTTATATTGCCTCTCCCCCCACTTCTTACATTTGCCCTCTCTCTATCCTCTATTTCTTTATCTAATTTTGTGCAGGAAGCTCTCCATCATCCGGGGTGGCGTGCTGCCATGAATGAGGAAATGACTGCTCTATGGGGCAATCAGACTCGGGATCTTGTCTCCCTCCCTTCTGGTCATAGCTGTGTTGGTTGCAAGTGGATTTTTACAGTCAAGCAGACGACATATGGAAAAATTGATCGCTTGAAAGCTCGTCTTGTGGCCCGGGGGTTCACTCAACAATACGACCTTGATTATGAGGATACTTTCTCCGCTGTCGCCAAGTTAAACTCGGTTCGGGTTTTGCTCTTCTTAGCTGTTCATCGCCAGTGGCCCCTCCATCAGCTTGATATCAAAAATGCCTTCCTGAATGGTGACCTTACCGAAATTGTTTACATGCAACAACCGCCCGGGTTTGAGACCACGGGGGAGTCTCGTGTATGCTTGCTTCAGAAATCTATCTATGGTCTCAAACAGTGTCCTCGGGCATGGTTTGAGAAGTTCAGTAACGTTGTTCGTGAGGTTGGTTTCAAGAGAAGCTCGATTGATTTCTCTCTCTTCACTCGGCATCAGTCAACTGGGACGGTTATACTTCTTGTCTATGTTGATGACATTTTGATTACTGGTGACGACTTCGCAGGAATACAACATGTTAAGCAAGACTTAAATTCTGTATTTCAAATAAAAGATCGGGGAAATCTTCGGTACTTCCTTGGCCTTGAGGTAGCAAGGTGACCTGATGAGCTTGTCTTATCTCAACGAAAGTATTGCATTGACCTTCTGCAAGATGCTGGACTCTCATGATGCAAACCTGCGAAAATCCCGATGGATGTCAACCACAAGTTATGTGCTCAAGGATCTGAGTCTGGCTCTTCCAAATCCAGAGTACTATCGACGTCATGTGGGAAAATTAATATACCTAACGGTTACAAGACCCGATATCTCATTTGCAGTTGGAGTGGTCAGCCGATTTATGCACACTCCACGGGTTTCTCATCTTCAGGCAGTCGAACGCATTCTCAGGTATCTGAAGACTACTCGTGGACAGGGACTCGTGTATACGCCATCCTCGTCTCTTTCTCTTGTTGCCTACTCTGATGCGGATTATGCGGGTTCTCTTGGCGATCGACGGTCCACGACTGACTTCTGTACTTACTTTGGAGGAAATCTCGTCACCTAGCGTAGCAAGAAACAGTCTGTGGTTGCTCGCTCATCTGCTGAGGCTGAATACCGTGCGATGACGTCTGTTGTATCAGAACTCACTTGACTTGAGTGTCTCCTTGGGGATCTGGGAGTTGAATTATCCTCACCATCAGTTTTGTTGTGCGACAGTCAGACTGCAATCCACATTGCAAAAAAATCCTATGTTTCACGAGCGGACAAAACACATTGAAGTCGACTGCCACTTTGTTCGAGAAAAGGTTCATTTGAAGAACTTGAAGCTTGAGCATGTTCCTGCCTCTGATCAAGTTGCTGACATTCTCACCAAGGCATTATCACGAAAATTATACCATCAATTCTTGTCCAAGCTTGGTGTCTATGACTTGTACGCTCCAGCTTGCGAGGGAGTGTTAGAGAATATAGAGAAAAACAATGTAAAGACCCAATAAGTTGGCCCATATAGTGTCTTTCTGTTTAGTCCCACATCTTTTGTATAGGATGTTTTCTCTCTCTTCTCTCCTATATATTTGTACTCTTGTATTTTATATATTCAGTAAAGATATACAATGTTTGGACCCTTTTCTACAGTAATTTAAGATTTAAGATTTTTTCAGCCTAAACAAATTGAAAATTTTTTTGAAGGAAAAATAGTACAATGAAAAGCAATATTAGTAGTTTACAAAGATGATGGAATTCTTATTTGAAAAAAATACCTTTTTTGGGTTCTAACATGTTAATATACTGAGCTACTTGATTTGTGATAGTATAACTTATTTGTGGTTGTGTACTCAAGTTATTTTGATAAGTTGATATTTAGATGTGATTGTAGGAATCTCTCCAGGCCTTTGTTATTCAAGTTAAGCTTGACCTACGACGACATTAGGGTAGGGATGTCCTTCATAAATTCTAACTGCTAGAGGAGGCAACTCAATTGGAACTCAAAAGGGAAGTCTATATGACGGATTAAAGTCACCTTAGATTCGTTTCACCACTCAAAAATAGTCAGGCATTCCATTCTATACCTATTATTCGTAAAAGATTCTTTGATCCTATGGGTTAAGTCATTGTTGGAACACCTGATTCCAATTTCACCACAATTCCTTTTCTCTCCTATAAACAGATGTCCATTATGCATCTCCGTGCACTTTTTGTAGCCTCAACATTGGTATTGAGACATCTATTCTATCTCCTATTTCAGAGGATCACGAGGTTGACCGTTTTGAGAGGAGATTGACTATGATGATCCCCTAGATACATTTATCTTATCGTAGTTTGTTGCCTGTTGATCACCCCGTCATCTGATTCAGATTGGAAGTCATATTTACTATTGTTATGAAGTGAGAAGACAAGCCGTTGAATCTGGTGATTGATAGTTGTAAAGAGAGGCTTCAAACCCTGTATATTTTCTTGAATGATAAATTACAAGTATGAATACATTTATATAGAAAGAGAGGAAGAAGAGAAATCTCATTCCAAGATGTGGGACAAATACAAAGAGAGAAAAAAAGAGAAAAATGGGCTTTTACTAAGGTTTTTCTAACACTCCCCCGCAAGCTGGAGCGTACAAGTCGTAGGCACCAAGCTTGGATAAAAATTGGTAGTATAGTGGCCGGGAGAGAGTTTTAGTCAGAATGTCAGCAACTTGGTTTGTAGCAGGAACATGCTCCAAATCTATCTTCTTTGACTGTACTTTTTCCCGAATAAAGTGGCAGTCAACTTTAATATGCTTTGTGCGTTCATGAAAGATCGGATTCTTGGCAATATGTATTGCCTCTTGACTATCACAAAATAGGGTCGCCGGTGATGAGAGACGAGCACCCAAGTCTCTCAGAAGGCTCTCAAGCCAAGTTAACTCAGAAACAACAGCAACCATAGCCCGGTACTCGGCTTCAGCAGAAGAGCGAGCAACCACAGTCTGTTTCTTGCTACATAAGGTTATGAGATGTCCACCGAAGTAGGTACAAAAACCAGTTGTGGAACGTCTATCATCAATGGATCCTGCATAGTCGGCGTCGGAGTACGCAACGAGAGATAAAGATGTGGATGACTTGTACACAAGCCCTTGTCCTGGAGAGTTCTTGAGATATCGAAGAATGCGCTCGACAGCTTGAAGATGAGATGTCTGAGGAGCATGCATAAAACGACTCACGACTCCCACGACAAAAGAAATGTCTGGTCGAGTGTTAGAAAGTAGAGACAAGAAGCGAAAAGACGAGAACAATCGAATAAACTTTTGAATAATGAAATTTTATTATCCAAAAAAGATATCATTTACAAAGGTATGGCCTCCCCTTATATAGAATGGAGGAGATAAGGAAGAGAGTCTACAAACAATGTGGGACTAAACATTTACAGGCTGAGCGGCTAGAATAGTGGAGACCGATCAGGCCGCGCGGTTAGACAGATGGGATAACCGCTCGGCAACACCAGCAGGATAGAACAAGCCGTAGAGAGAGACCGCCAGACCGCCCGGTCTACAAACCGCTGGAACAGACCGCTAAGCCGCTCGGTCAACAAACCGCTGGATCAGACCGCTAAGCCGCCCGGTCTAATACTTCAACACTCCCCCTCAAGCTGGAGCATAGATATCAATCATGCCCAGCTTGTCACAAATGCGGAAGAAGGAAGTAGAAACCGGCTTGGTGAAGATATCGGCCAACTCCTTGTCAGAGGTGACAAAAGGAGTACAAATCTGTTTCTTCAAAATCTCCTCCCGAATGAAGTGACAGTCAACCTCTATATGCTTCGTTCTCTCATGGAAGACCGGATTTCTGGATATGTGTATAGCGGCCTTGTTGTCACAGAACATAGGGAGAGGACAATCATATACCTCGCCCAGGTCAAGCATGAGAGCCCGCAACCATTTTAACTCACACGTAGTTGACGCCATACTCCGGTATTCTGCTTCGGCACTGGATCTGGAAACAACCGACTGTTTCTTGCTTTTCCAACTTACGAGATTACCTCCAACAAAGGTACAGAAACCTGACGTGGATTTACGATCGCCTTTGTCATCCGCATAACTTGAGTCTGAGTAGGCCTCAACTCTCAGATGGCCATTCTTCTGGAAGAGTAACCCTCTGCCCGGTGCTGCTTTGATATACTCTAAAATCTTCAGGGCGGACTGAAGATGACACTCCCTGGGAGCTTGCATAAACTGACTGACCTTTCCTACAGCGTAGGCGATGTCGGGTCTAGTCACCGTGAGATAGATGAGTTTGCCTACCAAACGTCTGTACCGTGTCACATCAGATAGAGGAGGCGATTCATCCGTCCACGTCTTGTCTTCTCCAACAGCCATGGGAAGATGAGCTGGTTTGGCACCTGTCAAGCCTGCTTCTCGAAGAAGATCAAGGGCATACTTCCGTTGAGAGAGGACCAAGGAGTCAGGTTTCCGAGAGATCTCTATCCCCAAAAAGTATTTTGGGGAGCCCATATCCTTCGTGACCAAGTGCTGGCGGAGGTGCTTCTTCGTCAAGTCCACCCCATCTCGGTCATCACCAGTAAGGAGAATATCATCCACATATACGGCCAAAACCACCAGTCCCGAGGCCGTTTTGCGAATGAATAAGGAGTGATCGGCCGAACTCCTTTGAAAACCGATGGTTGCCACAATACCACTGAACTTTTCGAACCATGCCCGAGGGCTCTGCTTGAGGCCATAAATGGCCTTCTTCAAATGACAGACACGTGTCTCCCCCTGAGCAACATACCCAGGAGGTTGCTCCATATAGACGTCCTCCTGAAGATCGCCATAGAGAAAGGCATTCTTCACATCCAGCTGAGAAACAGCCCAAGCCCGGTTAATAGCCACAGAAAAGAGAACCCGGATGGTGCTGAGGCGAGCAACTGGAGAGAAGGTATCGAAGTAATCAACGCCATAAGTCTGAGTAAAGCCCTTGGCCACCAGCCGGGCTTTGTAGCGATCCACAGTGCCGTCGGGGCGAAACTTCACAACAAAGACCCACCGACAGCCAACCACATCAGTGCCCACGGGAGGAGGAACCAGGGTCCAGGTACCCCGTTCAGTAAGAGTAGCCATCTCCTCATCCATGGCAGACTTCCAATGAGGGAGAGCGAGAGCCTCCTGGTAGGTACGGGAGTAGAAGTGGCAGAGATAGCCAAGGCAAAACACCTGCGAGAAGGAGAAAGCTGATCATAAGAAACAACAGCCGTGAGCGGGTGTTGAGTACACGCCCGCACCCCTTTGCGAAGGGCAATGGGAACATCCAGATCATCGGGAGCGGCGGCGACGGGAGCGTCAGCGACCGGAGCGTCCGTGGCGGAGAAGGCTGGCCCGGGACTAGAGAGAGACGGCAGCGGAGAGGAGGGTGGAGGGGTGGGTGGGGAGACGGACTGAGAAGGAGTGAGAGGAGGAGGAGACGAAGGTGGGAAAACGTCGAGAGGTGTGGAAGGAACGGAGACATCAGAAGGAAGAGAAGGAAGAGAGGAGGAAGGAGAGAAATAGGAAGCATTCTCAAAAAAGGTCACATCGGCGGAGACAAACTGCTTGCGGAGAAGGGGATCGAAGCAGCAATAGCCTTTTTGAGTGGTAGAGTACCCCAAAAAGACACACTTGGTGGAACGGGGGGAAAGCTTGTCGCGGGTAGCGGAGGGAGCGTGAACGAAGGCCGTACAGCCAAAGACACGGAGAGGAAGAGGAAAAGGTTCTTGGTGGGGGTAGAGAAGGGAGAAGGGAGTCTTCCCGTGGAGGACCGTGGAGGGAAGGCGATTAATGAGATAGCAAGCGAGGAGCACAGCGTAGCCCCAGTAGGAGCGAGGGACGTGCATCTGCGTCATGAGAGTACGCGCAACATCAAGCAGGTGACGGTTTTTACGCTCCGCCACCCCATTCTGTTGGGAGGTGTAAACACAAGATGTTTGATGAAGGAGGCCATGTTCGTGAAAGAACGTGGAGAACTCATGATTTAGATACTCCTTTGCATTATCAGAACGTAAGATTTTAATGGAAATAGCAAATTGAGTCCGAATCATATAGTAAAAAAGATTGCCAAACAGAAAATAGTTCAGAGCGATCTTTTAAGAGATACACCCAGGTACAGCGAGTAAAATCATCGATAAAAGTAACAAAATAGGAACTGCCCCGACCAACAGTAAGGGTAGGAGCAGGACCCCATACATCAGAATGAATAAGCTCAAAAATGCGAGAGGAGCCACGGCCTTGCTTCGGAGGGAAGGAGGAGCGATGATGTTTGCCAAGCTGACAGGCATCACAGTTGAGCGGAGAACCGGTAGGAGGTAAGTGGGGCAGAAGCTGACGAATAAGCCGAGGAGGAGGATGTCCAAGACGAAGATGCCACTGAAGGAGATCGGTGGAGGAGGAGTAGGCAGAAAGAGCGGAAACATCATCGAGGAAGTAGAGGCCGCCGCTCTCAGTCCCAGTAGCAATCGTCCGCTGGGTCCTCGGGTCCTGAAAAGAACAAGTAGTGGGAGTGAATAAAACAGAGCACTGAAGTTGCCGGCATAAAGTAGTAACGGATAACAAGTTGCACGGGAACTTCGGGACATAGAGGGTATCCTCCAAGCAAAGCGATGGAGTGAGTTGAACCATGCCCGTCCCATGAACCGGGGACGGGGAACCATCCGCCACACGAACGGGGGTAAGCGGTCATGGGTCTCAAGATGGGAGAAGCAATGGGGATTGCCCGTCATATGATTGGTGGCACCGGAGTCAATCAGCCATTTACCTTGGGTAACGACGTGGGCACTACCTGACGTCGTGGCCACAGAGGCAGACGGCCGAGAAGAGGCGGAGGCCGAAGGAGCATCACCGGAAGGGCGAAGATGAGGATGTTTCTGCCAGCAGCGGTCAACAGTATGGCCAGTACGACCACAATGAGAGCAGAGAAACCGGGAGGAACTTCGGCCGCCAGAGGAGCCACGGCCACTGGGGCCCCCCCGTTGAGCTTGGTGAGCAGAGGAGTCCTGAAAAGGGGGGGAGGCCAACAGAGGCCGCTGGAGGAGTGAAGTAACGGCGGCAATGCGAGCCGCGGTGGCATCCAAAGTAGGAGATTCCGCCTCACCCAAGATCTGCTGGCGGATCATATCATAAGAGTCGGGAAGGCGAAGAAGATAACAAACAACCAGGAGTTCCTGGAAGTGTTTGTGCTGGTCGGCCAAGTCCGCGGAGAAGGGGCGATTCTGGAGGATTTCAGCACCAAGGGCCTGAACCTGCTGATAGGCCGCAGCCGGTGACATGGAAGGGCGGACGAAGAGGTCCGCATAGAGAGTATAAATGCGGGACGTCTGGCCCCCCTTAGAATAGAGAGCAGCGAGGTGAAGCCATGCTGCCTTGACCGTCTCATCATGACGAATGACGGGAAGGCACTCATCAGAAAGGCTGTTGGCCAGCCAGGTGCGAACAAGAGCATCACTCGCATCCCAGTCATCAAACTCAGGAGAGGTGCGAGGAGGAGGGTCATCGGTGAGGTGATGACGCTTGCGTTGAGAACGAAGGAGAAAGGTGAAAGAAACGCTCCAATCGGGATAGTTGGAGCCCACAAGCTTGGAAAGGGTGCCAAGGTTACCCGAAGGAGGAGGAGGAGAAGGAGCTGCAGGAGTAGTGGTGAGACCGGAGGTAGTCATAGAACCCGGAAGCAGAAGAAGCCGCACGAACAGAGGCGGTTAGAAAAACAGAGGAAGCCGCGCGAACAGTAGCGGCTAGAAAGAGGCACTGCGGGGAAGAGGTCGCGCGGACTGAAAAGGCCGAGCGAACAGAAGAGGAGGAGAAGAGCAGGTGACCGCGACCAAGATGCGGGTAAGAAAGAGACAACCCGCACGGTCAGGCAGATCACAGCAGCGGCAAGAAGGCAGGCAAAGGCACGACGGGGAAGAAGTCGCACGAACTGAGAAGCCCGAGCGAACAGAAAAGACGAGAAGAGCTGGCGACCGCGACCAAGATGCGGGGAGAAAGGAACAACCCGCACGGTCAGGCAGATCACAGCAGCAAACCGCGTGGAGAGAAACAACACACACGCGGACAGAGACAGAATGCAGCGACTAGGAAGTCGGAGAGGCAAGAACAAGAGGCGCGGCGACAACCAAACAGGTCGCCGCGACAAAGAGAAGTAGGAGAAGAGAACCAAGCAGGAGCAAGCCGCGCGAACAGGTCTGCGGACAAACGACAAGCCGCGCGGATAGAAACAGGCCGCGCAGATAGAAGAGAGGGCAAGCCGCGAAACAAGTCGCAGAATGCCGAAAAAGAAGACGCGAACAACAGAGGGCGCACAGAATCAGGAGGAAATGACCGTGTCCTCTGATACCATGTTAGAAAGTAGAGACAAGAAGCGAAAAGACGAGAACAATCGAATAAACTTTTGAATAATGAAATTTTATTATCCAAAAAAGATATCATTTACAAAGGTATGACCTCCCTTATATAGAATGGAGGAGATAAGGAAGAGAGTCTACAAACAATGTGGGACTAAACATTTACAGGCTGAGCGGCTAGAATAGTGGAGACCGATCAGGCTGCGCGGTTAGACAGATGGGATAACCGCTCGGCAACACCAGCAGGATAGAACAAGCCGTAGAGAGAGACCGCCAGACCGCCCGGTCTACAAACCGCTGGAACAGACCGCTAAGCCGCTCGGTCAACAAACCGCTGGATCAGACCGCTAAGCCGCCCGGTCTAATACTTCAACATCGAGTAACCGTAAGGTAGATCAGCTTCCCAACTAAGCTTCTATAGTATTTCGGATTTGTAAGCAGCTTATCGGAGTTAGAGCTGTGTGGGTCGAGAGCTTGTGATTAGCGTCCATAGGAGTATCCGTAGGTTTGCATCCAAAATAGCCGACATCATGAAGGAGGTCCATACAATACTTCCTTTGGGATAACACAAGACCATCAGGGCGTCGTGCAACCTCAAGCCCAAGAATATATCGAAGGTTGCTAAGATCTTTGGTCTGAAAGGCGGAGTTCAACTGTTGCTTGATATGTTGTATCCCTGTAGTATCGTCGCCAGTAATGAGGATATCGTCAACATAGACAAGTAAGATCACAGTTCTGGTTGACCGGTGTCGGGTGAAGAGAGAGACATCAGTCGAGCTTCGCATGAAGCCAATATCGCATGAAGCCAATATCGCAGACAATCTTGCTGAATTTTTCAAACCAAGCGCACGGGGACTGTTTGAGACCATAAATAGATTTCCGAAGATGATAGACCCGAGACTTCCCCGTGGTCTCAAACCCGGGAGGTTGGTGCATATAAACAGTCTGCTGTAGATCGCCGTTGAGGAAAACGTTCTTAATATCCAGCTGATAAAGAGGTCAATGACGATGAACTGCCAAGGAGAGAAGAACGCGGACCGTGTTCAATTTTGGCCACCGGAGAGAAGGTTTTCTCATAATCAAGGCCATGTTGCTGAGTAAAACCCCGGGCCACGGGGTGAGTCTTTAGACGCTCAACGACGCCATCCGCCGCATGTTTAATAACAAAGACTCACTTGCAGCTAACACAGAGCTGACCTGCAGGAAGAGGAACCAGATCACAGGTCCTGTTGGCCCAGAGAGCCCGCATTTCATCGTCCATGGCCGTCTGCCACCCCGGATGTTGAAGCGCCTCATGCACAGTGTTAGGTATAGAAATAGAGGAAAGAGAGGTGGCAAAGGCGTAGAGAGGTGGAGTGAGCCGGTGGAGAGAAACGTAGTTGGCCAAGGGATGAGCCGTAGAAGCAGGAGCCGGATCCGCCGTTGCCGGGGTGTCGCTGGGAACAGGGAGCTGATGCAGGGAACCATCCTTGGAGCCGCGACGAGTATAGACACGGATAACAGGCGGAGGAACCTTAGGAGGGGCAGAGGGATAGAGGAGGAAGGAGATGGCAAAAAAGAGAGCGTGATAGGTACGACAGACCGGGGAAGAGGAGGAGAGGAAGACGGGGTGGGGGAAGGTAAGTGGAAGGGCTGATCTTCGCAGAAGGTAACATCCGCTGAGACGACCAGCTTGTTGTCCAAAGGAGAGTAGCAAACATACCCCTTTTGAGTACGGGAGTAGACAACAAACATATATTTGGCCGCCCGAGGAGCAAGTTTGTCGGGGGGGGGGGGGGGGGGTCAAAAGGTTGAACATAACAAACACACCCAAAGACCCGTGGGGTGAGAGAGGTGTGGGGTTTGTAGAAGGATAGAGTCGTTGGATAGGTGAGGCAAAGTCAAGAACATACGAGGGTAGACGGTTGATGCGATGACAGGCTGTGGAGACGACAAAATTTCAATATTCGATCAGAATCTTCATTTGAAACATGAGGGACCAACAACATTGAGTAGATGACGATTCTTTCGTTCGGCCACCCCGTTTTGCTGAGGGGTATACACACACGAAGTTTGATGGATGACGCCAAATTCAGAGATTGAAGAAGGTGCGACCCGTATACTCGCGAGCATTATCAGTGCGGATGATTTTGAGGGGGGTGGAGAACTGCGTACGCATCTCAGTTAAAAAAGCACAAAACACAGATGTAAGTTCAGTACGATCACGCAGTAAATATAGCCACTTAGTACGCGAGTAATCATCAATAAAGGTTACAAAATAACGAAATCCAAAGATATTAGGGACTTTATAAGGGCCTCATACATCAGAATGAACTAAAGATAAAGGATTACTACTCCTGGTACATGCAGGGGGAAAGGTAGAACGATGTTGTTTGTCGTAGATACAAGATTCACAAGTGAACTCCCGTAAAGGAACATCAGGAAGAGCTCGCACGATAAGTCATTTAAGTGCAATCTCCGTGAAGAAGACCCTTCGTCTGCAGAACACGACGAACAGAGTGAACCCATTCGACGAAGTTTCGTTTCCCAGTCAGAGAGATGGTAGTAATTCGTAGCTCATCACGGAGTTCGGAAGTCGTTGTAGCCGCTTGGGCTGGCGGAGCAGAAGTAGCAGCGGATGCATCAGAAGTCATGCGGCTAACAAAAGAGGCCAGACTTCTAGCTAAAGAAACCGGGCGGCTAGAAGGAGAGGTCGGGCGGCCAACAAAGTTTGGACCGGGCGGCAAGCAAGAGAGGTCGAGTGGCTTGGCAAAGAGGGTCGGGCGGCTTGATAAAGGTCGGGCGGCTAGAAGGAGACGAGGCCGAAGAGAGAGAACTCGGCAGAGGAAATAGTCGCACGGTCACGGCGGACACACCAGCGACAAGGAAATCGCGACCAGAATGCGGCTAAGGGAAGAGGAGAGGCTGCTAGCGACAAGACAGGTCGCAGCGACTAGCGGGAAGCGGTTAGAAGAGAAGGCCGCACGGTCAATGTGAATGTACCAGCGACAAGGAACGTCGCGACCAGGATGCGGCTAAGGGAAGAGGAGAGACCGCTAGCGACAAGACAAGTCGCTGCGACTAGCGGGGAAGAGGTGAGAAGAGGAGTCTGCACGGTCAAGGTGAGTCCACCAGCGGCAAGGAGAGATGTCACAACCTAGATGCAGACTGAATCGAGAAAGAGAAAGGAAGAAGAAACCGCAGCGAGCAAGAGGCGCCACGTACGGTTAGAGGGGAGAGACCGCGGCGACTTTAAAGAGGTCGCGACAAGAGGGAAGAGAAAAGCCTCGCGGATATCAAGGGAGAGAAGCCGCGCAGATAGCAAGGGAGAGAAGCCGCGCAGATAGCAAGGGAGAGAAGCTGCGCGGATAGCAGTGAGAGAGGCCGCGCGGATAGCAAGTGAGACCGGGCCGTCAGAGAAAGAAGTAAGAGAGGGTGGACCCCACATGTGAGAAAGGTTTATAAAAGAGAGGTAGGAGGAGGAGGAGACGTGGTAGCCACGAGAGAAACAGAGTTAAGGAAACGTCGGCTAGAAAAGACAGGCCGCTCGATACTGCGGCTAAGCAGGAGAATGGAAAATCGCGCGGTCAGCCGAGAGAACAAGAGTTTGCAAACGGACAGGCCGGCTAACCGAGCTCGGGCGGTTAGGGAAAAATGAGACCGCGAGTAGCCGCGAACAGAAGACCGAACACCCAAGGAGGAGAGCGGTCCCTCTGATACCAAGCTGCCTGGCCTCTCTTGCTTGTCGCCCGGTCCAAACCTTGCTGGCCGCCCGACCTCTCCTTCTAGCCGCCCGGTTTCTTTAGCTAGAAGCCCGACCTCTTCTGTTAGCCGCATGACTTCCGATGCATCCGCTGCTACTTCTGCTCCGCCAGCCCAAGCAGCTACTACGGCTTCCGAACTCTGTGATGAGCTATAGATTACTACTATCTCTCTAACTGGGAAACAAAACTTCGTCGAATGGGTTCACTTTGTTCGTCGTGTTCTGCAGACGAAGGGTCTTCTTCACCACTTGACCCGAGCTACCCCCGATGCTCTCTCTGATGACTGGCTTCGCGATGATGATCGGGTTCAGTCTTGGCTCCTCAACTGTATGGACACCGAGCCCTACAGGATGACCATGTATCATGACACGGCCAAGGCCATGTGGGAGGAGCTCCACTCCTTTTACTCTGGGCACAACAGTCTTCAACACTTATATGATATTCTCTCTGACCTTCAGAACCTTGCTCCTGGTGCTCCCGGCGATATGATCTCTTTCGTTGCCCAGGCAAAGACCCTGGCCAAGGCTTGGATTCAACATCAGCCTCCCACTACTGGTCTAGCTACTCAACGGGCCCAGAAAGAGACTGTCACCATCGTGATGATGATGTCACCAGAAAGAGGCTGTCACCAAAATGGGCCCTTAGATGGGTCCTTACTAAGACTTTTCTAACAATAGTGAAAGTTACATGAATATGGTATCTACTATTACCTAAGATAGGATGAATGTTGGGTACATTGGAATATATGTACCTGATTTGAAGAAGCTTCACCCTACTCAATGATATACATCAAGGTATATTTGATGTGTTTTGAGTTTATTGGTGCAGGTTAAGTAATTGCAGGGAATGCAGAAAAGTTTCTAAGTCCATGTGTCGACACCCAGAAGAAAAGTGTCGACACTTAAGAAGGCTTGTGTCGACACCCAGAGAAGCTGTGTCGACACTTGGAGTAGTTGTGTCGACACCAGGGATGCAGAGTCGACACCAGAAGCAAAGTGTCGACACATACAGGCAGTGTCGACATACAATGAAAAATTGTCTAAGGAATCAGTGTCGACACTTAGAAGCAGTGTCGACACCCAGTGGAACTTTATCGACATCAAAAGTGTCGACACTAGGAGGCTGTGTCGACACTCAGCAAAACATCAACAAAGTTCAAGTACAAGTGTCGACACTAGGAGGCTGTGTCGACACTCAACAAATTTCAAGAAAGTCTAAGTACAAGTGTCGACACAAAGGAGATGTGTCGACACTCAGCCAAGTCTCAACACATGAAGAATGTGTCGACACAAAGGAGAAGTGTCGACACTCAGCAAAAGTTTCAACACAGAAGGCATGTGTTGACACAAAGAAGATGTGTCGACACTTAACAAGTTCAACACAAGAAGATGTGTCGACACAAATGCAATGTGTCGACACTTAGCAGAAATCAACTAAGTACTAAAGGAGAAGGACTTGTGTCGACACACAGGATCTCTGTCGACACATTCTGAAGAAGCAGTGTCGAGAAGTAATTTCTACAACCCAAGGAGTTGTGTCGACACCATGAAGGCTAGTGTCGACACTTAGTCTACTTGTGTCGACACTTGGTCTATTTGTGTCGACACTTAAAGACTACCTGTCTCGACACTCTCAGACAGTGACAGAGAATTCAAGAAGTGACTCGATGACTTGACAGCTGTCATTTCAACCGGTCAACTGCTGCTGTCAGAGCTGTCAGAAGTTTGTTAGAAACCGGATCAGCCGGTCACCATGAAGAAAGCCTATATAAAAGCTTATTCCTTCAACAGAAGAATTAAAATCGATTGATTACATAACAATCATTGATGTAAGAAACAACAAACCAGAAGAAGACCTTCAAGTGAAGATCTAAGAAGTTGGAGAGAGAAAACTTCTTCTAAGAAGACAGCTATTGAACCAGGCTGATAAAGAAAGTTTCAGATTGAGATCTGATACTCAAGTCAGAAGTTGATCAAGATCATCTTCAGGAGATTCAACCCTACTGTGTTCTAATTCAAGAAGCTTTGAAGAAAAGCCAAGGGAGGTTGATCTCAGCAAAGTTCATTCAAGAACTCATCAAGAAGCCAGTCAACTCTACTTTCTCAATCAGAGTTGTGGTTAATAATATTTGTATTCTTTATTTTCTGTAGGATTCTAAGGGATCTGAGTTGTAAGCCTATATTTATAAATGCTGAGTGGTAGGACCTGAGTGCCTGAGTGTAGGAGATACATTTCTCTGAGTGTAGGCCTTGTTGAAGGCTGAGTGTAGGCCTTGTTGAAGGCTGAGAGTAGGTCTTGGTGAAGACTGGGTGGTAGGGCTTTGTGCCTGAGTTGTAGGAGTGGGATCACTCTGAGTTGTAGGAACCTATTTGGGGTTCTGAGCTGTAAGATCTGTGGATCTGAGAAGTAGTGGAGAAGTTAGGCCGAATCTAGTACACTACTAGATAGGAGAAGGGGGAAAGTGGATGTACCCAGACCTTGGGGAACCATTATAAAATCTGTGTGTTCTCTGTGTGTGCTTTATTCTGTGATTGTTGTGGTGTATGTGCTGTATTACTGTGAAGAATTGCATATAATTCTGTGTTTCTGCCTTTAAAGTTTAAAAAGATTAAGTGCACCTATTCACCCCCCCTCTAGGTGTTTAGGCACTAGTTCTTTCAAGTGGTATCAGAGCCAGGTTACTCAAAAAGGACATAACAGTCTGAGTAAAGATCCTGTAGGCAGATTCAGCATAATCAAGAATCAAGAAAATAGGCTCAACTGAGAATCACAAAGAGCTAGGATTCATGAAGTTGCCAATCTGCAGAAAGGAGATCTTTGGCATTTGGAAAAAAAGAGTTAGACTCTTTATGGAAGACTCAGAACCAAGAATATATATTACTGTTAAAGAAGGGTCATATGTGCCAATGAAAATATCTGTGTTGGATGTCAATCAGAGAACTCTCAAAGACTATTCTGAAATGACCAAGGATGAAATAATTCTGGCCACTATGGACAAGAAGGCCAGAATATAATTGTAAGTGCAATTGATGATGGCACATTTCAGAATCTGATTCATTGCAAAACATCAAAAGAAATGTTGGACACACTGATAGTCTGTATGAAAGGATCAGAAGAGGTAAGACAAGACATGAAGTATTTATTGAATCAAGAATATGAAAGATTCAGACAAGTAAGGTCTGATAGCATAACTGAATGCTACAAGAAATTCTATAGGATAGTCAATGAGTTGATGTCTTATGGAAGAGAGTTCAGCAATTATGAATTGAATGATAAGTTCTTGAGATTCCTGACTAAGGACTGGGATACCAAGATTTGTGACATAAGGGAAATGACCAAGTTAGCAGATATACCTCCTCCAACATTGTTTGGAAAACTGTTATCTTATGAGATGCAGTTAATGGTAAGGAAGGAGGAAAAAAAGACTACCAGAGTTGAGCACAAAGAAAGAGCTGTGACTTTCAAGACAGAAGCCACTAGGAAATATAAAAGTAAGTCTCTATCTCTACCTCAAAAAGTTGCTGAGGCTGAGACAGATGAGTCAGAAAGCAAGAATTCTGAAAGCAGTGAGAGTGATGAAGACTTTGCAGCTTTCACCAGACATTTTCAGAAGTTTCTAAAGAAGAAACAGTGGAGGTTTAAGCCATCCACTTCACAGAAGTCATCAAAGAATGAAAGAAGAAAGTCCAAGCCAAGTAAAACTACATCCTCAAAGATAGTTTGCTATTGTTGCAATAGACAAGGACATGTAGTTGCTGATTGTCCAGAAAAGAGGAAAGAGTCAACAGATAAGAAGAAGACTAAGTTCAAGGGCAAAAAGGAAAGATCCTTTGTTGCTAAGAAGGACAAAAGTCTGTCTGATATGTCATCTTCAGAAACTGATTCAGAAGCTGAAGCTTATATTTGACTGTTTGCTGAAGAAGAGGAAGATGAGTTCATACAATTAATGAACTCAATATATGAGCATGAGGACATTCAATGCCAGAGACTGATGGCCTTATCAGAAGAAGACAAAATCCAGGATCAGCCTGGACCAAGTCAGGTACAAAATTGTTCTGCAAGTTCAATTTCTAGTACTGAGTCAGATTCAGATACATCAGCATCAAGTGATGTTAGTGGATCTGAATCTGAAGAAGACATTCATCAGTTGATTGATGAATATAGAGTATTGTTGCAGGATTTGAAGAAAAACAAACTCTTGGCCAAAACTCAGGCTAAGGAGATTGCCAGTCTTAAAGTTGCTGCAACAGATTATGACAAGTTGCTTGATCAGAAATTAAATGAAATAGTCAGACCGAAGCACATTACTGTTATTCAGATGAAGACTATAACATTTAAAAATGATCAAATTAAAAATCTGGAGATTAGTCTTCATAAAGAGAGAGATATTGTTGCAAAGTTTTCTAAACCAAAATCTGTTTTACCTTTGATAGATGAGTTTGTACCTCATAAGGATAAAACTGGATTAGAGTTTACAAAACCTGCCTGAACAGTAAAGTCCAAGTCTAAGGGCAAAGCCCCAGTACTCAACAAGAAGCCTGCTGTAGATACTACAGCTAGGGTTGTATCCAAACAAAGGTACAACAGGTTTGAATGCTGATGTTGTGGCAAGGTAGACCACTTTGTCATAGACTGTTGGCATAATTCAAGTGCCAATGTGAGTAGCAAACTGCCTGCTAGAAAAGCTACAGGTAGTTTTGTTAAGAATCAGACTAACTTGCACCAAGGACCCAAGAATTATTTGGGTTCTAAGATTAAGTAATCTGTTTTGCAGGTGAGTCCAAGTGGACATGCCCCAATATAGTACTTGGACAGTGGATGTTTCAGGCACATGACTGGAACTAGAGGATTGCTGAAGGACTATACACCAATCAAGGATGGTCCTAAAGTTACCTTTGGTGGTTCTGAAAAAGGAATCATCAAAGGCTTTCGTAACATTTCTAGCAACCTAATTACAATTACTCAAGTGGCTTATGTAAAGAGTTTGAAACATAACCTCATTAGCATAAGTCAGCTGAGTGATTTAGGATATGACATCTCATTTGTCAAAGATGGTTGTCATATCAGTAGGTCAAGTGATCAAAAGATCATTCTGACAGGATATAGGAAGAGAAATGTCTATTGTTTAGACATTATGCGTGAGAACATAGGTTCTCCTATTTGTCTTGTAGCTGATGAGAAAGTCTCACACTGTGTTAAATGACACAAGAGGCTGACTCATCTCAACTATAAGACAATTGGTCAACTCTTTAGCAAAGAGTTAATGAGAAATGGTCCTCAGGTTAAGTGTATAAAGGATGAAATATGTTCAGCTTGTCAAAAGGGCAGCAGACCAAATCCACCTTTTATAGCATTGAGAACAAAGATGCTGTGAGGTGCCTATACCTCTTGCATATGGATCTTTTTGGTCCTATGCCAGTTCACAGCATAGGTAGGAAGGTCTACACATTTGTGGTTGTAGATGACTACTCAATGTTTTCCTGGGTATTCTTCCTTAAACAGAAATCTGAAACTCCTAGTATCTTTTATAGTTTTGTCAAACAAATTCAGAATGAGTTAGACAGTATAGTGGTCAAAATAAGAATTGACCATGGTACTGAATTCCAGTCTGATAGTATGACAAAGCTATGTGAAGAGTTTGAGATATTTCAGGAATTTTCCTCACCTAGAACACCTCAGCGAAATGGTATTGCTGAAAGGAAAAATAGGACCTTGATAGAGGCTGGTAGAACCCTATTGAGTGACACATCTCTCCCAGAATATTTCTGGGCTGAGGCAGTCAACAATGCATGTCATGTAATCAATAAGACTACTATCACCAAGAGCCACAAGAAGACCCCCTATGAGATTGTGAAGGGCAAAAAACCAAATCTATCCTATTTCAGGATCTTTGGGTGTAAATGTTATATACTTAACAATGGTAAGTTTTATTTAACTAAATTTGCTGTCAAATCTCAAAAGGGGATCTTTGTTGGGTACAACAACAAGAGTAAGCCTTATAGGGTCTACAACTTGACTACTCAAGTTGTAGAAGAATCAGTACATGTAGTGTTTGATGAAGCTAGACTCATTAACAATGAATTGTCTAGAAGTGTTTGTAGCTCCACAGGTGTGACTGAGAAGATGGACAAGCTCACTATTGAAGAAGGTTCTACTGCAAGTCAGCAAGTAGAAGAAGGTGGCTCCTGTCCAGGGGGAGTTCAAGATACTCCTGTTGCTGAAGAAGACCAAGAGGAGCTGCTGAATGAAGAAGATGAAGGTATTCAACCTGGAGACAGGCTGCCTCCAGCAAATAGGCATTTGAAAGATCATCCAGCCAATCAGATTATTGGAGATCTCAGTCAAGGGGTACAAACAAGGAGCAGAAATTTAAGTTCAGTTCTCTACTCCAGCTTTTTATCCCAAGTAGAGCCAAATAAATTTGAAGAAGCAATCCTAGACCCTCATTGGATTGAGGCAATGCAAGAGAAGCTGAACCAGTTCAAAAGATGCAAAGTCTGCGAGCTTGTTCCTAAACCAAAGGGCCACAACATTATAGGAACTAAGTGGATTTTTAGGAACAAGCTGTATGAAAATGGAGTAATTATAAAGAACAAAGCTAGACTAGTAGCTAAAGGATATAGACAGGAAGAAGGTATTGATTTTGATCAAATCTTTGCTCCAGTAGCCAGACTGGAAGCAATAAGAATGTTCCTTGCCTATGCAACATTCCAAGGGTTCAAGGTATACCAAATGGATGTAAAGTCAGCCTTTCTGAATGAAAATCTGAAGGAAGAAGTTTATGTAGAACAGCCATCAGGTTTTGTTGATTATATTAAACCTAATTATGTTTATAGACTTAGGAAGGCTTTGTATGAGTTAAAACAAGCCCCTAGGGCTTGGTATGAAACCCTGTCTAGTTTCCTCATTGAGAATAAATTCACAAGGGGAAAATAGACAAAATTCTATTTATTAGGGAATCTAGAGGTAAGATTATCTTAGTTCAAATATATGTATATTACATAATATTTGGGTCTACAGAAAGTAGTATTTGCAGAAAGTTTGCAAAACTAATGCAAGGACAATTTGAAATGAGCAGTATGAGGGAACTTAAGTTCTTCTTGGGTCTCCAAGTTAGACAGACTGAGGATGGTTTATCCATATGCCAGTCTAAGTTCACCCTAGAATTGATAAGGAAGTATGGTATGAAATCATCCACTACCATAAAAACTCCTATGGGGTCAAGCATGTCTCTAAGCAAAGATGATGCAGGGAAACCTGTAGATGAAAATTTGTATAGAGGGATAATTGACTCCCTACTATATTTGACTGCAAGTAGACCAGATATCATGTATGCTACATGTGTCTGTGCTAGGTACCAAGTTTGCCTTAAAGAATCTCATTTGACAGCAGTCAAAAGAATTTTGAGATATCTTAAGGGCACTACTTATCTAGACCTTTGGTACCCTAGGAATGAAGAGTTTGAACTGACAGGTTATTCAGATGCAGATTTTGCAGGATGCAAGGAAAATAGAAAAAGTACAACAGGTACCTGTCAATTCCTAGGTGCAAGGCTGATATCATGGAGTAGCAAGAAACAAACAAGTGTGGCTATCTCCACAGCTGAGTTAGAATATGTTGCTGCAGGAAGTTGCTGTGCTCAACTTCTATGGATTCAACATCAGCTAGAAGATTATGGTATTCAAGTAAGTAGAACACCTTTGTTTTGTGATTCTACTAGTGCTATTTCTATTGCAAATAATCCTGTCTCGCATAGTAGGACTAAGCACATAGAAATAAAATACCATTTTCTAAGAGAACATGTGGAAAAAGGAGATATTTCAATAGAGTATATTAATACAGATAATCAGCTAGCTGACATGTATACTAAGATTTTAGATGAAACCAAATTCAATAAATTTAAAATTTAATTAGGGATGATAAACTTAGAATAAGTTTTCAAAATTGGCTAAGTAAAATGATGTCGACACACAGAGTTGTCTGTGTCGACACATAAAGTTGGTGTCGATATTTCAGAGAAATGGTGTCGACACATCTAGAAAGTCTGTGTCGACACTTCAGAGAATTAGTGTCGACACATGCAGTGTAGGTGTCGACACATCCAAGGTGGTGTCGACACTTAGAATTTACTCAGAATTAGTCTGGTAAAGTCTCGACTAAGTGTCGAGCTAAGTGGTGTCGACACATATACAAGTGTCGACACATATATTCTGTCGACTATACTTGTGTCGACACATAGTTGTCGAGACATTATAAGTAAGTGTCGACACTTTTCAACAGTGTCGACACAATTTAAGTATTTTGACGCGCCCTTTCATCTTCGATTCTAGAAAGGTATAAATAGGTTTTCGCCATTGTTTGTCGACACGCTCACCAAAGTTTCGAGACCAAACTTGTGTGTCGACATCTCTTTTCTCTAAATTCAAATTTCTTCAAACCCTAATGGCGCGCAAGGTAGAAGAGAATGTTAATGAAGGATATGAACTCGTGCGGCATGCCTTTGATGACGCGAAACCTGAAATCAAAGGTGTGGTAACCCTAATAGCCGAGACAGGACTGGAATACCTTGTTTCTGAACCAATCAAGATCTGGAAGAAGGAGGTCCTAGAATTTCTGAGTGCAGCTTCACTTGACGACTCTGGCCTCAAGATTAAGTTCAGAGTTCATGGGACCAAAGTCAAGGTCTCACAGAAAAGTCTGAGGAAGGTACTTCAACTACCTAGAACTAAAGAGTAAGAAGATGTCTCTGCTTTTAAGACTAGAGAGGCATTGAGTTGGTGTGGACTGGATTCAAAACTGAAAATTGGATCAGTTTTTAATAGAAAATGAATGAATATACAATGGAAATTCTTATCTGAAATAGTTGGCAAGGTCATCCTGAGCAAGCCTGAAGGACATGACAGGATTTCTGCTTATATGTTCAGTTTGATGACAAGGATTATCTTCAAACTTGAGACTGACTGGTCAGTAGTTCTGTTTGATAAGATAAAAGAGAGTATGAAGAAGCCCAATTTGGGTAGAATACTGAGTTTATACCTAGCTGGAAGTATTCCAGAGGTAATGAATCAAGCAGCTGGTTCCAAGATTAACCACATGAGGAGAATGAATTTGAGAATCTTCTATAGGTGGGATAGAGTACTGACCAAAGAACTGCCAACTCCTGTAAAAGACACAGCACAGAAGAAGAAGAAAAAGACAGCCACAGTGGAACAAGAATCCTCCAGCAGCTCTGAAGAGCAAGTAGTGTTTACACCTGATGATGAAGAGACAAGAAATGCTGGACAGTCTCCAGCTAGACAAGAAGAAGCTCAGAGGCAGGGGGAGCTACCACCAGCAAGCCCAATTCACCTGGATCCAATCCAGGGGAGCCTCTACTTGTGGAAGAGCCAACTCCACTAGAAAGTGAAAGGGCTACTCAAACCATCCTGGAGGTAATCACTGAAATTAGTCAATTAGATTTCACTATTGAGGAAGAAGTTTTGACTGATTCATTAACTAATGTTCATCAGCAAACACAGATACAACCTCAACCCCAAGATGTTGTCATGGAGGACACATCTGTTGCTGATCTAGTGGTTGATGAGATAAGAGATTCTCCACCCCATTCTCAACAGGAATTTACTTTGGAAGAGTTATTCCCTGATCTTGTACAGACAGATCTTGAGAAATATATGACTGCTGTTGAGGGGGAGAAATCCCATATTGAGGGGGAGCATATGGAGAATGTAAAGGTAACTGCTACACAAGAGACTGAGAAGCCAAAAGATGCTGAAGGAATACCCAGGACTGAGAAGGATTCACATCCTAGTCCTAAAGAAAGAGTGGATATTGCAAGCACATCTGCTTCAGAAGATGAAGAGACTGTTAGAGCCAAGAAGAGAAAGTTCCAAGTCTTCAAAAGAAGGAGTCAGACCTATAAGAAAGCCCTACAGACCATTGCTCAACAGCCTGCCCCATCTACTGATTACAGTTCACTGATGGTGGCTTTACAAATTAAGCTGGATGAGCAAAAACAAGCTCTAGAAAAGTATGTGGATGAAGGGAATAAGTCACTTCAATTTGATCTTGCACAAGACATCAAGTCAATCAGATTTGAAGTGAATCTGAACAAGAAAGAAATGACTGACTGCTTCCATAAGGGAGGGAATGCAGTAGTGTATCTGGCCACACATCAAGAGAAACTAAAGACAAAACTTGATGAGCTAGAAGTAAAGCAAGACTATGTCCTGGAGAACAAGATAAGAATGAATGATAATCTCACTGCTTCACATAATGCAATAGTCACTGAAATGAAGAATATGGCTACTGGTCAGACTGCTGCAAATGCCACTGCAAAAGAAGAATTTGATAAGCAATTGCAAGAGAGCCTAACTGTTGTTAAAGCTGTCATTGAAGACTCTCAGAAGGCAATTACTGATAAGCTCTAAAGGTTAAAACCTTTCTATAAAGATGGAGTCAACTATCTGAATGCACAGATCGAGTTTCAGAAAGATGATCTGAGGGATCACATAGAGAAAGAAGTCATAAAGAGGTAGAAGGTATTAGTCAAGGCAGACTCTGATCATGCAAAATGGATTTCAAATTCCATCAGAGCCACCCTTGGATATCCACCTTTATGTGAGGATGACAATGTGACAGAGTCTGGAATCAATCTTGCATATCTTGGAGGGGAGCAAGCTGAAGTGGCTCAAGTAATATATCCTCCACCAGACTTTGATATGATATATCAAGAGATACAGTCAATGTATAGTCCTCCTGAGGGAAATCAAAATGTCATCATAGAGAAAGTGGTTAAGCCTGTGCCAGAGGCAATACTGAAAGAACAAGAGGCCTTACTAAAAGAACAAGATGCTCAGTTGTCTAAGAAAAGATTCAGAGAGCAAGCTGAACTTAGGCCTGATTTTGAACAATGAAGCCCCACTTCCAGGAATATCATTTGACTGCATGGAAGGCTGCTAAGGACAATGTCCTGGATAGAGGCAAATGATATTCTGACCTGGAGTGGAGGAAGCATGAGAATAGGCAAGAAGTCGTAGTCCAATATAGAAGAAAGACTAAACTGGGAAAGCTACCTCCTAATATACAGGAGCCTAGCAAGTATTTTTCCAAGCGTTATCATTATTTTGAAAGGCAGAAGATCAAGACTGAAGAGCTGCAAAAGAAAGATCTCAAAGGGAAGAAGCCTGCTGCTGCTGATGACAATGTAGCCCCAGTTCAAGCAAAGATACAATCTGGAAAGGAGATTGTAATCAAGGAACCAGAGCAGCAATAGAATAACATTTTTCTTTAGTTTACAAATTGTAATCATTTGTATTAAAATTCTATGTAAACTTTTGACTAATGAAAATGTTGGACTTTGTAAGAACAATATTATATGTTCATCTATTACATTAATTGTTCTGAGCTAATGGTATATACATGTTCTGTTCATGCATGTTTAAGTTCTTACCCTGTCGTATTTTACTGTTTTACATCATACTGTGAATTTGTTATGTATGGTGTATATCATTGACTAAGAGTTATGACTTCTCCAAATAGGGGGAGATTGTTGGGTACATTGGAATATATGTATCTGATTTGAAGAAGCCTCACCCTACTCAATGATATACATCAAGGTGTATTTGATGTGTTTTGAGTTTATTGATGCAGGTTAAGTAATTGCAGGGAAAACAGAAAAGTTTCTAAGTCCATGTGTCGACACCCAGAAGAAAAGTGTCGACACTTAAGAAGGCTTGTGTCGACACCCAGAGAAGCTGTGTCGACACTTGGAGTAGTTGTGTCGACACCAGAGATGCAGAGTCGACACCAGAAGGAAAGTGTCGACACATACAGGCAGTGTCGACACACAATGAAGAATTGTCTAAGGAATCAGTGTCGACACTTAGAAGCAGTGTCGACACTAGAAGCAGTGTCGACACCCAGTGGAACTTTGTCGACATCAAAAGTGTCGACACTAGGAGGCTGTGTCGACACCCAGCAAAACATCAACAAAGTTCAAGTACAAGTGTCGACACTAGGAGGCTGTGTCGACACTCAGTAAATTTCAAGAAAGTCTAAGTACAAGTGTCGACACAAAGGAGATGTGTCGACACTCAGCCAAGTCTCAACACATGAAGAATGTGTCGACACAAAGGAGAAGTGTCGACACTCAGCAAAAGTTTCAACACAGAAGACATGTGTCGACACAAAGAAGATGTGTCGACACTTAACAAGTTCAACACAAGAAGATGTGTCGACACAAAGGAAATGTGTCGACACTTAGCAGAAATCAACTAAGTAATAAAGGAGAAGGACTTGTGTCGACACACAGGATCTGTGTCGACACATTCTGAAGAAGCAGTGTCGCGAAGTAATTTATACAACACAAGGAGTTGTGTCGACACCATGAAGGCTAGTGTCGACACTTAGTCTACTTGTGTCGACACTTGGTCTATTTGTGTCGACACTTAAAGACTATCTGTCTCGACACTCTCAGACAGTGACAGAGAATTCAAGAAGTGACTCGATGACTTGACAGCTGTCATTTCAACCGGTCAACTGCTGCTGTCAGAGCTGTCAGAAGTTTGTTAGAAACCGGATCAGCCGGTCACCATGAAGAAAGCCTATATAAAGGCTTATTCCTTCAACAGAAGAATTAAAATCGATTGATTACATAACAATCATTGATGTGAGAAATAACAAACCAGAAGAAGACCTTCAAGTGAAGATCTAAGAAGTTGCAGAGAGAAAGCTCCTTATAAGAAGACAGCTATTGAACCAGGCTGATAAAGAAAGTTTCAGATTGAGATCTGATACTCAAGTCAGAAGTTGATCAAGATCATCTTCAGGAGATTCAATCCTACTGTGTTCTAATTCAAGAAGCTTTGAAGAAAAGCCAAGGGAGGTTGATCTCAGCAAAGTTCATTCAAGAACTCATCAAGAAGCCAGTCAACTCTACTTTCTCAATCAGCGTTGTGGTTAATAATATTTGTATTCTTTATTTTCTGTAGGATCCTAAGGGATCTGAGTTGTAAGCCTATATTTATAAAGGCTGAGTGGTAGGGTCTGAGTGACTGAGTGTAGGAGATACATTTCTCTGAGTGTAGGCCTTGTTGAAGGCTGAGAGTAGGTCTTGGTGAAGACTGAGTGGTAGGGCTTTGTGCCTGAGTTGTAGGAGTGAGATCACTCTGAGTTGTAGGAACCTATTTGGGGTTCTGAGCTGTAAGATCTGTGGATCTGAGAAGTAGTGGAGAAGTTAGGCCGAATCTAGTACACTACTAGATAGGCGAAGGGGGAAAGTGAATGTACCCAGATCTTGGGGAACCACTATAAAATCTGTGTGTTCTCTGTGTGTGCTTTATTCTATGATTGCTGTGGTGTATGTGTTGTATTGCTGTGAAGAATTGCATATAATTCTGTGTTTCTGCCTTTAAAGTTTAAAAAGATTAAGTGCACATATTCACCCCCCCTCTAGGTGTTTAGGCACTAGTTCTTTCAATGAAGCTCCTCATGGAGTTATATGCAACCATATAAGGTCATATGGATTGATGTTATCTCTATTTCTGTTGCCAACATTGTTTCAAGAGCATTTTAGCTACTCTGCCACACTTGATATGATGTGATGTCCTCACCATAAATGTTGTTAATATACTTCTACTTATGGTTTGCACATCACTCTTGAGCTTGTGATAAAGAGAGATAACTGAGTCCATCCAACCCACGAAGGTTGCACTTAAATGACTTAAGACTTTGCGAACACATGTTGATCGCAAGTCTCTTCAACACCTAAAAAAATTAAAGCTTCACGAACTCATGCTGACCACAAATCTCTTCATGCCATTAGTAAGCATGAATTCTAGCATGAGATGGACAATACTCTCGTATTTGCTCCTGTCATTTTGAGTACATCTAGCATAGTTACTGCAGAGACTCAAATTTGAAGTGAGTAAACTCATATCTGATTTTCAATGCGCCATAGGAGCTTCAAACTTAGCTTCCTTCATTGGGGAGTATTCAACACATGATCAATATCGTGTTGGATCTGCATTTCATAATTGACATAGGACGAATGCAGAGTGTGTTATCTAAATGCTCCAATAGAACTATAGTGAAGTATTTTTAGTGATATGTTGTTGGGGTTTAAAATGATGACATGCACAAACAATTATCCAATGGTTTATTTACAATAACTATTGAAATTAATTAATTAATAAAGCAGTTCACATTTACTCACAATCAAAACTTGAATACTAATGAAGTTATCAATTTCTGGGTGACTCATGTTAAGAGTAACAAACAAACAACAACACTCAAGCCTTTATCCCACTATAGTGGGGTTGGCTATATGGATCCTTTGTCGTCTTTGTGCTCTATCTTTTGTCATAATCTCACTAGTGCCTAAGTGCATCATGTCTTTCCTTACAATTTCATTCCAAGTCTTTGTTGGTCTACCCCTCCCTCGTTTAACATCCCTAGTGACTAGACTGTAGAGACCCAAATCCTGGGCTCTATTAACTGAATCAAAGAGCGGACCACAGTTTTGAATAAAAATGTCACAATACATCAAAATGCAGAGTACAAAGAACATACACCAAATTTTTTATTTCATTGTTTCGTTTATTGCACGATCATTTACATATACTAGATAGGCGTAGGTCCAGTACAGCGAGCTCTATGCTAGTCTCGGGCTTCGATTAGTGCTTTTACCAGCTCAACCGCCAAGGTCCTGCGTGTTCTGCTTGGAGTTGGTCCTGTTGCCTAAAAAAATGGGTCCACTCTGGGTTAGTCATAAAAATTTATGACTATGTGAGAACAGTATTTCGTGAAACAGTTATACATGCAAACAATGAGGATGATACCAATATGCATACAGTACAATAAAATTAGTCACTTGATTATTCTCAATACTAGTACTTAAATTATCCCCTTAAATTTGGTTACATAAAATGGGAAATGCTCCGGTGATGCACCTGAATTGGGCCCCGCCTCCGAAGAACGTAAGTGTAGGCTCACCCCTACTGGTGAATCCATCAGTGGATGCCTCCACATCATCGGATTCGAAGTCATCACTTTTCCCTATGTAGACTTTTAAATGGATTTTATCTTGGCGTATAAATAGGAGTTTATAATAAAATAATTCCCCTCAGAATAATTATCGCTTACTTGTCCCCTCGCCCACTTTATTTCTTTAGCGATATATCTTTAAGGCGAAACTCATATGCACAAGCAAGTTTGTTCAAAGATATTTAACTATGACAAAATAATAAACTAACTAGCAAGAAGAGGAAAAAGAGGGAGGAGGAGAGCAGGCAGCAGTAGGGCAGCCAAAAGTAACAACAACAACAACTGTTAAAGCAGTAAAAGATCAGCAGATAGGGGCAGCAAGGCGTAGCAGCTAGCTTCTAGCATAAATCAGCAAAGCAGCAGAAAAAGACAGCAGTGACAGCAGTCTTGGGACAGCAGAGAAGAGGGGAAAGCAGGTGGATAGGGAGGGGAAGAAATCCACCAAGTATTTAAAGAGCAGTATGGGCGGTGAAAAGGCAAGAAGAAGCCAAAATGGATTTGTTAACTCATCTAGGTGTCACCACATCCATTAAGCCAACAGCCAAGTGTCATAATACAAGCCAAGTGTCATAATACAAGCCAAGTGTCAAATCTCAACATCCAAATGTCAACATATCATCCAACACAAGCCCAATCTCAGCCAGCAAACATATCCAGCATCCAGCCAACACAGCCAGCACACACCTCAGCCAGCACTATCCATATCCAGCATCCATCCAACACAGCCAGCCCACCATTAAAGGCAGCAAGCCCGGCCAGCCCATATAAGTATATAAGCCCACTAACATATCAGCCAACAAGCATATCCAGCCAGCAAAACAGCCAACCCACATCAAATGAAACGGAAAATATTATTGGCACCCCCACAAATAAATCAAATGAAACAAAAAATACGCAAAAGATAAATCTCGAGAATATTATACTGCCTTTTCATCATCGGGGAACCGTGGTTCGCTCTTTGATTCAGTTAATAGAGTCCAGGATTTGGGTCTCTACAATTGGTATCCGAGGGAGGTGTTTTCAATAAATTGTGTCTCAGGTAGTACAAAGACATTACACAAATAACCCGCTATTTGAGCATATTTCAGTTTAAACCGACAGGCGACTTGTGACGAACGTAAAGTAGGGATCAGATCCGAGGGCAGCGCTATTAGACGTCATTATCCAGTCAGTTTTCGAGGACAAAAACTCTTTTAGTGGGGAAGATTTTGTGACAACCCAAAATTTCACGCATGTATTTTAATTTATTTTTCTCTCTCCCCGATGATGAAAAAGGCCGTACGATATTCTCGAGATTTATCTTTTGCGCATTTTTTGTTTCATTTGATTTATTTGTGGGGGTGACAATAATTTTCCGTTTCATTTGATGTGGGCTGGCTGTTTTGCTGGCTGGATATGCTTGTTGGCTGATATGTTAGTGGGCTTATATACTTATATGGGCTAGCCGGGCTTGCTGCCTTTAATGGTGGGCTGGCTGTGTTGGCTGGATGCTGGATATGGATAGTGCTGGCTGAGGTGTGTGTTGGCTGTGTTGACTGGATGCTGGATATGTTTGCTGGCTGAGATTGGGCTTGTGTTGGATGGTATGTTGAGGTTTGACACTTGGCTTGTATTTGGACAGTTGGTTGTTGGCTTAATGGATGTGGTGACACCTAGCTGAGTTAACAAATCCATTTTGACTTCTTCTTGCCTCTTCACCGCCCATACTCCTCTTTAAATACTTGGTGGATTTCTTCCCCTTCTTATCCATCTGCTTTCCCCTCTTCTCTGCTGTCCCGAGACTGCTGCCACTGCTGTCTTTTTCTGCTGCTTTGCTGATCTATGCTGGAAGCTAGCTGCAACTCCCGGCTGCCCCTATCTGCTGATCTTTTATTGCTTTAACAGCTGCTGCTGTTACTTTTGGCTGCCCTACTACTGCCCGCTCTCCTCCTCCCTCTTTCTCCTCTTTTTGCTGGTTAGTTTATTATTTTGAAAATATGTTTCGTGCTGATTTCAGGCCGCCTTGTCACTGTTTTTATGGCTGTTTTATGTCTTGTTTAGGACTGATGTTTTTCACGGTTTATACATTAGTTTTGGGGCTGCCTTTGGGCTGAATAGTGACTGTTTCCTTGCTGATTTTGAGCCACTTTTCGTCGAGTTTTTCAGGGGTGGTTCCCCCAATATTTTTTTGGTTTTGCTGGACAGAATTTTAGGAGGATGGAAAGTCCGTTTGGGGCTGGTTTTAGCCCACTTCGAGGCATATTTATGGCTGTCCGGCAAGACATAAAATCAGATTTTGGCATTTTTGCGATTTCCGGTTTATCGTGTCAGTTTTCCGATGATTTAGCAAATCATTTTAAATCTTCTGCGTCTTTCGCTACGCATTCCAAGTGACGCAACCCAATAAACGTGCGTATAATTTCAGTGGATCCCAAGACTTCAAAATCAAAGGATGGCGTCACAAGGAAACCGTGACGTAAATGCGAATAAAGGCAAAACTGTGGTATTAGAGAAAAATAAATTAAAATACGTGCGTGAAATTTTGTGCTGTCACATAGACTCTCACAACGACTAACATGTGCCTCTAATGGTCTCCTTTGTACGTGTACAAACCATCTTAGATGAGCTTCTCGCATCTTCTCTGCAATTGGTGCTACCCCTGTTTTATCACTGATACTTTCATTTCTAATTTTATCCAATCTCGTGTGTCCACACATCCACGTAAGCATTCTCATCTTCGCAACTCCCATTTTTTGCTAATGTACACAATTTACTGCCCAACTCTCAGAACCATAGAGCATCGCGGGTCTAATTGCAGTACAAGAAAACTTGCCCTTAAGTTTTAGTGGTAGTTTACGATCACATAAGATCTCTGATGTGCCTCTCTACTTCAGCCAACCCACTTGGATTCTGTGTCACATCCTTATCAATACCTTCGTCTTTTTGAACTATCGATCCAAGATATTTAAAACACTCACTACGGGAAATATCTTGATCACCCAACTTAATAACCAAGTCATCTGTCCTTCTTGTATTGCTAAATTTAAGCTCCATATACTCCGTGTTTGTCCTGCTCAACCTAAAATCCTTCTTTTCTAAAGTATCTCGCCAAGATTCAAGTTTTGTGTTTACACTCTCGCGCATCTCATCAACCAAAATGATATCATACACAAACAATAAACACCAAGGTATTGCTTGTTGGATGTCTGGTGAGCTCATCTAAGATAAGGGTAAAGACATAAGGGCTTAAAGCTGAACCTTGCTGTAAGCCAACAGTGATAGGGAATTCTGGATTAATCCTCCCGATGTCACCCTTGTCACTGAATTTGTATACATATCTTTCATCGTGTCAATATATAATATATTTACACCTTTTATTCTATGAATCTCCATAAGATCTCTCTTGTAAATCTATCATAAACCTTCTCAAGATCAATAAACAACATATGCAAATCTTGTTTTCTTTCTCGATAGTTGTCAATGAGTCTCCTCAATAGATGCATAGTTTCCATGGTCGACCTCCCTGGCATGAATCCAAATTGATTCTCGAGATATTAGTCTCTCGTCTTAATTTTCTTTCTACTACTCGTTCTCATATTTTCATGGTATGACTCATCAATTTAATTTCTCTGTAATTAATACAATTTTGTATATCCCCTTTATTCTTATACAAAGGTAACAAGATACTTTCTCTCCATTGACTAATGTTAAGAGTGCTTAAATTAAATACAAAGCAAATAAATCGGTAAGTAGAATAATCATGGGCACCATAAATTGATAAGACTTCTAAGATCTTACATAAGCAATCCTGCACTGGTTTGGTACGAAGTTCAGGGACTAGATGGAGTTTTGGAGAGGATGATGGGGCTCAGTAGGATGTAAGGATTGCTGGAGTGGAGGGGAAATAATGAAGGGCAGTTGGGACAAGGGTTGGGTGTCAGTGGGGTCAGACTGGGGATGGAAGGGGTCTGTCTGTGGCATATCTAGAAGAGAACAGTGAAAGGAAGAAGTCCAGGCTACAATTTATATTTCTGGACATGAACAGGGCTTGTTTAGAGAGATGTAGGGGTGAATTCCTAACTGTAGTAATTTCTGAGTGAAATGAATGCATCAACAGAGGCGGGGCTGGGCAGAGGGGTGGTTAGGGCTTGATAACTGTTTGGAGTGGGGAACTAGGCCGTTTCAGTAGAAAACATATGGTTAATGTGGCAGTTTCTTGTGGTTAGTGGCAAATGTAGATAGTTATGGAAGAGAGGGTAGTTACCTTGGCTTTGGCACGACACCATGGAGCAACGACGAGAGTCCATAATTTCTGTCCAAAATTTTTGATCCCCATAAATTAGTCCCTTGACCTCTATTTATTGATATTGAGGCCATTATTGTCGGGCTCGATTGTCCGAAATTTCAACTCCTAATAAAAAGTGAAATAAAAATACATAAAAATATTTCATCATCACTCTGAATGCGATCACGGGCCAGGATCGTCCATATGACAATCCTAACTCTGTTTCCTACATATATAGAACTATGGGTTCCGATAAGAGTCAATTCGCACCTTAGTTATTAAAGACACAAGTCGCAACAAAGCGCAAAGGAGTCTTGGTGGCTAGGCACAAGTCTGAAGGCGCAAACGCGTGCCTGACGAAGGCAATGCGCAATCACATTCATTTTAAATAATTATCATTAAACACCAATTCATCTTCTAGATCAGATTCTTCATTTATTCTACTCATTAATAATTCATTACTATCATTTGTATCTCTTAAAAAATAAAATCAATGTGGTCATTAAAATCATATTTAAGTCTCGACGCTCGATTATGTTTCACAATCATTATATCATTCAAAAATTATTGAAATTTTACATTATTTTTTTCTTTATTTTGGAAAAGAAATTTATAGTAGACATTTGACTCAGATATGCCTTTGATACTCCAAAGGCGCACGAAGGCGCAATCATCTTGAGCTTGTTGTGCCTGGAGCCTTAGGCGCGCCCGAGGCGCGCCTTTAACGACTTAGATTTGCACACCATCTGTGATCCCCAACAATAATCTCTCATCATCTCATGAACCATTTTGAGGATGTTGAGCTCAAAAGGCATGTTTATGACCTACTGAATAGGGGATTCATTCACAATAATATCTACAATCCCCATTGTCTCGTTTTCGTCCTTCTTACTCCCAAGAAGGATAACTCTTCGTATATCTCTGTTGACAGTCATATGATCAATAAGATTACTAGCAAGTATATGTTTTCCATTTTAAAGCTTAATGACATGCTGGACAAGATGCCCAAAGTTATCATCTTCTCAGATATAGTCTATTTGTTTTGGCGGTGAGAGTTGGAGCGTTGGGAATGAGAACGTTGACAATGGAGTGATGGGGAATGGGAGGGGGATGGTTGCGGTCTCCAGAAAGGCCAAAATGACATTTTGGAGTGTGGCGGTGGAATTGGAGGCTTACCAAACATTTTTTCTCAGCGTTGGTGTTTCCCCCAATGTAGATGGACCAAAAATGCCCAAACAAAGATAGCCATAGTTCTTCAAAGTGAATACCATCATATTCTACTCAAAAGAATGAGTGAAAATGTCGTTCAAGAAAAAACAATGCTTAGTTACGACATTCAAGTTAACTAATGTGTCTAGCAAATAAATGAGAGTTATGATCCATATTTTTTGAGGTCTTCATGGAGAATTGCACTTGAAGAAGGGTATATTTATGACTTAATATCTGATATTTTTGTGATTCATTCTATCCAACGAAGGTGTTTCCATGTAAATAAAAAAATTTCAAGCTATTTGGGATTGACAAGTGCATGGATCTAAATTCCCTAATCTTTCACATCACAGAGCATGATGAACTTAAAGTAACGTAATGACAGCTGAAAACAAAGAGTAAAATCTATTATTAGTGTAAACATGGCTATTTATAGCCTACAACGCTAGTTTTAATATTACAACACTCCTCAAGATTGACGAAAGATATTCACTAAGCCCATCTTGTTATAACCCCTGATCATATTCTCTGAACTGAGTCCATTGGTTAAGCAGTCTGCAACCTGCCCCTTGGTCGGCACGTGACTCAACTCCAGTAGTGCATTATCAAGTTTTTCCTTGATAAAAAATCTATCAATCTCTATATACTTGGTACGATCGTGTTGGACTGGATTGTTTGCAATACTGATGGCTGACTGACTGTCATACCACAACTTCATCCTATCCTTTTGGTCCAGCTTCAACTCCCCAAGCATTCCTTTCAGCCACATAAGCTCTGCAACCCCTACTGTCATGGCTCCGTACTCTGTCTCTGTTGTCGATCTAGCCATTACCGACTGCTTATTGCTCCTCCTTGAGACCAGGTTGCCTCCCACGAATATGCAATAACCTGAAGTAGACCTCCTATCATCCACGCAACTTGCCAGTCAGAATCGCAATAGCCTTCAATTCTCACGTGCCCATTCCTTCTGAAGGTCAGCCCCTTTGCAGGGGCACTCTTCAAGTATCGCAGAATCTGGTACACTGCATTCATATGGCCCTTCCCCGAGTCATGCACGTAGCGGCTCACCACGCTTACAAGGAATGAAATGTCTGGGCGAGTGTGGCTCAAATAGATCAACTTCCCGATTAGTCTTTTATATATTTCCCGATTTACTGGTTCTCCGGCCTCTGCACCCAGTTTGCACCTTTGATCGATTGATGTCGCAACAGGTTTGCATCCCAACATCCGAGTTTCAGTAAGGAGATCCAACACGTATTTCCTTTGGGAAAGGACTATCCCCTCTGCCTCATACGCAATCTCGATCCCAAGGAAATATCGATGAAGGCCCATGTCCTTCACCTCGAACCCCTTGCCTAGGGCCCCCTTGAGGCAACCAATATCCCGCTCATCATCTCCTGTAATGATCATGTCGTCAACATATATTGCAAGTATGGTGGTGTGATCTTCATTCTGCATGCAAAACACAGTGTGATCTGCATTGATCTGGTGATACCCCTTCCCAATCACTGCTCTCCTGAATCTGTCGAACCATGCGCGGGGTGATTGCTTCAGCCCATAGAGGGATTTCTTCAGCCTGCAGACTCTGCCTTTTGTCTTGGCCGTACCAAACCCCGTGTATCTCCATGTAACCTCCTCTGCTAGATATCCATGAAGGAATGCATTCTTCACATCTAGTTGGTGTAGCAGCCATCCCCCGTTCACTGCCAGGCTGATGAGAGTCCTAACGGTGCTCATCTTTGCAACGAGTGCAAACATCTCACGTAATCGATGTCATAGGTCTGACTGTACCCCTTGACAACCAATCGAGCTTTGTAGCGATCAACCTGTCCATCTGGGTTCTGCTTTACGGTGAACACCCACTTGCACACAATGAACTTCTTGTCCTTTGGCAGCCGTGCCAGCTCCCAAGTGTTGTTCTTCTCAAAAGCTCTCATCTCTCCTTCATCGCTGCCTTCCATTTTGGATTATCTTTGACGACCTGCCAATTGTTATGTACAATAACAATATCCAAAGAAGCAATGAATGCTCCGTGTGTAGAGGAGATATGATCGTAAGAGACAAATGACGCAAGGTCTCAACCGTATCTATAAGGAGGATTTCCCGCATTGCTGCGAGTAGTCCTCCGTAACATAAGAGAAGAGGTAGGGAGAGGGGAAAGGATATCACCTGAGGCTTGCGGATATGTAGGCGTTCCAGGAGAGGGGCGACGTAGGTAAGAGACTAGGAGCTAGACCCGGCACCAACACTAGATTTGGTATTGCTGACAGCTTCCTCCTCCTGCTGTATGTCAGCAGTTCCCCCTGAGCTGTAGGTCTGACGTCTTGCCTCTGCTCCTCAATCTCCTCCTCCTGCCCATCATCACTCTCCCGATCCTACTCCACAGATCCTCCCTGCCATACTCCCAGATCTGTCACTAACATTTCTCTTTCTAGCCTCATACTTTCGGTATCTGACGAGTCTAATGTAGGTAGGACTCCATCTTGTCGGTAGTACTGTTCTAGTTCTCTAAAGTTGACATTCATGCTCACGAAACATCTTTTCTCCACTGGGCTCCAACACATGCACCCTTCTGAGTACGAGAGTAGCCCACAAACATACACTTAACTGCCCTTGCATCAAGCTTACCGACACCCGACATGTTGTCCTTCACGAAGCGCACACACCCAAATACCTTCAAGGGAAGTATCCCCCATTATGTCCCTGCAACTGCTGACACGGAGACTTCCACCCTAGGACGTGTGATGACATCCTGTTGATCAGCTGTGTCGCTGTTAACACCGCATAACCCCACAGACTCTGAGGCACCTTCATGTTTGGCATCATACTTCTTGCCACCTCCAGAAGGTGTTTGTTCTTTCTTTTCGCCACTCTGTTCTGTGTCGGTGTGCAGGCACAGGCGGTCTGGTGCAAATGTGCAATATCTCATAAGCTGATAAGTATTCCTCCATTGCCTTGTTAGTGTATTATGTCTCATTATCTGACTTTAGTACCGTAATCACCGCAGTGTATTGTGTCTGTACGAGCTTATGGAAATCCCGGAAATAGGTGAGTACCTCACTTTAGTTTTCATCAAGTATAACCACATAACACGAGATGCACTATCAATGAAAGTAACAAAATACTTTTAACCATTCAAAAAGCTTCACAGTATAAGGTCCCCAGATATCAAAATGAATAGCATCAAAAACAGAAAAGCTTCTTTGACCCATACTAACATACGAACTCCTAGTAAGCTTGCCTAAATCACAAGCATCACACACCAATTTGGTTTATTTGTTGTTTCAAAAAGAGCAGAAAATAATCTAGCTACAGTCATGAAGGAGGGGTACCCAACCACCTGTGATGGAGTATCAACATATCCTCTGTACTCATCTTTTGTCCTCTAACTCCTGTTGTCTCTACTATAGAGATCAGAACCGCATCCAATCCTTCTTGATCCAGATACCACAGTCCGTCATGCCAAGTCCCAGTATCAAGTATCCGCCTCACCTCTTTCTCTTGGAAAGTCACCTTAGGAATATCAAAAGAAACAATACATATCAGTTGAATAATTATTGAACTAATGGATAAAAGACTAACTAGGAAGAAAAGAGTATGCAAAACATTAGATAGCTTTACCGAACCTAAACAATTAACAGTTCCCTTATCGACCACTGGCTGGAACGTACTGTCCGCCGTCTGGATGCTATCTACAGTAGCTAGACGAGTGTAGGAGGAGAACTCGCATGTATTTCCTGTCACATGACGTGATATGTCTGAGTTGATGATCCAATCTGATGTCCCGGAAGAAGATATGGAAACAACGCGAGAGATCTATCAGATGGGTGGGTATACATCCCGCCCCCCCCCCCCCCCCAGCTCCATCTCTGCTTCCCTCGCCCGTTTGTTTCCTCTTGATACCCTCCATCATGCTAAGTAGGGTCTGCTCCTCTGTATAGATAACACCAAGTTCCTCCGCATTAAAAGTCATGCCCAAATTGGCTCGATAGACTCCTTGTGCAACTCATTGCATTTATATCACGCTAGAAGATATATACAAGCTACAATAAAACAAAATGGTGATATGAAAGAAAAAGATGATTACAAATTTCATCTACATGCACACTCGTTACTTGATGCAGTAATGACTACTATAGGTGGTGATCTAGTTAGACATTCAGTGACTAGATTTGACGCATCATTCCTTACTCTACAAAGTGTGCTTAAGCATGAGGAGCAACTGAAATTATTCTTTGTATCGTCTTCGTGGAATGCTGCTAATTTGACAAAAATGAAGCCGGAAACAAGTTGAAACAATACTTTCAACTATTTTTTGGAATGAAATAAGAGATTGCCTAAAAGGAGGAAAACCACTCATTGTCATTTTGCGATTAGTAGATGAAGATAAAATGCCAACTATGTCTGAACTATATGTGACATTAGAAAAAGCTAAATAAAAGATCAAAGATCATTTTAATAATAATAAAAAGTTTGTTTAAAAAGATTATTGAGATTGTTGTTTATATAGATTATTTTTTCTAAATCTAAGCAAATATTTTGAATATGAGGAGAAACATAATGATGATATTTTGAAATTTCAAGAGGCTTTCAATGATGTTATTGCAATACTAGTATCCGATCAACAATTACAAAACAAGATTGTAGAATAAAGTACTGACTACAAAGCCTATGACGACTTACAAGTTTATAATTATCTTGATTGATATTTTATATTTACTAACAAGTTTATAATTATCTTGATTCAGATTCACATCAAGAAAAGAAATAGATTGAAGCATTAAAATCTTAATGATCTTGTATACATCTAGTATAATCGTCGTCTACAAGCACGATTTCAAGAAAGACGTGAAAATAGAAGAAATTACAACATTTTAGTGTTTGATGAACTAGATTGAAGTAGTGAGTGAATGATGAACAAATCATAGGATGCTTTAGTTTTTGATGATGATAATCTTACATGAGAAGCTGTAGAGAACTATTGGGACTGAGGCTCAAAATTTATGAAGTGAAGTTGGAGTTAATCTTCAACTTATAGCTGAAGGGGATGAAGATTTATAATATTTTGAATTTGCAATAATGATAAAGATATTGATGATAATTATGGGCAAATGATGGGTTCCTCAAACCAACCGAGCACAAACAATGCTTATGATGACTTACTAGATGATGATTCTATTTAATAATTGTATGATTGTTTAAACTTTTTGTTAAAAATATTATTCATGTTAGATCACTTTTCGTGTATTTTATGTTATAATTGACTATGATATTATGAGAAAAAACTAGTGTATGATGATGACATTTTGATTTGACTATGATACTATGATATACTTGTGTTCACTTTTCTGGTTCATTTTTCTTGAATATTGAGATATCATGATTCATGGATATGTACTGTAAATTATACTACAAAACAACTGCTGTTGGCTTGGGCAGTCAACCTGTGTCGTATTGGTGAAGATTCTTTGAATGTTTCTTATTGAGTTGACTGGAATTATGAATTTCACATTAGAGTATTATTGATTTGCATGTATGTAGTTAAAATTTGTGCTCTTTTTTTCTATATTACTTTTAAAATTT
This sequence comes from Platanthera guangdongensis, assembly GCA_039583875.1. Classification (NCBI taxonomy): domain Eukaryota; kingdom Viridiplantae; phylum Streptophyta; class Magnoliopsida; order Asparagales; family Orchidaceae; genus Platanthera; species Platanthera guangdongensis. The sequence goes on from CM077151.1 coordinate 14,756,573, forward strand.
AGTAAGCTTAATTAAAATTGTTTTTCAATAATGCAGAACAATCATGAATGTGTCAACCTGTGTTGGTAAACTATATTGCTTTCAAAGTTAAAAAAGATTGGGATAGACATCGATTTTTATAAAAACCGTTGTTTATCCCACAGTACACTGCAGTTTTTATAAAAACTGCAGTGTATAGTCTGTCTGGTAGACTTTAAACAACGGATAAAAATCACTGTCATTTTGACTATACACTACGGTTTTTATAAAAACCGCAGTGTACAGTTTGCCTTAGACTGTGGTAAGGCAGACTTTAGACTACTGTTTTTATGAAAACTGTAGTCTAAAGTCTGCCTTAGTTTTTTTAAAATATCTAGTTGTCGCCTTGCGACTTGCTCGTCTTATTATCGCCTAGGCGTTCGCCTTATCGCCTATGCGCCCAGGCGCCCGACGCTCGCCTTGGTTCGCCTTGACGTCATGGCAAGAATGACTGTAAGATAGATCTACTTCCCACAAGACGATGATAATACTCTGGGTCAGGAAGGAGCAGATCATAGTTGAAGATATGTGCACAGATCTTGTGGTTGACATACATAGGTGTGTTAATGGGCATGCATCTAGAGTAGCCAGCGCCATGAAGAAGATCAAGGTAGTATTTTCGTTGAGATAGGACAAGACCATCAGGACAACGTGTTACCTCGATACTGATAAATTGTTAGAGATTTTCCAAATCTTTGGTCTAAAATGTGGATGCCTTTGAGATTATCGCCTGTAATCAAGATATCACAACATACGCCAAAAGTATCGTTGCTCCTGTCGGGCGGTGACGAGTGTCGTTCGAGCTTCTAGTAAATCCAACATCACGAACAACCTCATTGAACTTGTCAAACCAAGTCCGATAAGACTTTTGAGACCATAGAGAGATTTTTTAAGGTGACATGCAAGAGACTCCATCGTGATCTCAAAATTGGAAGGTTGTTGCATGTAGACATTCTCAATGAGATCGCTATTCAAAAAAGCATTTTTGATGTTCAATTGATGCAACTGCCAATGACGATTAACAATTAGAGAGATTAAGATACGAAAAATTTTCAACTTTGCGATGTGTGAGAAATTCTCCTCATAGACTAGCTTTTAAACGTTCAGCTGTCCTATCTGGACCAAGCTTGATAGCAAAGACCTACTCACAATCCACACATGTCTGTCCAGAAGGAAGAGAGACAAGGTCCCCAATTTAATTGAGCCAGAAAGTCGTCATTTCCTCATTCATAACGACCGCCACCCCGGATGATGAAGTGTCTCCTGCAGAGAAGTAGGAGTGGAAATAAACGACAAAAACATCGCAAATTTGTGAAGCACGGGAGACGGTCGATGTAATGACATAATTTGACAGGGGGTTAGTGATAGAAGTCGCAGCCGGATTAGCATACTGCGGAGCATCATCAGTAGAGTGTAATTGTCGCAGAGCATCTTAACAATGACAATTACGAGTGTATACACGAAGAGGAGGCGAGTTGGATGGTATGGTTGTGGGTGTGGGAAGGATGGAAGGAGTGGTATAGGTGACAAGAACAACATGGTGTGGTAATGTAGTTGCTGGAGAAACATTATGCAAGGAGTGAAACGGCTGATTTTCGAGCATGGTCACATCCGCAGTTGTAAATTACTTGCAATCGGTGGGAGAATAACAAACATTACCTTTCTGAGTTCGTGAATATCCAGCGAACTTATTCTCGGTAGTCGGGTATCAACCTTGCCCGTAAAGGGGCTAAGGAAGTGAACGTAGTAGACGTAACCAAAGGAATGAGGCGTTACAGGAAAGGGCAGTGTGGATGGGAAGAGAAGGCGGAAGGGCATCACAAAATTGAGAATAGACGAGGGCATACAAATGTTCGATTGATGAGATAACAGACAATAGATGCCACAAAATGCTAATAATGCTTGGGAATTTGCATTTGAAATATAAGTGAGCGAGCAACCTCAAGGAGGTGACGGTTCCTGCGTTCTGCTACGTCATTTTGTTGGGGGTGTAAGCACATGAAGTTTGGTGGATGATAGTATGATAACGAACTCAGTACATATATTTTGAAACACATGTCTAATGGTAGTTCCCCGCATTATCGGTCCAAAGAGCTTTAATAGAGCTGAAGAACTGTGTATGCGTCTCAACAATAAAAGCACGAAACACACGAGCTAGTTCTGAGTGATCACACAGTAAATACAATCAAGTCATGCAAGAGTAATTATCGCTAAATGTAAGAATAATGATAACCAAAAACACGAGTTGTTTTATAACGTCCATAAATATCAGAATGAACTAAATTAAAAGACACAATGCCTAGAGCACAATGAGGGTAAAGAAAAAATGATGTTTTCCGTAGATGCAAGACTCGTAGGTGAAGTTGGTGAGACGAGTGATACACGAAGAGGAGGCGAGTTGGATGGTATGGTTGTGGGTGTGGGAAGGATGGAAGGAGTGGTATAGGTGACAAGAACAACATGGTGTGGTAATGTAGTTGTTGGAGAAACATTATGCAAGGAGTTAAACGGCTGATTTTCGAGCATGGTCACATCCGCAGATGTAAATTACTTGCAATCGGTGGGAGAATAACAAACATTACCTTTCTGAGTTCGGGAATATCCAGCGAACTTATTCTCGGTAGTCGGGTATCAACCTTGTCCGTAAAGGGGCTAAGGAAGTGAACATAGCAGACGTAACCAAAGGAATGAGGCGTTACAGGAAAGGGCGGTGTGGATGGGAAGAGAAGGCTGAAGAAGGCTGAAGGGCATCACAAAATTGAGAATAGACGAGGGCATACAAATGTTTGATTGATGAGATAACAAACAATAGAGGCCACAAAATGCTAATAATGCTTCGGAACTTGCATTTGAAATATAAGTGAGCGAGCAACCTCAAGGAGGTGACGGTTCCTGCGCTCTGCTACGTCATTTGTTGGGGGTGTAAGCACATGAAGTTTGATGGATGATAGTATGATACCGAACTCAGTACATATATTTGAAACACATGTCTAATGGTAGTTCCCCGCATTATCGGTCCAAAGAGCTTTAATAGAGCTGAAGAACTGTGTATGCGTCTCAACAATAAAAACACGAAACACACGAGCTAGTTCTGAGTGATCACACAGTAAATACAACCAAGTCATGCAAGAGTAATTATCGCTAAATGTAAGAATAATGATAACCAAAAACACGAGTTGTTTTATAACGTCCCTAAATATCAGAATGAACTAAATCAAAAGACACAATGCCTAGAGCACAATGAGGGTAAAGAAAAAAAAATGATGTTGTTTTCCGTAGATGCAAGACTCGTAGGTGAAGTTGGTGAGAGACAGATCGGGAAGACCTTTCTTGAGAATCCGAAGAAGAGCATACCAAAGGCGCCGATGATAATCAACAAAAGTAACATCAGAGAAAGTTGCAGGGGAAACGTCCAGAGTGCCCGTTAGACAATCTTCATCTACCAATGATATTTTGTGTTCGCCAATCATGCACAACAAAGGAAGAGGAATAAAAAGTTACAGAACAATCAAGGTCTCGAGTAAGACGATTGATAGAGAAAAAATTAAAATGAGAGCCTGAAACATGAAGAATCGAGCTAAGAGAATGAGATGAAGTTAGGGGCACATTGCTGGAGCCACAAATTGGGGTGGTTTCGTCATTGACTACCGTGATGAACTTAGGGCAAGCAGAGTCCAAGTACTCGGGAGATTTCTATGAAATAATATGATTTGTGGCCCCGAAGTTCACAATCCAAGTTGGATTATATTGGAAAAACAGAAGACACCATCATTGGAGATAGACGCAACGGAGCCAGAAGAATGATTGATCAACCCTTGAAGATGTCGGAGCTGGGTGCGCAAGGTATCAATGTCTGTGCGGGTTGTGGAAGGAGCATCAACCACAATGGAGGCATGTTGTTGTGGTGGCACACCATGCTTACGATAACAAGTGGCCTTAAGATGATCATATTAACCACAATAAGTACATTTGGGACGATTCCGATTGTTGAGACCCCTGCCCCGAGAGTCAGTGCGAGCCCCGAGAGTTGGCAGAGAGGCGGGGTGAGCTGCAGAAGACTGCTCCAGAAGAGGCGAGCCCCTCGAGTTGTGCGGTGTCTCCTTTAAAAGCATGGAGCACACATCCGAGAGGGAGGGAATGGTGGAGGACGAAAGGATATTGGCACTGACGCCGTGGAGATGTTGAGGGACACGATCCATCATCATGGCGATGCCAACAATTTCTTTCTGAACACGTTGAGCGGCGAGATCTGACATGTGAGGCTGATTTTGGATCCAGATCTCTATGAGAGTGTTGGACCTTGCAACAAAGGAGGTCAGGTCTCCATCCACCCCTAGTTCAAGAGATTGGAGGTCCGTGAAGATGTGGAAGAGGTGTTGCAAACTGTCCTTGCTTGAATATAGGGAGTGAAATTCATCTCACATGGCTTTAACAGTCTCATGATACATGACCATACAATATGGTTCACTGTCCATAAAATTTAGAATCCATGATTGGACCTGTCCATCATCGTGGATCCATTCCTCGATTGGGGCAGCATGTGGTGTCCGAGAGAGATTATGAAGGAACCCTTTGGCCAGGAGAACACGACTCATCAAGTGTACCTATTTGACAAAATTCTTCTTGCCATCAAGGGATATTGTGGTAATCCAGAACTCATCCCGAACTTCCGGGAGAGTAGTCACGACACGGGCTGAAAGGACGAGGCATCATGCGGGGCCATGGCCAGCAAGGAGAAATCACGACCACATGAAAGAAGCCGCAAATTGGGGGCTGTCACTGCAGGCTGAAAAGAGATGTCGCATCGTGCGTCCGCCCAGTGGGAGATGTAGGCTTCGAAGAAAAAAAAGGCCGCAGGAGGAACAGAGTGCGGTATTAGCAACGGAGACTGCAAACAACGGAGATGACGGGCTCTGAGGGAGATGCTCAGGTAACAGCGGTCATTGAAGGTTAAATGAACTGCCATCTCAACAATAGAAGCCGCAAATAGCCGCCGCAAATAGCGGAGATGGCGGGATCGGAGGGAGATGTCGGAGGTCTCAGCAGGCTCAGAATCTTGATTTCAAGTTAAGTAACCTGACTCGTATCACACATGGATTTTGACTCAATTATGAATTAGATTGAAATAGAAAAGTTGAGTTCGAGGCAATCCTAGCTCACTCGATGCTACCCAAGTTAAGGCGGACATTGATAGGGCTCGTAGATTTCAAGTTGAGTAACCTGACTCAAACCACACTTGGATTTTGACTCAATTATGCGTTAGATTGAAATAAAAAAAAAACCGAGTTCGAGTCAATTATAGCTCACTTGATCTCAACTCGATGCCACCCCAGTTAAGGCGGGCATTGATAGGGCTCGTGGATAGAATTAATATGAAAGGCTTATGAATGAAAATTGGCAGGCACAAAGTACTATATCGTGGGACTGCACAAATAAACAAGTTTTAAGTTATAATGGTCATTTTATGTAGAACTTAATATGGAATAAAGCATCAACAGGATTAATATAAGCTGTCACAAATACTTGAAAGAAGGCTAATGTTGATGAAGATTTCTTGGTGATTTGATGGAGTCCATGTCACTTTGTTCAAGCAGCCTTGATTTTCTTATATTGTTTCATTCTCTTTGCATGTATAACATGCCTTCCCTGGTCACTTGATGGCGCAATTACGTTTTTCATAGAATACTAGCTAATTATCTTTGATTATTTCTCCATATTTTTTAAAGATTGGCGCCTCAAATATACTAACATGGTTATGGTTCATGATATTTTACATACAGAACTCTGTCTCCTCATGCAGCAGTTCAGCGGAGGAGCTCTTCAGGATTTTCTTTCAGATCCGAGGAACGTGCAGAGAAAAGGAAGGAGGTTGTTATCGTAGATATAATTTTTCGATTTCAATAAGATTTATCACTTGCATCATGCGCTGATGGTAATGTGTTGGTTTGGCAGTATTTTACCAAGCTGGAAGAGAAGATTAATGCAATGGAATTGGAAAAGACTAACATGCAGGCAAAGTCTAAGGTGAGACACTCTTCTTGAGAATTTTGCATCAACGTTTCATTTTCTACTTTGATACTTGCCATTTGTGGCAACTAACTAGACTCAGCAAATGAATGCTGCAGGAGAGCCAAGAGGCTGAAATCAAACAGTTGAGGAAGAGTTTGACATTTAAGGCTACTCCAATGCCAACATTTTATCAAGAACCTTCTCCTCCCAAAGTTGAATTGAAGAAGGCAAGTTTATTTTTTCCTCATTCCTGTCTCTACCTTCATGAAGAATACTTGTTGGGTATTACCTGTCTAAAATGGATAGCTATTTAATCTGATTCTCTATCAGTTTATTTTGTTGTGAGAAACACGTTCTCACGGACCTGAGTGCACGCGATGACGCGAGTTGAGCTACCTGCAAAACCGTCAGCGAAATACGCAATAGCAAATACAATCAACCAAACACGCAGGTGTATACGTGGAAAACCCCCAAATCAGGATAAAACCCACGGGACGATCAGAGTCCAACCCGGAAAGCCGTCATTAAATAATGTTCAACAATACAATGACTTGCTCCCCGCGATCCTCGGCTGGATCCTACAACTAGCGCAAAATAAAGACAACGAGGAAAAATACAGGTATACCGAGAAGGACGACCAAGTCTGAGTCAGAGAGACTCACTCCAAACTGGTTCTCTGAATCCTCTGCAGTCTTCCAATATTGTGCCTAGCTGTCCCCCTCCGTCGACACACGACGTCGCTGGCGCACTCCGATCAGTCCACAACCCGTCAGTAGGTTGCCCCGCTCGAGGCTCAGATGCCTCGCCGCCAAAGTCCACTTGAGGCTAAGATGACTCCTCGCGCTGACCGCCACTAGCCGCATATGCGACCCAATATACTCGTCTGAGTAAATACGGTGGTTGCACACCTCCGTCCTTTACGCCAGGATGCGCACTCAGAAATTGGCCTCCGCCAACGCCGCTCCGGCTCCGCCCAAATCGGTCTCCGCCTACGCCGCTCCCGCACACGTGCACCGCCGTCCCGCTACACAAGCACGACGCCAACACCGCCTCCAAAATCAGCCCCCGTACAAAGTCGTCGGTGTCTCCGCCCGCGTGACAAACGCCGCCTTCAAACTTCGACTCCGTGCGGCCTCAAGGCTCCGACCCCCTCTCCAACTCCGCTTGCTCCGGCGCGTCGCCGTCCCCCATGTTCGCCGGCGAGCAATCCCGGCCCGGATGAGAGAGAGAAGAGAGACTAGTAGATTGAAAATCACGCCGGCAAGGAGAACAAAAAAGAGCCGGCTCCTGTTCTTGACGCTGCTATCAGTGCAGGTTTTTTTTTCACTTTTCACTTTTTATACATAGGCGGGCTGCTGGGTATTAGATTTAGGAAATCCTTATTTTTTCTTAAATTATGAGTTATATATGTATATATAATCAGTTATATATATAATATATACGCATTATAATTTCAAACCCAGTACCATATAAGTGATTCAATCGCCTCATTATGGACCTCTCAGCGTCCGTCGCCGCGGGTTTTGCCGACCTAGGATGGAACCTGAACCCAACAATACTCCCCCTTCACGACTAGGAGGAAGAGTTCGCCAAATTGGCGACCTCCCCGCAAGAACCATCACTGCAACTATGCATCTATCTCGCGCAAACTGTCGAGCTCGTTGTAGGATCGTGACAATCAAAAGTTACCCGACGTCGCTGGCCAGCAACAATATGAGAACCGCTCTCCTGTCCTATGATCATCGACTTTGAGACCTGATGTCTCATCTGCCTGTAACATTTCTTCCCGCTGAAAAATTTGTGCTGCCCGCACCACACACCGGTGGCCCTGTCACCTCTAACCTTGTGCTCCCGCGCACCTGCAGCTATAGCCTCCAAACAATAAAGCCAGACATCATGCTACCACGGCCTATGACCAAAGCACCTCTGGTCAATCTTCATCGTCCGTCGTCAAATTTACTAGTAACCATCTGCATCAAATCAACAAATAGACAACAAATTGAATCGGATGTTAGGTACATGACGAACGTCTTTGAACACTAAAATAGAATCTGTGCTCGTCTTCAGGTGCACATCACGATGTCGATAGCTTTTCAAACTGTCCTGTTGCTCATCCTCAATACCCCCACAATCACGTGAGGTGTAGGTAGCAAACTGTGCTCTATCGCTCGAAACGTGTGCCGAAGTCCCCGAGTCCACCAACCACAAACCATCTTTACGAGCGAGGTTAGCCGCCACCTCGTCACTCGCAAAGAGTGATATATCATCATCATATGTTGTCACTATTGATGTTGTGGCCTCATCCTGCTTCCCTGATTCCTTCATCTGCAATTTCTTTTATGCATTGCACTTTCTCTTGATGTGTCCCTTCTTGCCACAATGAAAGCACTCAATATCTTTTTCGGCCTGGACTTGCTCCTGTTAGACCCTCTGCCATCTCTGTCTTTATCTCTCCCCTAGACTCAGTATACAAAGCATCTGAATGGGCAGAAGGGATAGTCAAATACGGCTCACCCTGTGATTTCCTTCTCACCTCCTCATTCACAATCCCACTTTTTGCAACCTCCATAGTCAGAACACCTCCCGGAGACGAGTTAATCAATGAAACTCGAACCATCTCCAAGAGGCAGGGAGAGACTTCAGTAACCACAAAACATTGACCTCATCATCAAAGGTCACCTTCATAGCCGATAACTGGTCCAACACTCCTTGAAACTCATTCATATGATCAAGTATAGGTGTGCCCTTCTGATACTTGCACTCACTAATCTTCGTCAGTAACAAAAGTTTATTCAAACCCGTGCTCTTCGCATATAGAGACTCCAATGTCTTCCATAGATCTTTGGCATCAACAGTACTCGCCACATGATTGTAAACATTGCGCTCACGAATCGCATGATAAATCCACATACCTTGCGGTGTTCAATCGCCCATTTTGCAGGATCCATATCTTTGGGCATCTCCTCAAAGATAGGCGAGTGTCAACCTTGACATAGATCAAGTCCTCCATCATCATGTGCCACTCATGATAGTTGACCCCATTCAACATCATACTCATCTCAAAACTCGAATCCATCTGCACTCAGTTCACTATCAATTCTGACCACTGATCTTGAACCCGACTATTTCAAAGAATGTGACTAGAGAGGATAGAGAGCGGACTAATGGTCGTCACCTACTATTCACAAACCCGAAATGTCCAATCAACTCGACTGAACCTCGCTTTGATACCACTTTTTGTGAGAAACATGTTCTCACGGACCTGAGTGCACGCGAAGACGCGAGCTGAGCTACCTGCAAAACCGCCAGCGAAATACGCAATAGAAAATACAATCAACCAAACACACAGATGTATACGTGGAAAACCCCAAATCAGGGTAAAAACCACGAGACGATCGGAGTCCAACTCGAAAAGCTGTCACTAAATAATGTTCAACAATACAATGACTTTCCCCCCGCGATCCTCAGATGGATCCTACAACTAGCACAAAATAAAGATAAGAAAAAAAATACAAGTATACCGACAAAGACGACCAAGTCCGAGTCAGAGAGACTCGCTCCAAACTGGTTTCTGAATCCTCTGCAGTCTTCCAATATTGTGCCTAGCTGTCCGCCTTCGTCGACACAGCCCGTCAATAGGTTGCCCCGCTTGAGGCTCAGATGCCTCGCCGCCAAAGTCCACTTGAGGCTAAGATGTCTCCCCGCGCTGACCGCCGCTAGCCGCAGATGCGACCCAATATACTCGTCTGAGTAAATACTTCGGTTGCACACCGCCATCCTTTGCGCCAGGATGCGCACTCAGAAATTGGCCTCCGCCAACGCCGCTCCGGCTCCGCCCAAATCGGCCTCCGCCAACGCCGCTCCGGCTCCGCCCAAATCGGCCTCCGCCTACGCCGCTCCGGCTCCGCCCAAATCGGCCTCCGCCTACGCCGCTCCGGCTCCGCCCAAATCGGCCTCCGCCTACGCCGTTCCCCCGCACACGTGCACCGCCGCCCCGCTACACAAGCACGGCGCCAACACCGCCTCCAAAATCAGCCCCCGTACAAAGAGTCGTCGGCGTCTCCGCCCTCGCGACAAACGCCGCCGTCAAACTTCGACTCCGTGCGGCCTCAAGGCTCCGACCACCTCTCCAACTCCGCTTGCTCCGGCACGCCGTCATCCCCCACGTTCGTCGGCGAGCAATCCCGGCCCGGACGAGAGAGAGAAGAGAGACGAGGAGATTGAAAATCACGCCGGCAAGGAGAACAAAAAAAAGGAACCGGCTCCTGTTCTTGACGCTGCTATCAGTGTAGGTTTTTTTTTCACTTTTCACTTTTTATACATAGGCGGGTTGTTGGGTATTAGATTTAGGAAATCCTTATTTTTCCTTAAATTATGAGTTATATATGTATATATAATCAGTTATATATAATTTATAAGTATAATAATTTCAAACCCAGCACCATATAAGTGATTCAATCGCCTCATTATGGACCTCTCGGCATCCGTCGCCGCGGGTTTTGCCCACCTAAGAGGGAACCCGAACCCAACATATTTGTCTTTTCACTCTTCAAATTAGTAATCTCAATCAGGTTGACTATGGTATCATTCGATGGTTTAATATATTAGCATAATAATTTCAAACCTAGCACCATATAAGTGATTCAATCACCTCATTATGGACTGTACAACCCCGTATTCGCGAAGAGTGGACCCCAAACAAGACATGCGCGTTTTTAAGGTTTTTGAGAATTTTGCACTCCTAGGGGCCAATTTTGGGTGAACATGTAGAACATACTAGTAGGGGGAGAAAATATTTCTCCCCCCCAAGGCACTCTTGAGAAGTCGGTCAAGCAGTCCAGGCCGCCGAGCTCACCCCAGGCCGCCGAGCTCACCCCAGGCCGCCGAGCTCACCCCAGGCCGCCGAGCTCACCCCAGGCCGCCGAGCTCACCCCAGGCAGCCGAGCTCACCCCAGGCCGTCGAGCTAACCCCAGGCCGTCGAGCTCCCCCAGGCCGTCGAGCTCCCCAGGACGCCGAGCTCACCCCAGGCCGCCGAGCTCACCCAGGCCGCCGAGCTCACCCGAGGCGCCGAGCTCACCCCAGGCCGCCGAGCTCACCCAGGCCGCCGAGCTCACCCCAGGCCGCCGAGCTCCCCCAGGCCGCCGAGCTCACCCAGGCCGCCGAGCTCACCCCAGGCCGCCGAGCTCACCCCAGGCCGCCGAGCTCACCCAGCCCCAGGCCGACGAGCTCACCCTGGCCGCTTACTCGCCCAGCTCGAGGGGCTTCCCCTGGTGGATTGCATTTAGCTATTAGAACAACGGGATTTGGCTGTTGGCGGACCAATTTGTGGGCATTTCAGTAATTTCAGAGCAATGGAGGTCGTTGTTTGCAGACCATTCCCAGAAAACTATAAATAGACCCCCTTGGGTGCCTTTGGGGAGAGACTTTTCCTTGCTTCCTCCTCCCTTAGCTTCTTCTTGGTAGAGTAGAGAGAGCTCCTCCAAGGCACCCTAGCTCGAGCATTGGCTAGTGAGGGGAAGTGCTCAGGCAGCCTTCCGGGTGTGAGGTGGGACCTTCACGCTAGAGCCGAGGGTCTGTTTCTAGCTTCTTGATCTTTGGTCCGTGACGTTCCTCCGGGTGCAGTAGGTGTGAGGTCACCCCTTTCTAGGGACCCCGAACTCCACAGAGACCAAGTTTTTGGTTTCAACATTTTGGTGCGGTGAGCGTGGAGAGTGACCAGCACAGAAGATCTCGGGAGAGTGTCATGACAGGAGGTTAAGGAGGTAGTGATGATCTCGGCGAGCTCCCCAGCTCAGGACCCTTTGTGGGAAGGCAAGAATTCATGGCCTCCATCCAAAGCATCATGGAGATGCTGCGTAACATTGCTCCTTATGGTGGAAGCTCCACCCCGACCCCCCAGGAGTTAGCTCCCCCTCTCGACGAGCCGACTCCCAGGGGTCTAGGCGAGATGACCCCAACGTGGAGAGAAGGAAGTGCACCAGGAAGAAGGTCAGGGAAGGAGAGGATGGGAGATGGGGTCGAGCGAGACCTCACCAACCGGGAGCTGTTCTCCAGCCCGGCGAGTACCAACCTCCCATGCGAGCAGGCCGCGCGAGTAGAAGTGGCGAGACCACCCCTTAGGGGGTCACCCTTCAGCGAGCTGATCATCTCAGCTCCCGTTCCCGAGGGGTTCAGAGAGTCAGACATGGCTTACTATTCCGGGAAGGATGATCCCGTCCAGCAACTGCAATGGTTCGAGGATGCAGTCTCCATCAGGCCGACGACAGATGCCTTCAAGTGTCGCCTCTTTGCGATCACGTTGAATGAGAAGGCAAGGGACTGGTTCCATCAACTCCCTCCAAGGTCGATCTACGGGTTCGAGGACTTGAGCCGGAGCTTCCAGCTTCGCTTCTCCACCTCCAAGAAGAGGAAGAGGAGTCCTGAGTTCATCTTCCTGATAAGGCAGGAGGTCGAGGAGTCGCTGACCCGCTACGTTGACAGGTTCCAAGAAGAGATCTTGGAGGTCCAAGAGATGCCCGGCTATGCTCTCCAGATGGCCTTCACCGTGGGGCTGAAGGAGGGCTTCTTCAAGATGAGCTTGACCCGGAAGACCCCCTTTCCTTCGAAGAGCTGATGGAAAGGGCGGCAGAGGAGATAGCCATGGAGGCGGCCAACCCGTCATTTGTCAAAAAGTTGGCAAGGCTAACAGAGGCGGAGTCGAAGGAGCAAGGAGGTGCAAGACATCAGGAAGGAAGAGGAGAGAGGAGCAGAGAGCTCAGGGGTTCCAGGGACAGGAGGGTCCAGAACCAGGTTGGAGGCAGCAGGGAGGACCCATTCAGGGTCTAGGAAGAGGTCACAACCAAGGTGGGGGGGATTTTCATGAAGGCCGAGGGAGGTTCAACTTCCAAAGGCAAGCCCCTAGGCAACTCCTACCCCCACCACAGCAAGCGATGGAAATTGGTTGAAGGGAGAGGAGGAACCGCAAGGGAAGGAGAAGAGTCAGAGTAGAGTTACCCTACTGTGAGTTCCACCAGGAGGAAGGCACGCAACATCTACTTGCCCTGAATTTCTGGAGTTGAGAAGGACAAGAGCTCCAGCACCGCAACCTCATCAGCCTCAACAAGCGCAAGACCCGGTGCGGATTGAAGAAGTCCGACCCGAGGTAGCAGATGAGAGATGTGAGGATAGGGTTGATGTGGGCACCCGGGGAAGGATCGGATGATTCACGGGGGAAGAGGGAGGTAAGAGAGAAGTGAATCATCTATTTGTAATGAACTTAGCTTGCGTTGTATCAGCTATGATTAATGGTAGAAACCACCGAAAAATATTTATGATCCATGAAAGGTCTCACTCCGAGATGGATTCCGCTGTCAGGCTCTCACTAGCTGACAGGACAGGTTGATCTCTCGTGCAGGCTAAGTCCTTTTAGCTCCGAGATGGATTCCGCTGTCAGGCTCTCACAAGCTGGCAGGGCAGGTTGATCTCTCGTGGAGGCTAAGTCCTTTTAGCTCCGGGATGGATTCCGCTCTTATGCTCTCACAAGCTGGCAGGGCAGGTTGATCTCTCGTGGAGGCTAAGTCCTTTTAGCTCCGGTATGGATTCCGCTGTCAGGCTCTCACAAGCTGGCAGGGCAGGTTGATCTCTCGTGGAGGCTAAGTCCTTTTAGCTCCGAGATGGATTCCGCTGTCAGGCTCTCACAAGCTGGCAGGGCAGGTTGATCTCTCGTGAAGGCTAAGTCCATTTAGCTCCGAGATGGATTCCGCTGTCAGGCTCTCACTAGCTGGCAGGGCAGGTTGATCTCTCGTGGAGGCTAAGTACTTTTAGCTCTGAGATGGATTCCGCTGTCAGGCTCTCACTAGCTGACAGGGCAGGTTGATCTCTCGTGGAGGCTAAGTTCTTTTAGCTTCGAGATGGATTCCGTTGTCAGGCTCTCACTAGCTGGCAGGGCAGCTTGATCTCTCGTGGAGGCTAAGTCCTTTTAGCTCTGAGATGGATTCCGTTGTCAGGCTCTCACTAGCTGACAGGGCAGGTTGATCTCTCATGGAGGCCAAGTATTTTTTACCCCAAAGCCGTCTCGTCACCCAGGCTTCTATTAGCTTGCGTTGTATCAGCTATGATTAATGATAGAAACCACCGAAAAAATATTTATGATCCATGAAAGGTCTCACTCCGAGATGGATTCCGCTGTCAGGCTCTCACTAGCTGACAGGACAGGTTGATCTCTCGTGCAGGCTAAGTCCTTTTAGCTCTGAGATGGATTCCGCTGTCAGGCTCTCACAAGCTGACAGGGCAGGTTGATCTCTCGTGGAGGATAAGTCATTTTAGCTCCGAGATGGATTCCGCTGTCAGGCTCTCACAAGCTGGCAGGGCAGGTTGATCTCTCGTGGAGGCTAAGTCCTTTTAGCTCCGAGATGGATTCCGCTGTTAGGCTCTCACTAGCTGACAGGGCAGGTTGATCTCTCGTGGAGGCTAAGTCCTTTTAGCTCCGGGATGGATTCCGCTCTTATGCTCTCACAAGCTGGCAGGGCAGGTTGATCTTTCGTGGAGGCTAAGTCCTTTTAGCTCCGGGATGGATTCCGCTGTCAGGCTCTCATAAGCTGGCAGGGCAGGTTGATCTCTCGTGAAGGCTAAGTCCTTTTAGCTCCGAGATGGATTTCTCTGTCAGGCTCTCACTAGCTGACATGGCAGGTTGATCTCTCGTGGAGGCTAAGTCCTTTTAGCTCCGAGATGGATTCCGCTGTCAGGCTCTCACTAGCTGACAGGGCAGGTTGATCTCTCGTGGAGGCTAAGTTCTTTTAGCTTCGAGATGGATTCCGCTGTCAGACTCTCACTAGCTGGCAGGGCAGCTTGATCTCTCGTGGAGGCTAAGTCCTTTTAGCTCTGAGATGGATTCCGTTGTCAGGCTCTCACTAGCTGACAGGGCATGTTGATTTCTCATGGAGGCCAAGTGTTTTTTACTCCGAGGCCGTCTCGTCACCCAGGCTTCCATTAACTGGCTTGACAGGTCGACCCCTCGGGGAGGCCAAATGTTTTCTACCCCGAGGCCGCCTCGTCACCCAGGCTCCCATTAGCTGCTTGACGGGCTGACTCTCCTGGGAGGGGCCAGGTACATTTTGGCTCAAGCCCACTCCGCGAATACGTTGAGTTGGATGTTTCTTTCCGAGCTTGTGCCAAGCTCGAAAAGAGCAGGGATTGTGTACAACCCCGTATTCGCGAAGAGTGGACCCCAAACAAGGCATGCGCGTTTTTAAGGTTTTTGGGAATTTTGCACTCCTAGGGGCCAATTTTGGGTGAACATGTAGAACATACTAGTAGGGGGAGAAAATATTTCTCCCCCCCAAGGCACTCTTGAGAAGTCGGTCAAGCCGTCTAGGCCGCCGAGCTCACCCCAGGCCGCCGAGCTCACCCCAGGCCGCCGAGCTCACCCCAGGCCGCCGAGCTCACCCCAGGCCGCCGAGCTCACCCCAGGCCGCCGAGCTCCCCCAGGCCGTCGAGCTCACCCCAGGCCGCCGAGCTTACCCAGGCCGCCGAGCTCACCCCAGGCCGCCGAGCTCCCCCAGGCCGCCGAGCTCCCCCAGGCCGCCGAGCTCACCCCAGGCCGCCGAGCTGACCCAGCCCCAGGCCGACGAGCTCACCCTGGCCGCCTACTCGCCCAGCTCGAGGGGCTTCCCCTGGTGCATTGCATTTAGCTATTTAGAACAGCGGGATTTGACTGTTGGCGGACCAATTGGGGCATTTCAGTAATTTCAGAGCAATGGAGGTTGGTTATTTGCAGACCATTCCCAGAAAACTATAAATAGACCCCCTTGGGTGCCTTTGGGAGGGACTTTTCCTTGCTTCCTCCTCCCTTAGCTTCTTCTTGGTAGAGTAGAGAGAGCTCCTCCAAGACACCCTAGCTCGAGCATTGGCTAGGGAGGGGAAGTGCTCAGGCAGCCTTCCGGGTGTGAGGTGAGACCTCCACGCTAGAGCCGATGGTCTGTTTCTAGCTTCTTGATCTTTGGTCCGTGACGTTCCTCCGGGTGCAGTAGGTGTGAGGTCACCCCTTTCTAGGGACCCCGAACTCCACAGAGACCAAGTTTTTGGTTTCAACATGGACCTCTCGGCATCCGTCGCCGCTGGTTTTGCCCACCTAGGAGGGAACCCGAACCTAACATATTTGTCTTTTCATTCTTCAAATTAGTAATCTCAATCAGGTTGACTATGGTATCATTCGATGGTTTAAGGTTTGTTCCCCATGCATGTTTACAGAGTTTGCATGAACACGCTAGGAGAGCTAGATGTACTTTGTAATGTTAAAAGGTACTTGAACCTTCTCAAATCCAGAAATTAACTGACAGGTGCTGTGTTTTGGGACCAAAATTTTAATTATTAGAATTATGATTGCATTAGAGTACGGTGATTGTTTTCCCAATTTTGTTTTCCATAGAGGGCAGAAAACATTGCAACCTTGGTGGTAGTCAAACCGAATAATTCTAGATTCTAAAAATTAAAAAAATCTCTTTTTGTAACTTTGTCGTAGGTAATTACAAGTAGCAAAAGGAGCTTAAATTTTCTTTTGCATCTCATCGGCTTTCCAGTTTTCATTTAATATTTATGATTCTTTTTTAAGGCTATATTACAAAAATGTTGCACTTCACTTCTAGCATTTGTTGATGTAATTAAAAAGAAAATCACAGGTGAAACTTACCAATAAGTTTCTTTTCATGAGATTTCAACAACCATGCTTGGAGAGTCAGTGACTAGCAGGAAGATTTTTATTTTATTAATTTGAGAAAACATTGTTGTTGTTGTGTTGTGAATTTTTCATCTTCTATTATATATGATCTGTTAAAACAATCTAATACAAAATGGCTCACGACTAAGCTCATTACTACACATGCATTAGTCAAGATTGTCTCAACTTATCTTACCTATTTATACATGTAATTGTAGTTGTTGATGTAATATATATTAATGAGAATACAATTATTTCTCCAAAATTGTCTCTCGACATGATATTAGAGTCAGGTTGATCCAAGTATCCAACAAACCAATTTTTATCGAGCATCTACTCACCCTTGATTCCTTTTATAGGCTCAAACTCTTCTTGCCTTTTGCCTCCCGCGCACGCAATCAAAATTGCGGCAGTTCGTAATCCTAATCCTCGTGCGCAAGTCTCACTCCCGTAGCGCGTCCCGCACTGTTGTCGATCCCATGTCCATTTGATCTCGCATTGTTGTCGATCCTGTACGCTTATTTGTTGTTGTCGATCTTGTGCGTCCCGTGTGTTCATTTGTTGTTGATGATACGACACATCCCGCATGTCCCCTTTGCCGCACCCCAGGCACGCGTGTCTGCTTTCTCATGTGCGCACGCGTGCCTGCTTTCTCATGTGCTCCTGCTTTCTCCCACGCGCACGCGCGCCTGCTTTCTCTTGCATGCGCTACATTTGTTTCTCCCACGCACACTTGTGCCTGTACCCTGTCGCAGCACATGGTTGTCGCATCTCAGGATGCACCCACTACTGCGCCCTAGGCCACACCCCTCTATCGCGCCCCGTGCCGCAGCAGGACACATTGCCGCTGCGTATTGTGCTCCCTTTGTGACTATCTTCTTTCTCTTAGTAATCACAGGCACACCTGCCAATTCTTCCTCCTCCTCCCTTCTGGCTCTTGCTCTGGCTTCTGTTCCTGATGTACAGGATGAACTGCGGAGCATTACTATCTCTCTCAGTGGCAAGAATTTTTTTCGATTGGGTGCGCTCGGTGCGCCGTGTTCTACGAAGTGGTTGCTTCATCATCTCTCGAAGGCACCGCCTACTAAGCCCAACGAGCAATGGATCTGTGATGATGGCTGCGTTCAGTCCTGGATTTTGAATCTGATGGATGCTGATCCATATCGTATGACAATGTGATGCAAGACGGCATGTCGGGTTTGCGCGCCTATCAACTTTTTTCTAGGAAACCCTAAATGCAGTCAATGTTGAATGAGGGATTTTGCAACAAAAGATTTCGAGCGGATTTTTCAAAAACTTTTTAAAGAGAAGCAAATTTTAAAAGAAATTTTTTAAGCATAAAATTATCTATTTGTTTCAAAAAAGAATCACTTGAAAGATAATTCAGGTTAAAATCCAGGGAAGTGGTTTTGTGACCTTCGTTATGTTCTCCTTGTTGTAGCAAAACGAATATCGTGAACTCCATGTTATGTTTCCGTTGGAATTTTCGACGTAGCTTTTGCTAACAAAATCCAGGCGAAAATCCAGCAAATGAATCTAATATCCTAAAGAGAAATGTTGGCGCACACAAAGGAGGCGGGAAAAATAATTAGCCACGGAAATAGACATCTTTCCGCAATCGAAGTCGACGGCAAGGTGACGAGGAATTACTCGCGGGATCGCCGTCGACTTCGATTGTGTAAGGATGCCTCTTTCTATGTGTAACTTGTTTATTTTCCTTTGTGTGTTTACATTCTCTCTAAGATCAATAGATTCATTTGTGGGTTTTCGCCCAGATTTTGTGAGTGAACGCTACGTTGAAAATTCCAAACAAAACGTATTTGGAGTTCACGATATTCATTTTTGCTACGACAAAGGGAATAGAACAAAAGTTGCGAACCTTCTTTCCTCGAATTTAAATTGAACTAATTTATTAAGAAATTCATTTTTGAAACAAAATAGTTTATTTAATGCTTTACAAAAATTAAAAGTTGTTTTTTTCAAAGTTCGTGCAACAACCGCTCAAATCTTTGCCTGCATTTGGGGTTTTCTATAAAAATTGACAGATGCGCAACCCCTACGCGTCGTCCTGTATCACAATGTATTAGGAGACGACAAAGGCAATGCGGCTTGTATTCTGGTAAGGACAATCTCCAATACTGTTTGATATTTCACGGAGCTTCAATCTCTTACTCCGGTAGTCGACGGAGACTTAACCTCTTTTGTTGCGAAATCCAAAACACTCGTCGAAACCTGAATTCAACATCAACCTCCAACGTCAGATTTTGCCACTCAACGTGCTCAGAGGGAAGTAGTCGGCATTGTACTGATGATGACCCGTACACCCTCATATCTCCAAAGTGTCCATGGCACCATTCTCTCATCCTCCACAGTTCCTTCCCTCTCCAATGTATATTCCATGATGGTGAAGGAGACACCACCCTGATACTACATGGCATGTCTCTCTGGCCCTTCTCCAACACTCTTCTGACCACCGCCCCCACTCCGCCGTCGGCGCGTGGGAGTCGCACCGACTCTCGTGGACGGGGACACGACGGTTGGAATTGCTCCAAGGGTATCTACCTCGCGTGTGTACCTATTGTGGCCAGGGTAGTCATTTTGCTTTCGTAAGCATGGTGTACCTCCGCGGCCTCCATAACAACATGCCTCCATTGCAATCAATGCTCCCTCCACTGCCCATACTAACATTGACAGGTTGTGCAGCCAACTTCAGTATCTTCAAGGGTTTATCAGTCACTCTCCTGGCTCTGTAGTATCTATTTCAAATGAAAAATCTCTTGTTGATCAGTCACTCTCCTGTCTCTGTAGCATCCATTTCAAATGAAGAAATCTCTTATTTTTCCAATAGTCCAACTTAGATTGTAGACTCTGGTGTCACGAATCATATTACTCCACAAAAGTTGTCTCAATATTTGGACTCCGCATACATTATAGTCATCACAGTGACTAATGGGGAGACCACCACTATTTGTGATTTTGGGGACGTGCCCCTCACTTCATCCCTCTCTATGCGCTCGGTTCTTCATGTCTCAGACTCATTTTAATCTTCTCTCCATTAGTGGTCTAAAATAAGATCTTGACTGTTTTGTATCATTTTCATCTTCTTCCTTTGTTGTGCAGGATTGACAGACCCAAAATATCATTTGTAGAGGGTGACTGTCAAATGGGCTCTACCCTCTGAATCTTCCACTGTTGCTCTAACCTTTGTTACCTATGTTGTTTGGCACCAACGGCTTGGGCTTGCACCTCTCTCGATTCTTCGAAAAGCTCTTCTCGATCTCTCCTTCCTCGACTTCACCCGCGAGTCTTGCATCTATTGCAAACAACATCGTTCTACTTTCACCTACTCAGAGCTTTGTTTCTTTTAATTTATTGCACTCTGATATTTGTGGACCATACAAAACTCTATGTTTCTGGTTTTCGTTATTTTCTCTTTTTTTTGATGATTATTCTTGTCTGACCATGTTGTATTTATTTCACAATTGTTCTGAACTATTTGGTGTATTTTGTGCCTTCATCGTTGAGACGCGTACTTAGTTTTCTACATCTATCAAAAATTTTCGAACAGATAATACATGTGTATACTTGTCATTTGTTTCAAAATATTTGTGTTGAACATGGTATTCTTCACCAAATTTCTTGTGTCTACACACTCCAAAAAAATGGGGTTGCTGAGCGAAAGAATTGTCACCTCCTTGATGTCACACACTCTCTTATGTTTCAGATGAAAGTACGAACAATATACTGACATTTCACAATCTCTATGGACTGATATCTCATCAATCGCATGACCTCCTCCATTCTAAACTTTGCAATCCCCTTCAGCCTTTTATTCCCTTCTACACCTCCCTTCCCCTTCACTCCTCGTGTGTTTGGTTGCCCTTGCTATGCTCGTCGTCTTGGTCCTCCTACAAACAAGTTTGCTCCCCAGACTACCAAATATATGTTCGTGTGATATTCTCGCACTCAGAAGGGTTATGCATGATATTCTCCCTCTGATTGCAAGATTTTTACATTTGCAGATTTAACATTCCTTGAATTCCAGACGTTTCACTCCACACCTACGGTACCTCCAGCAACTTGACCACTACCATGCCCTGTCGTTCCTAACCATTCTATCTCACCTCCCCTTCTACCTACACCCACTGCATATTATTCATGTGTAAAAACGACGTTCCCCTTGTTCGAATACCCAACGACAGTTACCCTCTACAAATTATGTTCCACGTCCTTTGACCCGATACCATCCTCTACTGCTCTGTCTCTAGAGCTTCACAAATTTGCGACATCTTAGTCGACTATTTCCACCCCTACTTCTTTGCAGGAAGCTCTTTAACTTACCAGGTGGCAGACTGCTATAGATGAATAAATGACAGTCCTTTGGGCTAATCAAACCTGGTATCTTGTCCCACTACCACTTGGTCAAACCTGTGTGAGTTGTAAGTGGGTCTTCACTGTCAAGCATGGACTGGATGGGGTTGTGGAATGACTGAAAGCTCGCTTTGTGACTCGTGGTTTCACACAACAACACGACCTCGACTATGACTAGTAATTCTTGTCCGTTGTGAAGCTGAATATTGTCTGTGTTTTAATTTCTCTGGTTGTTCATCGTCATTGGCCGTTGCATCAGTTGGACATCAAAAATGCTTTCTTCAATGGGGATCTTATTGACTCGGTTTACATGAAGCAGCCTCCTGGGTTTGACACCATGGGGGAGAATCTTGTTTGTCATTTCAAGAAGTATTCTATGGTCTCAAACAATCTCCTCGAGCGCGGTTTGCCAAATTCAGCCTTGTCGTTCGTGATATTGGATTTACTCGAAGCTTGGCCGACTATTCTCTTTTTACTCATCACCGCATGACAGATACAATGATATACTTTTGGTGTATGTTCACGATATTCTGATCACGGGCAATGGTGTCAATGGTATACAAATAATCAAGAAACACTTGACATCTGTTTTTCAGACCAAAGATTTGGGCAATCTCAAATATTTTCTTGGTATCGAGATAGCTCGTCGCTCTGGTGATCTTGTTCTATTCCAACAAAGGTATTGTCTTGATTTTTTTCATGATCGTGACTACCTTGGATGCATGCCTGCAAAAACACAAATGGATGCCAACCTCCGACTCTTACCTACTACATCCAAATCGAGAATACTTTCCTCGTATTGTAGGCAAGCTAATTTATCTCACAGTTACATGACCTGATATATCCTGTTGTTGGGGTTGTCATCCGTTTCGTGCAGTTCCACGAACTTCACATCTACAGGAAGTTGAGCATATCCTCCTGTATTTGAAAAGTGCTCTTGGTCAAGGGCTTGTGTATAAGCCCTCTTCGTCCTTATCTCTCATTATCTACTCGGACGCTAACTATGTTGACTCTTTGGATGTCCGTCGATCCACCAGCGGTTACTGCACTTACTTTGGTGAACATCTTGTCACCTGGAGAAGCAAGAAGCAAACAGTACTTGTACGTTCATCTACAGAAGCATAGTATCACTCAATGACATCAGTTGTTTCTGAACTTACATAGTTGGAAAGTCTTCTCAGTAATTTGGGTGTGAAACTCTCTCTCCAGCCACTCTTTTTTGTGATAGCCAGACAGTTATACACATTGCAAATAATCCCGTGTTCACGAACACACCAATCATATTGAGGTCGATTGTCATTTTATCCGGGAGAGTGCAGATGAAGAAAGTAGACTTGAGACATGTCCCTGCGGCCAGACTAATGGCTAATATTCTTATCAAAGTCTTACCATGCCAACTTTATCACTCGTTCTTGTCCAAGTTTGGTTAATATTATTTGTATGCTCTAGTTTGCGGAGGAGTGTTAAAACAATATATACAAAAGCTCATGCAAAGGCCCACAACTAAGCCCATTATTACACATGCATTAATCCTACATTTTGGATGACAATTTTGTCTCCACTCATCTCACCTATTTATACATATAATTATAGTTGTCTTGATGTAATATATATTACAACAACCACACTCAATCTTTTATCCCACTATAGTGGCGTCGGCTATATGGATCCTTTGTCGCCATTGTGCCCTATCTTTTTGTCATAATCTCACTAATGCCTAAGTACATCATGTCTTTCCTTACAGTTTCATTCCAAGTCTTTATTGGTCTACCCCTCCCTCGTTTAACATGCCTAGTGACCAGACTCTCACAACGCCTAACAAGTGCCTCTAATGGTCTTCTTTGTACATGTCCAAACCATCTTGGACGAGCTTCTCACATCTTCTCTGCAATTGGTGCTACCCTTGTCTTATCCCGGATACTTTCATTCATATTTTTATCCAATCTCGTGTGTCCACACATCCACCTAAGAATTCTCATCTCCGCAACTCCCATTTTTTGCTCGTGTACACTATTCACTGCCCAACACTCAGAACCATAGAGCATCGCGGGTCTAATTGCAGTACGATAAAACTTGTCCTTAAGTTTTAGTGGTACTTTACGATCACATAAGATCCCTGACGCGTCTCTCCGCTTCAGCCAACCCGCTTGGATTCTATGTGTCACATCTTTATCAATATCTCCGTCTTTTTGAACTATCGATCCAAGATATTTAAAACACTCACTACAGGTAAATATCTTGATCACCCAACTTAATAACGAAGTCATCTGTCCTTTTTGTACTGCTAAATTTAAGCTCCATATACTCCGTGTTTGCCCTGCTCAACCTAAAACCCTTCTTTTCTAAAGTATCTCGCCAAGATTCAAGTTTTGCGAGATACTTCAATATATATTAATGAGAATAATTTTTTTTCTCCAAATTTTTTTTCTCAAGTGATCAAATGCTTCAATAAACGTTACTATTCATGCTTCTTTTGTAGTTTTCAAGGAATTTAAGGTATTGATTGATAACAACCAAGAATTGAAATGGGCCTTTCAATATTTGTAATACATGATATTCGAAGATATTTGAATTATACCTACAACATTATAGGGTGCATATTTTACCTTCACAATGATTATTCCATAATAGCACTAGAAGCACCTGCTAGGCGTTGTGAAAGTTTAGTTACTAGGCATGTTAATCGGGAGAGGGGGTAGACAAAAAAAGACTTGGAATGAAACTATAAGAAAAGACAAGATTCATTTAGGCATAAGTAAGTTTATGACCCAAACAAAAAAATCTTCTTGTCCTCTCACTTTCAGAGCATCTCTCCTATAAACTCTAAACCCTAAATAAAAAATGTTTTCTTGATCAGCCTGGTTTCTTCAGCATGTGTTAATTGAACAATAGTAGTAGGGTTGGTTTAAGAAAAGAATGATACCTCCCCCCCCCCCCCCCCCCCCCCAACCCCCAAATACTATTGTTCAAAAAAAATTGAGGAGGATTGTTTTTTCACTTTTACAGGTTTATTTCAAGTTATTCAGTCATGTGGCAATTATTTATTTGAATTTCAAAACCATTTTTAGGTGGCCATAGACATTGTATTAGCTGTGTGAGAGAGAGCATTACATCTTCTGCGCGTAATTCATTTGGTTGTGTCATGTCTGTTATCTTGTTGGAAGAATGCAGTGATGTTTTTGACCTCTCTCTAATCAAACCCAATTCTCCACTTTCTAGATTATTCAAATCTCGAGTATTAATGCTTTGCAGACCATAAAAAAACCAAACAATCCCTAATATTACTAGATAAAGTGAATTCAACATTCTCAACGTCCAGGGCTAATGCTGATGCCCTCAGTTACCTTAAAAAGTCTTTTCAATTGAATGGGTTGGTTATTTACTATCTCAGCCATCTTTTGTGTAGGAGTTGCTCTAACCCCTATTTCATGGCCCCACCTCGCTGTTCTCCTTTTTCTCTCTGTAACAGATCCCCCCGACAAGGGCTCGATCGCCAAAGCTTGGGCGTCACAAGCCCACCAGCCCTGCAGCTAACAATCCGTCCGAAGGCAATGAGTTGAGTCAACTCACCGAGTCCGACCCGAACTCAGTCAAGCAGAACGGAGGTGCAGCGCATGCCCATGACAGCGCAGCAGCACCCCGGATAACTACCACCAAGAAGCCAGTTTCAAGGCTCGCTTCTCCAAAAGCAGCAGCAAATAGAGCCGAAACTAAATCCGCGTCTTCAAAACTCAAAGCCTCGAGCATAAAGCAGAGAGCCGAGAAAGGAAGGGCGAATGAAAGCGAGATCAAGGAGGAGGAGCTTTCTGAGAAGCCATCCGAGGGAGATGGAAGCATTTTCATTTTATCTTGTCCGGGCGAAGATCCTGCCAAAGTCTGATGGATGGGGGTGTGACCTGGTTTCCCCCATTCTTATTGGACGGGTTGTTGCTGTCGGGTGCGCACACATGTGAATATCGGCGAAGCATTCTCCATTAAGAAGTGTAAGATTGTTTTGGTGTTGTCGCATGCATTTCATTGTCTTGGTTGCTGGTAAGAGTCTGTGTGTTGTTCCCTCGGTGTGTGCTGGAGATATTATTGAATACCCCATCCCCTCCCTCGATCGATTGTATACCACTTAATTTTGCCTTGTCCTGCACTCTCTCCAGGTTTCCTATGTTTTTTTATTATTATTAAAGGCAGACTCATAACGATTATGGGCAGATCGCGTTGTTGCAAAGAAAATTGCAAGAACGGCTATGGACAGACCAAGTTTTTACGGGTTCACAAATCTCTATGGTTTTTTTTTTTTTTTTTGTGTCATTAGCCTTGGTATGCCCTTAGCTGGAATTAATCTGCCCATAATAGCGGCCTCATTTTATCATAACAGTTGTTTGGTGATAACATTCCTAGGAGGATGATAAACTCAAAAGACTTAAAAAACCCAATGAAAATATATATGTACTCTAGGTCCAAACCTGTGGGTCGTCCCCTCCGGCGCAAACCTGTGCGCCGTACGTCTCCGAGCAGTTTAAAGAAAAGTGTGATTGTTTGTTAGGGTTGTTATTGAGCGGTTCTTCTATGTTCTGTTGGAGAAAATATTATCATGCAATTATTGTCGCTTGAATACATGTAAGACATCAGTCACAATTTTGGTCAGTTTGCATGCATGAATACATGTAAGACATCAGTCATAAAAAATAAATGTTATGTTTTTTTGTTTAAATTCTAAATATTTTTTTTGCGGCTCGGTTATTCTTACTATTTGTAAAATTTGATTCAATTCGTCAAAAATGTTGACCAGTGTTCTTGACCCAAAAGAATGAATATCGACGCATCTTCCTAAAATTTGTAGGGAAGCTTCATCTTATCATTTAAATATTGTTCGTGACGATGGATGTTGATCCCATGCCCATGTCTGGTGAAAGTGTTGCAGAATCGTAGTAGAAAATGAAAGCTGATGGATCATCCTAAAAGTAGTTTTAGGGAAACTTAGGTTCCGTTTGGGAGACTTATTTTCACCGGTCAACGGTTTTATTCAGGTCCGGTCAAGCGGTTACCCGATCGGAGTCTAGGCTCCGTTTGGGAGACTTATAGGGATCAAGCCAACCCATGAACCGACCTGAATTAGATTCATGCGATCGTAACCGCTTGACCGGTGAAAATAAGTCCCCCCAAACGGAACCTTATTCTCGTAATTTCAAAACTATGGACAATGGCAATTCTTCGGTGAGATTGGAAGATCTCCAATAATCTTAATGAGATTATTACCATAAAAAATATGGAAGTAAAAATTATGCTCAAGGTTCGGACACCATTTCTGGTGACTATGCTAGATCTCCTTCAATCTCAATTGGAACAGTCACCGAGAAAAATAAACAAAAAATGTCAATTATTTTGACGGGGTCCTCTCAATTTATAGGAATTATTTCGATGTGCGATTAGCCGGAATTCCATGACACCCCCCCCCCCCCCCCCCCCCCCCCCCCCCCCCCCCCCCAAGTTAGTGGGAGGTTACGGGGAAACCACATCTCCCGGCAGGCCTCCCTCGGCCGTGCGCTCACAGCACGACGCTCCCCGGTCGGCCCCGTCTTCGGCTTGATTTTGCCGCCAATAGGCCTCCTCGCTGCCGGCTGGCCTATTGCCCGCCGCCTAACCACCGTCGTCCAATCATTTCCCACGCAATCTCCACTGTCTGATAGTTACTCCACATAACCACCAGTGTAACCATCCCTTCGGGATGAGTGTAAATAGGCGAAATTATATCGGTCTGCACATAATAAAATTATTAAAATATACGTGCATTAAACTATATTAAATTGATCTGCAAATAGTAAATAGAGTGAGTATAGTATGCGTATAACCACGTAACCAACCTAACCAGCTCTTGGCCTATAAATAGGACTCCAGTTGCTCCTTTATTCTCACTTTTTTTCTTCCATTTTTCCTCTTGCGCGCATGAGAGCTCCACCAGAGATCTCATTCATCTTTGAAGACGCCCTTGAATTTCTTCAAGCACTTTAAAGATCGCTCGAGGATCTCCCCCCGCCGTCAAGCTTTCTCCCGCGAGACTTCTGCACGTGGCGCTTACATCACTTAGCGCCTGCCAGGGAACTCCCAGCATTATCTTCTCCAGCTTTAGAGCGCAAGAAGGAATCCATCAAGACTCCAAAACGTGTGCTCTGCACCACAAACAAAGTCCAAACACTTGGCTTCGAGAGCGGTGACCTGTCACCCTACAACGAGCTCTTCTTTTCCCCCACTAGTTTTAATGAGCAGCGGTCTGTCGCTCTCGCATTCTTTCAAAAGCCTTGTAAAGCAACATCAAATAATTAAGTTCGGTCGGCACAATCCCGGCCGCATGGTTTTTCACCCATTTCCGAGGTTTTCCACATAAAAAACCTTCTCGTCTATTGTCTTTCTCTCTATTACTGTTTGTATGCTCGACTGCTCAGGAGCTAAGATGGTCGAATTTAGACCGATCTGCCGAGAGCCTCGAGTGAGCCGCAAAAATTCTCATATTTTGAGAGACCCAGACTAAAAAACTCGCCGTTGTAGCTCAATTGGTGACGAGTAGTAGTTTGAAGGCTTCTCATCAAGAACGTCTCGGGTTCGATACCCGGCCTCAACAACCCGCCGCTGCCGAGTGCTGAGAAACAGGCGCAGAGAGAGATTGGGGGTTGCATGGGGCTGTAGCCCGACTACGCCAACTGGGTCCCGCTGGGTCTCCCTTGTGTGGAGCCGGGCCTGGGTCGTTACATGGCGAATGGTATTGCTCCGTTGCGGTCACATGTATCACCAATTTCCTTGAAATGACAAACATGCCCCTCGGGTAGTCCGAGAAGGTTGCCCGATGGTGATGGCTGTATGCTGGGGAGGTCGTTATAAAAAGTGCATTTTTATGTAACGGCCACCCTAGCACACATCTCGCAAGGACGACCGTCGACACCCCCAACATCCAGCTCGAAAGGGTTCAAACTCAACATGTATGCAGATCGTACAACGCCAACCCCTCATAATGCCCACCGGCGGGTTGTTGGAGGTCATAGCCTCTTTTTGGTGAGAAAACTCCAGTTAAACGGGCATCACAGAGACTTTCTAGGAGGTCACCCATCTCGTGACTACACCAGCCTGAGCACGCTTAACCAAGAAATTCTTTCGCTTCTCATCACCAATTGAACTTAGTTAAGCGTGCTCGGACTGGAGTAGTCACGGGATGGGTGACCTCCTTGAAAGTTCTCGTGCTACCCGCTTAACTAGACCTCATTAAAGGGAGGATGTGGTCTCCAACAACCCGCCGATAGGCATGAAGAGGGATTGAGGGTGCACGGTTTGTTGACCTGTTGTGACTGAACCTTTTCAAGCTGGAAGTTGGGGGTGTCGGCAGTCATCCTTGCGAGCTGTGTACTAGGGAGGCCGCTGATCTGATATTCTACGATCGTTGATCTGATAGGTGTAGTATTAAATACTGACCATTAATCTGATATCCTACTATCCATACCGCATTAAATACTAACCGTTGATCAGTATTTCTCTCAATCATGTTATTTCTGCAGAAATCAACGATCAGTATTTAATACTGCACCTATTTCTAGGTGAGAGAAACACACAAAAAATTTTCGCATTTTAGAGCCCCCCTCTAGAATAATGCCTATCACATCGCCGAAAACTTTAGAACACTTTTATCCTACGGTGTAAGGAAGCTGGGAGAAGTTCCTTATGATCCCGGAATATGTTACTTATTTATTGAATGCTCCCAGCTCTCATGCGCTGGGTAAATTTCTGCATACGGGCCGTGGGTGTTGTGAAAATTCTAAGTAGAAAGAAAGCAAATCAAAAATAAACGATCATAGCAGACACATTTACTTGAGTCATTTGAAGATGAGCTATGTCCACAAGTTAAACCAGTTGAATTTTCACTATCAAGAACAAAAATGGTTACCAAAAAAAAAGGGAAATGGGCAGAGTTTCAGATTTCCAAAAGACTCTAAAATCAAGAACGACAAAAAGTTTATACAACTCTCCGTACAGAAAAATTAGGTTGATACGCCCTAGACAAACAGACGTGATATCCGGATTTGTCATTCAAAAGCCGCATCTGATCACGAGTAACCGATTATGACACGAGTAAATTAGAGAGGATCATCCCACTAATATATAATAAGGCGATCATTGTGTGTTCATTGGAGACTTTCAATAATAAATTAAAAAATATTTTAGACAAGACAATCTTGTAATTGATTAAGAGCATAAGTTTAGGCTCCGTGTGGGGGGACTTATTTTTACTGGTCAAGCGGTTACGACCGCATGAATCGGACCTTAATTAAGGTCCGGTTCATAACCGCTTGACCGGTGAAAAAATTAAGGTCCGCTTCATGCGGTCGTAACCGCTTGATCGGTGAAAAAAAAGTCCCGCAAACACGACCTTAGGCTCCGTTTGGGAGGACTTATTTTCACTTGTCAAGCGGTTACGACCGCATGAACCGGAACTTAATTAAGGTCTGATTCATGCGGTCATAACAGTTGTGAAAATAAGTCCCCTCAAACGGAACCTTACTCTGCTAAGTTTTTCTGCCTTCTAAACTTCTTGCAGATTTGAAGTTGACTTTTTTTCTTCCGTCCGAGCTTAATTTGCATTCAATCGGGTCATTATTTTTTTGGAAAAATATTGGGATTGTTACGACTTAATGTCGTGTCAAGTTTCAAATAAACTCTTTTATTTTCTTTTGCTTCAAATCGATCTTTTATTTTTGTATTGAGACCAATGCATCACTTAGGCTCCGTTTGGCAGGTGGTGGGGGTCGTAAACGGATGGGTTAAACCGTCATTCGTTAAGAATCAACTAACAAACATCATCCGTTTGAACATAAAAGTGGATGAAGTTCCTTAATTGGGCGTTAGCGAATAACAATTTAACTCTCATCATCATCACCATCACCATCTTGCCAAACGGATCCTTAACTTTATATTTTAATATTTAAGAGCAATGTGAAGGGCAGATCCACTATATATGGTTCCGTGTAGAACACAATTAATAAGTTAACTCATAAAACTCATTTGCGTGTGTATTTGCTTTCTCCTAAAAAAACACCTAGGAGCCCATCATGACACTCAAAAGTTACACTCAAAGTTCAGCTGGATCGTGTGATGCCTCTTCCTTCGCCAAACCATCTCATGTCGAAGCCTGGGTTCCGGTCATCAGATTCGCCATTGTGCCCTCCCATAGGACTCATTGAAAGCTGTAGATGGTGGCCACATTCATCTTTGAAATAGCAATCTAATGACTTCTGTCTCTTTAATGTAAATGAGTGATCGTGTACACACGAAACGATCAATCTCCGTGTCAGTACTCTTGCGGCTCGCCTCCTCCCGCATGCAGAATATTCTACTTCCTAAAGCTTGGAAAAAGGCACGGTCAGTTCTATACAACATTGTTAGAACATAAGATGATTGTCGGTTAGACCCTTCTAATGACACTTCGCGGTCCGGCGGTTAGACCTCTCTAAACTGCACCTCTTAATTGGTTAAGTGGATGGCCTATCTGCCGCATCTTGCTGACTAACGGTTAATCTATATAACTGTGGGGTCTGTGCTTGGTGATCTTGGTCTTGTCTACCCGCAAGCTGTGATGTTGGAGATCAGCAGATTCATCTGTGATACCTACCCAAGAATAGTTTGTTACGGGCGGTTAGATTATCTAACTGCACGTCCTCTGCGAACATAATGTTCCTAGCCGCATAAACCGCCTAAATGTAATTAGTCTCACATTGTCAAATTGTAATATCTCTCATCTCCTCCATTCTATATAAAGGAGGTCACCCCTTCGTAATACTTGTAATTTTTGGAAATAAAAAATTACATTTATTTTCAATTTCTTGTGAGTAATTTTTTAGTATTTTGAAGCTCTCACAAACATAAAGTTCATTTCAATGTCTCCTTCCGAGTGAGAGGAGGTCAAGCGAGGCTGAGCTCTGATCGTCACAACACGTTATAGACAGGAGGAGGCGAGCGGCGAAAAGACTATAATTAACGTCGGGCGCAGGGATTTCACATGAAGTGCCACTCATTTACATTAAAGAGAGATATGTTATCTAATTGTTATTGTAAGGAAAGAATATCAATTTATATTCTTGTGCAGGCTTTTCTTTTCATTATGAAATGATATACCATGTCAAATAACTATTTCAAGGAGATATACAATAATTTTTTTTATTCTTGCAAATATTATTAGCTTATATTATTTAACTTTTAAATACATAAACAATTTAACTGTTGGCAAGCACGTGCATATATAATAAATCGCCCCTCCTATGTTGCGCCATTCCGGCAATATTGTTGGGGAATATATATGCTATGCTCATCTGGTTAAGCTAGCAAACCACACATAACAGAGGATATATAGACTCTGTTTGGCACAGTGGTGGTGGTCATGAACACATTGTTTGAATTGTCATTCGTTAACACCCACCTAAGGAACTTTATCCACTTTTATGTTCAAACGGATAATGTTTGTTAGGTAATCCTTAACGAATGACGGTTTAACCCATGCTTTTAGAATCACCATCACCGTGCCAAACGGAGCCATTATAAGAAGTCCGAGAAGAAAAAGTCACAGACACAAAGGCATATCAGAACATATATAAGATGATCAAATAAGAGAAAAGGACAACATGAATTGCAAATTACACAACATTGAACGTACCATTAATTCAAACGTGCACACACAGCAATAACTCACTCTTAGAACACATGTTTTATTATTGCACAAACCCTTCTTCAATTCCTCTTCAAACTTAATTCAAGGTTTGCTGCCAAACCCGTTTTTTGTCGGCATCGACGAGGTATAGGTTATTATCTTCGAGTTGGAGCTTGCATGGACGGCGATTTTGTTCTTGAATTCGAACATTATTCGTCCACATGGTTTGAAAATTGTCGGACCGGACTTTAAGCTCACAATCGTCCTTCAGTTCAAGCGCGCAGCCATGCCCTTTGTTGGCGGTGTTTGTTGCCCAAACTACAATGCGTAAAGGCTCATTATGGGTCACTACGAGGTTGCAATCCTCCTGCATGGTGAGCACATAGATACTGCCCGTGAGAAAGGCCCCAGGCTGAAGCAGAATTTTTGACGAAACGTGAGGCACAAACATCATGTATACTGCAATTGCAGCATACAAGAGAGTCGCCGACGCAGAAGCGGTGATCGCCATGACGCGGTTATTATCCTTCAAGGAAGGCACATTCTGCCTGTGATGTAACCACATTTATTTATAGTACAGAGCTGAGCTATGAAAACAATACAAGGGTTGAGCATCATGAATGATTCATGGTTAAGCTTTTGTCGTGCATATACGAATTATAACCACGTGTCAGAAGGAGATAAGCAGACACAAACTTATGCTATTCAGACACATGAAAATGTCTGTATTGTTATATATGCAAGCTCTTGTTTTGGAATATATCAGCTTTGTCCACAATGCTCGGGCTAAGAAAGTCCGTTTGGTTCCGCTTGAAAAGACCCGTAAAGGCCCGGGCCATGCAAGGCATCTGCTTAGAGGCCGGTCCGGGCCGGTCCGGTCCTAACAAGAACCCCTTTTGGCCCAAAAGGGTGGCGTGGAGCCCAGACCGAAGCTAGGCCCGGAAACCAAGCCTGACCCAGACCTGGTCCACCTGCAGGCCAGACAAATCTCGAATTATCCTTGCTATGAGGGATTTACTGACTGGCGCCAGCCTAGGTGACGCCTATTTTATTTTAAAAATTAATTTATTTTAATTCCTGCGGGCCGGCCGCCGGCCTGGGCCTAAGCTGGTTTTTAGGATTTACCGCCCATATTAAACCGGTCATTAAAAACTTGTAATGACCAAATTAAGTCGGCCACAAATTTTTTTTTTGAAATCAAATTAATTATAAAATTAAATATTTATTTTTTTAGTGGCAAAATATCCGGTCATACTGATAATTTATGTTACAAAAATTTATTCAATTCCTCGCAATAAAATCTTAGGCTGGGTTCTTTTAGCAGGGAATTGAAATTGATTTCAATTTCAATTTCCACGGGTATTGGAATTGAAGTCATTTCCAATTAATAATGGACGCTGCAATCCGCACTGCAGTTTTGACTATTCGCACCGCACTTTCTCTTAATATTTCACGTCTTTATAAAATACGTCTTGTACATGCATTTTTAGAAAAAGTGTTCAATACGAAAGTTATAGATCTCGATGAAATTTACAACTTTTGTGTTAAACACTTTTCCTAAAAATGCATGTACAAGACGTATTTCTAAAAGACGCGAAATCTAGACGTATTTCCAAAATACGTCTTGTACATGCATTTTTTAAAAAAATATTCAACATGAAAGTTGTAGATCTCGTCGAGATTTACAACTTTTATGTTGAACACTTTTCCTAAAAATGTACGTACAAGACGTATTTGCAAAAGACACAAAAAATTAGGAGAAAGTGCGGTGCGAATAGCCAAAACTGCGCTGCGGATAGCAGCGCCCATAATAATTTCATTGTTCGGCTGCATTCTAGAATTTATTTCCCGGATGCACATTTTTTCGTCGGGCGTGCATTTTTCCGTCCGGACGCGCATTTTTCGTCTTGGCGGGCATTTTCACCCGAAAGCGCATTTTTCACCCGGGCAAGCATTTTTCGGTCGGGCGTGAATTTTTCCATCTGGGCCCGTATTTTTATGCCTGAGGGCACATTTTTCGTCAGGATGCCCGCTTTCTGTCAAGGCGTGCCCTGACGAAAAATCCGCGAACTAGTACAAAACTGACTTTTAGTGACGAATTTTCTCGTCACAAAAAGTTGGATTTTAGTCATTAAAGATATTTAGTGATCAAATATAGTCCATTACGAAGTGATCACGAATGCTCAGGCACTAAATGTATTTAGTGACCAAAAAGAGTTTTGTCACTAATTGTACATATTTAGTGAGCCAAATAATTATTGTCACCAAAAGTTTTTTAGGTGACCAGTTTGATTTGGTCACTAAATTATTTTTTAGTGAACAACTTGAATCGGTCACTGAATGAACTTTTAATGATTATATTGATTTGGCCACAAAGTGATTTTTTGGTGACGAAATGAAAATTGCTCGCACGGGCAAAAAATGCATGCTCGGGGGGAAAACGCGCGCCCATACGAAAAATGTGTGTCTGGGCCGAAAATGCGTGCTCGTGCGGAAAATGCGCGTCCGGCCGAAAAATATGCGCCCGACCAAAAAATCCGCGCCCGACCGAAAATGTGTGTCCGACCTAAAAATCCCCCCAGGAGAAAAATGTGCGTCCAACCGAAAAATGCATGCACGGGCCAAAAATGCGTGCCCGGGGGAAAAATGCTCGTCTTGGCGAAAAATGCGCGCCCGTGCGGAAAATGCGCGCTCAACCAAAAAATGCGCGCCCCGTCGAAAAATTCTCTCTTCGGCGAAAATTGCGCTCCCGAGCGAACAACAGAGTTTGTGTTGATGTCTTTTTGAGAGAGTCTGGGGTGCACCGATAGGGGTTGGAATAACGAATGAAGATCTCACGAGGTCGGTGTTGAAGCCAAAAATGACCTCTGTAAAGTTCGGGGTCCCTATAAAGGGGTGACCTCACACCTACTACACCCGAAGGAACGTCACAGACCAAAGATCAAGAAGCTAAAAATAGACCCTCGGCTCTAGCGCGGAGGTCTCACCTCACACCCGGAAGGCTACCAGAGCACTTCCCCTCCCTAGCCAATGTTCGAGCTAGGGTGCCTTGGAGGAGCTCTCTCTACTCTACCAAGAAGAAGCTAAGGGAGGAGTAAGCAAGGAAAAAGTCCTCCTCCAAAGGCACCCAAGGGGGTCTATTTATAGTTTTTCAAATCTCATGGGCCAAAATGATCGAAATACCCTTACGCCCAAAATACCTCGGGCCAATAGAAATCAGTCACACCGGGGGGTAAAGTGGTAAAAACCACCCCGCCCCTCACCCACCTTGGGGCCAAGTACAGGGTCTCGCCCCACCAAGCCGCGGGCAGGGGCGAGACCCCCGGCCGTGGCCGGTCTCGCCCCCCCAAGCCGCGGGCAGGGGCGAGACCCCCGGCCCTTGCCGGTCTCGCCCCCCCCCCCCCCCCCCCAAGCCGCGGGCAGGGGCGAGACCCCCGGCCTTGGCCGGTCTCACCCCACCAAGCCGCGGGCAGGGGCGAGACCCCCGACCTTGGCCGGTCTCGCCCCACCAAGCCGCGGGCAGGGGGGGCAGGAGCGAGACCCCGACCCCCCAAAAAAGGGCCGCTAAGGGAGGCCGATTTTCCCTCCCCCTACTAGTATATTTCCAAGCTAGAGCCAAAATTGACCACTGAGAGTGCAAAATCTCCAAAAAGCTTAAAAACGCACATGCCTTGTTTGGGGCCCACTCTTCGCGAATACGGGGTTGTACACAATCCTCGCTCTTTTCGAGGTTGGCACAAGCTCGGAAAGAAACATCCAACCCAACGTATTCGCGGAGTGTAACTTTCCTGCGGGGTCAACCTGCCATGCCAGCTATGGGAGCCTTGGCGAGACCTCCTCCAGGTAAAGGACACTTCACCCCCCCCCCCCCCCCCCCCCGGAGGGGTCAACCTGCCATGCCAGCTATGGGAGCCTGGGTGGTGAGACCTCCTCCGGGTAAAGGACTTGGCTTCCACGAGAGATCAACCATCCCTGCCAGCTAGATGAGAGCCTGGCAGTGGAATCCATCTCGAGGTGAGGCCTACCCACCCTCCGAGAGATCAACCTGCCCTGTCAGCTAGTGAGAGCCTGACAGCGGAATCATCATCGGAGCAAAGGACCTGGGCTACCACGAGAGATCAACCAGCCCTGCCAGCTAGATGAGAGCCTGACAGCGGAATCCATCTCGAGGTGAGACTTACCCACCCTCCGAGAGATCAACCTGCCCTGCCAGCTAGATGAGAGCCTGGCAGCGGAATCCATCTCGAGGTGAGACCTACCCACCCTCCGAGAGATCAACCTGCCCTGCCAGCTAGATGAGAGCCTGACAGCGGAATCCATCTCGAGGTGAGACCTACCTACCCTCCGAGAGATCAACCTGCCCTGCCAGCTAGATGAGAGCCTGGCAGCGGAATCCATCTCGAGGTGAGACCTACCCACCCTCTGAGAGATCAACCTGCCCTGCCAGCTAGATGAGAGCCTGGCAACGGAATCCATCTCGAGGTGAGACCTACCCACCCTCCGAGAGATCAACCTGCCCTGCCAGCTAGATGAGAGCCTGGCAGCGGAATCCATCTCGAGGTGAGACCTACCCACCCTCCGAGAGATCAACCTGCCCTGCCAGCTAGATGAGAGCCTGGCAGCGGAATCCATCTCGAGGTGAGACCTACCCACCCTCCGAGAGATCAACCTGCCGTGCCAGCTAGATGAGAGCCTGACAGCGGAATCCATCTCGAGGTGAGACCTACCCACCTCCGAGAGTTCAACCTGCCCTGCCAGCTAGATGAGAGTCTGGCATCGGAATCCATCTCGAGGTGAGACCTACCCACCCTCCGAGAGATCAACCTGCCCTGCCAACTAGATGAGAGTCTGGCAGCGGAATCCATCTCGAGGTGAGACCTACCCACCCTCCGAGAGATCAACCTGCCCTGCCAGCTAGATGAGAGCCTGACAGCGGAATTCATCTCAAGGTGAGACCTACCCACCCTCCGAGAGATCAACCTGCCCAGCCAGCTAGATAAGAGCCTGACAGCGGAATCCATCTCGAGGTGAGACCTACCCACCCTCCGAGAGATCAACCTGCCCTGCCAGCTAGATGAGAGCCTGGCAGCGGAATCCATATCGAGGTGAGACCTACCCACCCTCCGAGAGATCAACCTGCCCTGCCAGCTAGATGAGAGCCTGACAGCGGAATCCATCTCGAGGTGAGACCTACCCACCCTCCGAGAGATCAACCTGCCCTGTCAGCTAGATGAGAGCCTAGCAGCGGAATCCATCTCGAGGTGAGACCTACCCACCCTCCTAGAGATCAACCTGCCCTTCCAGCTAGATGAGAGCCAGGCAGCGGAATTCATCTCGAGGTGAGACCTACCCACCCTCTGAGAGATCAACCTGCCCTGCCAGCTAGATGAGAGCCTGGCAGCGGAATCCATCTCGAGGTGAGACCTACCCACCCTCCGAGAGATCAACCTGTCCTGCCAGCTAGATGAGAGCCTGACAGCGGAATCCATCTCGAGGCGAGACAATTAGGCATCCACGAGAGGTACCATCGGCCTTGCCCAGCTAGTGAGAGCCTGGGCAGCGGGACCGTCTCGGAGCAAAAGGACTAGGCATTTCAATCAAACATTACCAAATCCTACATCCTCGAACGAGGAAATTAGATGGGTTACATGACCCCCCGACTTAGTTGGTCGGGGGTTGGACTCATTATAACATAAGATACATACGGGACTCTGCCGGAGTGAGGCTTCCTCAGGGGGTCTGGGCCCGGTGGTCGTCGTCTGCCTCCTTCTCGCCGGACACTTCCATCCTGCTCAGGCTTTCCATGATCCTTTCCATCTCCTCCGCCCTGGCCAACCAAGTGATGGTGTTGACGGCCGTGACGTAGCACTGCCTTGCCATCCTGGAGTCTCCCTTGACTCTGACCTGGATCCCTCCGGAGCTTAACTTGAGGCATTGGTGGAAGGAAGATGACACGCAACGGAAGGCGCTGATGAGGGGCCTTCTGAAGATGGCGTTGTAGCTGCTTGGAGCGTCAACAATGATGAATCGGTAGTTCCTTGAAGCCCCTCCCCACTTTACTTGGAGTCCTACTCCACCTTCGACCTCCTTCCTTTCTCCCGAAAATCAAAGAAAGGAGAAAGGGTCCGTCCGAGGCCAACACCCTCCTTGGCTTTAACTTCATCTCGTCAAACGCCTTCTTGAAAACGACGTTGACGGAGCTTCCGTTGTCAACCAAGATTCGGGAGACAGTGTAGCCCTCAATGGCCGTCTGGATGACCAGCACATCGCACAATGGATCCTCATGATCCGGCAGGTCCTTCACCGAGAAGGTGATCTTCTCCTCCGGGGGCGGGGTCTGGGATGTTGAGGCGACGCTCTGTCGGTACATGACATGGAGGCTTGTCTTTCGAGTGGCTTCGATCCTTACTCCACCATGGATCACAGCTATACCGCCTCGGGGTCCGACATCGACCCGGTCCTCACACACATCATCTCCCCCTTCTCTAGGCAGAACCTCTTCAACCCGCACTGGCGGCTGTGGCTGGGCAGGGCCTCTCGCCCCTCTCACCTCCAAGAACTCGGGGTAGGTAGCCGTGGCGTTCCCCTCCACCTGGTGAAAGTCACAGTACGACAACTCTACCCTGACCCTTCTCCTTCCCTGGCGGTTCCTCCTCTCCCTTCGACCAATCTCCATCGCTTGCTGGGGTGGGGGTAGGAGCTGCCTAGGGGCTTGCCTCTGGAAGTTGATCCTCCCTTGGCCCCCATGGAAGTTTCCCTCATATTGGGCGTAACCTCTTCCCGGGCCCTGAACGGGTCCTCCCTGCTGCATCCAACCTGGTTCCGGACCCTCCTGAGCTCTCCATTCCTCTCTCCTTCTTCCTTCCTGAGGTCTCGAGCCACCTTGCTCCTTTGACTCCATCTCTGTCAGCTTTGCCAACTTCTTGACAAATACCGGGTTGGCTGCCTCCATGGCTATCTCCTCAGCCGCCCTTTCCATCAGCTCCTCGAAGGAAAGGGGGGCCTTCCGGAGGGGGGCCTTCCGGGTCAAGCTCATCTTGAAGAAGCCCTCCAGCCCAACGGTGAAGGCCGTCTGGAGAGCATACCCTGGCATCTCCTGGACCTCCAAGATCTCCTCTTGGAACCTGTCAACGTAACGGGCCAGTGACTCCTCGGCCCCCTGCCTTATCAGGAAGATGGACTCGGGACTCCTCTTCCGCTTCTTGGAGGTGGAGAAGCGAAGCTGAAAGCTCCGGCTCAAGTCCTCTAACCCATATATCGACCTCGGAGGGAGTTGATGGAACCAGTCCCTTGCCTTCTCCTTCAACGTGATCGCAAAGAGGCGACACTTAAAGGCATCTGTCATCGGCCTGATGGAGACCGCATCCTCGAACCACTGTAGGTGCTGGACGGGATCATCCTTCCCGGTATAGTAAGCCATGTCCGGCTCTATGAACCCCTCGGGAACGGGAGCTGAGATGATCAGCTCGCTGAAGGGTGCCCCCTAAGGGGTGGTCTCGCCACTTCCACTCGCGCGACCTGCTCTCCTGGGAGGTTGGCACTCGCAGGGCTGGAGAACAGCTCCAGGTCGGTGAGGTCTCGCTCGACCCCATCTCCCATCCTCTCCTTCCCTGGCCTTCTTCCTGGTGCACTTCCTTCTCCCCCTGCTGGGGTCATCTCGCCTAGACCCCTGGGAGTCGACTCGTCGAGGGGGGGAGCTAGCTCCTGGGGGGTCGGGGTGGAGCTGCCACCCTGAGGAGCAATGCTTCGCAGCATCTCCATGATGCCCTGGATGGAGGCCATGAACTCTTGCCTCCCCCCAAAGGATCCTGGGCTGGGGAGCTCGCCGAGATCATCACTACCACCTTGACCTCCTGTCATGACACTCTCCCGAGATCTTCTGTGATGGTCACTCTCCACGCTCACCGCACCAAAATGTTGAAGCCAAAAATGACCTCTGTGGAGTTCGGGGTCCCTAGAAAGGGGTGACCTCACACCTACTACACCCGGAGGAACGTCACAGACCAAAGATCAAGAAGCTAGAAACAGACCCTCGGCTCTAGCGCGGAGGTCCGACCTCACACCCGGAAGGCTACCTGAGCACTTCCCCTCCCTAGCCAATGCTCGAGCTAGGGTGCCTTGGAGGAGCTCTCTC
The DNA here is from genome assembly GCA_039583875.1 of Platanthera guangdongensis. Taxonomy (NCBI): domain Eukaryota; kingdom Viridiplantae; phylum Streptophyta; class Magnoliopsida; order Asparagales; family Orchidaceae; genus Platanthera; species Platanthera guangdongensis. The sequence goes on from CM077151.1 coordinate 14,796,474, forward strand.
TACTCTACCAAGAAGAAGCTAAGGGAGGAGGAAGCAAGGAAAAATTCCTCCAAAGGCACACAAGGGGGTCTATTTATAGTTTTCCAAATCTCATGGGCCAAAATGACTGAAATACCCTTACGCCCAAAATACCTCGGGTCAATAGAAATCAGTCACACCGGGGGGTAAAGGGGTAAAAACCACCCCGCCCCTCACCCACCTAGGGGCCGAGCACAGGGTCTCGCCCCCCCAAGCCGCGGGCAGGGGCGAGACCCCCGGCCTTGGCCGGTCTCGCCCCCCAAGCCGCGGGCAGGGGAGAGACCCCCGTCCCTGGCCGGTCTCGCCCCACCAAGCCGCAAGCAGGGGCGAGACCCCCGGCCTTGGCCGGTCTCGCCCCACCAAGCCGCGGGCAGGGGCGAGACCCCCGGCCCTGGCCGGTCTCGCCCCACCAAGCCGCGGGCAGGGGCGAGACCCCCGGCCCTGGCCGGTCTCGCCCCACCAAGCCGCGGGCAGGGGCGAGACCCCCGGCCTTGGCCGGTCTCGCCCCACCAAGCCGCGAGCAGGGGCGAGACCCCTGACCTTGACCGATCTCACCCCACCAAGCTGCGGGCAGGGGGGGCAGGAGCGAGACCCCGACCCCCCAAAAAGGGCCACTGGGGGAGGCCGATTTTCCCTCCCCCTACTAGTATATTTCCAAGCTATAGCCAAAATTGACCACTGAGAGTGCAAAATCTCCAAAAAGCTTAAAAACGCACCTGCCTTGTTTGGGGCCCACTATTCGCGAATACGGGGTTGTACAGTCGGAATTGAGGGAGATGTGTTTCCTCCATAATCAAATCTCATGGGAGAATTGAGGGAGACGTGTTTCTTCTATAATCAATTCTCATGTGAATTGAAATTAATTTCAATTTCAAGATAATTTTATTATTGCCGAACGTTAAAATTGGTATTGTCAATTGAATTTCAATTCCAACGCTCCAATTACGATCTAACAAACAAACCATTATAATTATTTTATTTTTTAATCATAATAATTCAATTTTTAACATTCAAATACAAGAATACCAAAAAATATACTCAATCATATAGACAGAATTGAGATCCTGAAATTGGAATAAAGGCCTTAAGGGTCCCTTCGGTGAGCAGGTATTGGCTTTCTGGAATTTGCTTTGACCAGAAAACTAATATCTGCAGGAATTGATTTTGTGCAGAAAATAAATTCTACTGTTCAGCTACAGGATAGAATTCAGTGAACAAAATTAGAATTGATGTATAAAAGTTGTTCGGCTACACCATGAAATTGAATTTCTGAAATTAAAATTTTAAAAATTTATAGAGTTTTAAAATAAAGCAGCAAATTAAAGTACTACTAATAATTAAAGTTCAAAATTATAAATACGTTCTACCGCATAAACATTGTACATAATTAAAAATACAAAATAGATAAAAGTTCACCACCGATAAAAAAAGATACAAATCTAGCGATCAAACTGCATTCACAGTCGTGTGCCCTTCATGTCTTCAGGTAGCCTCATGAATATGTCATGTTTGACATTATCATGACACAGTATATCCATCGCCTTGAGAAAATCAAGTTGGTGTAAATTCGTCATCTGAGCTAGTGCGACATATATGTCATCAACATTGCTAGCAGACTTGCTCCCCGCTACCTTTTCGGTGGAATCAGCCAATTTCTCTATGGCTATTGTTACGACATCAGCTCTTACTGCTCGTTTTCTCCTCCTGTTGCTTCCTTCTCCATCTATTTTAGTCTATTACTGTGTATTCGTTGTTTTCTCTGTCATACACTCGACATTTATCTTCTTTGTCATCTCCGTTGCGGTCGCGACGTGACTACTAGTTGCTCTATCAGTTCCGTAGATCACAGCCAAATCAGACCAGTTGACGATAATTTTGCCCTTATAATGCTTGATAGATGGATGAGCCTATAATATTATAATTAAGTTATCATTTTAGTGAAATCAACGTAAAAAAATTAATTTAATAAAAAAGTATACCTACGCATAGTTGGCTCATACTTCTTTGATGTCTACCTTCACCATGTTTTGTTGTCAATCTCATCCAAATTCGCTAGTGCCCAGCATTGCACTAACTTATATGTAGTACTTGTTCCAAATTTTAAGCCGAGTCATTACCTTCTTTTTGCTAGTTTTGATGCCACAAATGTCCTTAAGGGCAGTCATAGCTGCTGTAAAAGCAACACCCTTCCAGCCATTTGGAGTTTTATGCCTCAAACTATGTTGCTTGACCAATAAACCTTTAACAAGTGAGCGTAGAATATTGCAAGTCATACCTGCACTTTAATAATGAAAAACGATGGCTGGCGTAGAACAGCTCATTGTTTCTTCAACGACCCAAATGTTCTTTCTATAACATTTCTTTCTTTAGCGTGGCTTAAGTTAAATAACTCTTTATATGTTGTTGGTTTATTACCCTGATAGGACCACTCTTTTAGGTGATATCATGTCGACCGATATGGGGCTAGAAATCTTTGACCATTTGTGTATCCAACATCGACCAGATAGTACTTGTCTATACAATAAAATTAATAATTAATAGTTATTTATAAATTACTTTAACTGGGGAAAAAAATTGACTTTTTTACCAATTGGCACTTCAAAGCGGCCTTGTCGTTCTAATGCATCTCGCAATACTTTAGAGTCGGATGTTGAACCCTCCCAGTCGGGCAATAAATATAAGAATTTCATGTTGCTATTACATACACCTAGTACATTTGTTATGATTGTCTGCTTACGGTTACGATATCTCCCTTGATCTTCGGTAGGAATTGTCTTTTCGATATGTGTACCGTCTAATGCGTCAATACTGTCTGCAACCATCTAGATTTGTGTTGTTGTCTAGACTCAGGCAATCTGATGTAATCCTGTGAGAGTCTTAAAACTGCTTGCAACACAATGTTGAAGTATCTGCTAATGATATTGATCGAGCGGGCGAACGAGTCACCAACAGTGCGAAACTTTATGTTATGTGACAAAATATCTAAAAAAATCACAACATACTTTTTAGTACAATCACGTCTTTGTCTAAAATACCTACTGGTGCTCTGGGAATATAGAACATAATAATCACAGCAGTGTCATAAGCGGCTGCAACTGCTAACTTTATAATAATATCTATCTTACGTTTTTTCTCGAACTCGATCTAAAGAGTCCATTACAGACCTAAAACATAAATAAAAATTAGAACCATAAAAATGTACACAAGTACGGGCACAATATAATTCATTACATTGCATTTGCATGTCTTTTCTCTGGTTACCAATTGAAGACTCATTCTCATGATTTGTCGTATAGAAAATTTGACAGCTCTTTCACATTTTATGATAACCTTCTAAAGACTTATCAATTCTAATCTCCTCTCTTTCTCACATTTTCCTATAATCCTAAGGTGTCTGAAATATGTAGGTTTTCATATAGAATTACATCAATTTCAGATAAATAATTGAGTTTCATTCAAAAAAAATTATCTATGAAAACAAATGTTGTGTTATTGCAAGTGATGAATAAAGAGGAAAGAAAAATCTTCATATAATTGCAATTGTTCTAAAAAAACATATGATTCAATCTCATGAGAATTTATTATGCTTGTTGTAAGGAAGAATGGTGTGTGTGTGTGTGTGTGTGTGTGTGTGTGTGTGTGTGTGTGTGTGTGTGTGTGTGTGTGTGTGTGTGTGTGTGTGTGTGTGTGTGTGTGTGTGTGTGTGTGTGTGTGTGTGTGTGTGTGTGTGTGTGTGTGTGTGTGTGTGTGTGTGTGTGTGTGTGTGTGTGTGTGTGTGTGTGTGTGTGTGTGTGTGTGTGTGTGTGTGTGTGTGTGTGTGTGTGTGTGTGTGTGTGTGTGTGTGTGTGTGTGTGTGTGTGTGCAAGTTATGTTGAAGTTATTAAAAATATGTATGATGGAGCCCCAAGTCTTAGTAAAAATAATGATGATGTGTCAATGTGACCAAAGAATTTTAATTCACAATATGCTTACTTACATTAAGGAACAACGTTGAGTCCTTATATGTATGTAATAATATTGAAAAATTGAAAATATAACTTTGTTATGATGGTTTAATTATACAAGAATTAAGAGGAACATAGGAAGTGAATTGTGGTGATGCTTACATGTAGGTTGTTAGATTGTGACACCTATTCGCGCCCGGACCGTTAGGATTGCGCCATGGCACCAATCCGTGGGATTCCCATTTTCCTAATCCAGGCCAAATCTTTTTTTGTAAGTTCATCAAAGGAGATTATTCTCCTTTCCCCCTTTGTGCTCGCCAAACATGGAATGTCCGGCCCTCTCTTGTGCTATAAAATGGAGGGGAGGCTATGATTCAAATCAATCCCAACACCAACAGCAATCCGAAGGAGTTCTTAGCCACCCAACGTTCTCATCCCAGCGGCATCAGGCGGCGACGGCGGCAGCAGGTGCGCAAGGGGGCGACTCCAGGCGGACGACTTCAGGTGGAGCTATCGGAGCGGCATCCGGTCGAATCCAGTCGGATCGACATCAGGCCGGTCTCCCGAGGGAGGTTCCATCCAGTTTCTGTCCGGTTCCGTCCGGTCCGCCCATGAGCTCTGTATCCCGGTTCCGTCCGGTCAATCCATGCTATGGGCGAGGGGGGATGTTAATAATAGTCTCACACCGCCAATCCGCTCTGGTCTGATCTGTTTATATGGCAAGGCAACCGTCACCTGTTGAGCCGGTTTTTCAGGTTGAGTTAGGCCAAACCTAACTTGGTATCAGAGGGAGGTTCCGCGGGGGTGATCGTCTGGGCGTTCTGGTTCTAGATCTGGGTCAACGGTAGGTGACGACAAGGTCCACTCCCTACCTTCTCAAGATCTGATCCGAGAACATTTTTTTGATCACTCAGTAGCACTGCGAGCAAAACAATGGCGGCAAAATTCGAGATTTTCAAGTACGACAGCAAGATCGATTTCGGCTTATGGCAGAAGCGGATCAAGGCGGTTCTCGTTCATCAAGGACTCCACAAGGCGCTACTCGGCAAGGAGAAGTCCGGCGTGAAGAAAGACGAGGAATGGGAGGAACTGGATCTGAAGGCCATCAGCACAATCCAGTTGAGTCTCGCCTGTTGAAACCGATTTCTCGGTCTCTTGTGGAGTTCGACCCTTGGGGAAGGGGTGACCTCACACCTACTACACCCAAGAGAGCGTCACGGACCAAAGGACCAAGAAACTAGAAACAGACCCACGGCTCTAGCGCGGAGGTCCCACCTCACACCCGGAAGGCTACCTGAGCACTTCCCCTCCCTAGCCAATGCTTGAGCTAGGGTGCCTTGAGGAGCTCTCTCTCTACTCTACCGAGGAGCTAAGGGAGGAGGAGGCTAAGAAGAATGTCCTCTCCAAAGGCACCCAAGGGGGTCTATTTATAGTTTTTCCAAGGGTCCTGGGCCAGAAATGACCAAAGTACCCCTACGGCCAAAAGGCCTCGGGCCAATAGGGAACCGCCACGCCGGGGGGTAAAGGGGGAATTCCCCCCCCCCCCCCCCCCGAGGGCAAGAAGGTAAAACTGCAGCGGGGCAAGGGCGAGACCGCGGCCTCCGACCGGTCTCGCCCCGCCAGGCCGCCAAGCAAGAAGAGGCGGAGGCGAGACCCTGGCCCCCGGCCGGTCTCGCCCCGCTAGGCCGCCGAGCTGGAAGAGGCGGGGCGAGACCCTGGCCCCCGGCCGGTCTCGCCCCGCTAGGCCGCCGAGCTGGAAGAGGCGGGGGCGAGACCCTGGCCCCCGGCCGGTCTCGCCCCGCTAGGCCGCCGAGCTGGAAGAGGCGGGGGCGAGACCCTGGCCCCCGGCCGGTCTCGCCCCGCTAGGCCGCCGAGCTGGAAGAGGCGGGGGCGAGACCCTGGCCCCCGGCCGGTCTCGCCCCGCTAGGCCGCCGAGCTGGAAGAGGCGGGGGCGAGACCCTGGCCCCCGGCCGGTCTCGCCCCGCTAGGCCGCCGAGCTGGAAGAGGCGGGGGCGAGACCCTGGCCCCCGGCCGGTCTCGCCCCGCTAGGCCGCCGAGCTGGAAGAGGCGGGGGCGAGACCCTGGCCCCCGGCCGGTCTCGCCCCGCTAGGCCGCCGAGCTGGAAGAGGCGGGGGCGAGACCCTGGCCCCCGGCCGGTCTCGCCCCGCTAGGCCGCCGAGCTGGAAGAGGCGGGGGCGAGACCCTGGCCCCCGGCCGGTCTCGCCCCGCTAGGCCGCCGAGCTGGAAGAGGCGGGGGCGAGACCCTGGCCCCCGGCTGGTCTCGCCCCGCTAGGCCGCCGAGCTGGAAGAGGCGGGGGCGAGACCCTGGCCCCCGGCCGGTCTCGCCCCGCTAGGCCGCCGAGCTGGAAGAGGCGGGGGCGAGACCCTGGCCCCCGGCCGGTCTCGCCCCGCTAGGCCGCCGAGCTGGAAGAGGCGGGGGCGAGACCCTGGCCCCCGGCCGGTCTCGCCCCGCTAGGCCGCCGAGCTGGGGCGGCCTGCGACCTGGCGGCCTGAGGCGGTTTGCGGCGGCTTGCCAAGAGCGCCTTGGGGGGAGAAATATTTTCTCCCCCTACTAGTATGTCTTTCAAGTTCACCAAAAATTGGCCCCTTGGAGTGCAAAACTCCCAAAAAGCTTAAAAACTTGCTTACCTTGTTTTGGGCCCACTCTTCGCGAATACGGGGTTGTACACAATCCCCGCTCTTTTCGAGGTTGGCACAAGCTCGGAAAGAAACATCCAACCCAACGTATTCGCGGAGTGTAACTTCCCCTCGGGGTCAACCTGCCATGCCAGCTATGGGAGCCTGGATGGCGAGACCTCCTCTGGGTGAAAACACTTAGCCTCCCCGAGGGGTCAACCTGTCAAGCCAGCTGATGGGAGCCTGGGTGACGAGACAGCCTCGGGGTAAGGGACTTAGCCTCCACGAGAGATCAACCAGCCCAGCCAGCTAGTGGGAGCCTGGCAGCGGAATCCATCTCGGAGCTAAGGGGCTTAGCCTCCACGAGAGATCAACCTGCCCTGCTAGCTAGTGGGAGCCTGGCAGCGGAATCCATCTCGGAGCTAAGGGGCTTAGCCTCCACGAGAGATCAACCTGCCCTGCCAGCTAGTGAGAGCCTGGCAGCGGAATCCATCTCGGAGCTAAGGGGCTTAGCCTCCACGAGAGATCAACCTGCCCTGCCAGCTAGTGAGAGCCTGGCAGCGGAATCCATCTCGGAGCTAAGGGGCTTAGCCTCCACGAGAGATCAACCTGCCCTGCCAGCTAGTGGGAGCCTGGCAGCGGAATCCATCTCGGAGCTAAGGGGCTTAGCCTCCACGAGAGATCAACCTGCCCTGCCAGCTAGTGGGAGCCTGGCAGCGGAATCCATCTCGGAGCTAAGGGGCTTAGCCTCCACGAGAGATCAACCTGCCCGGCCAGCTAGTGGGAGCCTGGCAGCGGAATCCATCTCGGAGCTAAGGGGCTTAGTCTCCACGAGAGATCAACCTGCCCTGCCAGCTAGTGGGAGCCTGGCAGCGGAATCCATCTCGGAGCTAAGGGACTTAGCCTCCACGAGAGATCAACCTGCCCTGCCAGCTAGTGAGAGCCTGGCAGCGGAATCCATCTCGGAGCTAAGGGGCTTAGCCTCCACGAGAGATCAACCTGCCCTGCCAGCTAGTGGGAGCCTGACAGCGGAATCCATCTCGGAGCTAAGGGACTTAGCCTCCACGAGAGATCAACCTGCCCTGCCAGCTAGTGAGAGCCTGGCAGCGGAATCCATCTCGGAGCCAAGGGGCTTAGCCTCCACGAGAGATCAACCTGCCCTGCCAGCTAGTGAGAGCCTGGCAGCGGAATCCATCTCGGAGCTAAGGGGCTTAGCCTCCACGAGAGATCAACCTGCCCTGCCAGCTAGTGGGAGCCTGGCAGCGGAATCCATCTCGGAGCTAAGGGGCTTAGCCTCCACGAGAGATCAACCTGCCCTGCCAGCTAGTGAGAGCCTGGCAGCGGAATCCATCTCGGAGCTAAGGGGCTTAGCCTCCACGAGAGATCAACCTGCCCTGCCAGCTAGTGGGAGCCTGGCAGCGGAATCCATCTCGGAGCTAAGGGGCTTAGCCTCCACGAGAGATCAACCTGCCCTGCCAGCTAGTGAGAGCCTGACAGCGGAATCCATCTCGGAGCTAAGGGGCTTAGCCTCCACGAGAGATCAACCTGCCCTGCCATCTAGTGAGAGCCTGGCAGCGGAATCCATCTCGGAGCTAAGGGGCTTAGCCTCCACGAGAGATCAACCTGCCCTGCCAGCTAGTGAGAGCCTGGCAGCGGAATCCATCTCGGAGCTAAGGGGCTTAGCCATGGAACACAAATATTTTTCGGTGGTTTTTACCATTAATCATAGCCAATACAACGCAAGCTAAGTTCATTACAAAAAAGATGATTCACTTCTCTCTTACCTCCCTCTTCCCCCGTGAATCATCCGATCCTTCCCCGGGTGCCCACATCAACCCTGTCCTCACATCTATCCTCTGCTGCCTCGGGTCGGACTTCTTCAATCCGCACCGGGTCTTGCGCTTGTTGAGGCTGATGAGGTTGCGGTGCTGGAGCTCTTGTCCTTCTCAATTCCAGAAATTCGGGGCAAGTAGATGTCGCGTGGCCCTCCTCCTGGTGGAACTCACAGTAGGGTAACTCCACTCTGACTCTTTTCCTTCCCGTGCGGTTCCTCCTCTCCCTTCGACCAATTTCCATCGCTTGCTGTGGTGGGGGTAGGAGTTGCCTAGGGGCTTGCCTCTGGAAGTTGAACCTTCCTTGGCCCCCATGAAAGTTTCCCCCTCCTTGGATGAGAGCTCTTCCTGGACCTTGGGCAGGTCCTCCTTGCTGCCTCCAGCCTGGTTCCGGACCCTCCTGTCCTTGGAAACCCTGAACTCTGTGATCCTCTCTCCTTCTTCCTTCCTGGTGCCTTGAGCCACCCTGCTCCTTTTCCTCTGTCTCTGTCAGCTTTGCCAACTTCTTGACAAACGCCGAGTTGGCCGCCTCCATGGCTATCTCCTCTGCCGCCCTTTCCATCAGCTCCTCGAAGGAAAGGGGGGCCTTCCGGGTCAAGCTCATCTTGAAGAAGCCCTCCTTCAGCCCAACAGTGAAGGCCATCTGGAGAGCATACCCTGGCATCTCCTGGACCTCCAAGATCTCCTCTTGGAACCTGTCAACGTAGCGGGCCAGCGACTCCTCGGCCCCCTGCCTTATCAAGAAGATGGACTCAGGATTCCTCTTCCGCTTCTTGGAGGTGGAGAAGCGGAGCTGGAAGCTTCGGCTCAAGTCCTCGAACCCATAGATCGACCTCGGAGGGAGTTGATGGAACCAATCCCTTGCCTTCTCCTTCAGCGTGATCGCAAAGAGGCGACACTTGAAGGCATTCATCATCGGCCTGATGGAGACGGCATCCTCGAACCATTGCAGATGCTGGACGGGGTCATCCTTCCCCGAATAGTAAGCCATGTCTGGCTCTCTGAACCCCTCGGGAACGGGAGCTGAGATGATCAGCTCGCTGAAGGGTGACCCCCTAAGGGGTGGTCTCGCCACCTCCGCTCGCGCGGCCTGCTCGCCTGGGAGGTTGGCACTCGCCGGGCTAGAAAACAACTCTCGGCCGGTGAGGTCTCGCTCGACCCCATCGCCCATCCTCTCCTTCCCTGGCCTTCTTCCTGGTGCACTTCCTACTCCCCCTGCTGGGGTCATCTCGCCTGGACCCCTGGGAGTCGACTCGTCGAGGGGGGGAGCTAGCTCCTGGGGGGTCGGGGTGGAGCTGCCACCCTGAGGAGCAATGCTTCGCAGCATCTCCATGATACCCTGGATGGAGGCCATGAACTCTTGCCTCCCCACAAAGGGTCCTGGGGTGGGGAGCTCGCCGAGGTCGTCACTACCTCCCTGACCTCCTGTCATGACACCCTCTCGAGATCTTCTGTGCTGGTCACTCTCCACGCTCACCGCACCAAAATGTTGAAACCGATTTCTCGGTCTCTTGTGGAGTTCGACCCTTGGGGAAGGGGTGACCTCACACCTACTACACCCAAGAGAGCGTCACGGACCAAAGGACCAAGAAACTAGAAACAGACCCACGGCTCTAGCGCGGAGGTCCCACCTCACACCCGGAAGGCTACCTGAGCACTTCCCCTCCCTAGCCAATGCTTGAGCTAGGGTGCCTTGAGGAGCTCTCTCTCTACTCTACCGAGGAGCTAAGGGAGGAGGAGGCTAAGAAGAATGTCCTCTCCAAAGGCACCCAAGGGGGTCTATTTATAGTTTTTCCAAGGGTCCTGGGCCAGAAATGACCAAAGTACCCCTACGGCCAAAAGGCCTCGGGCCAATAGGGAACCGCCACGCCGGGGGGTAAAGGGGGAATTCCCCCCCCCCCCCCCCCCCCGAGGGCAAGAAGGTAAAACTGCAGCGGGGCAAGGGCGAGACCGCGGCCTCCGACCGGTCTCGCCCCGCCAGGCCGCCAAGCAAGAAGAGGCGGAGGCGAGACCCTGGCCCCCGGCCGGTCTCGCCCCGCTAGGACGCCGAGCTGGAAGAGGCGGGGCGAGACCCTGGCCCCCGGCCGGTCTCGCCCCGCTAGGCCGCCGAGCTGGAAGAGGCGGGGGCGAGACCCTGGCCCCCGGCCGGTCTCGCCCCGCTAGGCCGCCGAGCTGGAAGAGGCGGGGGCGAGACCCTGGCCCCCGGCCGGTCTCGCCCCGCTAGGCCGCCGAGCTGGAAGAGGCGGGGGCGAGACCCTGGCCCCCGGCCGGTCTCGCCCCGCTAGGCCGCCGAGCTGGAAGAGGCGGGGGCGAGACCCTGGCCCCCGGCCGGTCTCGCCCCGCTAGGCCGCCGAGCTGGAAGAGGCGGGGGCGAGACCCTGGCCCCCGGCCGGTCTCGCCCCGCTAGGCCGCCGAGCTGGAAGAGGCGGGGGCGAGACCCTGGCCCCCGGCCGGTCTCGCCCCGCTAGGCCGCCGAGCTGGAAGAGGCGGGGGCGAGACCCTGGCCCCCGGCCGGTCTCGCCCCGCTAGGCCGCCGAGCTGGAAGAGGCGGGGGCGAGACCCTGGCCCCCGGCCGGTCTCGCCCCGCTAGGCCGCCGAGCTGGAAGAGGCGGGGGCGAGACCCTGGCCCCCGGCCGGTCTCGCCCCGCTAGGCCGCCGAGCTGGAAGAGGCGGGGGCGAGACCCTGGCCCCCGGCCGGTCTCGCCCCGCTAGGCCGCCGAGCTGGAAGAGGCGGGGGCGAGACCCTGGCCCCCGGCCGGTCTCGCCCCGCTAGGCCGCCGAGCTGGGGCGGCCTGCGACCTGGCGGCCTGAGGCGGTTTGCGGCGGCTTGCCAAGAGCGCCTTGGGGGGAGAAATATTTTCTCCCCCTACTAGTATGTCTTTCAAGTTCACCAAAAATTGGCCCCTTGGAGTGCAAAACTCCCAAAAAGCTTAAAAACTTGCTTACCTTGTTTTGGGCCCACTCTTCGCGAATACGGGGTTGTACATCGCCGACGAGGTCATGTACAACGTGGTCGACGCTGACACCACCGTAGACCTATGGAAGAAATTGGAGGAGCTGTATATGTCGAAATCTCTCACAAACAAGCTCTATGTGAAGAGACAGTTATACAGCTTAAGAATGTCCGAGAGCAACAAGCTGCTAGAACACATGAATGTGTTCAACAAGTTGATCTCCCAGCTGCGGAGCATGGACGTAAAAGTCGAAGAGGAAGACCAGGCGCTTCTACTACTGTCTTCTCTACCGAAGTCCTATGACCATCTGGTCACCACGATCCTCTACGGAAAGGATACGCTCAAAATGGAGGAGGTGATGACGACGTTGCTATCGAACGAAACGCGGAGCAAACCTGGCCCCAGCACCAGCGAAGGTTTGTTCGTGAAGAACAAAGAACCGGTCAGAGGGAGATCGAGAGACAGAGGGAAGAAATTCAATCGGGCTAGGTCTAAGTCTCGGGACAAGAAAAACCAGTGTCACTACTGCAAGGAAGAAGGGCACTGGAAAAACAACTGTCCGAAGAAAAAGGCGAAAGAAAGGAATCAGGAACAGGCTGCTGTGGCGTCTGACCCCGAGAGCGATGCTGACGTACTCCTTGTACACTCCACCCTCGATACCACCGACACGTGGATCATGGATACGGGATGCTCGTATCACATGTGCCCGAACATAGAATGGTTCACTAGCTTCAGGCAATGTGACGGCGGTCGCGTTCTGATGGGAAACGACTCGGAGTGCAAGACGCTCGGGATCGGCAGTATCAGAATTAAGATGTTCGACGGAACAATCAGGACCCTTACTAATGTAAGATACGTGCCCGATCTGAGGAAGAGTCTAATTTCCCTAGGCACTCTTGAGGCGGCTGGGTGCTCATACACCGGCGAGGGAGGATATCTGAAGGTCAAGAAAGGCGCTCTGGTGGTCATGAAAGGAGAGCGCTCTGGTACTCTCTACAAACTGATCGGCACTACCATCGCCGGCGACGCGGCGGTTTCTGAGACGACAGATGAGGATTCCTCTCTGCTGTGGCACGCTAGACTTGGCCACATGAGCGAGAGAGGACTGCTGGAGCTTCACAAGAAGGGCCTACTGAAAGGAGTCAAGACATGCAAGTTAGACTTCTGCGAGACCTGCGTTCTCGGGAAGCAGCACAGAGTGAAGTTCGTGACATCTACGCAGCGGAGTAAGCAGGCACTGGAATATATACACTCAGATGTTTGGGGGCCTGCCCCAGAGCCGTCTCTTGGTGGGGCCAGATACTTCGTGACTTTCATCGATGATTTTTCGAGAAAAGTCTGGATCTACTTTCTGAAGCACAAGTCCGAAGTATTCGAGAAATTCAAAGTCTGGAAGACGACAGTGGAAAAGCAGACCGGGAAAAGAGTCAAATATCTGAGATCTGATAACGGTGGCGAGTACACCTCAGCGGAGTTCCAGGAATACTGCAATCAGGAGGGCATCACTCGACACCTTACTATTCCTGGTACACCGCAGCAGAACGGCGTGGCAGAAAGGATGAACCGAACGTTGCTAGAGAGAGCTCGGTGCATGCGGTTATTTGCAGACCTACCAAGGTCCTTCTGGGCCGAGGCTATTAATACGGCATGCTATCTAGTGAATCGATCCCCATCGATGTCACTGAATCTGAAATCACCACAGGAAGTTTGGTTAGGCAGGCCGGTTGACTACTCTGACATCCACATCTTTGGTTGTCCTGTGTACACCCTTGTATAGGACTCTGAGAAGACGAAGCTGGATGCTAAGTCCAAACGGTGCATCTATCTGGGACGAAAGACCGGCACGAAGGGGTTCAAACTGTGGAACCCGGACACAAAGAAGGTGGAGGTCAGGCGCGATGTGATCTTCGATGAGGCCTCTATGCTCAAGAAATCTGAGGCTCAGTCTAAAGAGGTAGAGGAGACTCCAGTCACACCCCTAGAGGTGGAGCTGGAAGGGAGCAACCAAGCTGATGACCACGGTGATTCCTCTGACCCAGAAAATGCTGATGCTGTGCAACCTACGGAAGCAGAGCCGTACTCTATTGCTAGAGAAAGGGCAAGGAGAGAGGTCAGACTGCCTCTCAGGCTACAGGACACGGTAGCGTACGCTTTCCAGGTGATCTCCACAGATCCTGGATCTTATAAAGAAGCTGTAGAAAGTAGAGAGAGTTCTCAGTGGAAAGCAGCTATGGAAGAAGAGATGGAGTTCCTTCGTAAAAACCAGACTTGGGACTTGGTTCGTCTGCCCAAAGGGGCGAAGGCAATCAGTTCCAAATGAATATTCAGGAAAAAGGAATCTACATCCGGCAAAGACCAGTGGAGATACAAGGCCAGATTCGTTGCCAAGGGGTTCGCGCAGAAGAAGGGTGTCGATTTTGATGAAATATTCTCACCCGTGGTAAAACACTGCTCCATACGGGTGCTTCTTGCGATGGTGGCAATGTACGATATGGAGCTAGAGCAAATGGACGTGAAAACGGCGTTTCTTCATGGCAACTTGGAAGAGGAGATCTACATCTTGCAGCCTGAAGGGTTTGTACAACCCGGTGACGAGAAGAAGGTGTGCAAACTAAGAAGGTCCCTCTACGGTCTGAAGCAGGCTCCAAGAATGTGGAACAAGAGATTTGATACGTTCATGGTTTCACAAGGATTCAGCAGGAGCCAGTACGACAGCTGCACCTACTACAAGTTTCTGGCAAACGACGACGTTCTGATTCTGATGCTATACGTCGACGACATGCTGATTGCGTGCAAGTCAGCTCAGGAGATCCAGTCCTTGAAGCAGAAACTGCAAGCTGAGTTTGAAATGAAGGATCTGGGTCAAGCACAGAAGATCCTTGGCATGGAAATCAAGCGAGATAGGAAGCGGGGCATGCTTTGGCTTTCTCAGACAGGGTACATTCAGAAGGTTCTGGAGAAGTTCAATATGACTGAATCTAAGCCCGTTTCAACCCCTCTCGGGCAACAGTTTAGATTATCGTCACAGCAGTGTCCAAACACAGAGGGAGAACGACAAAAATGCTCAGGGTGTCGTACGCTAGTGCTGTAGGATGCTTGATGTACGCCATGATCTGTACCAGACCAGATATCGCTCAGGTTGTGAGCGTAGTCAGCAGATATATGGGGAATCCGGGGCGACAACACTGGGAAGCAGTCAAGTGGATTCTAAGATATCTGAACGGGACGAAAAACATCGGTTTGCTGTTTAAGAAGAGCGGAGTTTCTAGAGTCCTAGAGGGCTACGTTGATTCCGACTATGCGGGCGACCTCGACCGAAGAAGATCTACCTCCGGGTATATCTTCCTTTGTGGTGAGGGCCCCATCAGTTGGAAAGCCACTCTGCAGGACATTGTGGCTTTATCTACGACAGAGGCTGAATACATTGCTGCAGTGGAAGCTGCGAAGGAAGCTATCTGGCTCAAAGGTCTCGCCAAAGAACTCAGGATTTCTCAGGAAGCGGTGAAGCTGCACTGTGACAGTCAGAGTGTGATTTGTCTGGCCAAAGACCCGGTCTATCATGCCAGGACAAAACACATCGATGTGCGGTACCATAAGTTGAGAGAGTTCGTTGCTGGCGGAGATATTCAGTTACTAAAGGTGCACACTGAGGATAACATTGCAGACATGTTGACCAAGCCGTTGACCGGAGTCAAGTTCAAACACTGCCGTGACTTGGCTCACATCTGTGCGTGCTGATCGTGGAAACCCCAGGGAGAGGGGGTAGTTTGTCGGAGGGATGAGATCCTAGTTTCAGGTGGAGTCTGTCGCGTGAGGCGTCAAGGTGGAGATTGTTAGATTGTGACACCTATTCGCGCCCGGACCGTTAGGATTGCGCCATGGCACCAATCCGTGGGATTCCCATTTTCCTAATCCAGGCCAAATCTTTTTTTGGAAGTTCATCAAAGGAGATTATTCTCCTTTCCCCCTTTGTGCTCGCCAAACATGGAATGTCCGGCCCTCTCTTGTGCTATAAAATGGAGGGGAGGCTATGATTCAAATCAATCCCAACACCAACAGCAATCCGAAGGAGTTCTTAGCCACCCAACGTTCTCATCCCAGCGGCATCAGGCGGCGACGGCGGCAGCAGGTGCGCAAGGGGGCGACTCCAGGCAGACGACTTCAGGTGGAGCTATCGGAGCGGCATCCGGTCGAATCCAGTCGGATCGACATCAGGCCGGTCTCCCGCGGTGGTTCCAGGCAGCGGTGGTGATCCCAGGCGGCGCGGCAACATCAGGCGGCCGAACCCAGGCGAGGTCGGCTTCAGACGTGCAGTCCAGGCGGCGATTCCGCAAAGGAGTGGATCTTCTCCGGCGCGCTCTCCCCGTGGATGTAGGAGCTTCTCTCCGAACCACGTAAATTTTATGTGTCGTCTGTGTGCTTGGATATCTCGTTCTGTGGTTTTTTATTTTGCGCGATTGTTTTTTTGCTCGATTTAATTCCGTTGCGCTACCGCGGTACTCGGTCCGATTGCATAACAGTAGGTTCCCTTCAGCAAGCATTCAAAATTTTTGGCGTATGAATTAGATCATGTAATGAATTGATCACATTATGGTTTATAAAACATATCTCCAAAAGCTGGTGCTACTAGTCTAGAATGTCTAGTATTCAGTATCACAGAGTTAAACAGCATGAAATGAAG
The DNA here is from genome assembly GCA_039583875.1 of Platanthera guangdongensis. Classification (NCBI taxonomy): domain Eukaryota; kingdom Viridiplantae; phylum Streptophyta; class Magnoliopsida; order Asparagales; family Orchidaceae; genus Platanthera; species Platanthera guangdongensis. The sequence continues at coordinate 14,812,540 of CM077151.1, forward strand.
ATAGTTGGCAATTTGGCATGCATGTGGTCAATTAAGCTCGGTTTGGTGCTCCGTTTTTACTTTGATTAGTTTGGACAAAAACACCACCATCATAAAATGTTTGTTCCCATGACAACCGCCAAAAAAGAAAACTAGTTTTGAACATTAAGGTGCATGAAGTTCTTTAGGAGGAAGAAAAAAGAAGGAAGAAGAGGAAAATGTGGGAGAACAGGAGGACTCAGACGAAGACGGTGAAGAAGAAGATAAGAGGAGGAAGAAGAGGGGGAGGTATACCTGCAACGGAAGAAGCGGAGGAGGACAATCGGGGAGGAAGATCGGTGTCGGGGAGGAACGCCTTCTGTCGGCTGGGATCGGGGGAGAGAAAACTCGCCAAAACTTATCTTTGGAGATAAGAATTGGGGGTTCGGGATTTTAGCTTAGGGTTAAAACCAGCGGATTCTAGCCCAAAATCAATTTCGCTCCAATTCTGTCTCACCGAACACAGGATTTGGCTTTACTGTGCCCCAAAGCCAATTCTAGAAAGCCATTTTCGCCCCGTCGAACGGACCATAATTAAAATTTTGTTGTTCGTTTGCACTTTAAATGCTAGAATTAGAATTCTAATGAGTTTTATGGAATTCATTTTGAATTAAAGTCAATTCTTTTCAATCTATATAGGAATTGGATATTCCAGCCCGGGCACATACTTTTTTGCCGGGTCGAGGCACGCCCTTTTTCGGATGGGCGAGCGATTTGTGCTTGGGCACGGTTGTGCGCCCGGGCGTGGAGTTTTTCTCCATGGTGTGCATATTTTTGGGAAGGCATGTATTTTTCGGCCAGACACATGTTTTTCATAAGGGCGTGCACTTTTTGCCTTACACGCTTTTTCGCCCTGTCGCTCGTATTTTCTCTTATGATTCATGCACGGGCGCTCGATTTGCGCCCGAAAAATATGCATCCAGAAGCAAAACAGATGCAAGGGAATAAAATGCACGGCTGGACGAAAAAACCCGTGCCCAGCCAAAAAAATGCACACTCTGAAGAAAAAAAATACTGACCTAGACGAAAAAACGAGCGCCCTGGCTCAAATCACGCGCTCCGGATATATTCTCGGAGTAACTGGCTATTTTGATTGCAAAATTTTAACTATAAGAGTAAGTTCTAGCTCGCAAAGAACGGGAATTGTGTACAATCTCATATTTGTTGAGTGAGACCCTCTGACGAGTCCAAAGCATAACAAGGGGACCCTCAGGTTCAAGTTAATCGGAGTGACAAGTGGGGTAGGCAGACCCGCACTTGCCCAACGCATCAATAGGCTTTCACCCAGGATAGGAGGGGCAGGCAGACCCTCAGGCGAGTGCGGTCGTCATCACGCACTCGCCCAAGACTCGCGCCTTAATGCACAAGTAGGAGGTTTTTCGCCGTGTTGGGCAAGTGGTGGGCAAAACCCGTACTCGCCCTTTGGTCAGGCTAGGAGGCGAATGCTTGGCTCATCCAACATCCACCGCTTCGGGCGAGTGGTGCTTTCACAGACCACTTGCCCAGTGGGATCCAGAGGCGAAATCACCCGGATGCCTTCAAATAACCTTTTTCGACAACGGAGTTACGATGTTGTCAAACCCAACTGGATTGCGTATAAGGAAATGTGGCAGCGGAGTTACGTTGTTGGCAGACCAAGTTTGAAAATCTATAAATAGACCTGAGGGGGCACCTTTGAGGACGACAGATTCTTTTAACTTCTTCCTTAAGCTTTTCTTAGTGAGCCTTGAGTATCCTCCAATGTGCCCAAGTTCAACATTGGCTTGGGAGGGGAAGCGCTCTTAAATCTTTCGGGTGTGTAATGAGACCTCCTCGCTGGGACCTCGGTTCTATTCTCAGATTTCTAAGCCTTAGGTCTAGTGTACTAGCTCGTGGGAAGTAAGTGTGAGGTCACACCTCTTTTGGGACCCCGAACTAGAAATCTAGGTGATGATGGACACTTGAATGTCTTCGGTGGAGATATTAGAAATTAATCAAGGGGTCGCTAGTAGTGACCAGAGGTTATAGAGATACTGGTCTATACTGCATGAAGGAGAAGCCTAAAGCTGCACATGCCAACACAGTCAGAGATGGTGTATCCACATTCTTATGTCATAAGAAACTAAGTCATATTAGCCAGAAGGGCTTGGGATGTCTCGGTAAGAAGAAGATTATCTAATCTATTTGTAGATCAGTTAGAGAGATGCGACTACTACATGACTAGAAAACAGAATAACATATTTTTTTCAGAGTCATACTTCCACCAGGAGATCCGTGTTGAAACCTGAATATTTTTAAAATTTAGTGTGTTTTTTTGTAGCTGCTCCCTAAATTGCATTCAAAGGAAAAGTTAATAAACAGTTGATATTTTCCCAATGAAACAAGATTTGAAAGAATGGATATTAATTTTCTCCCTCCTTGAAATAGTAATTAGATACGGGAGTCGGCACAAGAATACAAGTTAATATTTTCTCTCACTTTAAAATAACAATTCTATTACTACTATTGTCTATTTTAAATATATGTGTGTGTATATATATATATATACTAGCATCTTCGAACGGGTTTCGCCCGTTCTCGATGCGTCGCTGCGGGCTTCGCCCGCAATCAAGCGGGCTTCGCCCGCTTGACCCCCCGGCGGGCTTCACCCGTCCCCCGGCGAGCGAAGCCTCATTATAAAAGTATTTAAAATCATTTTAATAATTTTATTAATTATAAAAACATATAAATTATTTAATTAATTATTAAATAAAAAAGGAAAAAACAAAACCCGATACCTCACGCACTCCCGCACTCCCGCCCCCTCACGCACCTCACCCCCGCCGCCGCCGGCAGAGCCGCTGGCGGCCTGCCCGGCGCCCACTGGGGGGTTTGTCGGCCTCCGGCGAACCCGCCGGGGGTTGTCCGGTGGCGAGCGGGCAGGCCCACCGCCGGCGGATTCGCCGGAGGCCGGCGAACCCCCTAGTGAGCGTCGGGCAGGCCGCCAGCGTCTCCGCCGGCGACTGCGAGGTGAGCCCGTGAAGGTACGGGAGGCGGAATGTGGAGATCGGGAAATCTGGAGTTTGGAACAGTGTTCGGTTTGGAGATTTGGATATTGACAGGTCTGATTTTCTTAAATCCAATGGTCATAAGCGATTTTTTGGGGATCGGACGGTCCAGATGAGTTTCAGTTTAGGGCTCACGGGGCCGCCGGCGGCCTGCCTGGCACCCACCGGCGGGTTCGCCGGGTGTGGTCCGACGGCGAGCGGGCAGGGCCACCGACAGCGGTGGCCCTACCCGTGAGCTCCAGTTTAGGGCTCACGGGCAGGGCCACCGCCGGCGGTGCCCCTGCCCGCTCGCCGCCGGACCACACCCGACGGGTTCGCCGGAGGCCGGCGAAACCACCGGTTAGTGCCGGGCAGGCCTCCGGCGGCTCCGCCGCCGGAGGCATCGGAGGGCAGCGAAGCGGAGGCGGAAGCGGGGCGGGATTTGCTTTTTTTTTTCATTTTTTTTATTTCATTTTTTTTATTTTTTATTAAATAAATTATTATTAAATTATAATTATTATATATATATATATATATATATATATATATATATATATATATATATATATATATATATATATATATATATATTCTGTAAAGTAGTAGTCTTTTGTATCTCTTTAAAACACATTTCATCTTCGAACGGGCTCCGCCGGCGGCGGCGGGCGGAAGCGGCGCTGCCCGTGCGGTTTAATTTTTTTTTTCAATTTTTTATTTCTTTATATATTTAAATACTTTATATTATTAATAAATAATTAAATAATTGTTAAATAATTATTAAAAAATCAGACAATTAAAATTTAAAATTAAAAAATAATTTTAAAATTTTAAAATTGTATGCCGGGCGGGCGAAGCCCGCCGGAATGCCAAGCGGGCGAAGCCCGCTTGGTTGCGGGCGAAGCCCGCGGCGACGCATCGAGAACGGGCGGAGTCCGTTCGAAGATGCTAGTATATATATATATATATATAGTGGGATTTGGTGCAACATTAGATCTTCCAAAATTGTCCTTTAAAAAATTATTTTCACCAAAAAATCATCGTGGGGGAGAGAGAGAGAGGAGAAAGAGGAGAGAAAGAAAGAGAGGGGAGAGAGAGGGCTGACATGCCAACATGGCAGAGAGAGAGAAGGGACATTTTTTCGGTTATATTATAATATAGCAATATATTATAATATATTGTTATAATATATTATGAAGGCTTATTTATATAAGAATGAGTGTGCACTTAGTCATCCTCTCATGATCCCTCTTATTGTGGAGATCATGGGTTTCGCATAACTAACGCAACGATTCACATATCAGTTTATCGCCAACCGCCGGATATTCAATGATCCTTCCCACCTGTCCGGTATCCGTCAAAGTGAAGGGAAAACCCTTAAAGATTTCTTCCGTCATTTCACCACTGAAGCACGACGAATCTCTGGAATAAAAGCGGAACTCCTACGTGGATTTCTTTTTGGAGGGCTCCGCCCTGGTGGCTTCCACTCCGCACTAGTACAAGAAACTATACCCAGCTATTATGATCTTGTTCAGCGGATCAATGCCCAGATCGTCGCTGACGGTACAATCGAAGCACACCGCCAACAATTCGAAAGCAATTCAAAGAGACAGCGAGAGCAGGGGTTGACACCCAAGTCGGTTCCCAAAAAGAACAACTCGCGCTGCGTCGACTCTCGACAGACCGGGAGCATCACCAACATCAAGCCTTCACTCCCCTCAACACTTCGTGAGCGGAAGTGTTGCTCGCCATACGCAACCATCCGTCTCTCCAAAGGTCAAGGGCTCTTACTCCAGATTCAAGGGACCAATCTATGTATTGCAACTTCCATCAAGGTTACGGGCATAAGACAAAAGATTGTTCAAGACTGAAGACATAAATAGAACGGTTTGTTCGCCTTGGGTACCTCGAGAGTTCTCTCCGAAACAAAGGCTCTGAATCAATATGTCATGAATGATCCGACACTGAGACGATCCTCAGGATGAACATCTAAAAGAAGAGTTTGCTTTCTGCCAAATGAGCATCCAGAGCTCCATCATCACTCCTTCTATTTTGTATTTTTAACATTCGTGAGACGAACAACATGTGTTATTTCCAATCTTTTGGATAACTACATTACAGAGTGTCCAGTATTCCCAACAAGGGACTCTGACGTCTCCTCTTACAGAGTGTTCAGTATTCCCAACAAGGGACTCCAGTCTCTCCTCTTATAGAGTGTTCAGTATTCCCAACAATGAACTCTGGCCTCTCCTCTTACAGAGTGTTTAGTATTCCCAACAAGGGACTCTGGCGTCTCCTCTTACAGAGTGTTCAGTATTCCTAACAAGGGACTCTGGCCTCTCCTCTTACAGAGTGTTCAGTATTCCCAATAAGGGACTCTGGTCTCTCCTCTTACAGAGTGTTCAGTATTCCCAACAAGCGACTCTGGTCTCTCCTCTTACAGAGTATTCAGTATTCCCGACAAGGGACTATGGCATCTCATCTTACAGAGTGTTCAGTATTCCTAACAAGGGACTCTGGTCTTTACATTATAAGGTGTTCAGATCTCCGCAAAGGAGACTCTGGCCTTTACCTTATAGAGTGTTCAGATCTCCGCAAGAGAGATTCTGGCCTCTTTGGCTCATAGCCAACTTCGCCACAAGTCGACCTTGTGTGCGCTAAGCCGCGAGCCTGACTCGTGCAAACTCCCCGTGGGGGCCTTCCCCCTCACGACAAAGCCACGATTATAACCCGTGCAAATAAAGGCCGCAATAGTGGTCGTAGCCGCCCACCGCCGACCGCCGTCTACGCCATCTAGAATGAGCCGGCCTTGCAACGACTTAAGCAGTCGGCTCATAACCCCAGAAACGACCAGTCAAAGTACTGCGAGTTTCACCGAAGCACCGGGCACACTACGGAAGATTGTGTCCGCCTGAATGAGACAAAGAAAAAACAATACTCAAAGGAGACAAAAAAAAACAACTAAGTGACATAAAAAATAACGATGTCATATAGATCAGCGCACAAGAGAGCCCACTACAACTTCAAAGCAAAAACAACACATGACACAAATAGCTGGAGGAGGAATACAAAAACATACAATAGACCGCTACTCATCAGCAACATCGACATCAGAGCGCTCATCCTCAAAAACGTCATCAAAACTAAAGCCAGAGGTGTCGCATCCTAAGTGCCGACTAACAAATCGGAAGGCTTTCGTCGCTCTACGCCTAAGGCCTAACTCACTGGCATCTTCCACTTGAGGCTCCACCTACTTGGACCAGATCTCGTCACGCACCTCCTCCTCAATCAGGCTACGGTCTCTCATATAGTCCAACGACTGCAGGTACTCTGCAAGTCCAGCGGCCTTCAGCTCTGACACACGGCCCTCAGAAGATAGCATCTCCACTTAGGGCCTCGATGCCCGCAGACGAGTCTCCAAACCGGTGGCTTCCTCCTTGGAATGCTTCAACATCTGGGTGGTACACTCCACCAGTGCCTTCTCTACCTCCAATGCTGCACGTGCATCCTCCAACTCGTACTTCCTCCCGGACCCTATCTGACGGATTCGTGAAACGTCGCGGGTATGCTCCTCCCCTGCGGAGACAAGTGAACTTGTCGTCAACCTGAGCTTCTCCTCAAGGGACAAATACTCATCCTTCAAGCTCACAAAATGGTCGTTCCAAGTAACGACAATCTGATCCTGAGTGTCAACCTGCACAAACGAAAAATGAAAATTAGCATAATAAGGTAAAGATTGAAAATTTCACGCAAACAAGAGTGCTTACCACTTCATTTGTCATCTTTGAAGAAGAAGATAGCCTCGGAGCTGCCGCCTCCGTAGGAGAAGACTGGGGGGCAGACAAACCAAGCACCTGCACCGCAGGGGGCGAACCGCCGCGGCCACCGGTAAGAGAAGCATCAATCGGAGAAGACGAATGAGGCACCGCGCTCCCGCCGCCTCGGGAAACTACAATGGCCTTCTGCTTCCGACTTCCACCGGAAGTGTAACACCCCCTATCCGTCACATAGCATATAGCAGTAGGTCCAGCCGGGGCCCGACGCCGTATGCCACAGACAGACCGGGTGGTTACTCATGGAAACCATCCAACCAATCACAACGACCTACCCAGAGCATTCTAGCGGAAGCAGTTTATAAAAGTTGCAAATAAGAACCCAGCACTAAAGCATGAATGTCCACTAATCCAAAATAGGAATGTTATACAAAAACCAACAAAAGCCTTAAGGCCTTACAAACTGTTTCACTTGATATTACATGATTTACAAACCACGGCACGCAGGCCGGTCATACATGAATAAAACAGTAAACACTTCCAAATAGGCCTTCGAGGGCCGGCTTCGCACTTGGGCTTTAGCCCGCTATTGACCGCTTAGTCCAGCAGCACCTGCAAACAACAAACCACCGCACGGTGGCAAAACAAGGCAACGGTCAGCAATGCTGACCAAATTATAACGATCCCACCCCCAACTCGGGGTGGTGATGCTCCTTCCCTGCATTTCATTAGCATAAGCGAGAAATATACATATAAAGTCATTTCATCACAGACGTTGGCTCGCACGGCCACACGCCCCGTGCTCTCAGGGCACATTCTCGGTGAACCGGTCGATGTCACGTCAATTAAAGCCATAGACATTCCGGACTCACCACCGCCACTTTGACGGCCAAACCTATGAGCATTTTGTCTTCCTGGCCTGGGTCACGACAATTTAAGTCATTGACCGCCGAAGACCCTAATCTATGCCAACGGCAAGTGCCACGTGCTTTTAGGTCTCTTTAACCAAACGACATAGAACGGGTACGGTTCCATCTAACCCGTGCTCACATCGCAACGACAATTTAAGCCATTTGCGCGGGTCAAACTTCCACCGAGTCCCATTTCCATCACAATTCACATAACCCGGTTATGTTCAAGTTGGCTCTCAGGCCACCAAGTTGGCAAGATCTCGCATCCGCCCAGTTTTCCGGGTGCACCTTTGTGTTAATCCCCAAGGCTCCCTGCTGCAATCTACCGTGTAGAAAACCCGAAAACAACCAATAGCACAGAGTCTTCTCCAGCATTATGCAATGCAACATCACCGATCCAAACCAACATGTTCGGGTAGGCTTCACACATCATGCCTATGTCTGTTCTCGCTTACGGACTCTAAACAACGGGGACTTCACATATCTACCCGAAGGAACGCCTCCAACTCTCCGCAAACTCGCGAGAGCGGGCTTCCTATGCAAAGAAGGAGAGCTACTCATGCTCAAGAAGAGAATCATTACTCTAGCATTCCTCTTTGGCGCCATGGAAAAGTAAGCGGATGAAAAGCACCGTACTAGCTTTGTCTCCGTGGATCCGGAGTCGGCTCGCGATTTGGAGCTTCGAAGCTCCTCCAATGGTCGGATCTAGCTCCTTCTTCCTTCATTGGCTCTCCTCTCTCTCTAAGGTTTTAGAAAGATAATAACTTATGAAAAGTGAGGGTTTCTAAGTCCAATCCCGGGTATATCCCTTCAGGAACAACCCCCAGCCATTGGATCATCAATTAAAGAAATGAACGGCTTTGATACGGGACTGAAATGCCCAATCTGGACCGAACACGGCCTGACACACGCCCGTGTCCAGGGCCGTGTGCCTCATTCGCCGTCAAAATCGAATCGCTTGGAATAACACACGGGTATCGAACACGCCCGTATTCGACCTGACACGCCCGTGTTCCACCTGACACGGCCGTGTGGCCGGCCGTGTACCCCCATCATTTTTCCCCGAAAACAACCCGAGCACTGCACGGGTTCTAGGACACGCCTGTGTCCTTGCCAGTGTCACCTCAACACGCCTGGACCCCAGGCCGTGTACACGGTCTCGACACTCGACACTTCATCGAGCGAAGATCGTCGACCTGCTGACACGGCCTTGGACACGCCCGTGTCCTAGGTCGTGTGCCTTGTCTCGACACAATGTCGAGACCAAAGTGTCGACTTCCCAGGACGAGTGTCGACACGGGTTGACACGCCCTGCGACACGCCCGTGTCATAGGCCGTGTGCCATGTCTCGACACTTCGTCGAACGCAGAGTGTCGACTTCGTAGCTAAGTGTCGACACGGGTCGACACGCCCTGCGACACGCCCGTGTCGCAGGCCGTGTGCCCAGTCTCGAGACAATGTCGAGACCAAAGTGTCGACTTCCCGGCTCAGTGTCGACACAAGCTTGACACGCCCTAGGACACGCCCGTGTCCTAGGCCGTGTGCCTGCAGCCAGAACCCAAAACTGGCCCAAAACGTCCCCCGTCGCTCCTTTGAGTTTCTGGGCGTTACAGGAAGTGTCACTATACTCTACAAAGAATCCGAAGAAATGCCGCACTGCAACAAGCGCTTCTCCTTCACAAATGAGAAAATACTGAACAAGTGATTGGCCAACTCGCGAGACTCCGAAAACCCTAGCTTTGGGGAAAATTCCCGCTTTTTCCCCTTTTGGCTGCGACAACGATCGGGAAGCGAATTTCACACCTCCGGCAGGCCCCAAGGTTTCCTGATGTTGCCAAAAAGGGTATTCCCATGGCGACGGTCTATCCGAGCCTCGAAATCAAGCCAACTCTTGTTGATGTGAATCTCCACACGCTCCCCACCATCGGAGCGGACATCGCACAACTCTCGAAAGCACTCCAAAGTAAGTCTCCCGTCATGATCACGAAAGAAAACAATCATGTCCATAAGGCACACTGCTCCCAGCGAGGTGAACTTGGAGATCGGCACCCCGCAAAATTTCAAGATCTTGTTCACCTCCTCGCAAGGCGGGAATCGAAAGCCAGACCTTAAATTGCTCTTACAGACTGTCAGCCAGCCGTTGGGGGGGGATTCTTCACTCTCTCCTCGGCATGCGGAATTCTCACTTCCAAATCATCGGGTAACCGAAACTTCTTCCTTCAAATGACAATTTGGTCTTCTGTAATAGAAGTGCATAGACACAGTGGTCCCGCAGAACGCCTCGAGCCATGTCACAAACAAGAAAAAATCAGACACAGTATAAGAGGCACAACACGTAACGGTAAAACCCTCGAAACGGGCCGAGGGATTCTGCACACTATCCTCCAAAACATGACCACAGATCCGGCCTACCGCGCACGCGCTACCCCCCGCGCGCTGCAGCATACGCGCTGCGTGCGCATGCACCATAGCGCGTGCACCGTAGCTCGTTACGGTCGTGCGCGTAAGGCCGGACACACGCCCCACGCAACTCGGTTCGCGCCCCCCTCGCGTACCCGCGCGTTGGCTGTCGTGGCGCCGTCCGATCGTGGGCGTGTCGTCCCCCCTCTCCCGCAAAGATTTTTTAACATGTTGTTACCTGGGCTCGTCGGACACCGCTCGCGGACGTTTCTGGCCTATCGTTGGACGTCGTCATAGTCAAAGAGAATGAGAGAAAATCTTTCCTCTCTCGCTCATACCAACCTTCGACAGCAGATGATTTGGGGGTCAATTGATGGGGATGAAGCCTCATTTATATAAGAATGTGTGTGCACTTAGCCATCTCTCTCATGATCCCTCCTATTGTGGAGATCATGAGTTTGACTAGTCAACCCACTCCCCCCATGATCTCCATCATAATAGGGGAGATCATGGTGGCCTCCCACTCAACAACTATCATTGGCTGCCGCCGCCGCCCGCCGCCGCCCGCCGTCGGTCGTCATCGGCCGCCGGCCGGCCGCCGCCGCTACCGCCGCCCGCCGCCATCAACCACCGTCGCCGCTTACAAGTCGGCCACCGTCCGATCGTTACTGGGCATCCGTTGTCGTCCGATCTGCAAGTAACCACCCACTAAGCCACTAAGTTAGTGGGGGCCCGCCATAACTACCTCTTGGAGGCTATAAAAGGAGCCCCAGACCTCCTCATTTATCACATTTTTGCCCCAGAGTCTTCTTCTTCCTCAGGCTAGAGCTCTGCCGAACTCCTCCCTCAAGCCGACTTCAAGCCGCCTACGAGCCAAATCCCCTCGTGCGCGGAAGAAGGAAGAAGACAATAACCGCCAACGTTCAAGCACACCAGCCACCAAGTTAGCATTTAACACTCCTTCGACGCAGCCTGTCGCTCATTGCGAGTCAGGAAATTCTCTCTCACCTCTAAGTTGTAAAGAGTAGTGGTTTGTCGCCCTCGATTCTCCAAACAAATTGTAACCACAATCTGCTAGTGGACTTTGCCGATACAGATCTGGTCACGTGGTTGGCTGACACAAATACAAAAACATGAGGCTGCACACTCGGTAAGGTAAAGGCCAGAGTCTCCTTTGCGGAGATCTGAACACCCTGTAAAGTAAAGGTCAGAGTCCCTTGTTGGGAATACTGAATACTCTGTAAGAGGAGAGGCCAGAGTCCCTTTTTGGGAATACTGAATACTCTGTAAGAGTAGAGGCCAGAGTCCCTTGTTGGGAATACTGAACACTCTGTAAGAGGAGAGGCCAGAGTCCCTTGATGGGATTACTGAACTCTCTTGTAAGAGGAGATGTCAGAGTCTTTTGTTGAGAATACTGAACACTGTAAGAGGAGAGGCCAGAGTCTCTTGTTGAGAATATTGAACACTCTGTAATAGGAGAGGTCAGATTCCCTTGTTGGGAATACTGGACATTGTATAATGCAGTCATATTATATTATAGGAATATAGCAATATATATTATTATTATTGCAATATATATATTATGTTTTTTAATGAGCCCAGGGAGAGGGAGAAGCCCGTCGCCGTGACTGGGTACTGTCGCGCGGGGCATGAGGGCCGGAGGTGCGCGCCTGTTGTGTGTGTGTGTGTGTGTGTGTGTGTGTGTGTGTGTGCGCGCGCGTGCGCATGCGTGCGTGCGTGCGTGTGTGCGTGCGCGTGCGTGCGTGTGTGTGCGTGCGTGCGTGTGTGTGTGCGTGCGTGTGTGTGTGTGCGTGTGTGTGTGTGTGCGTGTGTGTGTGTTTGCGTGCGACCGACAGGCGCGGGCCTCCGGCCCTCGTGCCCGCGCGACAGTACCCGAACGCGGCGGCGGGCATCGCCCGCCCCTGACGGGTTTCACGCCTATATAATATAATATAATATATATTTACGAGTGCCTGACACGGGGCTCCGCCCCTATGACCAAGTGCGACAGTACCTGACCGGCCCCGGCGGGCTTCGCCCGCCCCCGGCGGGCTTCGTCCGTGATCCATGCGTCGTTGCGGGCTACGCCCGCATCAAGCCGGGCTGCAGACTGCAGTGCGGTTTTTGCTGTTTTCAAGGCGGGTCATCGCTCGCTCGCTCGTTGCAGTCCAGATCTGATCGATCGACGGCCCAAATTTTTTGAATACATTTTTAATTCATGATTATTTAATTTGCAGAACTCTATATTTATTTTTGAAATAGTATAGATATATATATAACAAAATGATGAAAATAAATGTTAATAATTACAATAATAAACATTGATAATTTCTTTAATTTGACAATTTGGCACGCGGTGGTAATTAATTCTAGTGTTGTCGCGGCTATCACTCTTGTTTGTGCCGCATATTCTGTCAAAAATTATGCTCGAGCAAGGATATAAATTCCTCACAAAAATATTCTACCTGTGACCCTGTCTAACACATTATTTTTTTACATGAGTAACACATTATCTTTAATTACATTATGTATTTGCCCTAAATTAAAAATACGAATAATGATATTTTTACAAATATTTTAAGTACTTTTAATCTCCGCATGCAGCTCGATTTCCAACTATCAGATCGTAGTGCAGCTAAATACTTTGGGCAGTATTTATACGCCTACAGGCTACAAGATTTCTAACTTCATACTTTTTAACTATATATATTTTAAAAAAATCACTACTATTTTTGTTTATAGTTAAGTTTCCTGAAAATATCTTTATCTCTTATAATTTTCATATTAATAGTAGTTCTGTTATGCGTCGCTTAGCAGTTAGCAATACTCTCAAAGAGAGAATCAAACCGTCTCGAGAGTGATTCAAATGCACAAACATTTAAAATGATGAACTGACAGTAGACAAAAAGATTTTTAAGTGGAAAACCCAGAAGGAAAAAATCATGGTGTCATGCACTGTTCTAATAAAATTCACTAGCATCCGATGAGTACAAATTTCATATTTTTGAAGGATGACGGGTAACATCTAGTTTACAGAGAATAGTTGTAAGGCTCTGTTTGGCTCAGCTGCAGCGACTGCAGAAGCAGTGGTGGAATAATCAGCTGTTTTACAGAGTGGTAACAGAATCTGTGAAACTGTTTGAATGAATAGTTTTTGCAGAGTTGTTTCAAATGGATAAGCTGTTTAAACTGTTTGGCAAAACAGCTGTGCGGTGCACATCTCATTTTTTAAAAAAACTTAAATTCAAACAACAATAACATAAAATTAACATGTTAACTTAATTTATTTTAGGTGCCCCATAATAATAATTTACTTTAGCATGCATGGTGAAGACAATATAAGTGATACATAACCATCTAGATCAAAGGTGCATACCTCCCACTACAATAAGCAGGTGATCCTAAGCCACTTTGGTCTCAACATCTCCCATAGAAAAAAAAGAGCAGATCTAGAATTCAAAAGCCCCTGAAGAACAGATCTGGAAATCAGATCCGAATGAACCCTAAACAACATATATTTGTGATTAAAAACTAACCATTAACTAACAATACAAGGTGTCAAAAAAAACTATCTGGAAAATTTAACTGCAGCTAATCCTTAATCAAGTAAAACAAATACTTATCTGCAGCCAGAACAAATCCAACTGAAAATTCTATCTGGAACAGATCCCAGTTGAGACCACAATGAAACATGGAAAAACTCCCAGCTGCAGGTTCATACACAAACAAACAGACAATTTCACATCCAAAGAAAGGAGCTGAAAGAATACCTGACAAGGAGAAAACTCCAGATTCAGATTGGAAAGCTTCACAAACTCAGATCCAGTGGGAGAGCGCCAGGAAAAACAAAAGATTCGCTGGAAAAACAGAGAGATATATGTTGAGCAGACGGAGAGATCACATGGAAAAAATGGTGATTCGCAAAAAGATCGCATAGGGAAGAAGATGTTCCTCGCACAGGGAACGCAAAACCTATGTTTGTCAGAGGAGGCGGCTGGTCAGCGTTTAGTAAGGAGAGCAGCAGGCTCGTCCGGGGAGAAATCAGCGGGGGAAGAACTGCAAGGATGTTGGCGGTTGGTCAGTGGGGGGAGTCCGGGGAGAAATCAACGGGGAAGGAACCGAGGATGATGGCATCTGATGAAAGCGGGGGAGAAATCATCGGGGGAAGAACTGATGTGATCCATGGAAGGCGGAAGATGAACAGTATTTCCGTGAATCGCGCGCCGCCCGATTTTGGAGTCGTGAAAATATTTCACGACTCCAAATCGCGATATTTTCGCGTCTGGAGGGCGGGGGCAGTGCCAACTGGAGGGCGGAAAAATTGTTTGGCGGGGCGGATCAATAATCTGCGGCGAGCAGCTCCTAAAACTCCTCGCCAAACAAAGCCTAAGTGTTGGGCATTTGATAAAGCTAAGCGGTGTCGGGTGCATTTTGGATAATTATTTCTTTGGATATTAATAATCTATGTTAATTTATAAAAAATGTAAATATTTAAATTATTTAGATATATATAGCCATGACTAACGACTTGCACACAGTGGCGGATCCAGAAAATTAATAATGAGGTGCACAAATTGATAATGAGGGTGCACAAAATTTTTTTTGAATGCGTTATTTGGTTCTAAAATTTTTAACATTGGGTCAAACATCAACTTCCTTTAAAAAAATTTGAATGTTTTCATACATTTGGCCACCGTTTTTGACATATAAGTAGTCAAAATTCATTGTCTCGACGAGAAGAATCCAAATACACTAACCATTTTGAAAAATAATGAGGGGGTCAGTGTCCCTTAGGCCCCCCTCTAGATCCACGCCTGCCTGCACAAACATCCTTATTTAATTTAGATATCATATATATATATATATATATATATATATATATATATATATATATATATATATATATATATATATATATATCTTTACCACTATAATAGAAGTATCAAACTCATGAAATAAAAATTCATTGGAGTGATTTTGATCGTCCGATCTGAATGTATTATTCAACAGTCATCCGATTAAATGCATCCCCCTTTCTCCACTTTTTCGTAGGGCTCCTAAACCTACTACTTGGGTCCTAAATCTATGTGAAATTACAAATTTGTCCATACAACTATGAAAAAAACATTAATCACGCGGGTCCGCCCAAATATACTGTAACAACCTCATCCGTTCATATAGCATATACTAGAAGGTCCGGCCGGGGCCTCACAACATATACAACAAAACGAGCGGTGTCGTCACAGAGTGATACCAGAGTAAAGCAGCGGATGCTAACGCATTGCATTCTAACGGAAGCCTATACACTTGAACTCCTCTCTGGAATGTCCAACATATAAAACTCCACATTTTATAGATTATAGGAATGTCTTACAACATGTAAACAGCGTTGGCCGTATGGCCTTACAGGGCTATCAAACAGTGGCCCAAACATTGGCACGCAAGTCGGCCACATCAAAGAAAACATAACATGTACATTCACAATAGCCTTCGAGGGCTAGCAGCGGCAGCAGCAAAAGCAGTAGGGACTTCAACCCTTATGCATCCCGCTCAGTTCTCCAGCACCTGCACAGAGACATTCCACCCAAGGGTGACAAACAGAGGCAACGATCAGCATTCAGCTGACCAAATTATAACGACCCTACCCCTTTTCTCGGGGCAGCGGTAATCTTCCCTGCAGACATATCATATCACAAGCATGGCAATATATCTCACATAATGTGCTTTCACACACACATGTCATCACAACCGTCAGCCACCCGACCCAACGGTCCGTGCACTCAGGGCACATTCTTGGTGTACTGGCAAATCAGTTGCCCACCAATGTATCCGGGTCATAGCCCAACGGCAACTCACTTGAGCATTTACTCCATGGCGTGCAGCCGGAGTTTTATAGTCTTAGTGAACCGGGATTGGCCCGTAGCCCCCCATTGTCTCACGGCGCGTAGGCCTAAGACTCTTGGTATGCGCTCCAACAGACCGCACCTTCTGGTCTCACGTCGGACGGACATAACGCAGGTCGGATCCTCCACCCCTGTTGCTCAAATCGCCTTGTCATCACCAAACATAGCGTACTCGCGGCTAAATAAAGATGCGGGTAGGTCTCACCGATCCTATTCTGGCATTCAAGCCTGGGTATTTCTATTACACCCATTCATCTCACAACATTAGCAGGTCTTTCCTGGGCACACCAGTACTTCCTGCTACTCTCTTCGCAGGTGGACGCCGCAAATATTACAAATGTCAGGGGTCTTTCCTGGCTACCATGCCAGTACTTCCTGTTACTCGCTTCACAGGTGTACTCCCCATGAACATTAAGCATTCCAAAGGGTATTTCCTGGAATTCCAATCCAGTACTTCCTGCTACTTCCTTTCACAGGTTAAACCCATCAGCACAAGCAGCACAAGCATTCTACGGGTATTTTCCTGGACTACCACTCCAGTACTTCCTGCTACTTCCTTTCACATGTCCAACCCATCGACTCCTAAACTACACGTTTATCACGGAGTCTTCTCCGGTTCGTATGCAACATCACCAATCCAAACCAACCTGTCCAGATGGGGTTCATACAATGTGCATATTCCGTACTCCATTTCCAGATCTATATGCCAACAAAGGGGATTTCATGAATCCACCCAAAGACTCCCAAAAATCAACCACCTTTTGGTGGGGGAATCACATATTTATGCCAAAAGGAAGCCTTCACATGGCTAGGAAGAAAAGTCGTTACTCTTGCAGACCGTTTCAGTGCCATAAGCGCCAAGGTAACTTGGAAAGAATCGCAACAGCATTTCCTCTGCAAAGATGGCCTCAGATCACCGCTTGACACTCACAAGCTCCACCACCGAACAACCCCTCTTCTTCTTCCTCCGTCTTCCTTTCCCTTTCTCTGTCTAGAATAGAAGAAAGATAATGGCCAACATAAAATGAGACTTTCTGTCCAAGTCGCGGCCTTAAGGAAACAGGAAAGAAACTCAGCCCTTGAATCTCAGCTGAGAAAATGGACGGCTACGAAAAATCGGGAAAATCGATTTTCGCGTACGACACGCCCTGTGACACGCCCGTGTCACAGGCCGTGTACTCAAAGCGGTGCTCAACCCGCCTTATCCCCAAAACAGGTCACTGCCACGGGACACGCCCGTGTCAGCCAATTCACGCTCGTGACATAGGTCTGCGCTCGACGATCTGCGTTCGACGATCAGGCAGCGATCGTCGAGCTCGCCAGCGATCGTCGATCTCACCAGCGATCGTTAAACAACGCGTTCGACGATTTGCCAGTGCTCGTCGAGTTGGCCAGCGCTCGACGATTGGCCCAGCATTCGATGATTGGCCCAGCATTCGACGATTTCCGTTCGACGATTCCGCGTTCGACGATTCCGCGTTCGACGATTTTGCCAGCCCACGAAGCCTTTGTTAAATCGTCGAGCTCAATTCGTTGAACACAGAATTTCGTCGAACTGACGCCGAACCAAAGTGGGACACGCCCCCTGTCCCAGGCTGTGTCACCCAAAATTTTGCCTGCTGAAAATTGGGTTGTTACAACCCTCCCCTCCTACAAGAAATTTCGTCCTCGAAATTGGTATAGAGGTTGGCAACCATCAAGCAAAATGTTATAACATTAAAATTGGCATGCTACAACACAGTTGTTTACTTTACAAAAATAACTCAGGAAACTCAGCTCGCATGATTTGCTCTCGCTCCCATGTAAGCTCTTCACGGCCGTAGTTGTCCCACCGGACTTTAACCATTCTGACCGTCTTGTTCCGCAGCTTCTTCTCGGCTCGATCCTCGATCCGAATGGGCATCACTTTCGTCATTAGCCCATAATCCACCGACACCTGATCCTCCGTGATCACTTGGGCTGGATCCTTAACTGCTTTTCGCAGCACGGAGATATGAAACACATCATGCAAGCCACCCAAGTCCGCCGACAGAGCTAGACGATACGCAGCTTCCCTGACTCGCTCAACCACTTCAAAAGGACCCAAATATCTTGGACTCAACTTTTTCAAACGTCGAATCCTGGAGACACCTTTGAAGGGCTTGATCTTCAAGTAGACCCAATCGCCAACCGCGAACTCCACGTTCCGGTGCTTGGCGTTGTAGTAATTTGCTTGTCGATCTTGAGCAATCAACAACCGTTCCCGAATCGTACAAATCGTTGAATTCGCTTCATCGACTTCATCTCGTTTATACACTTTGGCTTCGTCTGCCTCTACCCAAGCTAACGGAGTACGACACTTTCGTCCATACAGAGCATCAAACGGTGTCATACTGATGCTCGCCTGGTAGCTGTTATTGTAGGCAAACTCCACCATAAAGAGATGATCTTCCCATTTCTTTCCAAAGTCTAGGGCGCACATCCTGAGCATGTGCTCCATAGTCCTATTGGTTCTTTCAGTTTGGCCATCCATTTTGGGGATGAAAGGTCATACTGCATGTCAACTTCGTGCCCAACAGTCGGTGAACTAGCCTCCAGTCATTTGATTTGAATCGCCCATCTCGATCACTTACGATGCTCTGAGAAACACCGTGCAGCCGCACAATCTGGTCAACATATAATTTTGCCAAACTTTCGACCGAATCATCCCGCCTGTTCGGGAGAAAATGTGCCACTTTAGTTAGTCGGTCAACAATCACCCAGATGGAATCATTTCCTCGCTGAGATCTCGGCAACCCGTGCACAAAACCCAGATGGAATCGGCAGCGACTTTAAATAACCACCCGGCTTTTGGCATTCCGCCTTCACCATCGTACATGCTTGGCATTTGGCCACATAGAGGGCAACATCTCTCTTTAGCCCTGACCACCAGAATAGCTTTTTCATATCATTGAACATCTTCGTGCTCCCGGGGTGAATGGAATACTTTGTATAATGCGCTTCATACATTAGTTCTTCCCTCAATTTACCCATATTCGGGACGCACAAACGGCCCTCTTTTCGCAAAAGACCGTCATTCCAGGAGAATTTGCCATCTGGCCCCTCGTTAACATAGCGTAAGAGATCTTCATCTAACCCCGTTGCTCGTCGAATCCGGCCTACAAGGTCACATTGCACCTCCGTCCAGTTCAGACATGCATTGGCGGTAGAATTCTTGTCAACACAATAAATCTCTAACGCTTCTAGCTCCTGGATGAGACGTTCATCATGCCTTTGTAACCAACTCGCTCTAGCCAGAGCTCTCCGACTCAAGGCATCTGCGACTATGTTTCCCTTCCCGAGAGTATAGTGGATCTTGAAAGTGTAGTCCCCAAGAAACTCCAACCACCTTCGTTGTCACATGTTCAAGTCCTTCTGCTCCAATAGATACTTCAGGCTCTTGTGATATGTATAGATCTCCACCTTCACACCATAAAGATAGTGTTGCCACAACTTTAGTGCAAAAATCACCGTCGCCAACTCAAGATCATGGACGGTATAGTTCCGCTCGTGCACTTTCAGCTGACGTGAGCCATAAGCAATCACCTTTCCATTTTGCAAAAGTACACAGCCTAAGCCACTTCTTGAGGCATCACTATAAATAACAAATCCATCGGTCCCACTTGGAGAAGACAACACCGGTGCCGTGGTCAACCAAACCTTCAGCTCTTCAAAAGCTCGTGCGCACCTTGACGTCCAAACGAACTTCTGATCTTTTCTCGTCAGCATGGTTAGCGGCAAAGCGATCCGCGAGAAATTCTCAACAAATCTTCGATAGTAGCCCGCAAGTCCAAGGAAGCTCCTGACCTTGGCCACGGAAGATAACACTGGCCACTCTTGTATGGCCCTTATCTTCGCTGGATCCACAGCTATGCCCGCTCCACTCACCATATGGCCAAGAAAAGCCACTGAC
Source organism: Platanthera guangdongensis (assembly GCA_039583875.1). Classification (NCBI taxonomy): domain Eukaryota; kingdom Viridiplantae; phylum Streptophyta; class Magnoliopsida; order Asparagales; family Orchidaceae; genus Platanthera; species Platanthera guangdongensis. Next base: position 14,832,478 of record CM077151.1, read on the forward strand.
GATAGCCAAAACTCGCACTTCGAGAACTTGGCATAGAGCTGATTTTGCATCAATGTATGCAACACCAACCGCAAATATTTCTCATGATCGGCTTCCGATCTCGAGTACACCAGGATATCATCAATAAACACTATCACGAACAGATCCAGGTACTCACGGAATATTCAATGCATCAAGTCCATAAATACCGAAGGCGCATTGCACAGTCCAAACGGCATGATTGTGAACTCGTAGTGCCCGTATCTTGTTCCAAATGCGGTTTTGGGAATATCTTCTTCCCGAATCCTCAATTGGTAATACCCGGATTTCAAGTCCAACTTTGAGTAGACATACGATCCCACTAGCTGATCAAACAGCTCATCAATCCGCAGAATCGGATATTTATTCTTCTCGGTTAGCTTATTCAATTCGCGGTAATCTATACATAACCGCAAGCCACCGTCTTTCTTCTTCACAAAAAGCACAGGGGCGCTCCAAGGAGACATGCTTGGGCGTATATACCCATGCTCCATCAATTCCTGCAGTTGGACTTTCAACTCCGCCAGTTCTTTTGACGAGACACAATATGGCGAGCGGGCCACAGGTTTCGCACCTCGCACCAACTCGATCGTGAAGTCAATCTCACGCTGGGGTGGTAGCCCAGGGAGATCCTTGGGAAACACATCTGCAAAGTCCGACACAATCAGAACATCACCCACACTGGCCTTAGGCTCAACATCCTGAATTAAGGCGAAGTAGCACTCCGCACCCTTCCGAACAGCCTTTAAGACTTGGAGTGCAGACAACAACGTCCCATCCACTCCTCGCATACCCGCGAACTTTGTCTCATATTCGGTATTCTGGCCCAACGTGATTTCTTTGGACTGGCAATCAATCTTGGCATGCTGCTCCGCAAGCCAATCCATATCAAATATCACGTCGAATTCCGATATCGGCAATACAGATGCAGTCAAACTGAAATCCCGACTTCCTATTTGAACCGCCACATCACAAGCTTGATCCGCAAGCATCCAACAGCCATTCGGCAACACCACTCTCACGCTACCTGTCTTCACACAACTCGGTATCTCAAACCGCGCTATAAACTCGCGAGGCAGAAAAGAATGCGATGCACCTGTATCAAACAGTGCTCACGCCAGCGTGTCCCAAATCATCACAAAACCTGTGACAATCATGTCACACACACAAGCCGTATCCACAGAGGCATAAAGCAAAACATACAAATAATAAAATACTGAAAACTAAACTCGTACCTGTGACGACGTCACTTTGCTTGATGGCCTCCTGCAGGCCAAGATTGTAGACCCGGGGCTGCGCCTGAGAGGCAGAGGAGTCCACCACCGTCTTTCCTTTTTCTGCATATGACGCTCCCGCCTTCTTTTCATTCTTTGGCGGCACCAGACAATCTCGAGCTATATGCCCCACCCGTCCACAATTGAAGCATGTACGAGTATCCGGCTTGGAGGTGGCCCCTGACGTTTCTCCCTATGCAACTAAAGAAGGAGCTTGTCCCGCCATCTTGGGCCTCGTGCCCCATTTCTTCTTATAAAATGACTTCGTTGGTCGGGACACTTTAAACTCCGGCTGTGACACAGCCAATGTCATCTTCCCTTGCACCCTCTTCATGTCTTTTTTCAGCGCTCTTGCATTGTCGACCAACGCCTGGAAGCCTTGGTTCACCGAACTAGAAAGCAGGAACCTCAGCTCGTCCCGCAGTCCTTCGTAGAACCTATTCGTATTTCTCTGCTCATCAGCAAATATCAAACCCGCATACCGCCCTAAGCGTGTAAACTCATGCAGGTAAGCTTCCACACTGCCATCACCTTGCGTCAGCCTTTGGAATTCATTCTCCATGGCAATCTGTTGCGCCGCAGGAAGGTGCTTCGCTAGGAAGAGTCGAGAGAATTCTTCCATCGATACTTGTGTTAGGAGACGACCCGCCAAATGATGCAGCTCCATCTCGTCCCACCACAGTCTAGCCTCTCCTTCAAGAAGGAAGGTAGCTAAGGTGACTTTCTGATGCTCCTCCATTCCAATCGCCGTCATGATCCGCTTGATGCGCGATAACCAATCCTCAGCCTGTGCAGCAGCTCCCACTCCCGAGAATGTCGGCGGGTGAAAACTCATAAACCGCATCAACTGCTTCTCAGTGGTTCGAGGATTCACAACCACAACAGGTTTTGGCCTCGCCTCCACCTGTTCTGGCCGCACGGCCGGCTGCGCCTACCCTTGCGCCTGCCCAACCGGCTGTCCTTGAACCATGGTAAACAAAGCCTCAGCAATTTGTCACACGGTTTCTGCGGATGGCGGAGGTGTAGGCACCTCAGTTGGTGTCGTAGTTTCAGCCAAACGCGGGGGCTCCGATTGTCCCGCACCACTCCGAGTCACCTAAAGGGGACAAGACACACACATTAGCTTCCTTACACAAGCAAACAACACAAAATAGGAACGTGCAGGTTCCTCACACACAGGAATTTGCATTCCTATCATGGACATTCATGAGTTCAAACGTGTTAACGTGGTTTGCACAGACACGTGCTCGCCACCCCACAAAAGGAGTCGACCACGACTTCGAGAGGGAAAGACCAAGACAGCTGATACCAAAAATGTAACAACCCCATCCGTTGATATAGCATATACTACAAGGTCTGGTCGGGGCCCCACAACATATACAACAAAACAAGTGGTGTCGTCACAGAGTGATACCAGAGTACGCAGCGGATCCTAACGCATTGCATTCTAGCGGAAGCATATACACTTGAACTCATCTCTTGAATGTCCAACATATAAAACTCCACATTTTATAGATTATAGAAATGTCTTACAACATATAAACAGCGTTGGCCGTATGGCCTTACAGGGTTATCAAACAGTGACCCAAATATTGGCACGCAGGCCGGCCACATCAAAGAAAACATAACATGTACATTCACAATAGCCTTCGAGGGCTAGCAGCGGTAGCAGCAAAAGCAATAGGGACTTCAACCCTTATGCGTCCCGCTCGGTTCTCCAGCACCTGCACAAGGACATTCCACCCAAGGGTGGCAAACAAAGGCAACAGTCAGCATTCAACTAACCAAATTATAACGACCCTACCCCTTTTCTCGGGGCAGCGATAATCTTCCCTGCAGGCATATCATATCATAAGCATGGCAATATATCTCATATAATGTGCTTTCACGCACACATGCCATCACAACCGTCAGCCACCCGGCCCAACGGTCCGTGCACTCAGGGCACATTCTTGGTGTACTGGCAAATCAGTTGCCCACCACCGTATCAGGGTCATAGCCCAACGGCAACTCACTTGAGCATTTACTCCATGGCGTGCAGCCGGAGTTTTATAGTCTTAGAGAACCGGGATTGGCCCGTAGCCCCCCATTGTCTCACGGCGCGTAGGCCTAAGACTCTTGGTATGCGCTCCAACAGACCGCACCTTCTGGTCTCATGTCGGACGGACATAACGCAGGTCAGATCCTCCAACCCCCGTTGCTCAAATCGCCTTGCCATCACCGAGCACGGCGTACTCACGGCTAAATAAAGGCGCGGGTAGGTCTCACTGATCCTGTTCTGACATTCAAGCCTGGGTATTTCTATTACACTTATTCATCTCACAACATTAGCGGGTCTTTCTTGGGCACACCAGTACTTCCTGCTACTCTCTTCGTAGGTGGACGCCACAAATATTACAAATGTCAGGGGTCTTTCCTGGCTACCATGCTAGTACTTCCTATTACTCGCTTCACAGGTGGACTCTCCATGAACATTAAGCATTCCAAAGGGTATTTCTTGGAATTCTAATCCAGTACTTCCTGCTACTTCCTTTCACAGGTCAAACCCATCAGCACAAGCATTCTACGGGTATTTTCCTGGACTATCACTCCAGTACTTCCTGCTACTTCCTTTTATAGGTCCAACCCGCCGACTCCTAAACTACATGTTTATCACGGAGTCTTCTCTGGTTCGTATGCAACATCACCAATCCAGACCAACCTGTCCAGATGGGCTTCACACAGCATGCATATTTCGTACTCCATTTCCGGATTTATATGCCAACAAAGGGGATTCCATGAATCCACCCAAAGCCTCCCAAAACTCAACCAACTTTTGGTGGGGGAATCACATACTTATGCCAAAAGGAAGCCTTCACATGGCTAGTAAGAAAAGTCGTTACCCTTGCAGACCGCTTCGGTGTCATAAGCGCCAAGGTAACTTGAAAGAATCGCAACAGCGTTTCCTCTGCAAAGATGGTCTCGGATCACCGCTGGACACTCACAAGCTCCACCACCGAACAACCCCTCTTCTTCTTCCTCCGTCTTCCTTTCCCTTTCTCTCTCTAGAATAGAAGAAAGATAATGGCCAACATAAAATGAGACTTTCTGCCCAAGTCTCGGCCTTAAGGAAACAGGAAAGAAACTCAGCCCTTGAATCCCAGCTGAGAAAATGGACGGCTACGAAAAATCGGGAAAATCGATTTTCGCGTCTGACACGCCCTGTGGCACGCCCGTGTCACATGCCGTGTACTCAAAGCGATGCTCAACCCGCCTTATCCCCAAAACAGGTCACTACCACGGGACACGCCCGTGTCCGCCAAGTCACGCCTGTGACACAGGTCTGCGCTCGACGATCTGCGTTCGACGATCAGGCAGCGATCGTCGAGCTCGGCAACGATAGTCGATATCACCAGCGATCGTCAAACAGCGTGTTCGACGATTTGCCAACGCTCGTCGACGAGTTGGCCAGCGCTCGACGATTGGCCCAGCGCTCGACGATTGGCCCAGCGTTCGACGATTTCCGTTCGACGATTCCGCGTTCGACGATTCCGCGTTCGACGATTTTGCCAGGCCACGAAGCCTTTGTTAAATCGTCGAGCTCAATTCGTTGAACACAGAATTTCGTCGACCTGACGCCGAACCCGAGCGGGACACGCCCGTGTCCCAGGCCGTGTCACCCAAAATTTTGCCTGCTGAAAATTGGGTTGCTACATATACAACCACTCTTCCCCAGCCCGCCTAGTCATACAACCCGCCCGATTTCAATTATGCACTAGGATCCTATAATTTATAGGTGAATATAACTCTTTAACCAACGGTGTGGGACTAATGTTTAGAAAAAATTTAAAAAAAACAATTTAAAATAATGCGGTTGGTGAGAATCGAACCCAGAACGCCTAATTGGAAATAAATATCCTGATCCAATAGGTCATGACAGCATCTACGTATATATGAAAGATAACTTTTATTTACCACTTGCAATATTTCATTTTTTTTTATTTGTATAATTATCTGTTTCATAATTTAAGAATTAATTAAATTAGATTAGAGAAATAAATTAAAACGTCGGTGCGGGCGAAGACCGTCGGGGGGGGGGGGGGGGGGGGGGGGGGGGGGGTGAGGAGTTGGTACGGTCGCACTTGACCATAGGGGGTACTGTGGCGCGTGGTCATCAGGCCGGAGGCCCGTGTCTGTCACTCGTGTGTATATACACACACACACACACACACATATATATATATATATATATATATATATATATATATATATATATATATATATATATATATATATATATATATATATATATATATAAGCGTCTTCGCACGGGCGATGCCTGAGCTCGATGCTTTCGGACGGCCTTCGGTCGCATCAGGCGGGCTTCGCCCGCCTGTGCACGGACTTCGCCCGTGTTTGATGCTCCGGCCGCCCGAGAGCATCGAGCACGGGTGTAACCCGTGCAAAGATGCTCATATATATATTATTATATTATATATAATATCTTATACTTATCCACCGCCTAGCTCAGTCATCTCCCTCTCTCTCTCTGGTCCTCCACCAGAAATATGTTCAGGAGACCTATTTATTTTCTTTGTTTAATGATAAAAACAATGAATATATGAGATCTAATGGCGCTCAATCGGACGACAGATAGAAGCATGACAAACACGAAGGCTAATATTCTCATTTAATGGATGTATATATATATATACCGCTATAATAGAAATATGAAATTGATGCATTTTAAATTTATTGGAGTGATTTTGGCCGTCTGATTTGCATGCATTATTTAACAGTCATCTGATCAACCGCACCCCTCTCTCTGCATTTTACTAGCTCTCCTAAACCTAGGACTAGGGTATCCTTAACCTATGTAAAATTACGATTTTGTCTCAACATAACCCATAAAATTAAATAATGATTCGAGTATGGGGTTGTAACACCTCTCCTGTAATGACCGTATAATATGAGTCCGGCCAGGGCCCCACAATATACAGACGCCACAGCTTTAGTATTATAAGATGATATAACTACCCAATCTCAAAACTCATAAGCAAAATACAGCAGAAACATCAACCAAGACTAGAAGTTATTCACATCCACAAGAGTCTCGAAACGGCCTTATGACCTTACAACAAAAGAGAGTCCAAAACTCCATCAATACATAACACATCAAAGTGCATAAGCACTCCTAAGCTACCTCGGCATGCAAGCCGGAAGACAATAGCATCAAACATATAATATCACAAAAGTAAAGCCAAAGCAAAGATGGTAACACTTCATGAGGCTTAGGCCTTTCTGGCCGGCGAGCTAACTCCTGCTTGCGATCCTTGCTCTGTAAAAATTTGGTTGTAACGTGGGTCAGCAAATGCTGACCTCAAATTGTGTAACAAACACATCTCCTCCCGGCCGCCCCTAACCGACCCCGGGGTACCCCTCCAACCTGCAAGTCAGCACTTCGTATACAATATACATAAACAAGTATAACACTAATGAACAATCCTGAATGTCTCAAACAACATGCACGTTCTCTACTGTTGAGCATTTAAAGAAAATGGGCCTACTATGCAACATGTATGCAAAACTCGGGCTTCACCCAAGGCACCCTATCGCGTATGCATCTAGCACATCATCAAACATCTGGGTACTCACCATTTCCCCATTGGCATTAAGCCGCAAACAAAGGGGTATTGCAATTTCCCCAAACGGCATACAAGCCGCCACACGGAACTCTTGCCAAGGCCCCGCCCGCTCATGGTCTTAGACACGGGCTTGCCTGCAAGCTCTGACTTCTCATGTCAGGATTCCGTCTAACATACTGACCGATTCTAAGAAGCCTTGCTAGACCCCACCCGCTTATGGCCTCATTGCCCCCCCCCCCCCCCCCGGCGGGCTTCGCCCGCCCCCCCCCCCGGCGTGCTTCGCAAAAGTACCGAGCCACCTCCTTTTTAAAATTAAGAAAAAAATAAATTTGATATTTATAATAATTAATTAAAAAATTAAACAATTAATTAAAATTAAAAAAAAAACGTAAAAAAGCTCGCGGGTGAACAAAGTTTTATAAATAATAATTAAAAAATTAAAAAATAAAACAATATTTTAAAATATAATATGCGGGTGAGCAGTGGTGGGAGCACTGTTCACCCGCATATTATAGTCCCACACCGGCTGTGCGTGGGTATCCTTTTGGTTTAAATATGATTTTCCTTAGTAAATTTTTGAAATGAAGCGGGCTGTCGGGCTTGTGGGCTATTGCAGGCTTTTAAAATTTCTGTAATGCCTGGGCGGGCAGGCGGGCTTTGCTTAAATCTCCTGCAGTTTTATTTGGGCTTGGCGGCTTGGCCGGCCTTATGGCTTATCAGATTTTGAATTATTTTATTATCTAATTTTAAATAGGTTTAGGACACTCTAGTAGTAGGTTTAGGAGATGTAGTAAATTGTAGTAAGAGAGTGCAGTTTTAATGATCTTGATCGGACGGCAGCTGATTTATCATGCCAGAAATGGACGACGGTTAGAATTTTGAACTCATGAGTTTTATAATAATTATTTCTTTTATAATTTTAGCTATGGCCTATGGGGGGCAAAAGAATAATAAAATATTAATATTTTAAGAACGCCACCAAAGGTCTGTTTGAGAACCCGTTTTAGCTCCAGTTCGGTGAGACTGAAGTGGTGGAGAGATGTTTGGTAAGCTTCGGTCTAAAACGACCAGCCTGAAAAGGTGCTAAATGGTCTTTTCTGGACTGGCTCCCCACCCTCCAGGCGGCTGTCCAAAACGGTCGTTTCTGTTTTTTTATTCCACTGCTCATCTTCCCGCAAGGCCGCAACCCACAAAATTATCTCCGATGGCACTTTAATGGCGAGTGGTGATGAACTGGTGGACAAACTTGGAACTTCTTCAATGGCGAGGACGGAGGATTCTTGGGGAAGAAGACAGCAAATATAAAAATATATAATAAAATATAAAAATATATAATAAAATATTTAGGAAATATTTAGACTTTATACTCTAGAGAGAATATGTTTTTAGGGAAGAAACTGTTTCTTATTTAATAAAATAATATAATTATATTTAAAAGAATATAATTTTTATTCCCATCGTCACAAGACCAGAGATTGCCAAACACAAACTCGGTTTTGAAAACACAGTTTTGAAAATACAGCTTAGAATCTTCCTTTTAAACTGCTACTTTTTAAAACGACATCGATATCCCAAACAGACCCCAAATTTATTGGAGGGAAATAATTAATTTTGCTTATTAATATTATGCAACAAAAAAATTGTTATTACTTTTGTAACAAAAAAGTTTTGCAATTTTTGCGGCAACACAAAATCATTGATAAATTGCAACAACAAAATAGTTTCTAATTTTGTAGGTAAAGTAAAAAAAATTTATTTAATCAAATATGATGCTAATTAGCAAAGAATTATCTATTATTTTTAATTTTCCTAGCTAAATGAGATTTTCTTGGGATGAGTGTGTGCCCCGTGATCATCCCAGTATGCACCCTGCGCTCCGCTCCAATATGCGCCCTCATGCTCCTATTTAGTACACGCTTCCTCGCTCGGCTCCATGAAGTGTGTACCCCGCTGCGCTCCGCTCAATACCAGATACTTAAAAATACTTGTAAATGACTAGTAATTAATCTGTTTCCTTTTGAAAAACTAATATATATATATATATATATATATATATATATATATATAGAGAGAGAGAGAGAGAGAGAATTTCATCCAAGCAGAGCCTGATCCTATGATTTTTTTTCTTTCCAGGTTTTTCACATAAAAATCTTGCAATCTTCTGTCAATTCTCTATTGTTACTCGTTGCATGTTCGGCTCCATAAAAAATGGTATTGAGATCATCTCCATTTCTTATAAAATGGAGGAGATCAATTTCACAGTCGAGATGCATTTCAAGCTGATCCGTTGGGTTCACTAATCCCATCATTTAATAATTTTTTTAATCAAAAAATCTCCACAACAAGATATTTCAGAAAAATATATTGACCTACAATATTGACTTTTGTCACTTATATTGACGGTTGATGTAACCAATAGAAGAGTTTGCATAAAGAACGCAATGTAGAATCTTCTTTCTCTTCAAAAATAACAACGCCGTATCAAATGCCAGCTGATCTCCCTTTGACACATGGCTGTAATTTTTTATACGCACGACAAAAGCTTAAAACATAAAAGTCAACCCCATTGTATAGTTTTTATTGCTCCTCTACATACTATAAATGTACAGCCTTCAATATTCCCCCCTTCAAGCTACCTCTTGGGCAAATACGTACGTGCGTCATGGCGATCGCCGCCTCATCGTCGGCAACCATCTTGCATGCTACAATTGCAGTATTCGTGATGTTTGCGCCGCACGTTACGTCAAAAATTCTTTTGTACTCGGGGACCTTTCTCCCGGGCGGTATCTACGTGCTCGCAATGCAGGATGATTGCAACCTCGTAGTGACTCATAATGAGCCTTCACGCATTCCAGTTTGGGCTACAAACACCGCCAATGGAGGGCATGGCTGCGTGCTTGAATTGAAGGAAGACTGCGAGCTTAAAGTCCGGTCGAACCAGTTTTTTACCCTGTGGACGAATGACCTTCAAATTAACACGAAGAGTCGTCAGCCATGCAAGCTCCACCTCGACGATGAATACCTTTACCTCGATGATGTCCAAGGAAATTGGGTATGGAAGCAAACCATGAATCCACTTTGATGCTTATGGTGATGAAGAAGAGTCTAGGCATAAGAATAAAGCATGCGTTACAAGAGAGTATTAATTATTGCTATGTTGCTTAATTTGCAATTCATGTAGTCCTTTTTTGAATCCTGCATTTGTGGGAATAAGTTCAAGTTCTTTCCTTTGATCATCTTATGTCATTGAATGCATGCCTCAATGTAATGGCTTTGACTTCCTTCTCTAGCTTCTTATTAATACCATCTGGCATATGTGCTTATTTTCTTTGCTTGGTCCATGAGCAAATAGCCGATTTACGGCAAGGTTGTCGGGAACGAAATCCTAGGTGAGTTCGTTTTGAGATTGGATTGGATCGGATTGAGGAACGCAAGTTTCTACTATATTCATAAATTAAGATTAAAAATATAAAACTGAACTTTGTATAATCCAATTACATGCTCAATTAGTAAAAAGTCATTAAATTGAGCATGTGAATAATTATATCAAAAGATAATTGAATAACTAAATTAAATAGATTATATCATTTTAACTTCACTTTTAGTTTTAGGCAGGACGACGCTCAATGGCTAGTAATAGTAAAAATAGATTTGGTTTGATCAACTGTTGGAAGCTTGGAAGCACGAAGACGGATATGGATTGCATGAATGTTTGTACGTTGGAAGCAGGAAGCTTGTATTGCTCATATATACGCCGGAATGGAAGAGGATACACAGACACCACCTAAAATGGAACTATGTAAGGAAAAAAAAGGAAGATGTTGCCTAAACTAGAAGTGATTGAGGACGCCGCCATTGGCCTCTGTAAAGCGGCAAGATCATATGATTATGTGATGGGGTTGAGGGTCGGGATTGTGATAGCTAGGGTTAAGTGATGGGGTAGGGGATTGGACCGGTTGAATGAGGTCTGGATAGGGTTGGACAAGTTTCGAATTCCCTGTAACGGCCTCCCCAACCCACGGCTCGAAAGGACAACCGTCGGCACCCCCAACACCACGCTCGAAAGGGTTCAGCCTCAAATAGTTTGCAGACTATGCACCTCAACCTCTATCGGCGCTTGTGTCTCAGCCGCGGTGGGTTGTTGAGACAGGGGATCGAACTCGAGACCTCCTTGATAAGGATCCTTCAAACCACTCCTCATCACAAGCGTGGATAGGGGTTGGGGTGCATAGTCTGCAAACTATTTGAGGCCGAACCCTTTCGACCGTGGTGTTAGGGGTGCCGACGGTCGTCCTTTCGAGCCGCAGATTGGGAAGCCGTTACAAAAAAAGTGCACCTTTTTTGTAATGCCCTCCCCAGCCCGCGGCTCGAAAGGACGACCGTCGGCATCCCCAACACCACGCTCGAAAGTGTTCAGCCTCAATAGGTCTGCAGACCAAGCACCCCAAGCCCTCTCCATTCACAGGCGGGTTGTTGGAGAATGCAACCCTCCCTTTGATGAGAATTGATTCAGTTAAGTGCCCCTACGGGGACTTCATAGGAGGTCACCCATCCTGGGACTACTCCAGCCCGAGCACGCTTAACTATAAAGTTATTTCACTACTCATCGCTACGCTTGAAAGGGTTAGCCTCAATAGGTCTGCAGATCATGCACCTCAACCTCTCTCTAGTCCACCGGCGGGTTATTGGAGGCCGCACTTCTGTTTGATGAGAAGTGATCCAGTTAAGCACCCATATGGGGACTTCCCAGGAGGTCACCCATCCCGGAACTACTCTCATCTAAGTACGCTTAACTATAAAGTTTTTTCACTTCTCATCACCAATTGAGTTGTATGAGAGTAGTTCCGGGATGAGAAGTGAAATAACTTTATAGCTAAGTGTACTTGGATGAGAGTAGTTTCGGGATGGGTGACCACCTGAGAAGTTCCTATATGGGTGCTTAACTGTATCACTTCTCATCAAAAGGAGGTTATGACCTCCAACAACCTGTCGGTGGGCATGGAGAGGAGTTGGGGTGCATGGTCTGCAGACTGTTTGAGTCTTAACCCTTCTAAGCTTGGTGTTAGGGGTGTCGACGGCCGTCCTTTCGAGTTGTATGCCGGTGAGGTCGTTACAAAAAAGTGCACTTTTTTATAATGGCCTCCCTAGCCTATGGCTCGAAAGGACGACCGTCGGTACCCACAACACTACGCTCGAAAGGGTTCAGCCTCAACAGGTCTGCAGACCATGCACCCTAACCCATCTCTGGTCCACCGGCGGTTTGTTGGAAGCCGCAACCTCCCTTCCACGAAAAGTGATCCAGTTAAGCGCCCCTATTGGAACTTCCCAGGAGGTCACCCATCCCGGAACTACTCCAGCTCGAGCACGATTAACTATAGAGCACTTTCGCTTCTCATTGCCAATTGAGCTGAACTCAATTGGGGATGAGAAGCGAAAGTGCTCTATAGTTAAGCGTGCTCGGGATGGAGTAGTCTTGGGATGGGTGACCTCCTGGGAAGTACCTGTGCTGCCCGCTTAACTTGATTTTCCCTCATCAAAGGGAGGTTGTGGCTTCCAACAACCCGCTGGTGGACTGGAGACGGGTTAGGGTGCATGATCTGCAGATCTGTTGAGACTAAACCCTTTTGAGTGCGGTGTTGGGGGTGCTGACGGCCTTCCTTTTTTATAACGATCCAGGCCCGGCCCCTCTTGCCCAAATTTTTTTTGCATACATATGGGTGAAACCGGTCACACCTCTTAATAAGCAGGAGATATCCTAAGAGGGTAAGGAGGAGGGGACATCTACTCCATATAAGGAGATCAATTTTTTCCCCAAAAATCCTTCATCATAACCGGGATAATGGAAATACTAGATATTTAGCGGTCTCCAAAAAAGGGGGGTCGGCCAGGAGGGAAATCCGACAAAAATTTTGGGAGGGGCAACAACATGACAGCCTTTGAGATGAACTTTTGATAAAAGTTCTTTGAATTCAATATTTTTTTATGTTAGAGCCTTGATAATTGTTGAATATCGTTCTTTTTTTATCAAAAATCTTGTATTTGATGTTGAAATGCCTCCTGATAGGCTAAAATAAAGTTGATTTTGTAAGTAGATACCGACAATTTGTATCGTCTAATCATGTGACTTGTTAATTGTTAATGCAAAGCTCAAACATATTGAAAATTGATGTCCTTCCTGCAGAAGTTAGAGAACTCATTTGAAATAAACTCACCTCTGTTGTCCATTCTTAACTTCTTAATCCACAGCCCAAGTCGGTCCTCTACTCTCCTTGAAATCCATGAATAATTGGAATGCATCTGATTTCTCCTTCATGAAGTACACCCAAGTGTATCTCGTATAGTCATCAATCAATATCAACATGCACTCCAATGGTGCTTTACACCTGGTCTACGACTTATCAAACATACAGCGATAATCCTTTCTGTATTGACACCCCGCGCAGACATGACTGTCACTGAAGGATGATAACTTAGGAAAGCCTTTCACAAGGCTCTTCAATGTCATAGCTTTCAACTTGTCCATTCTAACGTGTCCTAGTCGCTCATGCCAGATAGTTGCATTATCATTGGCTCTCATTTGATCAACATAGGAACTTGTTGATAACACAACCAAGTCCTTATCTTACTCCATATATGAGCAACGTTCATCGACTGAAGCTTAGCCTTACAGTCCTTGAAGTGGCCAGGCTGGTTGCATTTATAGCACCTTGGCCCTTCCTTCTTCTTCCAATCACGCTTAGGAGCATAACTTCTCTCTTGCTGATATGAAGTAGAACGACCATCACCAGCAACAGCTTTCTTCCTGTCTCATCTCTTCTTCTTCTTTGAGAAGAGCGCCTCACCATCTCCTCTAGAGATGGTGACTCCAGCCATCTGACTTGCTAAGCTCTCATGTGAAGACAGTAAGTTCTCCAGCTCCAGCAAAGACGGCTGAGTGGCCCACCTTGAACAAAAGTAATAAAGGTCACATATTCTTTCTGCAATCCACAGATTATGTGGCTCTTCAGCTTCGCTTCTGAAATTGGCTCATCAGAGTCCAACGCTGAAATCTCAGCGCATAAGTTCCTTATCTTCAGGAAGAACATTGAGATGGGCATATCTCCTTGAGTGGTTCTCGCCAATTCATTTTCCAGAAATTGTAGCTGAGCTATATTCTTCCTATTGAACAACCCATCAAGGGAAGTCCAAATCTCCGTAGCTGGCCGACATCTGATGATGTGGTCGAAGAGTTCCGGTGAGATAGCCAACTTGAGAGTAAACTAAGCTTTCGCGTTTGTCTTCCTCCAAGCTCTCACCGCTTCAACATTGTCAGCGACACCATTAACTTCTTGTCTGTCGTCTCCGCATACAACCTCCCACGGGTCCTTGCCCAGATTATAAATTTCCATACACAACCTCCACTTCTTGAATTTGGTCGATGTAAAAAACTCAATTTCAAGACCTCTTGCAAGTCCACCTTTCATTGCACTGACTCTGGTTACTTAGACTTCCATAAGCAATAAAGCAAACTATCGGTTGATCGCTGCTCAAGCCTCTGTTCCCTCTAATACCATGTAAAAATTTGTGAACCGCAGAAACCGGGAAACCAGGCGCAGGAACACTCCAACCAAACCAAGCCAAGTAAAACAGATGCAACTAGAAGAGTAAGAAAATATTGTACTATCAATAATCTTTACAAGACGAGGTATACATGGTGAGGTATACATGGCGAGACAAGATTCGCCGACGTACCCGATGGAAGCAAAACAAGAAAATACAAATCCAGTCGCACAGTCTCAATGAGTAACCGTTGATTCTGCTGAGCTGCCTGTAACATCCCGGCCAACAGAACCCCAGTGGGCCCAATAAAAGTAACCCGAACCTCTACCCATGGCCAACACTCGGGTAAGAGTTACCCTAAGCAGGGTATATAAAGCTAGAAAACTCCGATTTGAGTTCTGTCAGTTCCTATAGCTTCGTGTAATCAATACAAGTGCATTGGAACTTGTTCCATTGAACTTCGAGATCATATGGTAAGTAGGATCATTTTTCGTAAAACGTCGTGAAAATGAGATTTTTGGATAATAACCTAGAGAACTCTGATTTTAGTTCTATAAGTTCATATGGCTTCGTATAGTCACTACGAACCCACTGGAACTTGTTGTGTCGCAACTCGAAGTCTAACGATGAATACCAGCAATTTGACCGTTTTAGCGCGCCACGACGCGCAGATTTTGGATAATTAGCAAACAAACTCTGATTCGACCTCGGTCAGTGGCATTGGACCCGTATAGTCAATACAAAGTCAATTGAGTGCGTTCTAGTCAATTTCAGTGATGGATAGCCAACTCGTGGTCAAATCAAGCATAGTGATGCACTAAAACACGTGCATACACAAATTATGACACGACACCCCAACTTTGACCCAACTCTCGATGTCTTGGAGCTACTTTGACTAGCATGAGGGACCCACCCTAGGATTGACTTTTGTTAAACCCCTTAAAAACCTAATTTTTGGAATTTTCTAAAAGTGGTGCACACCACCTTCCCTTCCTAAATAAAGGCTTGGTCCTCCTCACTTCTTGGGACACCCAAACCAGCAAGGCTTGGTGGATGGGACTTTGACCAAAGCTCACCACCTTTCCCCTCCCATCTTTCCTAAGCCCAAAAGCCCACATAGGCCCAACCCACCAAGCACTCCCCTTCGATGGAGCCAAATGGCTCCTCCTCCTTGCCTATATAAGGTCATGACCCCTCAGCTACTACCCTCACCAGCTTAGAACGAGCTTCCCCCGCATGGCCGGAACCCTAGCTTGTCGGTAAAGCCAACCTGAGCCCTTCTTCTCTGCCACCTTAATGGCAGCTCAGGCCGGCACCTCC
Organism: Platanthera guangdongensis; assembly: GCA_039583875.1. Taxonomy (NCBI): domain Eukaryota; kingdom Viridiplantae; phylum Streptophyta; class Magnoliopsida; order Asparagales; family Orchidaceae; genus Platanthera; species Platanthera guangdongensis. The sequence continues at coordinate 14,848,253 of CM077151.1, forward strand.
CGAGCCACACCACCACAGGTGGAAACTTTCTTCCTCCCCCTTCCTAAGTGTTTCAACGTCATGCATGTGTCCCCTGATGGTCGGAGCACCGCCGGCGCCACCAGACCAAACTCTAGGTCGGATGGTGGCTGCAGGTGGTTAGCCTCTCCCAGCTCCGGTAGTGGCACTGGGAAAGGGCTAAACCACCAGGGATGTCTTTCCCTGGTGGTGGAAGTCCATGGTGTCGTCGAAAAACGACGCTCCAGCGGCACTCGAGAAATAGGGGATTTCTCTGTTTGTGGCTCCAGCGGCGGTCGGCGGCAGTAGGACGTCGGGCCACCGTCGAAGAGGAGCTTGCCCCCGGCGTGCCGGTCGGGGGTGCTTTCGTGACCGGAGTAAGTACCAGAAAGACAGAGTGGCGTGGTGGCGCTGGGAGCAGAGCCACTGCACCCTGCTCTCGGGTTTTGATTTCCGGCGGTGGTCGACGGCGGCAAGCCGCCAGACAACCACCCAGAGACTCGTCGGCCCCCAACGAGTCGATCGGGGGCAGCACCGGCGTCCAGCAGTGGCCGACCGGGGGTGGTAGAGGGCCACCGCCTTCTTCTCCGGCGGGAGAGATCACCGTCGTTCATCTCACAAAATGAGATGAACAACTGTGATAGCCTTAATTCCCTCTCCCGCCTCCTCTTTTATGCCCCCACAGCGGATTAGTGGCTGATCCTCTGTGGGTAAATGTTGGAGGTTTTCCCGGTCTGGCGCAATCCTTGACACAGGATAAGCCTTGATTTGATATATGCAAACCAAATTATTAATCAAAACCTTAGATATTTTTTTATAAAAATATATATGCTGCTAGGAAAAAAGTGTTGAACATGAAAGTTGTTCCACTCAATAAGGGCATTCTTCACAAAAAATTTGGGATTTTTTGGATTTATGTTGGTATTTTTAAAAGCCAAAATGAGTTTTAAATGCACCGATTAAAGGCCCAAAATTGATCAAAATTTTGTGAAAATTATGTGCTCATTTTGGGCCTTCCTAAGAGTTTTATTAAAATTTGGGAACCTTGGGAGAAAAATTAGAGTTTTTACAATTTAATGAAGTTTAGGGTCACGCTCGAAAATTAATGTGTCTGATTTTCCCAAAACGAAAATTTGAGCGCACGACCATCCTTTTGTGTTTAATAATAGGTTCAAATTATTTTACCAACGAGAGTGTCGGATGAGAATGCCCAAGCTCTGAGCATTCTGAGGTTTTCGTATAACTACTGAGCATTCTGAGGTTTTCGTATAACTACTGAGCATTCTGAGGTTTTCGTATAACTACTGAGCATCTCGTCTTTACCCGTTATAAAGCTCTCAGTAACTTGGACAAGTTTAGAAAATGAAAATACGATCAAACATGCTCGACGAATAATAAATGTGTAACCCTTAAATTCTTCAGGTTTGATTAACCACAACAATAAAGGGGGCAACGGAACTATTATCAGACCTAAATAATGGATGAAACTCAAACTAAATCTCCTGAGAATAAAGATGAAACTAAACTAAACCTCTTGAGAACCGAGATGGAACTGAACTAAACTTTCTGAGAATGGAGATGGAAATGAACTAAATCTCCTGCGAATAGAAATGGAACTGAACTAAACCTCATAAGAATGGAGACGGAACTGAAGCCTCCTGAATGAAGTGATTGGACTACTAACCATTTTCTTTATATTTTATTCCAGTCTCGACTGGTCCAGTTCATTTATTTATTTCAGTTCAGTACTTTCTTTTCAGTACTCTAGTCTCATACTGGTCTAGTTCATTTATTTATTTCAGTTCAGTACTTTATTTTCAGTACTCCAGTTTCATACTAGTCATGGTTATTTACTTTCACTTCAGTTCATTTCTTTTAAATACTATTCCAGTCTCGTATTGGTCCAGTCTCTTTTAATACTTACTTTCAGTTCAGTACTACTCCAGTTTCATATTGTTCCTTTTCATTACAGCATTTCAATTCTGTAGGTTATACTAACAGCAGCTTCTATTACCGCACTTTCATTTCTGTAATTTACTATTTTAAGCATGGGTCCTGCCCTGACGGGTAGATAATTGATAGGTTGAGCTTTAGTTGGGGATAATAGGAGTTGAGATGCTCCTCTTAAATTTGCCTCAAATAAAGTGCTCTCACGCTCCTTGTCAAAAGTCGAGTCAAGTGTCGTTTACCGGAATTATATAAAGCATGGTAGGGCAAGCCGCTATAGACTTGGTGCATGCTAGCAAAATTGATAAATTTGTTTGCTTGTAAATTGCTTGCAGTGAATTGTGCCGGGTCAGTCACTTCCACAGACTAATCGTACCGGTGCGGGAAGTTCGACGACTCAAGGCGACATGAAGATGAGTACTACGGGAGACCGACCGTTATATTTTCCCTGCTGGGTTTCCACCGCCAGTCAGCCAACATATTGAATCGCCGTATGTCGCTCACATCCAAGAGTACACGGGGTGGTACGTCGGGGCCTGGGCTGTGCGGTACGACCACCCCCAGAAGTGGCAGGACTGGTCACTATCACTAATGGCCACATCGGTGAGGCCCATGGGGCTCACTACCCTGCTTGAAGAGAAGCTGTTCATACTATGTCGACATAGTATATTGTGTGCGGCTGTGAATGCCCACGATGTGTGCGCGGCTGTGAATGATTGCGATGTGTGCGCGGTTGTGAATGTCTGCGATGCATGCGCGGCTTGAAGGCCTGCGAAGTTTGTTCAAGTTTGAATACCTACTGCGCTGTTTTGCTAGTGGAGCCTATAGTATAACTGATGTATATTACTGTTGCTAGTTCAGTTATATTATGTCATACTTTTTCGTTGCTCCTAGCTCATTTATGAAATGTCGTGATAATCCTCTCTTTCTTCGGCTATCTTATTTTGTTGGCTATGTGCGCTCATCCCTAGGATATGGATCCGAGAATTGAAGGAGATTTGATTCCACTTAGCTCTGTGACCAACGGTTATCTTAATAATCATTCATAGGAAATGGAACACCATAGAGATCAGTCACTGTAGGACGATACTCCCGCTGATAGGACTACCCGAGCAAATGTACCTCCATCGTCTCCCGCGTTTTGAGACGTGAGTACTAGCGAATAGAGTTGAGAGAGGGAGGAGTTTCTAGTTGTAGTACTATTATAGCCTACGGGCTCCATGTATAAATAGTGGCTACGGCCCTTTGCGTTTTTTGTTAAATATATATTTGCTATGATTTCCTATTAATGCTTCCACAATACTCTGTGATGCGCTGTGAATGTTGTGATTCAAGCCGAGTAAGACAACCAACTAGTGCTCAGTAGTGTAGGGTGTTACCCCTTAAGGAGCACTTGGTGGACGTCTTGGGTAAGTAAGATCCCCTCCGGCCCGACTCGGGCAAAGGTTGGGGGGGCCATACACTGCCTACGGAGTCCGCTGAAGCAGCTAAGTCGTCAAACCACAACCTGGCCGAGCAAACAACCCGTTATTCCAATGTTGAACTCTGTCCGCTAATCCGCAAGCTGTCTAACCGCGAGGTCGCCTAGCCGCCAGATCGCCACGAACAGCTGCTGCCAAACTGAACAAGTCGTCAGCAGCGGACATCTTATTGAACTGGGAAAAGGTTGCCGAAGAAAGAAGACCGTCTGGCCGCAAGCCGTGACCTGCTGCTAACCGCTGATTGTAACCACAGAGTCTGTACTGATCTCTGACCGAAGTCAGAATCAAGTCCCTCGCTTCTCTGTACTGTCCACACAATCTGCACAGCAAAAAATCGATCAACTCCTTCAAACCGCGCGAACACAAAACCTGTTCGCAGCAACCACTCGAGCTCACTTACTGTTCATTCAATTATTATGTTGATGTGATAGGGGGTCCTATTTAGGCGCGGAGAGAAGTGTGATCACCTCCCTAGCCGATAGGATCACCACCCTATCTCGCGGCGAGTACTGAGTGTATCCGCACGACCGCAGAAACAAAACCAGTCCGCCACTACTAGGTCGGACAGAGTCCGCCAAGGTCGCACCACCAAGGTCGGACAGAAAGCTTATCTTCCTTGTCGCCATAAGGCCAAGCCAGGACTTGTCCACCACACCTGCAGACACTGCAGATACTCTACTAGTCCGCATTTCTGGGAACACAGCTCCAGTACGTACGCCCCTCCGGACTGCTCCAATCCGCACACCCCGAGCCTGCAACCAGAGCACACAAGGTTGATAGCTGTCGAACTCGGCGTACACAGAAAACAGTCCGCGCAATTCACGCGATCTCCCAGACTGAGCATGCTGGACTTTGTTTAAATCCAAACCAAGTCCACACCTCTGGTCATCCCTGATGCGAACACAGCACTAGCGGATACAAGGCCCAGTCCGCACAACCCGGCGGACTCTAGCACCAGTCCGCACTAACCGACGAATTCCGGCACCAGTCCGCACTAACCGACGAACTCTGCGATTACCACCAACCGCACCACCAGAGCAAGACCATGGTACACATCATGTCGATCTCCCGAGCTCCAGTCCAGTCCGCAACCCGGACTCCACGAACTCCATACGAGTTTGCATTATGCCAGTCTTAGCGAACTCCGCAGATAGCCAACCTATCCACCTGGTTACCTTCTGGGAACACGCTGCTTGCATAATGCTTGCCGACCTGTCGAGCCGTCATTCCTGTCCGGACAGACCGCGCAAACAGGCCGCACAGGTCGTCACTTTCACTTCAAAACTTTCGACACTCCGACGGTATTCTCCTCTCCAGTGACCCCTCAGCCTTCGCTCTGTTGTCGTTCATGACTAAATCCGCCTCACAATAACATTGGAGGCTATGCTCAAGCAGCAGGGGCTTCTCCGAGTTGACAAGCAAGATGAGAACGACAGAATAACAATTTTGCCTGTCATTTAAAAAAGCGTGATCAAGTTGTAGCGCCCTAACAACCAAAGCAACTCTCTCAGGCTATTTCCCGACTACTTATGCTCAAAATGCGGTGAAAATATGGAATCCCAATTTTCTTAAAATTTGTTGATATGCAAATTCGATAAACAAAGTTCAAAACAAATAAAATAATTAAAAATATATTTAACAATACCTTAAATATAGATATATTATTTATCATGGGTGAGCCTATGGCTAAAAGATTGGCACTGTGGTGGCAGTTGTAAGCATGTCTTAAACCGTCATTCATTACGGATCACCTAACAAATATCATCTATTTGAACATAAAAATGGATGAAGTTTCTCAGATGAGCGTTAACGAATGACCACCGCCACCGTGCCAAACGGAGCCATATATCGAGCAGGCATATTTCATTCATTATTTACAGAAAAGAGAAGACAAGCTTCGTTTGGTGCAGTGTTTTTGCCCAAATAGACGAGTTTGGACAAAAATGTTACCATCATAGATTATAATGTTAACATGGCAATGATTACCACCACTCAAAACAAGAAAAATAAATTTTAAATATAAAAGTGAATGAAGTTAATTTATGATGAGGTATGATATGAAATCCACACTGATGTATTACCATCGCGGAACGCGCAACGCGCGCAATAACAATAGCGGTAAAATACGAGAAGACAACACAGAAATTTACGTGCTTCGAAAAGAAGCTTCTGCATCCACGGGAAGAGCACCGGAGAACGATCTACTATAATCAGAGAAATTTAAAGTACACGAATAGCAAGATCAATAGAACATGGAGCGCCAAGGTTTGAACTCGCGGACGGTCAAGATATCACTAGCCTCTTCCTAAAACACACCCTCCACTGGAGATCAATCAGGACACTAATGACCCCCCTTCTTCCTCTTCCACAAAATGAAAAGTGTTGCTCAGGCCGAGATTCCCACTGCTAGGGTTGAAGCCATCTTCCCGTCGCCCATCCGCTGGAGTTGTCGCTCTTGACTGGAGTCAAGGAGATCTGTTGCCCTGCCTTTCTCTGATACTCAACAGCGAATCATAAGCCTCCCGCACAAGTAGCAGAAGAACCCCTCCCCGGCCGCGGTTTCGCGATTTTGGAACAGGAGACGACGGCTCCTCCTCTCGTTTTTTGCAATCTGCCCTAACCTCATGATTTTATCCATATATATAAACGAGTGCCCGACACGGGGATCCGCCCCTACGGCCAGACGCAACAGTATCCGGCCGGCGACGGCGGGCTTCACCCGCCCCGGCTCGATGCTCTCGGGCGGCCTTCGGCCGCATCCAAGCGGGCTTCGCTCGCCTCTGCACGGGATTCGCCTGTGCTCAATGCGTCTGCGAGTTTCGCTCGCCCCATCAAGCGGGTTTCGCCTGCAGCATATACATATCAGTACTCAAATTGACCGTAAAAAAATATACATAAATATTATAATTTTTATTTTGTAAAACAATATACGTTTTATTCTAAAAATATTAATTTTGACTTTGATAAAGTTGATTGATTTAATGTCATCATCTCAAAAATACCACTGATATGCCTAATGACAACTTTCCTTGAATAGACCGCTAACATGTCTAATGACAACCTAACATAGTAGGTGTAAGAACTCTACTAAATTTTTTTTTGAATTTAAATGAATTTTCATCATTGCTTCTAATTTTTTGATAATGTAATTACTTGAATGTACATTGTATTTTAATTTCTTTGAAATAAATTATAATATATATCAAACCATTAAAATATAAAAATGAGTACATAATTGGTATTTTTGAATATTTCACCAAATACAATTTTTCCCTTATAATAGTGAAAAATATAGGTGATTGTTAACCTCAACCCGTTATTGGCTAATCGCACATCAAAATCTCCTAATTTTTCGTGCCTTTTTAAAATACGCCTTGTAGATCTCGACGAGATTTACAAATTTTTTTTTGAACACTTTTTCTGAAAGGCGATTGTTAACCACACCCGTAATTGGCTCGTCGCACCCCAAAATCTCCCAATGTTTCGCGTCTTTTCGAAATACACCTTGTACATGCAATTTCAGGAAAAGTGTTCAACACGAAAGTTGTAGATATCGACGAGATCTACAACTTTCGTGTGAACACTTTTCCTGAAATTGCATGTACAAGGCGTATTTCGAAAAGGCGCAAAACCTGGGCATATTTCCAAAGTACGTCTTGTACATGCATTTTTAGGAAAAGTGATCAACACGAAAATTGTAGATCTCGTCGATATCTACAACTTTCGTGTTGAACAATTTTCCTGATATTGCACGTACAAGGCATATTTTGAAAAGCCGCGAAAAAATGGGAGATTTTACGGCTTTCAGAAATACGTCTTGTACATGCATTTTTAGAAAAAGTGTTCAACACGAAAGTTGTAGATCTCGATGAGATGTACAACTTTCGTGGTGAGCACGTTTCCTAAAATTGCATTTATAAGGCGTATTTCGAAAAAGCGCGAAAAATTATGAGATTTCGGGGTATGACTAGCCAATAACGGGCTGCAGTTAACAATCGTTAAATATATATTAATGAGCTCTATTTGAACCACCCGGTTCAGATCATAAAGGAGCGGCAATAATCAACAGAGGTAGTGCGATCACGAACGACAGTTTATAACCACCGCGTTCATGACCACCCCCACCATGCCAAATAAAGCCAGAATGTAAAATGAGAGAAATGGGTCCAACAAATTATTATGAGCGAGAGTCTACTTTAGGATGGCCGCCGAGAGGGATGATCAAATATATTGTCGTAGTCTCTGTGACTATGAGTCCTCTTATACATCATCACCCTTTAGAGACTGAATCATTAGAGCATCTCTAATGGGGATCTCTAAATATAGAGATCCCTATTGTACCATGTTTTTCAAATATGGAGAACATGGTAGGAGCAACTCCAACCATGTTCTTCATATTTGGAGAACATGGTATTATTTTATTTATATATACATATATATATAATATGTATATATAATATATATAATGTTTTTAATGTATTATTTATATATGATAATATATATATAATTATAAATTATTACTATAATTATTACTATTTTTGTATTATTTCATTACATTCTTTAAAATAATTCAAAAAAAATAATCATTACATAATTAAAACGATGAGATTACATAACTAAAATAAGCATTACATAATTCAAAAAAATAAGCATTACATAATTCAAAAAAAATATTACATCTTGAATTAAAACTAAAATTCTGGAAGGTCGTCACTTGGTTTGCTACGACTTCCGTGCGTGCTTTCCCCGTGTTGTTCTCATTCATATCCTGGTATGCCATAGTCGCTTCCTCTGTACTAGCTTCCTCCATGCTGGTCTCCTTCGAACTGAGGTCCTCCAAATTGGCTTCCGTCGTACGGGTTTTCTCGGTATTGGCTTTCTCGGTACTGACTTTTTTGGTATTGACTTCTTCCTAATTGAGGTCCTCCAAATTGAGATCCTCCAAACTGAGGCCCGCCAAAATGTGGCCTTCCAAATTGAGGTCCTCCATATGGGCCTCCTTTATACTGATATCCTCCATAACCACTACCTTCATATATGTCTCATCCGTATTTAGTTCCTTCGAGTGATGAAGATGCTCCAAATAATGATTTTATAATGTTTTTTTTATTCAAAAAGGTTTGTTTTTTTGCTCGAAAGTACTCCCGCTCTGGAGTTCATTTGATGTTATGCAAATCTAGCATGATGTTGAAGCCAAAATTGACCTCTGTGGAGTTCGGGGTCCCTGAAAGGGGTGATCTCACACCTACTACACTCGAGAGAACGTCACGGACCGGAGACTTAGGAGACTATGAACAGACTCTCGGCTCTAGCACGGAGGTCCCACCTCACACCCGGAAGGCTACCTGAGCTCTACCCCTCCCTTACCAAAGGGCTAGGCTGGGCGCCTTAGAGAGCTCTCTCTACTCTACCAAGAAGAAGCTAGGGGAGGAGGAAGCTCAAAAAAGAACCTCTCCAAAGGCACCCAAGGGGGTCTATTTATAGTTTTTCCCAAGCACATGACCCATAATGTCTGAAACGCCCCCAAGGCAAATAAGCCTTGGGCCAACAGGAAACCGCCACGCCGGAGGGCAAAGAGGTAAAAACATCCCGAGGGCAAAAACGGTACCGACAAGGCCCAAAGGGGGGCCAAGGATGGGGAGAGCCCACATGTCAAACCGCAGGGCGGGCGAGACCCGACCCCGGGCCGGTCTCGCCCCCGCCTGCTCGCGGGGCGGGCGAGACCCAGCCCCGGGCCGGTCTCGCCCCCGCCTGCCCGCGGGGCGGGCGAGACCCGGCCCCAGGCCAGTCTCGCCCCTGCCCATCGGTTGCACCTGCCTCAAAGAAGGGGCCACCGGGGGGAGGTGAAATTTTCCCCCTACTAGTATATTTCCAAGCTAGAGCCAAAATTGGCCACCGAGAGTGCAAAATCTCCAAAAAGCTTAAAAATGCGTCCGCCTTGTTTAGGGTCCACTCTTCGCGAATACGGGGTTGTACATAATCCCCGCTCTTTTCGAGGTTGGCACAAGATTGGAAAGAAACATCCAACCCAACGTATTCGCGGAGTGTCACTTCCCTACGGGGTCAACCTGTCATGCCAGCTATGGGAGCCTGGGTGGCGAGACCTCATATGGGTGAAAACACTTACCCTCCCCGAGGGGTCAACCTGTCAAGCCAGCTAATGGGAGCCTGGGTGACGAGACGGCCTCAGGGTGAAAACACTCAACCTCCCCGAGAGGTACCACCGGCCCTGTCAGCTAGTGGGAGCCTGGCAGCGGGACTGTCTCGGAGTAAAGAGAACTGGGGCTCCTACGAGAGGTATCACCGACCCTGCCAGCTAGTGGGAGCCTGGCAGCGGGACTGTCTCGGAGCAAAGGGCTTGGGCTATCACGAGAGATCAACCTACCCAGCCAGCTAGTGGGAGCCTGGCGGCGGAATCGTCATCAGAGCAAAGGGCTTGGCTTCCACGAGAGATCAACCTGCCCTGCCAGCTAGATGAGAGCCTGCCAGCGGAATCCATCTCGGAGCTAAGGGACTTGGCTTCCACGAGAGATCAACCTGCCCTGCCAGCTAGATGAGAGCCTGACAGCGGAATCCATCTCGGAGCAAAGGACTTGGCCTCCACGAGAGATCAACCTGACCTGCCAGCTAGATGAGAGCCTGGCAGCAGAATCCATCTCGGAGCTAAGGGACTTAGCTTCCACGAGAGATCAACCTGCCCTGCCAGCTAGATGAGAGACTGGCAGCGGAATCCATCTCGGAGCTAAGGGATTTGGCTTCCACGAGAGATCAACCTGCCCTTCCAGCTAGATGAGAGCCTGACAGCGGAATCCATCTCGGAGCTAAGGGACTTGGCTTCCACGAGAGATCAACCTGCCCTGCCAGCTAGGTGAGAGCCTGGCAGCAGAATCCATCCCGAGGTGAGACCTTCCCACCCTCCGAGAGATCAACCTGCCCTGCCAGCTAGGTGGGAGCCTGGCAGCGGAATCCATCTCGGGGTGAGACCTTCCCACCCTCCGAGAGATCAACCTGCCCTGCCAGCTAGGTGAGAGCCTGGCAGCGGAATCCATCTCGAGGTGAGACCTTCCCACCCTCCGAGAGATCAACCTACCCTGCCAGCTAGGTGGGAGCCTGGCAGCGGAATCCATCTCGAGGTGAGACCCTCCCACCCTCCGAGAGATCAACCTGCCTTGCCAGCTAGGTGGGAGCCTGGCAGCGGAATCCATCTCGAGGTGAGACCTTCCCACCCTCCGAGAGATCAACCTGCCCTGCCAGCTAGGTGAGAGCCTGGCAGCGGAATCCATCCTGAGGTGAGACCTTCCCACCCTCCGAGAGATCAACCTGCCCTGCCAGCTAGGTGGGAGCCTGACAACGGAATCCATCTCGAGGTGAGACCTTCCCACCCTCCGAGATCAACCTGCCCTGCCAGCTAGGTGAGAGACTGGCAGTGGAATCTATCCCGAGGTGAGACCTTCCCACCCTCCGAGAGATCAACCTGCCCTGCCAGCTAGGTGGGAGGCTGGCAGCAGAATCCATCTCGAGGTAAGACCTTCCCACCCTCCGAGAGATCAACCTGCCCTGTCAACTAGGTGGGATCCTGACAGCAGAATCCATCCCGAGGTGAGACCTTCCCACCCTCCGAGAGATCAACCTGCCCTGTCAGCTAGGTGGGAGCCTGGCAGCGGAATCTATCTCGAGGTGAGACCTTCCCACCCTCCGAGAGATCAACCTGCCCTGCCAGCTAGGTGGGAGCCTGGCAGCGGAATCCATCCCGAGGTGAGACCTTCCCACCCTCCGAGAGATCAACCTGCCCTGCCAGCTAGGTGGGAGCCTGGCAGCGGAATCCATCTCGAGGTGAGACCTTCCCACCCTCCGAGAGATCAACCTGCCCCGCCAGCTAGGTGAGAGCCTGGCAGCGGAATCCATCTCGAGGTGAGACCTTCCCACCCTCCGAGAGATCAACCTGCCCTGCCAGCTAGGTGAGAGCCTGGTAGCGGAATCCATCTCGAGGTGAGACCTTCCCACCCTCCGAGAGATCAACCTGCCCCGCCAGCTAGGTGAGAGCCTGGCAGCGGAATCCATCTCGAGGTGAGACCTTCCCACCCTCCAAGAGATCAACCTGCCCTGCCAGCTAGGTGAGAGCCTGGCAGCGGAATCCATCTCGAGGAGAGACCTTCCCACCCTCCGAGAGATCAACCTGCCCCGCCAGCTAGGTGAGAGCCTGACAGCGGAATCCATCTCGAGGTGAGACCTTCCCACCCTCCGAACAGTGGTCCGTCCGAGGCCAACACCCTCCTTGGTTCTACCTTCATCTCATCAAACGCCTTCCTGAAAACGACGTTGACGGAGCTCCCGTTGTCAACCAAGATTCGGGAGACGATGTAGCCCTCGATGGCCGTTTGGATGACCAGCGCATCACAGAACGGATCTTCTTGATCCGGTAGGTCCTTCACCGAGAAGGTGATCTTCTCCTCCTGGGGCGGGGTTTGGGAGGTCGAGGTGACGCTCCTTCGGTACATGGCATGGAGGCTTGCCTTCCGAGTGGCCTCAACCCCCACTCCACCGTGGATCACCGCTATACCGCCTCGGGGTCCGACATCGACCCGGTCCTCACAAACATCATCACCCCCTCCTTGGGGCAGAACCTCTTCAACCCGCACTGGTGGCTGCAGCTGGGCAGGGCCTCTCACCCCCCTCACCTCCAGGAACTCGGGGCAGGTAGCTGTGGCGTGCCCCTCCACATGGTGGAAGTCACAGTATGGCAACTCTACCCTGACCCTTCTCCTTCCCTAGCGATTCCTCCTCTCCCTTCGACCAATCTCCATCGCTTGTTGTGGTGGGGGGAGGAGCTGCCTAGGGGCTTGCCTCTAGAAGTTGAACCTTCCTTGACCCCCATGGAAGTTTCCCCCATCTTGGGCGTAACCTCTTCCCGGACCCTGAGCGGGTCCTCCCTGCTGTCTCCAACCTGGTTCCAGACCCTCCTGAGCTCTCCGCTCCTCTCTCCTTCTTCCTTCCTGAGGTCTCGAGCCTCCTTGCTCCTTTGACTCCGCCTCTGTTAGCTTTGCCAACTTCTTGACAAATGCCGGGTTGGCCGCCTCCATGGCTATCTCCTCAACCGCCCTTTCCATCAGCTCCTCAAAGGAAAGGGGGGCCTTTCGGGTCAAGCTCATCTTAAAGAAGCCCTCCTTTAGCCCAACGGTGAAGGCCATCTGGAGAGCATACCCTGGCATCTCCTGGACCTCCAGGATCTCCTCTTGGAACCGGTCAACGTAACGGGCCAGCGACTCCTCGGCCCCCTGCCTTATCAGGAAGATGGACTCGGGGCTCCTCTTCCGCTTCTTGGAGGTGGAGAAGCGAAGCTGAAAGCTCCGGCTCAAGTCCTCGAACCTATAGATTGACCTAGGAGGGAGTCGATGGAACCAGTCCCTTGTCTTCTCCTTCAACGTGATCGCAAAGAGGCGACACTTGAAGGCATCCATCATCGGCCTGATGGAGACCGCATCCTCGAACCACTGCAGATGCTGGACGGGATCATTCTTCCCGGTATAGTAAGTCATGTCTGGCTCTCTGAACCCCTTGGGAACGGGAGCTGAGATAATCAGCTCGCTGAAGGGTGACCCCCTAAGGGGTGGTCTCGCCACCTCCACTCGCGCGACCTGCTCGCCTTGAAGGTTGGCACTCGCCGGGCTGGAGAACAGCTCCCGGCCGGTGAGGTCTCGCTCGACCCCATCTCCCATCCTCTCCTTATCTGGCCTTCTTCCTGGTGCACTTCCTTCTCCCCCTGCTGGGGTCATCTCGCCTAGAACCCTGGGAGTCAACTCGTCGAGGGGGGGACCTAGCTCCTGGGGGGTCTGGGTGGAGCTGTCACCCTGAGGAGCAATGCTTCGCAGCATCTCCATGATACCCTGGATGGAGGCTATGAACTCTTGCCTCCCCACAAAGGGTCCTGAGCTAGGGAGCTCGCCGAGATCATCACTACCTCCCTCACCTCCAGTCATGACTCTCTCCCGAGATCTTCTGTGCTGGTCACTCTCCACGCTCACCGCACCAAAGTGTTGAAGCCAAAATTGACCTCTGTGGAGTTCGGGGTCCCTGAAAGGGGTGACCTCACACCTACTACACTCGAGAGAACGTTACGGACCGGAGACTTAGGAGACTATGAACAGACCCTCGACTCTAGCACGGAGGTCCCACCTCACACCCGGAAGGCTACCTGAGCTCTTCCCCTCCCTTACCAAAGGGCTAGGCTGGGCGCCTTGGATAGCTCTCTCTACTCTACCAAGAAGAAGATAAGGGAGGAGGAAGGTCAGAAAAAGATCCTCTCCAAAGACACCCAAGGGGGTCTATTTATAGTTTTTCCCAAGCACATGACCCATAATGTCTGAAACGCCCCCAAGGCAAATAAGTCTTGGGCCAACAGGAAACCGCCACGCCGGGGGGCAAAGAGGTAAAAACATCCCGGGGGCAAAAATGGTACCGACAAGGCCCAAAGGGGGGCCAAGGATGTGGAGAGCCCACATGTCAAACCGCAGGGCGGGCGAGACACGGCCCCGAGCCGGTCTCCCCCCCACCATCCCGCGGGGCGGGCGAGACCCGGCCCCGGGCCGGTCTCGCCCCCGCCTGCCCGCGGGGCGGGCGAGACCCGGCCCCGGGCCGGTCTCGCCCCCGCCTGCCCGCGGGGCGGGCGAGACCCGGCCCCGGGCCGGTCTCGCCCCTACCAATCGGTTGCACCTGCCTCAAAGAAGGGGCCACCGGGGGGGAGGTGAAATTTTCCCCCCTACTAGTATATTTCCAAGCTAGAGCCAAAATTGGCCACCGAGAGTGCAAAATCTCCAAAAAGCTTAAAAACGCGTCCGCCTTGTTTAGGGTCCACTCTTCGCGAATACGTGGTTGTACACATGATGATATCGTTATCTTGTTTAGAGCATTGAAGCTCTAGTTTTCTCCTTTCATTTTCTACTTTTAACTTCATGAGCTCTTGAATCGAAGACATATCGTTTGCTCGTTGTTCTTGCCCTCTCTTTAAAACCTCTAGGATTTCTTCGTTTTTTTAGTGTGGGCCTCAATATCATAACTCTTACCACTCAATTTTCTCCTCGTCTCTTTTTCTTGCTTTTTTGGAGTAGGTCGATTAATGGAAGTTGAGATCGGAGATTTTTCATCACCAGTACTACCAGGATTCATTTCATTGCTATCTGCATTTAAGCCTATACTTCTCCGTTGACTGGGAGAGTTAGAACTCAATGTTTGTGACATATCAATATTCTGAGAGTTCATACCTTTTGAAGACTTAGGTGTATCTATCCACTTCTCTGTATTTTTTAAGAAAGACCAAACATGATCAAACACAAAGCCTTTCTTCTCTTTTGGGTCCTCGTCATATAAATTTTTTGCTTTATTGATATACAAAAATTTATTTTAATAACATATCAAATAATGAATTTAAAATTTAAAATCTAAAAAATATTTACAATACGAATTCAGATGCACCGCTGGAGTTTCGTTGCTCAATCTATCGAATACATCCTCGAAATTTGCCAGCATTACTTGCCAAAAAGGACCAACGATAAGAGAGAGATTTTGGGGTTCTCTGTCTTATGCAAGTTTGAGGTCTTGTGTTGTGAAAAATAGTTGAAACTCTTTCCCATGGCTTGTGCTCTTTTTGATTACTCCCCATAATTAGGTCTTTTGAGACCTCAAGCCAATCATAACACAGTGCTTGATCTTCTTTAGGGAGAATGCTAGCTCATGGTTGACAGACATGATGAAAAATAAAACAAGTAGTGAGTGCTTGATTTTGGAGATAGAGTGATGGGTACTTATAGAAGTCTTGAAGATGGAGAAGGAATCCAATGTTGGAGAAGGAATCCAATGTTGGAGAAGGAATCCAATGTTTGAAAAGGAATCCTATGCTGGAGAAATAATCCTATGCTAGAGAAGGAATCCTATGCTGGAGAAGGAATCCAATGCTGGAGAAGGAATCCAATACTGGAGAAGGAATCCAATGCTGGAGAAGGAATCCAATGCTGGAGAAGAAATCAAATGCTGGAGAAGGAATCCAATGCTGGAGAAGGAATCCTATGTTCACAATCTATATAAACACCACTTCCGGATACCTAATAATACTTTCAAAATAATCTATACTTCCCTTGTTATAAAAAATAAATTATGGAGTAGAGTCATCCTATTTGCGATCTTCATCATCTTCAGATGATGAATTATTTGATCAAACACTTCTAAAGTGGGAAGAAGACCTTAATGAATGAGAGAAAGAAGATGAAATTTTAGCACGTATGTATGCCTCCAACAACGTCATAATTGCAGCTCAACTTCAAGAGGAAGAACGTCCCCGGCGTAGAGGTTCAGTACCTGGCCATGTGGTAATCA
The DNA here is from genome assembly GCA_039583875.1 of Platanthera guangdongensis. Classification (NCBI taxonomy): domain Eukaryota; kingdom Viridiplantae; phylum Streptophyta; class Magnoliopsida; order Asparagales; family Orchidaceae; genus Platanthera; species Platanthera guangdongensis. Next base: position 14,864,044 of record CM077151.1, read on the forward strand.
ATCGGGGGAGAATTGAAGGTAACACTAGACTTTGAAATGATTACTTCTTTGAGCACCCCACATATGGGGAAACTTTTTTTCGATGGAGATTTCGCATGCAGAAGAATCTTTTTCGTCGCATTATCACCGTAGTGCAAGAACACGATAATTTCTTCGTTCAAAAGAAGGATGTTGTTGGTAAGCTTGGACTATCAAAAATACAAAAAATTACAGCAACATTTTGTATGTTCGCATATGGAACAGTTGCTGATAATTGCGATGAATATATTCAAATAGGGGAGTCAACTGTGATTCAATGCTTGAAAAGATTTTGCAGTGTGATTGTACAATTGTACGAAGATGAATATTTGAGATATCTCAATGCAAATGATGTAACAAGATTACTACAAAAAGGTGAAGAACAAGGGTTTCCAGGGATGCTGAGAAGTCTAGATTGTATGCATTGAAAATGAAAGAACTGTCCAACATCATGGACAGACCAATATTCATGACGTCATGGTGGACCAACAATCATTCTCGAGACAGTAACATTATATGACTTATGCATATGACATGCATATTTTGGCTTACTGGGCTGTAATAATGATATCAATGTTCTGCAGTCGTCTAATTTATTTGCCAACTTAGCACAGGGTAATACGCCTCCTACCAATAATAGAATCTTGGGAAAAAAAATGATGTTGGTTATTACTTAGCCGACGGTATCTATCTGAAATGGTCAACACTAGTTCAAACTATTTCTCATACATAAGATAAAAAAACAATACTTCGCAATGATACAAGAAGCGTGTCAAAAAGATGTAGAACGTGCATTTGGAGTTCTTCAATCGCGGTTTGCAATTATTAAGGGACCATGTCATTTTTGGGATAAATATGTGTTACATGATATCATGACTGTTTGCATTATAATGCACAATATGATTATCGAAGACGAGCGAGATGAAACTGAACATGTCAATATTTCTACGCCACTACCAACTCATAATGTTGAAGAGATGGACACAAGTGAAGCCGAAAGATTTCATCAGTTCTTAAATCAGCATAAAAAGATCAAAAATAGAGATGCACATTTTGCACTACGAGATACAGTGATTGAACATTTATGGGCACGACATGACAGTGAAGCAATGTAATTTTTAAAATTTTATGCATATCAATTTGAATGTATTTTTATTTGTGCAAATTTAATCAGTAAGATACCTTCTCTTCATATTTGTATAATCAATAATGATTAGACAGTATTCAATATTAGTCTCGTTTTGTAGGTCTCGAAAAAATAAATTTATTGATATATTATATGTCATATTTGAAAAAATATATTGACGATTACGAACCGTATATTGAAATGAGACTAATTTTATAAATACCAAATTTAAATAATTAAAAAAAAAACTTCAAAAGGATATGCAACCCCCTCCATTTTCTCTCCCCGGCCTCTAAATTTAGAGGGGGGAGAGAGAAGATCTCTATTTTTGGCGGAAGAAATGCCGATCGGTTGGTGGGATTTGTGGCTGTATATTTGGAGAATAGAGCTGCGTTGGAGTTGCTCTTACAAGCTTGTTGGTCCTGGACTGGTTTAAAAAATGTGTTTATAAGCTTTAGCCTTTGTTTGGGAGGGCTTTTTAGAAAGGAAAAAGAGTGGTGATAAAAGTAAGATAAAAATGTGCTTTTGAAAAATGTATATTGAAAAAGGAGATTTGTTTGGGTAAACTCATTTTGCAGTGATTTTCAGAAAGGAGAATCACTTTATAAACCGTTTGGCAAATCTCCGTTGCAGTAACTTTTTTTTATTAAAAATGTGTATTCCAGGGAAAGTGAGCGTCGGGGCGGAAAAGGCGCGAACATGCGAAAGTGCGCGTCCATGCGGAAAATGCGCACCTGATCAAAAATGTGCGCAGGGGAGAAAGACGATATTTTTTCGCACGAGCACAGTTTTTCGCCCCGGCGTGGTTTTTTCGCTCGGGCGCGATTTTTTCGCCCGGACGCAGTTTTTCCCCAAACACGGTTTTTTTGTCCGACCACGAATTTTTCACCCGGGTGCGATATTTTCCACCCGGGCGCAAATTTTTTGGGCGGGCGCTATATTTTCGCTCGAGAGCCAATTTTTCGGCCGAGAGCGAATTTTTCGATCGATCGCGAATTTTTTGACCGGGCGCGAATTTTTTGGATGGATGCTCAACATAGAAACATGTTTGTTGTATGAGACATCTAAACCTGTTTTGCTGTTTTTTATGTTCATGTATATTTGCATACGAAGTGCTGACCTGCAGGGTGATGGAGTGTCCCAGGATCTGAAAGGAGATGTGTTGGATACACAGTTGAGGTCAGCCTTTGCTCATTCATGTTACCACCAATTTTTACAGGGCAAAGATCGCAAGCGAGAGCAAGTTTGCCGGCCAAAAAGACATAAGCCTCATGAAGTGAACTCTCTTGTTTTACTTATGTTTTGCTGAATGATTTGTTTCATGAACTTTGATCCGACTTGCATACCGAGGTATCTTAGGTGTGCTAAAGCACGTTGATACGGTAGATGTAATATTTCAGTATTTGGACTTGTGAATATTGTAAGGCCTTAAGGCCATTGGATACTCCGGTATTAGTGGATAACTTCTAGTTTGACTGTTTGTTTCCGCCGTGTTTATAGTCTGAGTTTTGAGTTGGGTAGTTTATATCATTTTATAATGCTTAAGCAGTGAAGTCTGTATGTTGTGGGCCTCGGCTGAACTCATATTATACGAACATCACAAGGGAGGCGTTATGGGGCGCGCTCAGGCGACAAAATCGAGCTCGGGCGAAAAAAACGAGCCCGGAAAATAAAATATCGCTCACAGACGAAAAATTCGTGCAAGGTCGAAAAATTCACGACCGGGCAAAAACGCGCCCGGGCGAAAAAAATCGCTCCCGGGCGAAAAAAATCGCGCCCGCACAAAAAAATCGCGCTCAGGCAAAAAAATCGCGCACGGGCGAAAAAATCTCGCCACGACGAAAAAATCAGCCCGGGCAAAAAAAAACGCGCCCGGGCGAAAAAAAACAATTCATAGGCGAAAAAACCACACTCGGTCGAAAAAACGCACCCGGGCGCAAAACCCCATGCCCGGATGAAAAATCTGAGCTCGAGCGAAAAATTTGCGTTCGAACGAAAAAATCACGCCCGGGCAAAAAAAAACGGCCCAGGCGAAAAAAAGCGCGCCCGGACGAAAAAAATCATGCATGGGCAAAAAAATCACACCCAGATGAAAATACGCATCCGAGTGAAAAATATCACGCCCGGACAAAAAAATATGCCTTAGAGAAAAAAACGGCCCGGGCGAAAAAAATCATGCGCACGCGAAAAAACCGCACTCGGGCGAAAAAAATGCACCCGTGCGAAAAACCCCGTGCCTGGGGGAAAAGGTTAGCCCGTGCGAAAAATTCGCACCGGGGCGAAAAATTCACGCCCGGGCTAAAATTTTTTGCCCGGGAAAAAAATCGTGCATGGACAAAAAAATCAAGTTGAAGAATTTTTTTTAAGAGAAGCATTTTTGGGATGATGAAGTGTTTTTCGAAAAGGTTGAAAAGTAGGTGACAAGTGACTTTTCCAAACGATGAGAAAATAGAGTTTTTCGTGGTAGCTTTTCCCGCCGGTAGACAATCCATACGGTTTCTTAAGTGTGGTTGCGTTTTCCAAAAAACGAAAAGGAGCTAAAAACCTTCCCAAACAGGCCCTTAATCTAGCTGTTTTCTACATTTCTTGCTAGTCATTTTAAAACGGTGCTAGCTAACAGCTCTCCTCTGATTCAGCCACATCAGACTAGAGCCAAAACTACTCGGGCTATGTTTGAGTCTTTTTTGGCTCTAGTCCGGTGACATCAGGTTCAAAACGATGACGAATGTGCATTTTGGCTTCCCTTTGTTTTCAATCGGTCCGTTTCAACCTGACATTCTCCTCCTTTCTCGACTGGTCACCCCGAGCACTAGCCCGACTTTCCAAAATGGTTGTTGTCCACTTTAACAAGCATATCTCGTCTTTTTCCCGTGACTGATCCATGCCAAAACTCCTCTTCAACCAGCTCCAACAAGCGTTAGCCCTCTTTCACGATCCGGGTTGAAGTTGTTGCCGGATTGAAGCAGCTACCCGTCATTTCTTCAGAGCAAAGGGGAGGAGAAATACGTCGTGAAGTAGTGGATGAAAAATGTATTTTCAGATTTTCAAAGCCTAGGAGGAGGATAAGTATGGCTAGCATTGACTAACAAGAAAAAGATTATGTTAAGAAAAACTAGCTCCAAAAGATGTGCTGTACATTTACTTTAGTTGGACAAAAAATGCTTGTGTAGATGAATGAGAACTAGAAGTCAAATATGAAACGCACAATCATAATTTTGTTATCTTAAGGCTCATAGTTATGCCGATAGATTAGATTCTGATGAACAAAAAATTGTCGCAGAAATGTATGCATCAAGTATAAAGTTAAAAAAATTATTGACATTAAAGAAAAGAAATCCTTTCAACGCATCAATCATGAGAACAATTTACAATGAAAATGCTAAGTTATTAAAGAAAGAGTTCGAAAGATGATTGCTATAATAGAAGAAATTTTAAATTTATTCCTTACTAGTAATATTAGCAAGATGGGGCCGCAATTTAGGGCCGAGGCAAAAAAGAAAAATGAAATTTATTCTCTCCCTCTCTTACTCTCTTTTTTTTACGTGCACGCCGGCGTCTTCAAAGCAAATATTCGGAGGGCGCCCGTTAATATTTCGGCGACGTGTCAATAATTACTCTTACCGCAACTCAACACTAGCGAGAATGTGTGCAAAGCAAGCTCCCGAGTCCATAATTCAGGATTTTGGACGTGATGCCTCAGGTGAAAAACGTCATAGAATTTTAGAGTGAGACGCGGAGTATTTTCAGCCCAAATATCAACAGGTTGTCAACGCGAGCCAAATTTATTTCTCCACGTGTTTTAAAACTGTAGGGTAGGGTTACCGCATTGGAACCCGTAATTGGCGTAATATGTTTTAGGTTTTGAATTTCGCACCTATATATTCCAAAATTTAACAACACCCAATTTTTCGCACCGATGTGTGTGTTTTTGAAATATGTCTTAGAAGTACATGTGAGAAAATTCGTTTCAGGTACCAAAACGTGATTTTCGAAAATTTGTGACACGAAAGAAACCTCAATTTGTATATATCGACGAGATCTACAACTTTTGTGTTGGGACGAACACTTTTAGGGCCTGTTTTTTTAAATTGCACGTAAGCAACACTCCGGACATTTTCATGCGCCGGCGTATTTTGAAAAGGCGCAAAATCTGGGCATATTTCCAAAGTACGCCGAGAAGAAATTGATTCTTTTACATGCACATCGAGTATTTAAACGAATTAGTATACGAAAATTTCGTGTGATCAACAAAAACGAAAGTTGTAGATCTCGTCGATATCTACAAGTCCGCTTTCGTGTTGAACACTGAAGAATCCTGAACTATATTGCAATGATTATTTGGATGTACAAAGGCGTATTTCAAAAAGGCGTAATTTTGAAAAATTTGATAATTTTGGGGTGCGACAAGTAAAATTGCGGGTTGCGGTTAACAATCACCTAATATAAACACCCTTGAAGAATCCTGACTCCTGAGAAATCCGTGTTGCCCATTCCCCGCGCCCAAACAGCCAAACCCTAGCCCTAAGTTGGCGAACTAAAATGACAGGGAACGAGCTGAGCATGAATATGATGAGCGGGAAAGTGAAGAAGAAGAAGAGGAAGAAGCTGAAAGTTGAGATGGAATTCTTAGAGACCGAGGATCATATGGCTCCCATCGTCGGCTACTTCCCGTCCGGCTACGACCCTGTCGCCGCTGGCGCTGATCCAGAGGTCAATGTCTTCAGAAATAAGCGTAGGAACAAACGCCTCGAACTCGTGGTTCGCCCAAGCGACTCCAACGTCGAGTTCGTCGGCAGGAACTATGTCGGCGAGGCGGCTGCACTGCAGCCCTGCACTCAAGCACTCGGTGTCCTCGACAAAGAAACCCAGACGCTGAAGATAATTCCCATTGCGTTCAACAAGGTTTCTGATGCATCTCAGAATTTTGCCCTTTTACATGTATTTTAGTTCTCATTTTCATGGGAGTTACATTGCAAATGGCGACATTGGTTTCTCACAGTGTTTTGAGTTTATGCTTTTGTTCGATAAAATTCAGGGCCATTAATTTGTATATAAAAGTATAGTTTTTGGTCTTTTGAGTTACTTGACTTTTACTTGTTTATGTACTCCATGTTACTTTTGTTGTCAACAAAACACTATTTTTCCCATCAAAGTGGCGATAGAATGACAACATATTTGTTTATTTCCTCTTCGATTTCTGTTTTCTTAAAATCTTTATTTGTACTATTAACAAAGTCTATCGTATTTCTAGAGAATTTCAATACCTTGTATGTTGGTGTATATTATGTCTCTCTTTATACTCCCTTTTCTTTTCAAAAATCACTTATATCATTAACCTTATTGTTACTACTGTCTTCACAAATGTTTCATTGATTGCACATGTAACAAGATGTAGTAATATTTTTTATTAAATTTCTTGTATGATTGTGTCATATTGCTTCTGGCAAACCAACATTGTTTTGTTCCCCATATATTTATATTTGGGTAGAACATTACCAAATGTTCTTGTAACATGACCATTTACTGTTTTTTTTGGGACAACACAAAGATACTTAGGTTGGAGCCAAGAGTTATGGATGCTATTAGAGAATCTCCAGAAGCAGTCGAGGCAGGAGTTATAAATGAGAAAGATGAGCATGACTTGGGGGATCTTGCAACTCTCTATGGAACAAAGAGGCATAGGAATGCAGTAAGTTAAAAAGTTTCTTCAACTTATGTTTCTTGTATGCACCCTATATAGATCCACATGTACAAGAAGTTGGTAGTTTTTATTTTATGCTTGTTGAATTTTTGCACAATTATGAACCTCACAATCTCTTTTGTTTGTAGTAATGTTGTATTGAACATAAATTGTTCTCACGTTTTCATTATGGATCTGTTGTATTACTTATCCTAGAATACCAATTATTATATGTGATCATTTGACTAAGTTTTAATTTGAATGTTGAGTTATTATCATCTTCTACATTTTGCATAGAGCAGTTATTATGCATACATATTCCTTGAAATCGACCATCTTGCATTTTCATTGAACACATCACTTTGTAGAGGATATGTGCCACTTGCCAAAGAAATTAAGTAACCCATTAAGTGACATGTTTGATTTTTTGACAATATATAGTTAATGCATAATACTCCATGTGTAAAACAATATAATACCTATTTGATTTTTTCGCAGGGACGCTTGATTTCAAATGTTAGGCATTCACTCTGTAAATTGAAGATAACATACTCGAATAACATTCATAAGCTCTATGTTACATTTCGAGTAATGTCATGCAAGACAATCTCTTCCCGAACATTGACGATTTTTTTTGTGTGCACAATTTGCACCCCTCCTCTTAGTTTTGTATGAATTTTTCCTTTAATGATTATGCAACAAATATTGTTGATGTGCATTAAAATTGAACTTGATTAATGTGCAATTGATTCTTAACCTACTATTTTTAATAGTTCATCGTTATTTTAATAATTAAATAAAAGTTTGTCTCCTTCAATATATGGGATATGTGAGTACTCTCAAATTTTGTTTAAGAAGTATACAACAACAACACTCAAGCCTTTATCCCACTATAGTGGGGTCGGCTATATGGATCCTTTGTCGCCATTGTGCCCTTGTGTCATAACCTCAGCTCACTAATGCCTAAGTACATTATGTCTTTCCTTATAGTTTCATTCCAAGTCTTTATTGTTCTACCCCTCCCTCATTTAACATGCCTAGTGACTAGACTCTCACAACGCCTAATAGGTGTCTCTAATGGTCTCCTTTGTACGTGTCCAAACCTTCTTAGTCGAGCTTCTTAGTCGAGCTTCTCGCATCTTCTCTGCAATTGGTGTTACTCCTATCTTATCCTCGATACATTCATTCCTAATTCTATCCAGTCTTTGTGTGTCCACACATCCACCTAAGCATTCTCATCTCCACAACTCCCATTTTTTGCTCATGTACGCAGTACATTGCCCCACACTTGGAACCATAGAGCATCGCTGGTCTAATAGCAGTACGGTAGAACTTGCCCTTAAGTTTTAGGTGGCGTTTGGTTGAGCTTATTAGCTGCGGTGCGGTGGAAAAACAACGCGTTTTTGCGAAAAAGCAGTGTTTGGCTCGGATGATTTTGGAAACCGCGTTTATTAAGTTCCGCAGTTTTATGTATAGGGTGAGACGCGATTCGTTTCCCCGTTCCGCCGCAACAACCAGTTGATTCCAATCGGCTCCTTGACCTAGCGCGATAGCAACAACAATTCTGCTTCCCCGATCGACGACGATCCTCGACGACGATGGTGTTTGTATGGAGGTTTTTGCTGGATCCGCATGCACCTCTTCTTCCCAGAGCCATACCTCTTCAGTTGCGATTCTTTCCCCCGTTCCGCCGCAACAACCCGCTGATCCCAATCGGCTGCTTGACCTAGCGCGATAGCAGCGGCGATTCTGCTTCCCCGATCCCCGAGGATCCTCGACGACGGCGGTGATAAGCTTGGAGGTTTTTGCTGGATCCGCTGCGCCTCTTCTTCCCGGAGCCACTCCTCTTCCTCTACCTCACGCAGCCGCTAATATACAAGGTATCCTTCCTCTTCTTTTTCCCGGATTCGTCCCGTCTTCTCCGCTTATTTTTCTTTAGCTTCAGTACTTGTCAATCGATAATATGTGTGTGTAGACCAAATGACAAATCTGTTAGATTTTTCTTGCTCATTACTTGTCAATCGATAATTGCATTTTCTGTTAATTGCCTTTTCTGTTGTGTATGTTTTTGTGCTGTTGTGTGAGTGTGATGTTATACGTGTGTGTATCTGTTTGTTTTTGTTGTTGTGTGTGCTGTTGTGTGAGTGTCCTGTATGTGTGTTTGTGTGGGTGTGTGGGTATGTGGGTATGTTGTTGTGTGCGTGTGTGTTGATGTCTGATTGTCCTGTGTGTGTGTGTGTTATATGTACGTGTGGGTTTGTGTTGTTGAGTGTGTGTGGTTGTATGTGTGTGTGTGGTTGTGTGAGTGTTTTCTTGTGTTATATATATGTGTGTGTGTGGTATATATATGTGTGTGTGTTATTATATATGTGTGTATGTTATATATGTTCTGTGTATGTTATATATATGTGTGTGTTTGTGTTGTATATATGTATGTATGTGTGTGTTTGTGTTGTATATATGTATGTATGTGTGTGTTGTTATATAAGTGTGTGTATGTTATATATGTTGTGTGTTTGTGTTGTTATATGTGTGTGTGTGTGTTATATATGTGTGTGTGTTATATATATGTGTGTATGTGTGTGTGTGTGTTTGTGTTATTATATGTGTGCGTGTTGTTATATATATGTGTGTGTGTGTGTTGTTATATAAGTGTGTGTATGTTATATATGTTGTGTGTTTGTGTTGTTATATGTGTGTGTGTTATATATATTTGTGTGTGTTATTATGTGCGTGTATGTTATATGTGTGTTATATATATGTTGTGTGTTTGTGTTGTTATACGTGTGTGTGTTATATGTGTGTGTGTTATTATGTGTGTGTATGTTATATGTGTGCGTGTTATATATGTGTGTGTGTGTTATTATATATGTGTGTGTTGTTATATAAGTGTGTGTATGTTATATATGTTGTGTGTTTGTGTTGTTATATGTGTGTGTGTGTATGTTATATATGTGTGTGTTATATATGTGTGTGTTATATATATGTGTGTATGTGTGTATGTGTGTGTGTGTGTTTGTGTTATTATGTGTGTGTTGTTATATATGTGTGTGTATGTATGTGTGTGTGTTGTTATATAAGTGTGTGTATATTATATATGTTGTGTGTTTGTGTTGTTATATGTGTATGTGTTTGTGTTGTTATATGTGTGTGTGTGTATGTTATATATGTGTGTGTTATATATATGTGTGTATGTGTGTATGTGTGTGTGTTGTTATATAAGTGTGTGTATGTTATATTTGTTGTGTGTGTTTGTATAAGCGTTTGTTTTTCATAAAAAATTAACTTATTTTGTTTCTCTAAAGATGGACAAATCAAAAGGTGGTGGGGTGGCCGCGTTTTGGGACACTACATATACCATGCATTTCTGTGACATGCATTAAAGAGATAAAAGTTGAGAATAGACCAACTACACATTTTAATAAAGAGAGGTGAAATAACGTTATGAAGAAATTTGAAGAGCTTACTACAAAACAATGCGATAAAGTCCAATTGAAAATAAATGAGATCATTTGAAGGAGTGAAAATTATGGGCAGAGTTAAAACGTGGTGATACCAGATTGGGTTGGAATGATTCAAGGAACATTGTAGACGCCTCAGACGAGTGGTGAGATGAAAGATTGAAGGTACAAATTTACTAAAGTAATTTTTTTACTTTTATTTTTAAATGATCAACATCTAATGTTAAATATATGAGTTTTTCAGGTTGTCCTGGCGACAAAGAAATTTCGGTACTCGGGAATACATCCAGAGTTAGAGGAGAAAGTAAAATTGATGTTCAGTTTTGTTGTCGCAACAGGACACCACGCTTGCACCCCCAACACCATTATCGAGATCTCAAAGTCCGTTGACGAAATAGGACTGTCAGATGGTGATCCTGAAGATATTGACGTCAGCGGTGATCCTCCGTCACGTGAGACCACAACTACATCTGAAGCCGACAAGAAAAGAAAGAATGATAAAAATAAAGTTATTAGCTCCGTGTTAGAAGACTTGACGGAGTCTTCTAAAACTATTAGTCGATGCATACAGAAGGCACCAACAAAACTTGTTTCTGAGTTTAGCATCCGCCGGACAATAGATAAAATAGCCACGTACCCGGAAGTTCAGTCTGATGAAGACTTCCATGATTTTGCAATCACGTATTTTATGGACAAAAATCATAGGGAGACTTTCCTGTGCCTTCCAGATGAGATGAACGTAAAGTGGTTGCGTAACCGCTTCCTCCGTGGAGGGTAATGGAGTTATTTTATGAGATGTTTTAGGTTGTTTAGTTATGGACACTATTATGTTGTAATCTTCTATTTTGGTTATGGTTTTCTGTAGCTCTGTAGACTATTATGCTTATGTTGTTGTTGTGGACACTATTATGATGTTATCTTTTATTTTGGTTATTCTGCTGTTCTATTGTTATTCTATTATGTTAATAATTATTGGTAGTTATTTTTTAAACAGAAAATGTCTAGCAATGATTCTGAAAATTCAGGGGAAGAATAAAATATTACTACAAGAAATTATGTGATTGCCCATCATTAGAATGTGGTAACAACAATATCTTTGGTATCTGAATATACCTCTATGATACACTTTCCAGTACCACGAATGAGTTCAAAACACACAAGTGATAAATGGGTTGGAGAGCTACTACGCGGGTCACGGGTTAGGTTTCATGACTCTTTCATGATGAGTCAAGAAATATTTATCGACTTATTACATACTCTGGAGGAGAAGTGTGGTTTTCAGGGAACAAGAAGGACTGCATCCAGAGAAATCCTGACATTGACAATATACATATTATCGTATAATGAATCAATGAGAAAAACAATTGAGCGCTTTCAGCATTCAACGGAGACTGCTAACATATTTTTTTCTCGAGATCTTCGTGCTTTGCTGCAGTTAGCGAAAGAAGTGATTCAACCATCAGACCGGTCTTTCAGTAGCACTCCGCCAGAGATTCTGTATAACAGACGTTACATGTCTTTTTTTAAAGATTGCATTGGAGCAATAGATGAGACATATGTTCACGCGTGTATACCAGTTGCAAGTCAAGTATCTTATATTGGGAGACGTGACAGCCCAACTCAAAATGTCATGGCTGCTTGTGATTTCAATATGTGTTTCACCTTCGTTATGCCAGGTAGGGAGGGATCAGCGCACGATAGTCGCATTTTCAATTTCGCCATAAGTGATCCCCGTTATAACTTCCCGCATCCACCTCCAGGTAATTATTTAAATTTTGTTTTTTTATTTATTACTATACAAACATTTTGTTGAAAATATTTTTAAATAATTTTCAGGAAAATATTACTTGGTATATTCCGATTATCCTCTGCAAAAATGATACTTGAAACCGTATCAAGATACACGGTATCATCTACCTGACTTTGCTCGTGGTGGTCGTCGAGCAGAAGAACGTCGAGAGATATTCAATCACGCACATTCGTCACTTAAAAGTGTGATAGAACAATCATTTGGGGTTTGGAAGAAGAAGTGAGCCATATCGCGGGACATGTCAAGTTAACGCTTTGACAAACAAGTAGCTATTGTGCTCGCCACAATGACTTTACATAATTTAATTCGTCGACACCATTCACGTGTGGATATTGATTTTAGTGAGTGAGAGCACAAGAGTCATGATCATGAGATGACCTCACAAGAGCGGCAGAAAGCATGCACTGACACTACAGGTGGTGTAGAGGAGATGATCGCGTTACGTAATATCATATCAGAGCAGTTGTATGAAGTTAGAACATAAGACAAAAAAACAGGTGTTGGTACTATAAAATATCTGTATCGAACATTTTTTTCGGTGTTGATGTTATTTTTTTTTAAAAAAATATGTTTATTACAAAAATTAAATTGTTCGTAATTAAAAAATAGAGAAAAAATTTTTACTCAAAACTCTGTTTTGTTTCCAAATAACTTTTTGAAAACTCCGTTTTGCAAATTGCATTTCACCCAAACAGTTTTTTAACAAAACTTCATTTTCCGGAATCAACATTTTTTCTATCAGAAGCTTACCATCAACAACTTACCATCAGCAACAGCCCAACCAAACAGAGCCTTAATGATATTTTACGATCACACAAGATCCTTGACTTGTCTCTCCTTTTTAACCAACCTGCTTGGATTCTGTGTCACATCTTTATCAATACCTCCATCTACTGTCGATCCAAGATATTTAAAACATTCACTACGAAAAATATCTTGATCACCCAACTTAATAATGAAGTCATCCATCCTTCTTGCACTACTAAATTTAAGCTCCATATACTCTGTCTTTGTCCCGCTCAATCTAAAACCCTTCTTTTCTAAAGTATCTCGCCCAGATCCAAGTTTTGCGTTTACACCTTCGCTCGTCTCATCAACCAAAACGATATCATCCACAAATAATAAACACCAATGTATTGCTTGCTGGATATGTCTGGTGAGCTCATCTAAGATAAGGGTAAAGAGATAAGGGCGTAAAGCTGAACCTTGATGTAAGGCAACATTGATTGGGAATTTCTGTGTTAATCCTCCAGATATCCTCACCCTTGTCACTGAATTTATATACATATCTTTGATTACGTCAATGTATGATATATTTATATCTTTCTTTTCTAAGACTCTCCATAAGATCTCTCTTGGAAGTCTATCATAAACCTTCTCAAGGTCGATAAACAACATATGAAAATCTTGTTTTCTTTCTCGGTAGTTATCAGCGAGTCTCCTCAAGAGATGCATAGCTTCCATGGTCGACCGCCCTGACATGAATCCAAATTGATTCTCCGAGATGTTAGTCTCTCGTCTTATTCTTCTTTCTATTACTCGTTCCCATAATTTTATGGTATGACTCATCAATTTAATTTCTCTGTAATTTACACGATTTTGTATATCTGCTTTGTTTTTATACAGAAGTACCAAGATACATTCTCTCCATTGGTCTGTCGTACTCTTTGTCTTCAGTATCTTATTGAAAAAACATGTAAGACATACAATTTTTTCATTACCTAGACATTTTCATACTTCGATGAGTATATCGTCTAGCTCAACCGTCTTTCCATTTTTCATATTCTTTAGAACATTATTTATCTCTGATAATTGAATTTTACGATAAAACGTTATGTTCTTATACTCATCTGATCTTATACTCATCCGATTTACTTAATTTTTTCAAGTTCAATTCATTGTATTTTGTTTCATTATAGAGTTGATAAAAATATCTTTTCCATCGCTCTTTAATATTCACATCATCCGTTAAAACTGTATCTGTTTCATTCTTTATGCATTTTACTTGACTTAAATCTCTTGTCTTCTTTTCTCTAGCTCAAACAATTTTATATATGTCACGTTCTACATCTTTGGTTTCTAGTCGCTTATAAAATTTTTCATAAGCTTTATTTCTTGCTTTACTTACTATAAGTTTAGCTTCCTTTTTGACGACTTTATACTTGACTAAGTTTTCATCATTTCTACAAGCGTAGAGTGATTTATAGCTGATCATCTTTGCCCTCACTTTACTTTTCACTTCGTTTTTCCATCACCAAGTGTTGATGCGGAAAAACGGCACCGCCTAGTTAACGGGTTGTTTGATCTCACAAGCTAGGTGAAGAAGACAGTTGTGGAGATAGAGGAGAGCGAGGAAGCTTCTGAGTGCTCGAGAGTGGAGCAAACGCTTGTTCAAGGGTTGCGGGGATAGAAGAGAGTATTGCTAAGAGCAGTCGGGAGGGTTGATGATTAGGGGAGAAGGCTGATGATCAGCGGAGGAGGTTGATCAGGAGCTGTCGAGCAGACGGTTACTTTGACGGTTGTGCTTGCAGGTTGATGCCGAGGGAGTTGAGCTAAGCTAAAGAGAGGGGCCTCTAGCAGCGGCAACAACAGACTTCGCTCGCCGCGGCTTGAATGTCACTCTTGCGACGGACATTTCCTTTAATCAATATTGAGTTATTACAGCTTGTATTACACCTTTACAAGAAAGCAAATAAAGGGGGGAAGTTGACGGCTAAGGAAAGGCGGTGCCAGAGGAGGCCACGCGGACTGGGAACTGAGGCCGGCAGGCCGCGCGGTTACAAGAAGAGAGGGCGCAGATTGAGAGCAGGAGTCCGCAGGAGGTGAAGAATTGAGCTTGCCGTGGGCTGTCTTCGAGCGTGAGAGCGATGAGACTGTCCTCAAATGAGAGGCATGAGTGTTTATTTATAGGCCCGAGGAGGTAGCGGCTTTTGGTGACGTTACCCCCGATGAGGCGGTAACTTGTGCGAGTAAAGACTTCAGTCCGCCGAGTCCGCGGAGTCCGCATGAGGCCGCGCGGACTGGAAGTTGCTTCTGGAAGAGGTTTGTTGCCTGGCGGACTGGGAAGAGTCCGCGCCTGCTAGGGAGAAGCGAGTGCTGGAGGCTGAGTGACGGACTGCGCAATGAGTCCGCCCCTGCTGAGCTGAGCGAGCCCGCGCCAAGGGTGCGAGCTGAGGACGTTGTCCGCCTGCTGCTGGGGAGGCGGATGCTGGAGGCTGAGTGACGGACTGCTAGAGGAATCCGCTGAGTCCGCGGTGGATAAACTGAGTCCGCCTTTGCTACGAACGAAGCGGCTGGCTGCTGAAAGCTGAGGTTCATCAGCGTAGGCGGACTGGAAGGTTTGACTGCACCTCGAGTCCGCCCTGCTCGCGATGAACTGGATATGGCTGATCTTTGCGGGTAACCGGAGAGCTGGAGAGTCCGCGCTTCTTAGGCAGACTAAAGAAGCAGGTTGACCATGCTGCTGGAGTCCGCCACTCTGTTGAATGGAACTTGTCGCACCTGCTGGGCGGCCTGGACTTGGCGAACTGGCAGTTCGCGCATTCTGACGAGGTGGGCGGCCTGGAGGCAGGCCGCTTGACAGTGTGGCGGTCTGGTCTACTTGAAGAGTGACCTGCAGGAGCGGGCTGGAGTAGCGGCTTGTTGCCGGCCTGGGCGGATAGATATCCGAGTCCAGCAAAGGGACACCTGTTGAGACAGTTGCGGTTAAGCTGACAAGGCGCGCGGCCTGCAGGGGCGGACTGAAGAAGCAGTCCGCGGCCCCTGCCGACCAAGGGAACGAGCGCGGCCTGGGCGGTCAGACCGCTGAGACCGCCCAAGCTGTGCGGCCTGAGCGGACAGAAAAGCCTGTCCGCCCATCCTAAGGCGTCGCGACCTCTAGGAGGAACCTGGAGCAGACCGCGACTAGCGAGCTGGCTGCCTTGGGAAGGATCACCGATTTCAGGGTTAACATAATCCCCACACTTTTTTAAGTTCTGAAGGGAACTTCGAAAAAGTTGGAGACCCACGAAAATCGTGATCCACCCCAAAGAAAAAGGAGGGGGAAAGGAAAGATAGAACCTGATGTCTCTCTTTAGGAGTTTTCTACTACCTGTCTTTTTCTTGTACATGAAAAGTTAGTGTAGGCATGTATGGAAGGTACATCTTGTGTGTACCTGGGTTTGTTTTTGCAAAATGAAGATGTGTCTTCCACTGAGTCCTGCAAAACGAAGGTGAGAGGAAAACATAGAAGCATAATAACTTGCAAGTACCTGATGGAGGCTTGCAAGCATCTGTTATCCTCTGCAAAAGGAAGAGTAAGAAGCATGCGTGAAGAGAAAAATAAGTTGCAAGTATCTTAAGGGGACTTGCAAGCGTTTGCTGGTTGCTGTAAAAAAGAAGTTAGCGACAGATATGGAAGTAAAGTAAGCTGCAAGTACCTGAAGGTAACTTGCAGGAATCTGCTAGTCTTTGCAAAAAGGAGTTAGAAGCAGATGTAATATATGAAAGAAAGTTGCAAGTACCTGTGAAGAAACTTGCAAGTATCTGCTGATCTCTGCAAAAAGAGAGTTAGAAACAGATGTGATATATGAAAATAAGTTGCAAGTACCTGTGAAGAATCTTGCAAGCATCTGCTGATCTCTGCAAGAGGAGGGTTAGAAGCATATATGATATATGAAAAAAAGTTGCAAGTATCTGTGAAGAAACTTCCAAGCATTTGCTGATCTCTGCA
This sequence comes from Platanthera guangdongensis, assembly GCA_039583875.1. NCBI lineage: Eukaryota > Viridiplantae > Streptophyta > Magnoliopsida > Asparagales > Orchidaceae > Platanthera > Platanthera guangdongensis. The sequence continues at coordinate 14,880,850 of CM077151.1, forward strand.
AGAGGAGGGTTAGAAACAGATATAATGAAAAGACTAAGCTGCAAGTACCTGGATAAGACTTGCTGGTGCCTGCTAATCACTGCAAAGAGAAGAGTGAACATCCGACATAATATAATGAGATAAGCTGCAAGTACCTGAGCGGAACTTGTGAATGCTAATTGTTGATGAGGTAAGGTCGTTATGATCATATAGCAGAGGAAATGTCTGACGAGCTCTGATGATAATTGAATGAAGATCAAACCAGAGTAATGATCCTCTTGCTAGATTAGAGACATCTTTAACATGAAGTACAGATCAATAAGTCGCGTTGACCGTTGATATAATAGGATGAATATGATCAGATTAGCAGAGAGGAAGCTTGACGAATTCTGCCAATCTTAACTAGATTCCAATAGCAAGACTTGATGATGAAGGAGAGTTAGATTTTTTGATCAATGTTTGATGTCATTAACATTTGATAAGAGTAATGAAGCTTATATAAGTAGAGAGCTTGTAAGTTATCATCTAATAGAGATTATGCAGGCAACACATATAAGATGAGCATAAGCAAAATAAATGTTTGCTAATCCTTTTGGTAGGTCAGATTTAACCTGTTAACCTGTGAAATAGGCAGTTGACCTAAAGAGGTCTATACTCAGAGATGACCAAGAAAGACTGGATGCTGCCACAGGAGATCACCCGTGGGCCTTATGCATCGCTTGCCTGAGAAAGGTCATCACGAGTATAGTCCTACTAAGAGCGGGCTAGCCGCGCATCCTTTAGAAGAGTACAAAATAAAAAAAGCATGGGAAATCCTGAGAAGGATCGCTAGATACACTGCTCTCATGTCTCGGGTTACAACATCACTGATCAATGAGACTAGTTGCGCCAAGTGGCCTAAAACATTGCTTGTCTGTGGAAAGATCAGTGGAGTTGTGGATCCCGCAAAGGCACGGATTGAGAGTAGCATAGAGTATTCGACCATCACAGTTGTGAGATGATCAAAGAGACAAGGCTACGCTTGGTCGCCATTGCTTGTCAAGCAAAGATCATCGTAACTGTAATGTATCCTTAAAAAAGCACAACAGAGCTAACACATGAGCCTTCCTGACGCACACTTTGTGTCAGATGCTGGCTAGGATTCGAAGTCCCGTATTCCTCCACATGAGAGTTGGATAGCCCCCACTACACATATGCAAAAACTCCCCGCGATATGTGATCATTGTGGCCTTACGCCGGAATCCAGTCTCGAGGGGGCCTATAACAAGACTCGGCGATATCTTAGTGGTTCAGTGATCTCTTTGGCAAAGAGGAGATAGTGGAAGAAACATTCCAAAAAGGGAAATGTGTCAGTACAGGATTTCTGAAATAAATTTTATTGAAATGCAAGAAGGAACACTTAGAAGTGTTTCAAGATGAAAATGTTCAAAAAGTAAGAGTAGAGATAACCTGTCATGGTTGTGAAAATACTTTGAAGAACTGTGAAGTCCTTTGTCGGCTTAGAATAGTCTTCCAAGCACGCCCTCGTCATCGACATCGAAGCATTCAACAGTATTGTTAACAACAAGGAGGGTGTTCTTCGACTAGGCTCACTCCTCTTGAGCAACTAGGAATGTCTGCAACTTCTTTGCCCTTTGAGGTTGCTGGATCAGGGCGATCATCTTTGGGAAGCAGGTCACACATCTTACCCTGCCGCAGCATCTTTTGCACTAGTTGGCGTAGTGCTCGGCAGTCTCAGTCAGGTGGTTTGGCTCTTTGTGGAATTCGCAATATGGTTCTGAGTCTTTAGATCTTTGATCAGCTGATCGATAAGGCCTTTTGTAGTTAGCCTTATGTTTCATGATTTGGCTTACTTCTTGCATGGCTTCATCTAGTTCAGACTCATGCAAGTCATCGTCTTGCTGTTGACGGACCGCAGCTGTTTGTGAAGATGGGGCTGGCGGTAGTAATGGATCTCGAGTATGATCATGGTCCTGGAAGGGATATCGATGACGCTGAAAACTTCTTCCCTTCCTTGAGTGAGATGAGAAATATTTGTGAGGAGACCTCAGACGCTGCTTGTGAGAAGGATCTTTCTCTGATATAAGCTTGGAGACGAAGCCTGTGTTGCTCTTTTCGTCTCGGATGTATGAGTTGGCTAAGACGATCAACTCTTGGTACGTTCTTGGAGCTCGGACATTGGCTTCAAACTTGAGCGGCCCTTCACGAAGACCATGGATAAGAGCCACTCGGTACATTTCTTGACCAACAATCTCGATGTCCAAGATTTCTCTCTGGAATTGATCAACAAACTGAGACCAAGTCTCGTTCTCGCGCTGCTTGATCTCAAAGAGGGCTTCTGGACCGCCCTTTCTCTGAGTTGAAGTAGAAAATCTGAGCAAGAACTCCCTTCGCAGATCAGCAAAGGAAGTGGTGGACTGAGGGCGAAGACCATAGAACCAATCCCTCACTTGTTCATCAATGGTTGTCACAAGGAGCTTGCACTTAGTAGCGTTTGAGAAAGTTTTGAGAGCAACGGCTGATTCGAAGGCTTGAAGATGCTTCACTGGATCAGTCTCTCCAATGTAGATTGGTAATCGGGGCTCTCTGAAATTAGCTGGAGTAGGTTCATGACGATTATTCTCTGTAAATGGCGAAGGCTCTTCCTGCTCTCCTACAGCATAAGGATAAAAAGGAGCATAAGTTGCAGCTGCAAAAGGAGGAGGATAGAAAGGAAAAGCTGCTGCAGGAGGAGCAAAGGCAGGAGCTGATGAGTAAGGATGACTTCCCTGAAAGTTGAAAAATCTTGCAGGACTTCCCCGGGCTGCTTCCAGGAAGAAGTTTTGACGAGCTGCAAACTCTTCATCTTGAGGTCGCAAAGGGGCTGCAGGCCCTTGCGGAAAGGTTGCTGTATAAGAAGGATAGACTGGTGGGCAAGCTGGAGGATAAGCCTGTTGATTCTCCAATGTTGGGGTTGGATTGATCGGAGCAGCTGGAGCAATTGGAGCTGCTGCAGGTTGTATCTGCAACTGTTGGGTGATTGCAGCAAGAATTTTGTTGATCGCTTGGAATTGCTGAGCATTTTCACGGCGCGATTGCTCGAAGGCCTCCCAGAGAGGATCATCTCTGGGACTTGATTGAGCAAGGTTCTCGGCTGAACGATGATCTGACATAGCTAACTGTCATTGTTCACCGTCTGTTCGGATCTGAAGGCCGCGTGTTAACTGTTGATGCGCGAAAACGACACCGCCTAGTTAACTGGTTGTTCGATCTCACAAGCTAGGTCAAGAAGAGGGTTGCGGGGATAGAGGAGAGGGAGGAAGCTTTTGAGTGCTCGAGAGTGGAGCAAGCGCTTGTTCAAGGGTTGCAGGGATAGAGGAGAGGTTTGCTGAGAGCAGCCGGGAAGGCTGATGATCAGCGGGGGAGGTTGATCAGGAGCTGTCGAGCAGACGGTTACTTTGACGGTTGTGCTTGCAGGTTGATGCCGAGGGAGTTAAGCTAAGATAAAGAGAGGTGCCTCTAGCAGCGGCAACAACAGACTTCGTCCGCCGCGGCTTGAATGTCACTCTTGCGACGGGCATTTCCTTTAATCAATATTGAGTTATTACAGCTTGAATGTCACTCTTGCGACGGGCATTTCCTTTAATCAATATTGAGTTATTACAGCTTGTATTACACATTTACAAGAAAGCAAAAAAAGGGGGGAAGTTGGCGGCTAAGGAAAGGAGGTTCCAGAGGAGGCCGCGCGGACTGGGAACTGAGGCCGGCAGGCCGCACGGTTACAAGAAGAGGGGGCGCGGACTGAGAGCAGGAGTCCGCAGGAGGTGAAGAATTGAGCTTGTCGTGGGCTGTCTTCGAGCGTGAGAGCGATGAGACTGTCCTCAAATGAGAGGCATGGGTGTCTATTTATAGGCCCTAGGAGGTAACGACTTTCGGTGACGTTACCCCCGGTGAGGCGGTAACTTGTGCGAGTAAATACTTGAGTCCGCCGAGTCTGCGGAGTCCGCATGAGGCCGCGCGGACTGGAACTTGCTTCTGGAAGAGGTTTGTTGCCTGGCAGACTGGGAAGAGTCCGTGCCTGCTGGGGAGAAGCGAGTGCTGGAGGCTGAGTGGCGGACTGCACAATGAGTCCGCCCCTGCTGAGCTGAGCTGAGCGAGCCCGCGCCAAGGGTGCGAGCTGAGGAGGTTGTCCGCCTGCTGCTGGGGAGGCGGATGCTGGAGGGCTGAGTGGCGGACTGCTAGAGGAATCCGCTGAGTCCGCGGTGGATAAACTGAGTCCGCCTCTGCTGCGAACGAAGCGGCTGGCTGCTGAAGCTGGAGCTGAGGTTCATCAGCGTAGGCGGACTGGAAGGTTTGACTTCACCTCGAGTCCGCCCAGCTCGTGATGAACTGGACATGGCTGATCTTTGCGGGTAACCGGAAAGCTGGAGCGTCCGCGCTCCTTAGGCGGACTGAAGAAGCAGGTTGACCATGCTGCTGGAGTCCGCCACTGTTGAATGGAACTTGCCGCACTTGCTGGGCGGCCTGGACTTGGCGACCTGGTAGGTCGCGCATTCTGGCGAGGTGGGCGGCCTGGAGGCAGGCCGCTTGACAATGTGGCAGTCTGGTCTACTTGAAGAGTGACCTGCAGGAGCGGGCTGGAGTAGCGGCTTGTTGCTGGCCTGAGCGGATAGATATTCGAGTCCGGCAAAGGGACGCCTGTTGAGACAGTTGCGGTTAAGCTGACAAGGCGCGCGACCTGCAGGGGCGGACTGAAGAAGCAATCCGCGGCCCTTGCCGACCAAGGGAACGAGCGCGGCCTGGGCGGTCAGACCGCTGAGACCGCCCATGCCGTGCGGCCTGAGCGGACAGAAAAGCCTGTCCGCCCATCCTAAGGCGTCGCGACCTCCAGGAGGAACCTGGAGCAGGTCGCGACTAGCGAGCTGGCTGCCTTGGGAAGGATCGCCGATTTCGGGGTTAACACCAAGATTCTTTATTAGGGGGCGCACGACTTTTTGAAATGATCAATATTCATAAGAGTGACTAAATTTTACACTGGCCGTCTACCTAACACAACGCTCACCATTTTTCATCCTGGCTTGGGACCGACATAGACTGGTTTTTTAAGAAATATCGAAATAAACAAATTTTGAAGTTAATTAAGCTTGAAATTAGGTTGTTTGTTATTTCTAGAATAGTGATATCAATTTCAAAAATGCTATTGGTATGCTCTATGAAAAATAGGAAATTGCATAAGCTCTCATTGGATACTTGTCATGGCTTTGTTTTGTTATGATGTATGAAATGAACATTGCTGTTACTCTAACATTGACAAATTACACCTATCTTAAAATGATAAATAACACTAAAATATATCTATATCTATAATGTATAATAAAGGAAATGCCCTCTTTAGTATAACATTGGGGCTTCCATTTTTGCCCCACATTAAAACAATAAATAACTCTAAAATGTTTCTTTACTATATAATATAACAAGGGAGGAACCACCTTTAGGGTAACGTTGTGGATTCCCATTTTTTTCTAACATTAAAACAATAAAGACAATGCTCAAATATATTTTTTTTGGTAAAACAATTTATATAACAAATGAGAATTGTTCTATAAAGTAAATGAATGAGGTATTTTGTGCACTTTATTTCCCGTTACAGCTCTGATTGTATGTAAATATAAGTATAATATACTTTTTCAACCTACAATCATATCCACCAGCATGACATTTAAGCATTTTAAAACTTCTATGTTCACATAGTTAATCATTTAAAGAATTAATGTAATCATTCAAACTATTCATTGCAAAAAGTTCCTATACCGATCAAAACGTTACATTTACAGTGACAAATAAGTCATGTTTATTTTTATCAGCTAGTAATAAGTCATGTTGTGTTTATTCACGGGTTTAAATTGACCCGAACCACTCCATTTCCTTTATTTTGAACTTCATATTTATACCCGGTTTGGTTTGAGGGTCGGACACGTTAAATCTAATCTCGTATTTTTTGGCATCAAGACCTGTGTTAGACCCCTCTTCCCATCACCCATGTCACTACCCCTCTCCCTACCTCAACCCCCTCCCGAATTATTCCTCCCACAACCCCTCTCCCACGTATGACGCCTAGGCTAAGGAAAGACCTCTGCCGGTTGGTCTCCCTGCTTCTTATCCTGAAAACTGGAGGGGGGGGGGGAATTCACTTTGTTTGGGAAATCCCCATGGATTTTGTTTGAGGGCCGGGAACGTTAAATCTAATGTAGTCTTTTGGCATCAGGGCATGTGTTAGACCTCTCTCCCCAACCCCCATGTCACTACCCCTCCCCCTACCTCAACCCCCTCCTGAATTGTTCCTCCCACAATCCCTCTCCAACGTACGACGACTAGGCTAGGGAAGGACGTCTACCGGTCAGCCTCCTTGCTTCCAACTCTAAAAAGTGGAAGAGCACTGGGGAGCAATTCAATCGTTGGGAAAATTTCTATGAATTTGATGATACAAAATCAAAATAAGACTTGCCAAACAAGGTGGAAGAAACTCAGAAGAAGCAACCAGAAGGAAAGTCTTAATGAAATAGTCAAAATAATGAAGGCAAGGCAGAAATGTCGAGTTGTGCTTGACGTATGTTGAATTGCATTTGAACCAATTCGACACAACTATGAGAAGTCGTATCACAATCAACTCAAAACTCAGATTTGAGGGGGCGTTGAAGGATGTTTTGAAAGTCGATTTCTTAGTCGGAGCACATAGAAGACATCAACGCATGAAGTGCTAAGTCAGAGCATGGTGAGTGTGGTTAACAATTCAAGTCGACGCACAAAACTGTGCCGAATTGGAAATTGACGCGTGAAGACTTTATTAGGGGATTTTGACGGGTTTTATTCTGGCCAGTTAGAGTTTTCTTTTCTTGAAGAAATCAAAGAATATGGAAGGTGATTTCTCAATTAAAGGAGGAGATTTCAGAGTTGAAGAATTTGTCATTTTCAGAGGAGCAGATATGAAAGATATATACAAGGGAACTTGACTCTTAAGGAAGGAGATTTCGTGTTGCTGCCTTCTCACCTTATCTTGGAGAAATATGTTCTGCATATTCCTTTGTAAGAAGAAAGAATAGATCTCTAATTTTTTGTCTCTTTCTCGCTCTAATTTTTTCTTTTTCTTCTCTGTAAACTCCTCCTTTTCTTTGAGACAGCTATAAGAATTGTATTCTCTCTGAACATTCTGATTTTGCATTGTTATAAGGGTTACTTGATCTCCTACCAAAATACCAAAGAAGGTTTAGAATCACGATCCTACTTGATTTAGTCAGTGCCCACAACTTTATTGGGGGAATATATCACTCGAGCTTTGAGGCTCCCCATCTAGCGTAGGAGTGATGTTTCTAAAGACACGCCTAAGTCTCAAGGCTAACCGGGCTCAGAGGTCCACGTCTTCGCTTGCTTTTTTCCGCCTTTGGAGCATAAAAAGCATGTTTGGCTATTTTTCTATTCTAATTTTTTTCCGGAGAAAGAAAAAAGAACGTGATAATTCAACAATTTTTAGATGATTTAAAGTTTGTAAAATATAATTGAGAATTGAGGCTTCAATATGATGTCGGTGATCTTATTGATCTCATTTTTAGAGAGATATTGTTGATAATAATTAATGGTTTATGATGATCATTGAGAAGATAAATTAATGCTTGATGATGATCATTTCAAATTAGATGTGATTGCGTCTTACCCTCTTCGACCACACACCCACAACTTGAGCCTTTAACAATTATGCCAGTAAGGGAATGCATGTGGGTGACACTAATAGTGAGAAGGCTGATCTGAGCATATGTGTAGATATACATCTTGAGGTTCACATTGATGATATCAGGACGGATATCTGTCATTCCACTAGTAGACTTCAATGTCGTAGTGGGAGTTCATTGGTTTCATACTTCGGGCCAGATCGTGTGATTCATAGCTCTCACCATGACCTTCTTGTTGTAGTTCCGTCTGAGTATTCTGGTTGGGCGAGGAGCGGAAGAGACCCACACTAGCTACAATTCAACCCTCAATCTCATGGAATGTACAACCCCATATTCGCTGGGTAGGACCTAAACGCCCCAAGGATCAGGGTTGGGCTAGCCTTGGGCTATAGCTTTAGGCTAAAGGCCGGGTCACCAGCAGATGGGCGAGAGGGTTCCCGCCCATGGCGGGCGAGAGGGTTCCCGCCCAGGACATGCGAGAGGGCTTGTGCCCGGGTAGGCGGGATCTCCTCAAGGTCGGTATGAGGCGGGCAAAAAACTTACAGCGCGGAGGAAGGGCTTCCGCCTACTGCGGTCCGAGGGTAGAATTACCAGATTGCCCTCTGGTAGAATTACCAAATTGCCCTCGGGTAAAATTACCAGAATACCCTCGGGTCTGCAGTTAGTTTTTTTGCACAGCGGAATTACGCTGTCGGCAGATCAAATACTGAAAATCTATAAATTGACCCAAGAAGGCAAGTTTTCATATTTTCCTAAGTTCCACTAGTGCTTTCTGAGGTACTCCTAGCCCAGCAATTGACTTTGGAGGGGAAGCGCTCAGAGATCTTCCGGGTTAGTGGAGGGACCTCCCAGCTGAGGCTTAGGGTCAGTTACAGGTTCTTTGTCACTAGTCAACGGTCAAGGTTTGAGAGAAGTAGGTGTTAGCTGCACCCCAAGGTCCGAACTTTCGTTGAGGCCAGTTTTTGGATTCAGCATGGAAGATCTTGGAGAGCTTATTGGAGTATCATGCACCATTTTTTGAGGTTCAAGTGGGCTTTCCCTTGCCAAGGTCCCATTACCACCACATACATCTTTTACCAGAGACAGTGCTGATAAATGATCAACAATACCGATATCCTTTCATTCAGAAGAATGAGATCGAGAGACAATGATGAAAATTGCTATAACACGTGATTATCCTTCCCAACCAATCCGTGTTTTCATCACATGTTCTTTTGGTCAAGAAGTAGGATGTATATTGACGATTTTGTGTAGATGAAATTGAACGCAAAGGCCGTTAAGACAAATTTCTGAGCTGCGTTGAGCTTGTTTGTTCTCAAAGCTCATCATGCAGTCTTGCTACAACTAGATTCGAATGCATGCATATAACATGGAGAAGACATCTTTCTGAACTCCTCGCGACCACATCAAGTTCTTGGTGATGCCATTTGAGCTCACCAATGCACCCTCGATCTTTTAGGCATATAAAGGCGATGCTTGGTCCTTTCTTTGTAAATTTGAATTATTTTTCTTTGGATGCATTTTTATCTACAATTATTCCTAAGTTGAGCACTACCACAATTTATGAATGGTCTTTGTAACTCTCCGCGGCTTAAAGCTATCTCTCAAGCACTCTGAAAGTACCTTTGGTGAGGATTATGTGGCTTATCTGAGTCACATTTTCCATAGCTAGGGGGGCTTAGGCTCTTAGCTGACCTTGACAAACTGGACGCGACACCTCAATTCGTATATGCATTTTAGAGTTTTTTAGGCTCGTCACATTACCATAAGTTTATTCCGACCAACTGGTTCTGCCCCTGCTCAAAAAGAATGAGTTCCAATGGACACCAGAGGAGAAACATGCATTCCTATTTTTGGAAGCGGCCCTCACACAATCTACAATTTTACATATGTGGGTGCGGGGAATGCACCACAGAGGGTGATGTATTCCAAAATTTCTGAAATTATATTTTAAATGCTAAAAATGAGATCCTTTTCAATGATGCGGTGCAAGCGAGACGCACAAGAATAATAACTCTCGACAATCGACCTAGGGATCACAAATGTGCTAAATATCTAACATTCAAATATTGATTCAACATGATTTACTACATTCCACAAGCTACATTAAGAAAACGAACAAGAAGATCTTCAAATTAATGACAAGCAGGTAAGTGGTAATTTTGGCAAGCTCTAAAAATTTTAAAGATCAATTAAACTTAAGCATAAAGTCATAATAGCCGTAGGTGAGCAATGTAAGTATGAGGTATTCTATAGGTGCATCAGAAATAGTAGAAGATCCACAAAAAATACTAAATCGGGTCCGATGGAGGCTGAAGTGAAGATCGTCACTCGTGGTAGGTCGGGGAAAGGTCGCCGGAGCCCACGAGGGCTTGCGGCGGCGGTGGCGAGGCTGGATCAGATTCAGCGCGAATGGATCGCCGGGAGGATGGAAGGAGATAGGTGAAGGAAGAGAAGTCACGCTAGATGTTTGGGAAATAGAGAAATGAATTCTCCATTCCCAAAATTTTGTTGAAGCTACTTTCTTTTTGATCAGGGCTGGCTTCTATAAAAGTAGTTTTTAATCTATTATTAAATAATGTATTAAATAAGAGGTGGATTTCAACGTTACTGTTAGGAGAGTTAATGACCAACATTGAATTCAATGGGCAGATGGGCTGGCGGTTTTCAAGAGTGTGAGAATTTAATGGTAATAATAGGAGGATTTAGTGTTGCTTAATTTAAGGGAAAAGTATGGAGGTCTAATGAGCTGGCAATTCTTTAATGAAGGAGGATTTAATTAGTAGTAAAAGGGGTAAGGGAATTGAATGTAGACACTTAAAACTCCCTCATAATTTTGAAAACACTTAATATTCTCGTATAATTTTGTATGTATAATTTAGAAAAGTAAACTTAAAATAATTATAATAATATATAATTTCAAAGCTTGCCCTATTTTATCACTTTACTTAATTTGACCGGCCAATTTATTCAGTGTCTTATTGACCGGTCACACCAATAAGCCAAAAAATGTGCTCGAGTGATATGCTTGAAAACACACGAACGCATGCTAATAACATGCACAAAACATATTGCGTTATTTAACATGTGTGGAAATAAAAGAAACAACAAGTTTGAAGACACACACGACATTAATAAAAATGCGGGAAATAAATTAAATTAAGATGCGACAGGTTGCATCAGAGGGTGTGTGCGGAATTTTTCTGGAGGGGTTTAAAAGGCACGATTAAGGAGATAATGTGCACATTGGACCATCTGTCAACAAAACAAGAGCCTTCCGACACATCCAACTGGGATCTTGCAGTTCTTTGTATTAGTCACAAGTCACAAATCTGGGTGGATATTTTCATGGATTTCATTAAGGGTTTGTCGTGTTCCCAGTTTAAATCTTTGCTTTTTGCAGCGGTGGAACAATTCTTTATAGAAGCACACTTCATACCCTTTGCCACTCATTTACTATAATTAGTGTTGCACACGCTTTCTTTGAGCACGTCGTGCGCCTACAAAGCATTCCCGAGGCCATCGTGTTAGACCCCGACGCAGTTTTACATGCATGTATTGGCATGAATTGTTATGCCTTAGTGGGACCAAGTTGACATTCTCCTCCGCACATCACCCTCAGTCTAACGGTCAGACATAGATTGTGAACGCGACTATTGAGATGTATTTGCGATGTTTGATGTGGGGGTGGCTCGCTTGACCTGGGCCCAATGCTGTTGCAACAACTCTTACACTCATCATTGTTGGTGGCATCATTCAAAGTGATTTATGGCCTTGACTCACCCGCTATCATACAATGTGATGTAGGGTAGGCTACGAGGTGGACAAAACCTAGACGTCTAAGGAAGGGGTGTGGACGTGACCCTCTAATACAACTCTAAATGCGATGCAAACCGTCGGTGACAGCAACAAGATAATTTTGAGCAATAACAATTTCAACCTACGCTGTTAATTAAAGAAAATAAACATTCAATTCAGCAATTATTTAATGGCTTTCCTCCGCTCGGAGGGGCAAGGTTAAGTGCGCGACGAATAAATCCCACCCACAAATTATAAATGTATCATAATAAATTTCTACAAGCCCAGATTTAAGCAAAACACGATAATCAACCAATAATAATATCAAATCAAATGTTCCAATACAACGAGAGGCTCACCAAAGTAGCGGGCTGACCGAGGCAATGAAGACTTTGGATCCGGATGCGTAGATCGACAATCGAAGGTGGAACCAGCGGCGTGAAAATGATGGTGGTGACTGTCCTCGACGATAAATGATGAGATCGGGCGAGAAATATGTAGATCCGACCACGTACAATTAGATTCGGCCTGGGGAAGGGTGAACCCGCTATTTAGGGTCGGATTTGGACTAGAGAATGGTGTGTGTGTGGTGGAAATAACGGATCAGGAGCTGAAATTCTCAGTTCTGGATTGATCTAGAGAATTAGGTCGGTTTGGAGGTGGTTCCACGAAGAGGAGGGGAGGAGTTGGCCAGCCGATGGTAGGGAGGGGATTACCGATTGTAGAGGGGGCGTGGGAGGGAAGCGGTGACTGAGGGTGGGTCGCTGGAGTGAGGGAGGGGGCTGGGTGGTCTGTGAGGGGGGGGGGGGGGGAGAGGGGGGGGAGGTAGCCGGTTGGCCGGTGGCTGCAGGAATTCCTGCACAGCAGGTCGGCCGGTTAGGGAAGGGTTTTAGGGGGGCTGCAACGGGTGGAAGAAGTGTTTGAGGGGTGAAAAATGAAGGCTAGAGGTAGGGTAAGGGTTTGGGGAAGAGAAACCAGCCTAGAAGTCGTCACCTAGGGCTCCACGATGTCGACAACGAAGGGTGATCATTGGAATCCGGGAAGAAGAGCCTGCAAATTCTGCAATGCTTTGGTTCAGCCTCTTAGACCATTATTTATAGTAAAACACGACACTAGGACATCTCTATCAATGGCTATGATTGGCCGGTGGGAGAGACCACTAAAAATACATGAAGATAAGCCAATAAAAATAAACTAATATATGATCTCGACTAGCGACGCGGATCCGGACACATCTGCGGAGTCCGATCGTCGACCCGAGCACGTCATATATGGTAAGTCACCAAATCAGCCCCGAACGGGCCCAAAGTCTGTGCTTGTCTCTGCTCCGCATCAATCTCTCCGGCTTCAAAGAATTCATCTCCTGATGAATTGGGATCGAAATTCTCTTGATGAATGTTAGGTACAACTCGAAGTGGTCCACCAGAAGTCGTCAAAGTGTCGTCGGCGGAAGAGTGTCCTCGCCAATCAACTCCCCCTGACTGAAAAACTGTCATCTCCGGTGAATGGAGACGACCATGCTGAAGTCGAAGTTCAGGGACGAATCGATCAAGCTCTACTGCAAGTATCCAAACGTCAACTGCATCGGGGCGGCCCTGCCAATGTACCAAGTAGCGACAACGCGATCCATCTGAAGTAGAAACAAGCTAGTGAAATCTGAACTCTGTGATGCTCTCATCGCTCATCTCTCGAGTGGTGGATCCCGGTGCGATCCGTGGTGCCGTCGATGAAACCAGAGAAGACGAATCCCCAGGTGAGTGAGTGTCAACAGTGGGTGGGTTGTAGTGGCTATCAGACGTAGGTGGAGTATTAGAGTGGTAGGGCAACAAAAGTGGGGGTCGGGACGACTGGGTATCTCCACTGCTCGGGTCCACATACTCGCGAGACTCGTAGTACGACGCCAGATCCTCGACATTAACTACTGGACTGATTCCCATACTTGCCAAAATATCGAGCCGGTAAGCGTTTGTCCTGATATGACTTATAATAAAGTAGGGGCCCATTCTCCTGACGCTTATCTTTTTGGCAGGCCCCGAGGGGAGCCTCTCAGGGCGGACTCGACCATTACTTTCTCACCTTCATTAAACACTTATTCTCGCCTTCATTTATCCGCATGAGTTTTATTGTTTTCATTGCTCGTTATTATTTGTCGGCGAACCGACTCATGTAATGCATGCAAATGATGAACAAGTGAGTGAAGTGACCCAACTAACTCATGCAAATGAAGCGAATGATGCAAATATAGCACAACATACTCGACACACTTCCTAAGGGATGACCTGACAATGACTTGGATATTACTAACATGAGGTGACCTATCAGGAGGCTTACCGGGTGGTTGATAGAAAAATTCGGCGTGACCGACATCATCACCAGTGGGGACGACGTAGATGGTGACAAAATTTGTGTGGTGCACTGGTGTGATGGCTACCTCTCAAATGATATAGTCAATCAAATGGCTCACCAGAGGATGTATACCAAAAGTCATCACGTGTGAGATGATCATTAGTGCGGATACACGATCCATCACTAAAGTGTAGGAGGGAAGGCTTGTCAAATGATCCTCTCGGGAATTTGATCCCGAATAGGTCGATAATGATATTATAGCCCACCACGAGGAGGGCACCAATAACAGTAGTGTCTGTGAGAGCAAGTAGGACACCCACAACAAAGTCAACGCTAGCCTCATGAACCTCCTAAGGGAGTAGTGACTCATCAGGAGACTTATCTGGAGGTTCAACAATGAGGTCATTAATAATGGGAAGATCCCTCAGCTGAGTATCGCTGATAGAGGTAGTGTCCTCATAAGTTGGTGAGGTAGCCACTATGAAGTCAACACTATACTCTCGACTCTTAGTAGTGAAGTGACTCGAGGTGGTCCTAAGGGAAGAGCAGGGGGTGACCAGACTCAAGTGTGGGTCAATCGATATAACGTTGAAAACTGTGTCTCTATTCAAAGGAGACACTGGGTTTAGATGTAGGTCTAGGTGAGGTGAAAATGATGGGCATACCATCACAACGTCACTAGGTCGCTCGTCCTCACCAATGTGATCATGCTCACTAATCATACTAGTATCACTCTCCACCTGTATCATAAGATCATGATCAGATTCAACCTCAAGATCACATGAGCATTGAATCTCATCAAACTGAGAAGGATCAAAACTAAGTGTCGAGTCTCTTATCTCGGTGGGAGCACTTCTCGCCGCATTGTTGGTTTGACTCAAATCCCTAGGCTTTCTTTGTAATGTAGATCTTAGGTGATCAAATTGAGCTTCTAAGAGATCAAAGCGGTCAAGAACTAATCACAGAAATTCAGCCTCAGGTAACTCTATTGGTGGAACATTAGAAGGGTCTTGACATATATTGTGATCCTGTCGATGGTGACCTCTATAAGGTTGCTGAGGGTCGCCTAGACGGTAGTTCCTAACATAATCAGATTGTGCTCGTGGGTGCATATGAGTCCTGTGAACATGCAGTGGAGGTCGCTCATATCCAAACCCAGGTTCCTCTCCTAGAGGAGATGTATAGTGGTGATAACCTTAACGATATTCAATTCCATCATCATGAAGTCGCGGAGAGGTGTAATGATGAAGACGTGAGGACCTCTCGTCGCGGTGATCACCGCTAGTATAATTGAATTGTGTCGAGGGTTTGACACGATCTCTAGGAGTGGTGTACGAGGAACGATGTTAACCATAATGATAATATGAATGTTTCTCTAAAGGGGCTCTATGAGGTCGGATATAGGTAGACTCAGGATACCCAGATAGAGGAGAAGAACGACATCGATAACTAGACATAAATGAACCCAAAGACTATTTAAAACCTACCACTACGAAGCATGCAAATGATCTAACCTGGCTCTGATACCAAATGTTGTAAGATAGGCTACGGGGTGGACAATACCTAGACGTCTAAGGAAGGGGTGTGGACGTGTCCCCCTAATCCAACTGTAAATGCGATGCAAACCGTTGGTGATGGCAATAAGATAATTTTGAGCAATAACAATTTCAACCCACACAGTTAATTAAAGAAAATAACCAAACATTCACTTCAACAATTATTTAATGTCTTTCCTACGCTCGGAGGGCCAAGGCTAAGCGTGCGACGAACAAATCCCACCTGCAAATTATAAATGTATTGCAACAAATTTCTACAAACCCAGATTTAAGCAAAGCACGATAATCAACCAATAATAATATCAAATCAAATGTTCCAATACAACGAGAGACTCACCAAAGTAGCGGGCTGACTGAGGCACTGAAGACTTTGGATCCAGATGCGTAGATCGACGGTCGAAGGTGGAACCGACGGCGTGAAAATGATTGCAGTGGCTGTCCTCAACGATAAATGATGAGTTCGGACGAGAAATGAGTAGATCCGACCACGTACAAGTAGATCCGGGCCGGGGAAGGGTGAACCCACTATTTAGGGTCGGATCCGAACTAGAGAATGGTGTGTGGGTGGTGGAAATAACGGATCGGGGGCTGAAATTCTCAGATCTGGATTGACCTAGAGAACTAAGGCAGTTTGGAAGTGGTTCCACGAACAGGAGGGAGGAGGTGACCGGTCGGTGGTAGGGAGGGGGCTGTCGGCTGTAGAGGGGGCGTGGGAGGGAGGCGGTGACTGAGAGTGGGTCGCCAGAGTGTGGGAGGGGGCTGAGTGGTCGGCGAAGGCGGGGAGGCAACCGGTTGATGTAGGAATTCCTGCACAACAAGCTGGTCGGTTAGGGTAGGGGATTGGGGGTGCAGCGGATGGGAGAAGTGTTTGTGTGGTGGAAAATGAAGGCTAGAGGTTGGGAAAGGATTTGGGGAAGAGAAACCAACCTATGAGTCGTCACCTAGGGCTGCACAGCGTCGGCACCGAGGGGTGATCGCTGGAATCCGGGGAGAAGAGCCTGCAAATTCTTCAATGTCTTGGTTCAGCCTCTTAGACCATTATTTATAATAAAACAAGACACTAGGGCATCCCCAACGACTATGATTGGCCGGTGGGAGAGGCCACTAAAATTCATGAAAATAAGCCAATAAAAATAAACTTATATATGATCTCGACTCGCGATGCAGATCCAGACACATCTGCGGAATCCGATCGTCGATTCGTGCGCACCATATATGGTAAGTCGCCAAATCATTCCCAAACGGGTCCAAAGTTCGTGCTCGTCTCTGCTCTACATCATAATGTACATCAACGGAGACCAAGGTGGAAGGGAGATTTGCTTCTTTCGCATCTGTATTAGTGATAGATCTGTGTATGTTTTAGACAAGCATATCTATCATTGTGGTATTGGAGTTCTTAATATTCAAGGTTCACATTTATAATTTCTTAGGGATCGTCTCTTACATAACTTTTTTCTGTTCTCTTTTGTTATCTTATTTATTTTATATTTGGAAAATAGTTTTTAATAATGATAAGATACTAAAAGTTTAAAACTAATATAGGATAACTAGTACTCTTGATATTTGGGATTATGTGGCTATGTATAATCTTTACAAAATAAAGTTTTTTTAAGAGTTTATGATTATGTTTAAATAAGTATTATTTGATTCAAATCTACTCCGTGGGATTCCATGCCCCTCCGTGGGATTCCATGCCACTCCGTGGGATTCCATGCCACTCCGTGGGATTCCATGCCACTCCGTGGGATTCCATGCCACTCCGTGGGGTTCCATGCCACTCCGAGGGATTCCATGCCACTCCGGTCCCAACATCATATGGGTAGTCAAAGCTCAAATTTTAGAGAGGCATACCTGATATTTGAACTATGGTTAAGGGACCCTAAAGATCACATTAATATTTGTGAATCCCAACACTAGCTCTTGCACACCCTCGGCGGGAGAATTATGTTTCCATATTCTTTCAGGGAGCAATTATATCTCTTTATACTATACTTGATTTTATTCATGTTACTGCCCAAAATCATATGGAGACATGAATATCATAATTCACAATGAAAATACGCTTGCAATAAATGACCAATCATGGAAGAGACATTGTATAAAAAGACTGATCATAATATTTAAAAATAGTAGTAAAATACTTATTTAATAATGAAAAGTAAACCATAGAAATTGTAGTGATCGCATGAATACAAATTACATAAGCAAGGGAAAAGGAGAGGAGAGTTTTTGGACTAGGAAGATCTAAGAGGGTAATGAACATGAATACTAGCCCGTTAGAACTCCTTTACCCTCAAGCTTCCTTCATTGCCCTAGAAAATCGGACACAATACCTCCAAATTACAAGAATACTGTGGAAAGAAGCGTTTAGGGACACTCCCAGTCCCTCAAAAATCTCTGGAATTCATCCCCTAGTCTTCCTCTTTTCTCTTCTCTGAACCCACGACTGTCTATTTATAGTTTTTGAAAATGGATTCACACACCATTGGCACACAAGTGTCTCGGGCGTATGCCTCAACAGTCACGTCTCCAGTCACCAACCATGTCTGCCATCCTTATCCAATAATCAGTTGCGCACACGGGCAGGTCACACTGGCGTACGCTCCAAATGTGTGTCTGAATCGGTGCGTCTTCTCATCGTAAACCATCCTGAAACCGTCCTCCATAACTTCCACATGGCCAATCCACACAAACGTGTGACTCGTGCCGTGTGAAAAGACAAATTCCGCCATTTGATTGGATTTTTCATCCTGATTACTTTTTCCTTCTGGATCAACATCCAATTCTTGCTCTTTTGTCCTGAAAACAAAAACGAGTCAATATGACATGAATAATAGTATTTTACTGGGTGCAATGTAACGATGAAAATAGCATAAATTTAGTATAATTATGTGTTCGTCAAAAGGGAAAGCCATCTACTCCAGAGGAGAGATTAAACATTAGTCGTGACTCACGAGCATCTCCTTTAAGCTCATTAAAAAATCACAAAACATTTTGATGACTGATACGCATCATTGGAGTTCCCGGTGCAACATGGGTGTGGATGAAGTTATCACATAGGCAATTGACGATCACATGATGCATGAGCATCAAGTTCTCGCTCCGATAATATGGGTCATTTCAAGTTTTGGAGAGGATTGACTTGATGACTTATTGTCTGGCACTGTCGGGAGGGTTAAGGATATACATGAAGTCTTCCACGTCTCGCGACTGAAGACATTCACATGAGAGCCTCCTACTTCAATTCCAGAGTTTCCCCACTTGTTCGCCGAGCGATTAATACCCCGACCACTGAAGGCCTTTTAGTCTTGCATCAACTGAGAGGCGTACAGAGTTATTGTCACCTATGTTGCACCGACACGCAACAAGCGACACGACACGACACCACACACGACTCGTCAATTTTCAAAAAATACTATGTTCTGACACCCTGAGACGCGTATTTTAAATATTTATTTTTTATACAACAACACTCGGACCTTTAAATATTTATTTTTTTTAATTATGAAAATCCTAAAACATTTAGCAAAAAATTTAAAAATGAACAATTAACAAATATTCAAATAAACTACGTCATGTTTAATTATTACTCATCAAATATTCAAATGTAAAACTTAACAAAATATCAAAAAATGATAGAACATTAACACATTACCATTATATATCATCAAAAAAAATAATTGATTCTTAAGCAAAACTTTTCCCCCACTTTCAATCTTCATTTTTCTAGAGAAAATATCCACCACACTAGTAGATCCACCTTCACTAGTTGAAATTTTAGAAGTCAGCAAAGACAATTTTTTAGGAGCAAGATTCTCTATTCTAGCATTCATCTCTTCTTCTAATTTTTCCATCTCAAATAGATCATTTCTTGAGACTTTTACACACTTAACAATTCATTTTCCACCAATCTTTAACAAATGTATTTTCACTCTTGTATATAAACTTATAAAATATTTTTCACAATAATTGCACTTCCAAGACAAATTGTCTTCCGCCTCACCATGAGTAGATAGCTGACACGATTGAGCGGGATATGCGAGTCCCGTGTGAGGCAGCGTGCCGGACTTTCGACTTGCGTGGCGGACTTCCGACTTGCGTGTCAGAGAGTCGGATGAGTGTCGGAGAGACCGACACCGACACTGACACATTGGGCATTTTGAAGTATCGGTGTTTCCAAGCGAATCACTACATAGGAGACTTCAGAGCCTTTGGATGACTTCAAAAGTGCGTACTACGACTTCGAGCTTGAGGACAAGCACGATCTGAAGGAGGGAGTGATGTCACAGAGGCATTTATCGGGCGCTATCAACGCTATTATAGCAGGAGGCGGCAAGGTGGTGAGATAAACACCAATATTTTATTTTTTATTATGCATTTATTTCTGTTATCACATTTTGTTATTTCATTATGTCATAATTATTCAGGGGTTCGGGTTGGTCCTGCTATTTCCTTCATTTTTGATTGAAAGTAATAATAATAATTTAAGGCTATGTTGGAAATTTTGTTTTCATGGCTCAAGTTGTTTAATGAAAAATAACTATTTTTTTCTTCTACATTTACACGCCACAACCAGTTTCAGGGTTCATTTTATGCGGTATTTTTGCTCCAGCTCGTCTGGACAAAAACATTGAGCGAAAACCCTATTTTTAACCTAAAGCAGACAATGTTTCAGGGTGAGGTTGGGTGTTTACGACCACAATTCTTACCTCTGTAGCTGCGCCAAACATATCCTCATACATCGATCATGCGACAATTTAAATTATCAATGAGATGCATTACTACGTCTACAAACGATGTAGTTAGTTTGAAACTTTGTTCTAATATGTGCCACAATATTACTCACCGATTTTTTTAATGATGAACTGATACTTGCATGTCTTCCTATAGATAAAAAAATGGAGATCAACACGTGCAAAACAAGATGATCCTCATGTGCCTGAGCCCCTTGAAGGAGGAATAAATGACAACTTGGATGACCAAGCAGCAAAAGACATCAAAGAACCATCATTTCGTAATATTCCACCATACGATTCCTCTGCCATGACGCCGGAGGATGCCTACCCGTTGCATAAGATAATATCAAAAGGGGAGCGCGTTTATCTCAATGACATTTTGGAGACCTTGGAATCAATGCCTAAAGCTTCTCAAGATCCTGAATATTGGGCGAATAATCATTACCCAAGTTTTGTTGTCAACCGATTGCATAAGCTAATTAAGATTCAGGTAATTCTCTCCTCACATTTATTCCAGAATTATTATCGAAGAATTGCTTCCTATTCGAGTATTATATTCATTGTTTTACTCCATGTTTTTCATTTTCCCCAGCTAAATCGCATAAATATCGTTAGCGTAGTTCTGTTTAAATTATAGTCTTTCTAGATTAAACTGGCCTGAATACTTTTGATCATCTTGTATTCTTATTTTTCCCATCTTTCATTTTAGATACAACAAATAATTAGTACCTGGCAATAGTTTAAACATTCATCACCAAGATGACAAAATACTGCCTACACCAAACTACCTAGTTTCGTAATTTCCCTTTGTAAGCATTGTATCGTTACTCTGTATGATCCACCATTTTTTTTGCGGTTCAAATCAGTTGATTGTTTCACCTTTACTGTCAGTTGCAATGAACTAAACTATATGAAATCAGTGAAGCAATCTACATAAATGGGGGGGGGGGGGGGGGGCAGCCCGGTCTACAAAGCATCCCCGCAGAGCGAGGGTCCGTGGAATGGTCTCACCCCAACGGTGAAATGTAGGCAAACCTTACCCTGCATTTTTGCAAGAGGCTGCTTCGAGGGATCGAATCCGTGACCTCAAGGTCACATGGCAACACGTCAACCTGCGCAAAGGCTCCCTTTCTACTCGCTAGGTGAACCCTCTTCAGGACACATAAGGGGCCACATGCATCTAAGAGGAACCTTGAGGCGTGTTATACCATTTCGCGAGGGGGCGACGGGCCAGCTGAGGATAGTCAACTATTGTGCAAGGGGTAGCTAATCTCAGGTCAATGTAGAGACTTGGATTTAGATTTGTTGTCCATGGAATGGTGGACTCCTCGCATGTGATGTAAATTTTAGATCGCATAAGGTCAACAACTCTCTTAGTGTGATGCGAGCTCAATTGGAGGAGGCGGGTGTTGGTGCGAGCTGATTCAACAGACCTCGCCTCATTATGCTCTCTTAGTATGTTCTCTAATGTCTCCTAGCAAACTGTTGATTGGCGTGGGGCCATGAGTACCTGAGGGGTAGCCAACCAATATGCATGAGTACCGGCTATGCAGAGTCTTGGATTTAGAGACATGCACCCTGGGGCGTCATCCGGTCACTTGACGATCTTGAGGAGATAGAAGGGGTTGTATTCTTCGGGGAATCTTGGAGGCACGGTATCCCAGCTCGCGAGGGAGAGCCATGCCAGCTAAGGACAATCAACTAGCCATGCAAAGGGGAGTTGATCTCAACCGTCAATGCAGAGACTTGGATTTATAGACATGTCACTCGGGAGGTCAATGGACACCTCGTTGTCGATCATGATTTCCATTCGCGAGACATCATCGTGGTTATTGAAGAAAATCTAGATAGACATTTATTATGATCAAATATATAATGGGTACATTCAATGTTTATCTTTGAGCATGGATATTTCCATGTTACCATGTGCGTGCTGGGGTGGCATCATTCTGACAAGCAAACACAGTTTTTTAAACAGCTTCATGAAATTTCTCACCACTTTGCAAAACAGTTAATTCCCTCACCACTTCTCCTTCCACTGTTTCTTGCAATGATACAGCTCTGAGCCTACCAAACCTTTTATACTGGCTTAAAATACTTTTTTTAAAATTGTTTTCAAACCAGATTCTATAGTCACCACCCTCAAATTGTGCAATGAATTGAGTGCACAGGCAGCCGGCTGGGTAGTCCATACTGCACAATTTTGTTATAAATACTATTCAGAAGGGGACATCACCCCTTTGATGCCAGTAAGTATATTATGTTTCAACATTAGAAGCAAAATGTGATTGTAGTAACTAGCAGCTCCCTAAAATTTAGGTAGATGAAAGATAAAAGTTGCAATCATCTCTCTCTCTCTCTCTCTCTCTCTCTCTATATATATATATATATATATATATATAAGAAATAATTACCCAAACCTCTCCTGTAAACTAGCATAATTAGTGAGAGCACCCCTCTTATTTTTCAAATTACTAAAAACTCTCCTTAAGTTTTCATTTCATTATCAAAACCTCCCCTGGTCTTTTTATTTCATTGCATCCATGAAGAAAAATACCCCCCTGAACACTGTTCATCGAGGGGGGTGTGTTTGTGCATGGATGTTATGAAATTAAAACTTCAGGAAAGGTTTTTGTAATGAAATGAAAATTTTAGGGGATGTTTTTGTAATTTCGAAAATAAGAGGGGTGTTGTCAGTAATTTAACAAAGTTAGAGGGGAGGTCCCGGTAAATGACCCTATATATATATATCTTATTACATAAAGCAATATAGGTATTTGGAGGCACACCATAGATCAAACAAGAGCCATTGGATCATGAGAGAGAGCATGCGGTGGGAGAGAGAGAGTTGGGAGAGAGAGAGAGAAAGAGAGAGAGGGGAGGAGAGGGAGGGAGAGAGAAAGGAAGAGAGATGACGGAAGGGAGAGGAGAAAGGGGGAGAAGAGAGGGAGAGAGAAAAGGAGAGAGATGGGAAAGGGAGATAAAGATGGAAAAAAAGATTGCGTGAAATTAATGTTTTTATGACAAAACGTAATTTTTTTATATAAAATAAAAATTGTAATATCTTTATTATATAAAACGATATAGGTATTTGAAGGCACACCAGACTTCTGATCTCCACCCTTTGATCAAAACGCTTAAACAAATTCTTACCCTCCGATTGATCGGACAAAAAAAAATGTCAACTCTCCTCCCGCCAGCTTTATCACGCGCCCCAAATCCGCTCACGTCTCCTCTCACATCTCCTCTCAGGTCTCCTCTCACGTCTCCTTTGCAGGCCTCGACTGCCACGCACCGCCTGCGCTCCTCCCTCCAGCTATTTTGCTCGATACTTCGTTCTTAAAACCATACCCGGCTACTTCATCGTCCCTCCTCCATCGTCCTTCAAACCCTACTTCATCGTCCCTCCTCCATCCTCCTTCAACCCCCTCTGCACCCTGTTTCTACAGAGAATCGCTGCACTCCAACTTTTGCAGCCTTCGAAGAAGCTTCCCCTGTTTTCAAGCTTCCCCTGTTTTCAAGCACTCCAAGCCGCAAGCGAAATTTGCTCATGTTCGTTTCTGTGATTATCTTCAATCTCCCAGGCTTCGTTTCTATGATACTTGGAGAGTAAGCTACCAAATTCTTTCTTTGCTCAAAACAAATTCCCTCCTCCATCCTCCATCCTCCTTCAACCCTCTCTGCACCCTGTTTCTACAGAGAATCGCTGCAGTCCAACTTTTGCAGCCTTCAAAGAAGCTTCCCCTGTTTTCAAGCAATCCAAGCCGCAAGCTCTATTTGGTGAAGTGCTTCTCCAAATACTCCCCTCCCCGGCAAGGAAGTTGAAGAAGCTGCCGTCCAACCTTCCCTGTCTTCGAAAAAGAGGCATCTGCGGTCGACGGAACCTTCCCCTGTTTTCAAGCACTCCAACCCGCGAGCGAAATTTGGTCAGGTTCGTTTCCGATCGCAGGCTCTATTTGGTGAGTTTTTTACCTTCCCTGTCTCAATGCGGCTTGGAAAGCAAATTTTTTACGAACATCTAGGAATAACTTAAATAACATGGAGTAAATTAGTTTTTCTTTAAAGTATTTTATCTCATCAGTAAGCTCCAAAGCCCTGAAGATCTCATTACCTGTAGATGCAAACTTTAAATGACATTGAATAACTTAATAACAACTCAAAAAAATTATAACGGATAGAAAAGATAAAACCTTAGTAGTAGGTAGAGGCAGTATGGAGTCATCCAAGGAGCCGTAGTAAGTAGAGGCAGTTTTCTTTACAAATTTTCTTAACATTTCCGATCTCAGGCTCTATTTGGTGAGTTTTTTACTAAAATCTGTAAAAACATTTCCGATTTCCGGCTATATTTGCTGAATTTTTTTTTTAAGTTTTCTTTACAGATTTTCTTAACATTTCTGATCTCATACTCTATTTGGTGAGTTTTCTTCTAAAATCGGTAAAAATATTTCCGATCCCCGGCTATATTTGATGAATTTTTGACTTATTGAGCAAATCTAAATGCAAATCTGTAAAATCCCAAGTAGGTGCCAGGATGTTCTGGTCATAATCAGTAGAATGCGTGTTTCCCTGATTTATGTACACACACAATATGTATATTTAGGCACATTCAGGATGCATTTTTTTAAACTTACAGAGACTTATGTTATCAAACCAGTACGTGTTGTCTACTTTTTAAACGTATAGAGAATTTAGTTGTCAAGTATAACCTTTACATAAACTTATAGAGAACCTTTACATAAATTTGTAAACCAGTTGGTTTTGTCAAATTTTTAAACTTACCCACAATGAGGATTTTTACTGGTTGAGAAAGCAAATTTTTTCTGGTTGGTTTCGTACCAGTTGCTATAAGTAATTCATAATTACTATGCACCGGCTATAGGTGTTGTCATTTTTCTTAATTCATGTTGTTCTTTAAATTAGGCAAAATGTATGTTTCAGTCCCTAAACTTCACATGCCTTTTGATTTAAGTCCCTAAAGTTTTATTTTGAAGGTTTTAGTCCCAAACTTTTTTGTCTTTAAATTTCAGTCCTAATTATAACGGAAGTTAACTTTTCGTGTCATTTCTCCTTTTGACTGTTCTTGCAGTGATATGTTAGTAACCGATGGCATTTTCTCAAGCTGCTTCACCTTTTGATTCATATTTTTGGAGCATAACATTAGATATAAGTTATTAAACTTGGACAAATAATAACCAATAAAATACAGTTATATTAATGGCCGTAACTATAAAACAATTGTCAAAAACATTCTTAGTACTTGATGCAGAAACAATAGTCAAGAGGATGAGTGACTCAACAGAGATGGAAGCTCTACTCCAACACCTGAAAATGTCCACACAGATATCAGGGAATGACGTCAAATCCTATTCCGTCGTCGTCGCCGTCATCGTGGGAGAAGGGAACTTCGTTGTTGCCCCCGCAATTCCAGTACTAGAAACAAGAAAACCATACCCCCATCGCTCTTTCTGGGAGAAGGGGAGAGTTGAAGTACAACGAAAAAGATGGAAAGTAACTTCCGTTACTTTTAGAAACAGGAGTTCAGGACTTTTGTCACTTTAATAACTAAAGTTTAAAGGTAGTAAAGGTTGGGGACTAAAACTTTAAAAAAAGAAACTTAGGGATTGAAGACAAAAGACATGTAAAAGTTAGGGACTGAAATGTACATTTTGCCTTTAAATTAAGAGGCCTGCTCCTTTTCCCATGATATTCTTCATTTTTCCTAATTCATGTTCTTCAAATTAATTACTTTTTTTACATCACAATTAATCCGAGCTCTTCTTCTATTTTAGTTTCCTTCGAACCAAAATATTCTCTGTTCTTTTGCGTTTGCTTGAGGTTGAAAACTCCTAAAGCTAAAAGAGCTACAGCGGGTGTTAGGAGTTTTTTCTTGGTTTTAAAATAGGATACGAGATCGCTGAATGGCAGTTTATGTTATCCATTCACTTGCTATGTTCCCCAACAGTTATACTCATAATGTTTCCATTTTATATTCCTCATGTATATTTCATGATTGTTGATGCCATATAATTGCTGCAAGTTGTTTATACAAGTGTTTATGCAAGTGTATATTTCATGATTGTTGATGTACATATAATTCTTTGACAGTGCAGCCTGATTGTTTCATTTTATCGTGTGTGTACATATATACATATTGTTAGATGATTTCTTTTACTAGACGCAGCCTGCTTGAATGGGTGTTTTCATTGTTGTGTTGAAACAATAAATGAGTTTTTATATAGAGTCCAGTGAATGAACTCTCAAACCTTACTCTTCAACAATTAGAACCCATTAACGCATATTTCAACAATGGAGGACACCGAAAGTCAAGAATTACTTCAAAATCTACTGACTCCAGGTACTATCTGCCTCATTTTATAAACATCCTTACACGTAATAGTATCGTGTGAGTGCAACACATTAATAACATATGTACATCTACCAGATAGCCGTACACGCTTGCTGCACCGCGATTCTACCCGCGTACAAAGGAATTGTATGACTGATCAACAACGTGCTGAAGAAAATGACAGAAGAGTAGCGCATCGTCATTGTCATGAAGGGCAAACAAGAACATTGACCAACGATGTGACTATGCATTCAATTTTTCAAATAGGTGAGTGTTCAACGATAACAACATCAGTAGCTCCAACAATTACAAGCCAAGAACTGCTTCAAAATCTACTTACTCCAGGTATTACCTAACAAATTTAGAGATATCCCACGACACAATATCTCATGCATGTGAATGTAACTGCTTTGTTGTCACACAACTATCAGAAAGTCGTACTCGCTTATTGCACCGCAATTCTACGCGCATAAGGAGAAGCAATATGACTGTTCAACAGCGTGCTGCCGAAAATACCCGAAGACGAGGACAACGCCATGTTCGTGAAGATCAACAAAGAACGTCTAATATTATGAACACGCATTCAACTTTGGAAATTGGCGAAAGTTCAACATCCACGCGGGCTACGACAATCGCTCACGGTACGCTAAACTAACTATCCATGTGACTTAAATCCTTCATGTATTTGTACTTCTAAATATCACTAATATGTTAGAATAATTCACCCCAGCTACTGCACCAATCTACAATGATGGTTCTGACACAAAAAATGATAGTGCCGAAGAAGACGATGAGGAAAATGATAATGCAACCACAAGGACGTATATTCAACGTAATTGCGCTAGAAATTTCTATCCAACGCACACTGAAACACGCTTTGAACTACACTCGCCAACATGTCCCCACTGTCATGCTAGACTATTTCAGCGAGAGACGAGCTCAATGTGTTGTAACAAAGGAAGAATATCAATACCTGAAATCCCAACACCTACTGAATTGCTCAATCTCTACACTGATCAATCTGAGGAAGGTCAGCATTTCAGGCAACATCTCCGTGCATACAATCATGTTTTCTCCTTTACGTCATTGGGTGTAACGCTTGACAACACAATAGCCCCATTTCACCAAGGAATTTATAGCTTTCGGGCACACGGATCCATATATCATCGCATCGGAAATCTAACCCCAAATGATGGCCTAAGACCGCGCTTCCTCCAACTATTTATCTACGACACCGAGCATGAGATAACAAATCGTTTACAAGAAAATAATGAACTTCGGGTGGAGCTCCTACAAAAAATAACACGCATATTGGATATATTCAATCCTTTTGTTCAGAGGTTCCGACAACTATCACGCCAACCAAACATACATGAATGCAAGTTGGTTATAAAAGAACGCCCTTCTAATCTACATCAATACACTATGCCTTCGGCCTCTCAAGTTGCAGCTATATTAGTTGGACAGGAAGGACATCAAATGCGAGAAAGCGATATTATTGTTCAAACGATTGGAGGACATCTCCAGAATGTCCAAGAATACTCTGGCTACTACGACCCACTTCAATACCCTTTGTTGTTGCCGTTGGGGACGTTTGGCTGGTCTAGCAATTTACATTCACTGACAAACTCAAAAATCACCTGTTGTGATTACTATTCATACATGCTTCAGGTAATTACCACTTATTTTACACATTTTAGAGATGTCACGTTTTAAGTTTCGCCAATTGTGTTCTAACTATTTATTGATTTTTCTCAAGATTCGAGATGCTTCCAATTCGATATTACTACGCAGCGGAAGGTTACTACAACAATATGTGGTTGATAATTATGTAAAAATAGAAACTCAAAAATTGCGGTTTATTAGATCACATCAAAGTGACTTGCGCGCAGAATTATATTCGGGGTTGCAAGATTGTTTTAATGCGGGCGAAAATAAAGCTGGTTTGATATACTCATTTCTTATTAAAAATATAATTTATCCTCATTGTTATATATTAATTTACCGTGTTATTTCAATTTAGGTAACGTCGGAAAAAGAACCATCCTACCATCTTCATTTAATGGCAGCCCAAGAGATATGTATCAGCGATATCAAGATGCTATGGCAATTGTTCAGCACAACGGCAAACCAGATTTGTTTATAACCATGACATGCAATCCAGGATGGAAGGAGATAAAGGATGAGCTCATGGAAGGGCAAGCTCCGTATGACCGTCCAGATCTCCTAACTAGGATATTCTGTTCTAAATATGAGGAGCTCAAGAAAGATATATTCCATAGAGGCGTGTTAGGAAAGGTAGTCGGACATGTCCATGTCATTGAATTTCAAAAAAGGGGATTACCACATGTTCATATGTTGGTGTTATTGGATCCGACAGACAAATTAACCTCCCCTGACGAATACGATTCAATTGTACGAGCTGAGATACCTTATAGAGACCAAGAACCTGCATTGTACGAGTCCGTGATAAAACACATGATTCACGGGCCATGTGGACCTTACAAACCAAATGCACAATGTATGAAGAATCATATCTGTAATAAAAGTTTTCCTAAGCAGTATGCGGATGCGACAATACAAGGGAATGATGCTTGCCCGGTGTATCGAAGGAGGATTGATAACAGAAATATTACTTTAGGCAGAAATGCAGCTTTTCATGTGGATAATAGATGGGTTGTTCCATATAATTCATGGTTGCTTTTAAAATATGATTGTCATATAAATGTTGAGATATGCAGCAGTATCAATAGTATCAAATATTTATACAAATACGTATATAAAGGACCCGATCATGTCTCTTTTGAAGTCCGTCCTGGTGCTAATCAAGATGAAATAAACAATTATGTTAACGGCAGATGGTTGTGCCCGCCTGAATCTTTATGGAGAACGTTCAAGTTCCAAATGAGTCGAATATATCCATCGGTAGAACGATTACAAATACATTTACCTAATAAACATCAGATACAATTTTATGGTGAACAGTCAATTTCATCGATATTAATGGATGACAGCAATTCCAAAACAATGTTGACCGAGTTTTTTAGTGTTTATTGCCAGCAAAGAGAGCAAAACCTCCATTTGTATAGAGATTTTCCAAAATATTATCGATGGTTCAAACAACAAAAAATTTGGAGGAAGCGGATCAGAAATCGAAGGGTGATTGGTAGGATTTATTCAGTACCGCTTGCTGATAGCAAAAGATACTATTTGCGCATGCTTCTAAATCACGTACCGGGTCCAAAGTCATTCGATGCATTATTAACTGTCAATGGCACGCACTGCGTCACTTTTAAGAATGCGGCACAGAACTGTGGTTTGCTTGAGAACGATAACAGTATTCGAGAATGTCTACTTGAGGCTCGAGTATTCAGAATGCCATCCGCGTTGAGAAGACTGTTCGCTACTATATTGATCTTCTGTGAACCAGCCGATGTCAGAAGTATTTGGGATGAAAATTATGCAAGCATGATCGAAGATTATCCAAGTTCTAGCACAACCAACGAGTTCTACATTATGAATAAACTACTTCATAGCCTCAATGATATCCTGAAGCAACATAAACGCTCTATTAAAGAGTTTGATTTGCCAGCCATCAATGAATCATTCAATGATTTCAATAACCTATCCGGTCTTATAGAAGATGAATTATCAATACCTATTACACAGGATGATCTTAACGCAGTTACATTGCTCAATGAAGGTCAGTTACATGCTTATAATGTGATTAGCGAGGCAATAAAAAACAAAGCACATGCGTGTTTTTTTGTTGATGGACCTGGTGGAACTGGAAAAACATATCTGTATCGTGCAATTCTTGCCACTTTTAGAAAAATAGGATGCATCATTATAGCTATAGCTACTTCTGGTATTGCTGCTACCCTTTTACCGGGAGGTCGGACTGCACATTCAAAGTTACAAATACCCATTAAATTGGATTACAAATCGTTTTGCTCTTTTGAAAAACAGTCAGATTTCACAGAAGTAATCAGACAATCAACGGCCATAATTTGGGATGAAGCACCCATGGCTGATAGAAAGGTGTTCGAGACAGTTGATCGTTCGTTTCGTGATGTTACTGATGTAGACAAGCCATTCGGAGGGAAAATTATAATTATGGGAGGAGATTTTCGCCAGGTACTACCGGTTGTTGTCAATGGAACAAGAGCACAGATAATTAATGCAAGCATCGTTCAATCACATTTATGGAGTCATATCAAGATACTAACTTTGACAGAAAATATGCGAGCCAAATACGATAACAACTTCTCTGAATATCTCCTCCGAGTTGGAAATGGATTGGAGATGACCATACAAGATGATATGATTAGGATCCCCGATTCAATGGGAATGCCATGGGAATGCGAGAATTCTATTAATGAGTTAATAGATGTTACATTCCCAAATTTAGGGTTGCACGTTGGCGATAAAAACTATATTCGAGATAGAGCTTTATTAACACCGCTAAATGAACATGTTAATATGTTGAACAACACCACTCTTCTGCAATTTCCCGGCGAAGAAGTTATATACTACTCTTACGATTCTGTTGTTGATGATAGTAGAGGTTTGTATCAACCTGAATTTCTAAATTCATTGACACCGGGTAATTTACCGCCTCATAAGCTAAAGTTAAAAATCGGAGCTCCTATCATGTTAATCAGAAATATTGATCCAAAGATAGGTCTATGTAATGGAACAAGACTTATTTGTCGCCGGTTTGCGAAAAATGTAATAGAAGCGGAGATTTTAACAGGCCACTTTTAAGGAAACTTGGTCTTCTTGCCACGAATACCATTGAAGACAGCTGAAGATATTAGACTGCCATTTCAATTAACACGCAAACAATTTCCATTGAGGCTAAGCTTCGCATTGACGATTAATAAATCTCAAGGACAAACAATCAAAAATGTTGGAATATGTCTCCCAAATAATGTGTTCAGTCATGGCCAGTTGTACGTAGCTTTATCGCGGGGTGTGTCCAGTGAAAAAACAAAACTTCTGATAAAAAATGGCAGGATAGCTGGTCATGAAGGCATTTACACAATGAACGTTGTTTACAAAGAAATATTTGCACAACTTAGACAACAACATACAACGTATCTCCAAGGTAGATCGTTTGCTCATTATTTTCACAACACTACAACTGCTTCAATCAACCGCTAAATTATATCCTTTTTAATGCAAAATAGACGTCCATGATCGGTGTTGATTATGAAATGACTTCCAATACAGCTGTAATACAAATTGAATGCCAAACTATCTTATTATCATTGTATTATTGTCTTTATAAATGGTTTGTAAAATTCTCATCGTAATGTGAGTTTTTTCGCAAGAACTGAAGATTAACTGTTTAGAAATGTATTGTCTGTTTTCTTAAGTCTTTGAAATGTATAATCAGTTTTGATAAATAATTTTTTTGTTTTACATCAAAAGCTAATTTTGATCTAATTCACCCTTACTTTTTATCTAATGCTCTAATTTGGATCTCTACTTCATTTCAAACGCATGCAGATGAAAACCCAAAATCAACCTGAGACGGCGGCGTCATTGCCAAATGGGGGTGGCCCGATCCAACGTAAGAGCTTCATACTTTACGCATCCTACTTTTGTGCATTTTACATAATCAAAATTCGTATTACATGTTAAATATTGTCGTTTGTTTTTCAACTCGGTCAGCCTCAATAGATAAAAACTGTAATATCACTGCTACGACCGACAATGATTATGAATACTATGATGAAATTTGCAAAGAGGGTACAAACAGATGGTCTGATGGTCCGCGTGCTGAGGTTGAAGGTTTTAGGCTAATTATCCCGGCAGTGCCAAGAGGCTTGGATGCTAGAGAAGAGTGGAATTTTGTTTTCGATATGATAAGGAGGTAACGCCTAACAAAAATTATAGCTTATGTTTGAAATATTGTTGTTTTAACACATTACAAAATTGTGAACTAATGATTTTTTATCTTTACATTTTTGATTGAAACAGAGTCTCTCGAGGACACTGAATGAAATCTATTGCTGCATAAGAAGGAGATGCTAATATTTTGATATGGTTTCAACTGTGAGATTCTGACTGGTTTTTTTTTGGGGTTTGGGGGGGGGGGGGGGTCTTTGATTTTTAGCATTGCAAGTATGGACTTTGTTCTAAGCTTTTTTCATTGCATGCACAAGTATGAACTTTGCATGTATGTGTGTTTACTGCCAGATGTATGTATTACAATCATATTTCTTTGCTGTTACTTCTTTAAATTAATGTTCTCTATCAAAGACCTATGATGATGAGGTTGAAGAGTTGCGGATAGGAAAGGACGCCCCCACCCCCCAACAATGTCGTCGCACCCCCAAAAAATGTCGCCGCCCTTGCACAATGTCATCGCCCGCGAACAATGTCACCACCCCCGACCATTGTCGCCGCCCCGGAACAATGTTGCCGCCCACGAATAATTTCACAGCCCACGAAAAAATGTCACTGCCCACGAACAATATTGCCGCCCACGATCAATGTCGCCGCCCACAACAAATGTCGCACTCACGACCAATATCGCAGTTCACGACAAATGTTGTCGCCAGCGACCCATGTCGTTGATAAGCGGGCGAAGCCCGCTTGATTGCGGGCGAAGCCCGCAGCGACGCATCGAGAACGGGCGAAGCCCGTTCGAAGATGCTAGTTGATTTATATTTTTTTACGGTCATTTTGAGTACTCATATGTATATAATGCGGGCACTGCCCGTCTTGATGTGGGTGCATCCCGTTTTGATGTGGGTGCATCCCGATTTGATGCGGGCGCAGCCCGCAACGACGCATCGAGCACGGGAGAAGCCCGTTTGGAGGCGGGTGAAGCCCGCCTGGATGCGGCCGAAGGCCGCCCTAGAGCATCGAGCACGGGCGTAGCCAGTGCGAAGATGCTCGTATATATATATATAAGGGAAAAGTTGTCTTTGGTAAAACATTCAAAAATACCAATTATGCCCTCATTTTTATATTTTAATGACTTGACATATATTATAATCTATTTCAAAGAAATTAAAATACAATGTCCATTCAAGTAATTACACTATCAAAAAATTAGAAGTAATGATGAAAATTCATTTAAATTCAAAAAAAATTTAGTAGAGCTCCTACACCTACTATGGTAGGTTGTCATTAGCCATGTCAGCGGTCTATTCAAGGAAGGTTGTCATTAGACATATCAGTGGTATTTTCGAGCTGATGACATTAAATCAATCAACTTTATTAAAGTCAAAATTAATATTTTTAGGTCAAAACGTATATTGTTTTACAAAATAAAAATTGTAATATTTATGTATATTTTTTACGGTCATTTTGAGTACTCATATATATATGTTGTTGGCAAAACCCGCCTTGATGGGGCGGGCGAAACCCGTCGTCGCCGGTCGGGTTTTGTCCCCATCCATTTCCTGGATGTGGCCGAAGGCCGCCCGAAAGCATCGAGTCGGGGCGGGCGAAGCCCGCCGTCGCAGGCGGAGTACTGTCGTGTCTGGCCGTAGGGGCGGAGCCCCGTGTCGGGCACTCGTGTATATATATATATATATATATCTAAACCACTATAAAGGAAATATAAATTGTATGAATTTAAAACTCATTGGAGCGGTTTCGGCCGTCCGATCTGAATGCATTATTCAGTAACCGTCTGATCAAACACATCATCTCTCCTTATTTTTTTGTAGGTCTCCTAAACCTACTCTAGGGTAGTCCTAACTAAACCTATTTTAAAAATTATTAAATAAATTCATAGCGCGGCCCATGGACCCGAACAATAGAAATATAGTCCGCCCGCAAGAACCAGAGCCGCTACTTAGCGGGCCGATTACCAGCACACTCAAGCCCACTCCAGCCCATTAATTGCACTACTTCAAGATAAGAACCAGTTCTTGCTTTATATACTAAAAATCTCAATCAAATTAGGCGGTGTGGGACTATTCTAAATAGGCGGTGAGCTTAATTTTTGATTTCATCGTGTAGGTCCCGCCAATATACCTTTTTTTATTTTATTTAGGCGGATGAAGAGTGAAGTTATTTTATTTAGGCGGATGAACTTAATTTTTTTATGTAGGCGGATGAGTTAGCCTCTCTTCATCCACCTATTTTATTTTAGTTTTTTAAATAAGGTTTTATTAAAATATGTTAATCGTTTCATTAATTAATTTTATAAGAACTGTCATTGGGCCAGAGTTCTTCAGGTCGCCGGTCTGCTACTGTCGCGTTTGGCCATAGGGGCGGACGAAGCACGTTGCAATCGGGCCGGAGGCCGGGTACTGTGGCGCGTAGCCATCGGGCCGGAGGCCCGTGCCTGTCACTCGTATATATATATATATATATATATATATATATATATATATATATATATATATATATATATATATATATATATATAGGGGTCTGTTCTTATGCGTATCTTAGGCAATCACGATTTGCTATTTACCTCCCGTGGCGGAAATTTTCTACATCCAGACAGCACTCTCTCCCGTGAATCCCTCCTACGGCGACACCATTTTCCCGCGAATCGTCCCCTTCTTCACAGCGAAATCTCCGGAGCCATGGCCGCCACCTGCTTCCATTCCCTCTCCACCTCACAGAATTTCCAGTCTCAGACTGGCAGTCTCCAGGAACTCTGACGACAGCAGCACTATCATCTCCTTCCTGCAGAGAACAATGTCAATGGAGTACTCGGAGCACAACACATGGCCCGATTTTGCAATGGAGTGCTCGAATCCCTCCCGCGACGCTCAGAACTGCTGAGAATTGTTTGGACGGGTTCCTTTGAATGTTGGTAGCCACCACATCGCCGGATTTGTCAATGAAGTATACTGTATAGTCCGTCTCTGTTTCCGGTGAACTATCAGCCGCTCTGACCAGCACAAATCAGAGAGCTCTGCTGAAACGAGAATGATTCTGTAACCGTTGTTACTAGAGCTACTCATGGTTAGAGCGACAGGTGGCTGGGCCTGGTTCGCCAGAGGAATCTCAACTTCCGGTGAGAGGATTGCATGTCATGAGTTAGCCAGATGTGTCGCAGAAGCAAACTAACCCGCCGGAGGATGCGACGGCAATCCAGTCAGCATGGTTAAAGCGCCGGAGGAACCTCGTTCGCACTGAAGAAAGGTTAGCATATGAACAGCCCCATATATGTAAATATATATGTGTGTGTATAAATATATATATATATATGGAATAAAGTGAAATATACCAACAAAGTACCTCCCTTGTTGCATTGATAGGAGTTGATTGAAAAGAATCAAATTTTGCACCAACATTATTAAAAAAAAATACAGGACTTCTATGTACATCCTTGTTGCTGATAATGTCCAAATATTACAACTCCCTACAAATCACTAGGATTTTCATTCAAACAAGTTGATTTCCTCCAAACTCCAAGACTGCCTGCTCTAAATTAGTTCTATTAAGCTGAAAATCTATTTGATGTATGATATATGCATGTTTTAACCTTTCTGATCCAACAGAACACGTTGTGGATTCTAGTGGCCGTGCACAAGTGCAGCCATGCGTAGCATGCGCTTGCAATAGTATTGGGTCTTTGCTCGAGTGATGGTTGGGTAGTATTACTATTGCATATTGGGCTTCGATGAACCTCATGCAAGACCGCTCGCGTCTGTATGTCTACACACACACAAGTGACAGTCACGTGGCTCCACTCCTATGACCAACAACGACAGTATTTCGATTGTGACAGTGCACCCCTCCAGTCTCTAGTGCCCCACGTGAGTGTTTCAACCTTGGCATTGCCCCGGCACGACGACACACCTGCCGCTCGCAAACCCCCGAGCGATATACTTCGTTTGTCGCTCGTTTTTTCCTTGTACAAGAATTTGCAAGTGAAGGGGAGAGCACACTTTTTAAATTAGGTAATGAATTTTGACTATATAAAAATACATTTTTTAAAAAAATGAAAGAGACAAATTAAAGAAATTAGAAATTTTATAATAAAGATGGGTAAAATCGGAATTGATAGGCATGAGAATTGATAGACACGAGAATTGTTAGACACAAAAATTGATAGGCACGAGAATTGATAGGCACGGGAATTGATAGGAACGAGAATTGATAGGCTCGGGAATCAATTTTTGATTAGAAGCGTTGGCGTGAATAAAAAAAATTACCTTAAAGGCTTAAACCCAAAGTTTTCAAAATAATTTAAAATGAGTACAAAAAATCTAGTCATTAAATTTTAAAATAAGGGGTATAATTGGGATTATGAGTGTTGCACCAAAGGAAGATTTTCCTTTATAGAATATACGAGTGATAGGCACGGAGCTCCACCCCTACGGCCAATTGCAACAGTACCCCAATCGCGACAGTGCACGGGGCGGGCCCCAATGCCGCGCACGACAGTACTTCAGTCATGGCATTGCCCCAACGTGACGACGCTCCCGCAGCTCGTAAACCCCCGAACGTCATACTCCGTCCATCGCTCGTTTTTTCCTTGTGCTTGAGAGTTTGCGGGCGATGGTGAGAGAACATTTTTTAATGTAGGTAAGAGATTTTGCCTATATCAGAGCCCATATTTTTAAATTAAAAAATACATAAATGAATGAGATTAAATTTTTGTAATAAAAAGTGATAAAATTGGAAAGTGAATGTTTTTCCCTTTTAATATAGTGTGTGTGTATGTGTATATATATATATATATATATATATATATATATATATATATATATGCGCACACACACGAGCATTTACGCACGGGCTACGCCCGTGCTCGATGCTCTCGGGCGGCCTTCGGGCGCTTCTAGGCGGGCTTCGCCCGCCTCCGCATGAGCTTCGACGGTGCTCGATGCGTCGTTGCGGGCTGCGCCCGCATCAAGGCGGGCAGCACCCACAATATATACATATGAGTACTCAAAATGACCGTAAAAAAATATAAATTGATATTACAATTTTTATTTTATAAAAAAATTTACGTTTTGACATAAAAACATTAATTTCTCGCCCTATTTTTCTTCCTATTCTCTCCCTTTCTCTCTCCCTCTCTCTCCTCCCTCTCTCTCTCCGCCCCTTTCTCCTCTCCCTTCCACCATCTCTCTCATATTCTCTCTCCCTCTCCTCCCCCCCTCTCTCTCATGTAGGGATAAGATTTATTTGATGAAATCTAATGGTCAAAACTTAAAGTATGGTGTGCCTCAAGATATGTATATTGTTTTATATATATAAGATATATATATATATATATATATATATATATATTAGAATAATATATCTATATATATAGATATAA
Organism: Platanthera guangdongensis; assembly: GCA_039583875.1. Lineage (NCBI taxonomy): Eukaryota > Viridiplantae > Streptophyta > Magnoliopsida > Asparagales > Orchidaceae > Platanthera > Platanthera guangdongensis. Next base: position 14,918,571 of record CM077151.1, read on the forward strand.
ATATGGGTTCCGTTTGGCACGGTGGTGACGGTCATGAACATGGAGTTAAATTGTCATTCATTAACGCCCACCTAAGGAACCTTCATCCACTTTTATGTTCAAACAGATGATGTTTGTTAGGTGATCCTTAATTAATGAATTTGGTAATCGGGATTTGTATATATTCTCCCATGTGCTTGCTATTAGATCATGATTTTGTCTCCAATAAGAGACAATATGTGGTAGAGGACACCCTTCATGCATCACCGTTCATGAATCAGTGTTCTGCCTCCCAACTCATTCTTGTGAACTGCAGCTCTATGATTATAAATTGTCCTTATTGTTGTTGTATTTGATGGATTCTTTTTCTTAAGGGAAAAAAGGATTTTGCGGGGTTTAACACCTAAAGCATACATATTTCCAACTAATTTTTCTTCATCTTTATCCAACCTACCAGCAAATGAATGTGCCTCTAAATATACAGAACCATGATTGTGTTTGTCACACAACAACTCAATTGTCCATTCATCGACACATATGTCTTTCTGACCTCTGATTTGAAATGGACACCCACATTTTTTGGAGGTTGTCTTACGGATGTTTTTCCTCACTTGTTTAGGATTGATACGGTTATACCTGGCTCTATCACATCCCAAAAGAACACGTGGTATTGGTCTATCAGTTACTTTATCAGAACCTAATATCGTCACAACATAGCTCAGACTTCTACCGATTTTACGTGCCCAATCAATTAATTCTTCCTTATACGCAAAAATTGATTTTGTTTGGAAGAAAGACGTCACATCTACAAAATAAAACACAAAAAAAGAACTATATTTTACCCAATCCATGCCAACAAATATACACAAAATTAGGATATAATCGACAATACCATATTCCGAAATAGTGCAAGGAATTTTTGCATGCTCTTCCTCTTTTAATCCAAGTGATAACATTGTTTCCTAAAAACAAAAAAAAAACACACATTCAACAACCTAAATTCGACTCATATAATGAAAATTTTCAAACCAAACAATGACAAACTCACCTCTTGCAACTCAGGCTTCATTTGGTTCAGCGGTGACGGATCGATCCGGTGGATGGAAACGGAGTGTTCAAAACGTAGGGGGGACGTGACTGCTCCAAACGGAGCTTTTTGGGGCGTTTCTCAAAGCGGGCGGGTGGAAACGGAGCAAACGCCGCCAGAGGTTCATTTGTTTACCCTCCTTCCGGCGGCGTTTGCCCAAAACGGAGCAGCGAGACGCCCAAACAAATAGAGCCTCAATGTTGATAGATCCACAAAAACTTGAAGATAACTCTACTGATTGAGATACCTGCCGAGATTAACAATCTTGCAGATTCATTTTCTCACATATATGTAAGATATATTTTTAGAGATTAACATAAAATTTTGCATAGCATAGCTTAGTAAGCATATAACAAAGTGATTGGTGTCCTAGTATATCTTGTGACTGCAATAATAAGATATTTGTGACTGCAATAATAAGATACTGAACTTTTCAATACTTTATAACTTCCAATTATCCATTGAATCTCTAAAACTGTCCACTAGTTTATCAAATAACACTCATTTTATTCTAACTAACCACCACAAAACCCCACTATCCCGTCCTAATCAACCAAGCCGACACACCCTTATCCAGTAAATAGTCACCCGTCCCTCTCAATTAGTAACCACCTCTCAATTAGTAACCACCTCTCAATTAGTAACCACCTCCCCACTAATCCCGCAGTAACCACCCCATTCCCACAGTAATCTGACCACCAACCAGTCCAGTTCCTCGCGACTTCTAGTTCCCCACCAAAACCTACTGGCAACACTCGCCCCCTTCCTCACAACTTCCAGCCAACCCAAAAGGAGAGGAATAAGAGAAATACCTGAAGGTATCCTTGCGAGGGGGAGGATCGTTGCAGCGGATGCGGGAGTTGTGGAAATGGCGGATGCGGGAGTTGCGGCAGATGCGGGAGTTGCGGAAATGGCGGATGTGGGAGTTGCGGAGGCCTGTGAGACGCCGGAAACGGGCCAGAGACGGGGGGGGGGGGGGGGGGGGGGAGGATCGTTGCCGGAAATGGCGGATGCGGGAATGGCCGACGGCTGTGAGACGCCCGAAATGGCGGATGCGGGAAGAGGAAGACAGACGGCCAGACCGGTTGAGTGAAAATGAGGAATAGGGTTAGTTTTTAAGGTTTTATTTGGTTTATGTATAGTATTTTAAAACCCCTAAAATTTTATAAAATATTGGTCTGTATATAGCCATTATTGGTTTACGTATAGCATTACCCTATTTTAAAATTAAAAAAATACATAAATGAATGAGATTAAATTTTTGTAATAAAAAGAGGTAAAATTGGAAAGTGAATGTTTTTCCCTTTTAATATATATATATATGCACACACACGAGCATTTTCGCACGGGCTACGCCCGCGCTTGATGCTCTCGGGCAGCCTTCGGGCGCTTCTAGGCGGGCGAAGCCTCCGCACGGGCTTCGACGGTGCTAAAAGTCATGCGAAGCCTCCGCACGGGCTTCGACGGTGCTCGATGCGTCGTTGCGGGCTGCGCCCGCATCAAGACGGGCAACACCCACAATATATGCATATGAGTACTCAAAATGATCGTAAAAAAATATAAATCGATATTACAATTTTTATTTTATAAAAAAATTTACGTTTTGACATAAAAACATTAATTTCTCGCCCTATTTCTCTTCCTATTCTCTCCCTTTCTCTCTCCCTCTCTCTCCTCCCTCTCTCTCCGCCCCTTTCTCCTCTCCCTTCCACCATCTCTCTCCTATTCTCTCTCCCTCTCTCTCCTCCCCCTCTCTCTCTCCTCCCCCTCTCTCTTTCCTGTAGGGATAAGATTTATTTGATGAAATCTAATGGTCAAAACTTAAAGTATGGTGTCTCAAGATATGTATATTGTTTTATATATATAAGATATATATATATATATATATATTAGAATAATATATCTATATAGATATAGATATAGATATGGGTTCCGTTTGGCACGGTGGTGATGGTCATGAACATGGAGTTAAATTGTCATTCATTAATGCCTACCTAAGGAACCTTCATCCACTTTTATGTTCAAACGGATGATGTTTGTTAGGTGATCCTTAATTAATTAATGATAGTTTAACTCATGTGTTTATGACCGCCACCACCGTTCCAAATGGAGCCATGGATAGATAATGTGCTTGTAATCTCAATTTATTCTATTATCCAACATTCGTGCAACATTTTCTCCTAAATGCAGGATGAGGCGAAAAAGAAGAAGTTAGCGTGCATACTATCATACATTACTCATCTTATAAACTTCTGGAAGGTTGCAGTGGCTGCTCGACCTAAAGCTAACCCAAACTTTATGGAAGCAATGTTCAAATACGAAGTGCCCCAGGTCGTGTTCCAGAAGTTTATGACGATGTTCTTGGATTCGAATGTGCTTTCATCCGAGAAGAACGAACTTCTCATCAGCTACATCTTAGTTCTCACCCTCTTCGCCGACGACTTTCACACTAACTCGGCTGACATTGAGAGGGATCTGGCCATGGATCGAACATCTCTCAGGCCATATTTTCAGCAGTTGGGATGCGAAGTTCTTAAAGTCAACAACTTCGTGCCATCTGAAATCGTTCTTTCGGTTCCGCTCGTTTTTGTGGAGCCGAAGAAGAGAAGATATAGACGGCATTAGGTCTCTCCGACTTTTTAAAGAGCTGCAACGATGTTCCGCTCGTTCTTGCTGTGTGGTGTGTGATCCTTGATTTGAACCAATCCAAAAAGGAGCCTTAATTTCAATACTTTAGATTAACAATGAGATATTTATATTTTTCATATAGTTATTTTATAATTATGAAGTTTTTTGCGTTTTTAAGAACGAAATATCATTTTAAAAATATTTAAATTTTCGCATTGATTGATTATGCTGCATAGTTCGATATGCATCAACTTGCCATTTGGTCTCACCATTGATTATACTGCATATTTAATTACTTTTTTGAAAGCCCCTGCGGCTACGGAAAGTGTTCCCCATGCCTTGTATCTTTTTAATTCTCTCCAAGTCGCGCCCCTTGATAGCTCCGCGTTGCAAAAGATCCTTTTTCGAAATGGAGCCCAGATGCAATAATTGCTCATCAAAAAGAGCCTAAGGCTCCGTTTGGGAGGACTTATTTTCACCGGTCAAGCGGTCACGACCGCATGAATCGGACCTTAATTAAGTCCTGGTTCATGCGGTCGTGACCGCTTGACCGGTGAAAATAAGCCCCCCCAAACGGAGCCTAAATCTACAAAAAAAATATTGTTGTTGCCAAACATTGTTTGGTAACCTTTCTCATAATCACTTTTTGGATCATCATGAAGGATATTATAAAGAGCCCAAATGTTGAAAAGTAAGCATTTTATGTATTTACTATTAGAGCATGTTTGGCATAGGTTCTGTGAAATTCCACCAGTGTTGGCAGGCTGTTGTTTTGCTCTCATGGCAATGACCATCCTTGTTGCGCCGCAACTCCCTCCCCATACAGTGGAGGTCGAAGGTCATCACAACATGCAAAAACCATCCTGCCCAATGAGCCTTTTAAATTCCAAACCACCAAATGAGATTAAGAAAAACTAAATAATATTACAATTCAACCCTACAACAGTCACGGCACATTCCACAACCCACATAATTTCAAAAAAATTAATAAGAATAAGAATGAAACCCTAAACAAGATTACTTGCTAGCACACCAGTGAACCACCATTTCAACATGATAACCTTGTCATACCATACAAACATCCCAACAAAAGTTCAAACCTTCATAGAACACCAAGCTAAAAGAATATGAACATGTCCTCAACATTTGCACTAACAAAGCCAACATCATGTCTTGCAATCTTCTTGTCTCTTCATGTAAGCTGCGGGTTCCACGACCTCCCCGCTGCCGTGCTCAGCGGCGCCTCTCTGGCCATCGTTTGATGGGTCGGCCCTGCCTGTGTCTTGCTTGCTCGCCTGCCCGTCCATTGGCCTGCTCGTTGATACGCTTCCTCGTGGGAGCTCGGCCATGGCGGAACCCAGCGGTATTTCGCCGCCCGCGCCATAGGAAGACTGACTGTGATGCATGGCTTGCTGCATGGCTTGCAGTCCGTTCATGACTCCGGGTCGCATCCCCATGTGGGGTGGAAAATTCATCAATCGATGCTGCTGCTGCTGCTGGTCATGAAGTTGTTGGGGATTGAACTGCATGAGAGGCCTGGGGGAAAAGGCTGGATTTTGTTGCATAATAAAAGGTGCTCCCTGTTGCATTGAGGGTTGTGGAAGTGGGGCTACCTGCAAATATATAAGAAAATAATCAGCTTTCTATTCAATTTCTCTTCAACCATACAAGTGGGGAGTATCTAATTTCATTTTAATTTGCTTACTACTTACATTTTTCACTCTACTCTTTTTTCACCTTTCAGTAAATTATAAACCCTACAACCCATTTAAACACAGTAGCGGTTTACTACCATTATCTACAGATGCACGCTTTGAAGAAGGTAAGGAATTCAGCTTGAAACTTGACACGAACTTTTGAATCCTAATGTAGATCGATTTTGGGGGGTAAATTCTAAAACGAAAACATGTGGCCAATAAGTAATTACTGAGCTAAAATGATCAGTGAGACGAAAACCCAAGAGTAAAGCTTTAAATATGGATTCGAGCCAATCCACTCATGATTATAGATCAGTTTGAAATTGTTCAATTTGATCTCTACCAGAGATAAGCCTTCTCTACGCTGGTTTGGTCCGGCCCAGATTTGAATCATCATCAACTCATCAACTCCTCCAATCTCTACACCGAGTAATAATTCAAAAATATGTATAAATATGCATGAATGATCACACGTGAAACATACAACATGCATTTTATAAAAATGCAGTCAGTCTCAAGATTGATTTGAGTAACCTTACGTGTTAGTCATGCAAAAATAATATGTCAAAATTTTGAGCAGTTTTCAATCTGATTGGAGCCAAACTTTCAGCCAATAACTAATTGATATTCCCAAAAACTTAAAAAAGGATTAAAACTTGTGCACGAAAAACCTGAGGACGAACTGAAGGGGTAGGGGGCTGTGCATCCGCAATTGCGGCCAAATAAAGAAGATTCTTTTGAAGTTGGGCTTGATACCTGGCCATATTTCGAACAATCATATCAGATTACCTCTCAAAATGTGATATATATATATATGTATATGCATAAATAATGAAGTGAAATCCATGATAGGCATGAGAAAACAATCTGCATAGATTAGAGATACAGATTATGTTATAGGCTAGTAGGCTGTAGATGTATTAGGATACAAAATGATCATATTAGTGACATAAGACACTGGAATTTAATTTAGACAGCTAAAGGAGATTTCATTTGTATACCACCAGAAGAAATCATATGGATATGCTGCTCCATTCTTTGTGATTTTTATTTGTATACCACCAGAAAAATTCACATGGATATGCTACTCTCATTCTTTGTGATTATTCTTAGGCCCCGTTTGTTTGGGCGGAATTGGAGGAAGGAATGAAATTCAATTCCCAATTCCAATTCCTCCGTTCGGCGGCCAAAATAAGACATGTGAAATGAAATCAAAATGAATTATATTCTAAATTATATTATAATCTAAAATCTCTTTGTCATTCAAGGCCTAATGATAAAAACAAAGAATGTGCTAATCTGTTCACATGAGTATATACTATATACCACAACTGCTAAGAAATTACAATACTTCAAATAAGAACTAGCAAATCCATGGATATACAATGAAGTTATAAAAGCAGGATTAGAAATGTATTTGTAATTATGCTACATCATTCTAACCATCCAACAATCCAATTCTTATTAGTATATAATATTTTCTAAAGACATTCACTATAAAAAGTTTGTCAGTCCCGAAAACAGACTTTTATGTCTGCACTTATTTTTGACATTACACTCAACATTATTTAATGTGCTATAAATCAACGTGATCATTCTTATTTTGTAGGATTTGCTCACATTATAATTTGACCATAAATAATATTTTTATTCTATGATTGACTGTGAATAACTTCTGATAAATTAATTAACTTAATACAATCCCATTAAGATTGATTTATCTTTTGATCTAAAGTGAAATAAGATTTTCATAGCACTTTTACGTAAATTTATTGTTTCCTCAAAACATTGAAAGGAATATTTATTTTTTTAGGTGAACAAAATATTGTCTTAGGTTAATGCCTATTAACTATGGCGGTATATTAGTAAGGCTCCGTTCATTTGGATGTCATTGGTATACAATAATTGACTTTGAGAATACGAAAACCGATACTGCTTTTCAGATGAACGGTTTTAAACCAAAATTAGTTTTTGGGTCCAAAGCCATCAATATTTAAGTAAAAACTTACAAAACCCTCCGTCGAATGTTTAGGTTCTGTCATTGGTTTTAAGATTGAGCATTCCGGAACTGCGGCCTCACCCGAACGCGCATTTTCGCGTAGACGCTCATTTTCACCCGGGCACATTTTCGCCCAAAACTACTTTTTTTCTTGGTGGCAGCGGTTATAACTGTTGTCATGTCAAACATACATTATATGACGGTGGCGTTTTTGTCGAAACTCACCAAAGCAAAAACACCGCGCCAAACGGAGCCTAAGTTAGAAGATATCATATCAAGATTACCTGTCATTAGAAAAACATTTAATTATTGTGAAGTAATGATCAATGGTATAAATGGTTATTACTGGGTAACGAATGATACTGAAATGACTGGATATTATAACATTTCCATTGGCAAATATTTGCATTGGAATTTCAAAGACTGTAGGAGGATTATGGAATAACCGGAGAAGAAACATTTTTCAACAGGTATTTAAAAACCAAAATGAAATGTAAAAATGCATTATCTATAGAGGAATCAAACTTATGCGCAATGTGAAAGAGTTATGAAGAATAGAATTAGGGAAAACATGTCAATTTTAGAATATTAATTTGATCTTCCGACAAAAAGAGCTTGTACAAGATCCTCAAATGATACTATTGGTCTTGAAAAGACATGATCTCGCATAACGAGATTTGAGTGGTGCCACATTAAAGAAGAAATGTGTGTAAAAGGTATATTGAAATTATTAAAGATATGTATTATGGAGCACCAACTAATATTAAAAGTAGTGGTGTGATCAAAGAATTTTCAACAAAAAACGGGGATACAAATGTCGAGACAACCAGAACTCTTAAGGGTTGGTTCACCCTAAGAGTCTCTTTCACTTAGGAGAGCCTAAAACTCAAAAAATCTTAAAAGATGGAGAATACGATGATGCCCTTAGGGTACAAATGTAGAGAGAGACGTGTCCAGGAGGCGTATCCATATCAATGCACCCCTCCTGAAAAACGACCTTGTTCTCAAGGTTCACATCTGTAGAGGTCATCTGCAAGCGTCAGAGGTTCCAAGTCTCCAAAGTCAGGACCGCCGTCTTCAGATCCAAACAACACACAAGTCTTTGAGAGGGCAAATGTGGGTGGGTGAGTACGCCTGTTAGCAGCGAAAACAAAGTCCCTTGCGGCGAAACTCAAGATGCTGCTAGTGAGATAAGTGATCGAGTCATCAGACTGCCGGTGGAAGTGCGACTGGCGAAACTAGTGGAGGCGGGCCTAGCAGTAGAGGCCCAGGTGGGGGCAGGTGATCCAAACCGGAAGGAGGTGGCAGAGTATTCGGTGGCAGCAGAGGTAGTGGCAGCGGCTGGTGGGGTGGTCAGGTGAGAAGGAATGATGGGCTATGTAGAGTTCCTCATCAAGGCAACAAGCTTGTTCCATAACGCGGGAAAGAGTAGTCGGATTGTAGACCCATAGGTGTGCCCGAATGTGGGATTGTAGACCCCCAAGGAAGTCCCCTAGATAATGGTCGGAGGCTAGATCGGGTGCGTGCGTGGTTACCTCGATGAACTCATCAATATAACTAGCCAAAGTGTCGACCTAGTGCACACAGCTGAGGCGCCCGTAGACATTGCCCGTTCGGCGAGTGTCATTGTGGCAGAGTTCTTCGTTCAGCGTGCACCCGGAGAGGTTAGGAATTTGCTGGCGTGCCCAACGCACCAGATGGAGCACTGAACCCTCCATATAGATATTGGTCAGGGGAACATTCTCCAATCGAGGGGGTCAGTATCGTCGAACATAGAAATCTTAATCCGTCAGAGATGGGTTGGGTGGGTGTCTGAAGCGAGGTGGAGAACCCCCATGTAGTCAGGGGGGGGGGGGGGCAAGGGGGTTCCGGCGGTGTTGGCGGAGGGGTCGGTGGGCGGTTTACCGCCGTGGCCGTGAGCTCTTGAGGTATTGTGAGATCATCAAGTCATGCTTTGAGTTTATCCAAGTGATGGGCATGAGTGGAGGGAGAGGCGGAGGTGTCCTCGTCGGCGTGGAGGGCCAATGAACTGGGTCATGGCATGGAACAGAGGTGTGGAAAGGAGATAGCGAGCAGCAGGGTTGTTGTGGACTGTGTGTGTCAGTGGATGGAGACAAAGGATGATCCCAAGGGCAGCCAAAAGTTGTCAGGTGTTGGTGGGCAGCGATGGAGCGACGGAAATGCACCTAGGTTGCTGGACAGCAGGCGGGGGGACTAGATGACGTAAGGAGGAGATCCATTGGGGAAGAAATGCTAGAGAGGACGGGGCTGGAGGGAGGATGTGCGACATGGCGGGAGGGGGTAGCATGCTAGATCGGGGCCGCAAAAAGGAGGGGAACGATAAGGCAGAGATGCTACAAAAGACATTGCGGGAGACTGAGGGAAACAACTTGTGTCAAGCAACAGGAGCAGGAGGAAAATGGTGGAGCATAGATGAGCAGTGGAAGGCTCGGAATTGGGGTGGAGATGCTGCGGGAGATCGAGGGGAACGACTTGCGTCAAGCAGGAGGATGATCAAGCGGAAGACAATGGCAAGGAGACGGATAGCGGATGACGTTGGCATGGAGATGAGTGGCGGAAGACTCGGAATAGGCGGAGCGAGAAATGGAGCAGGTGGAACATGATGGAGCCATCGAGGCAGGCTGGAACAAAAATGTGGGTCAAATTAGGGTTTTGGCGAAAACCCTAAATGAGGGGCAGGTCGAACCAATTGATAGTTGCACGTTATCATGAACTGAAATTGTAAGATTGGACACAAAACGGGGATATAAATGTCGAGACAAGTTCGGCCCGCACTCTTGAGGAATGATTCTCTGTAAGGGCCTTTTGTCACCTAGGTGAGCCTAATGCTTACAAGATCTCAAAAGATGAAGATAAAGAGACACTATCACTCTCATATATAGAGGAGTAGATATATAAAATATGATAATGCTCATAGGCTAGATATACAGAGGGAGACATGTGTCCGGGAGACATATTTGTATTTGGTTATATTAAAGATCAAAATTAAGTCAAAATTTTTGAATTAATAGCGAAGGTGCTTAGAAAAGATACACAAATCGAGATGCCTTAAAATATGTTTCTGCATATTATATAGTTTTAATTTGTTATGTGAAAATTTTGGAAGAAATATCGTTTAAAAGATAAAGGTTTTAAATTAGTAGAACTAAGATCAAATATATTTTATGCCATTTTAATGGGGTGATATCAATGACTTAAATCTAACAAATTAGAAGATCAAAAATTTAAAACAGCATAAGTTCAAGTGCAAACAATTATTGAAAAAATGGAAATATATATAGGAATATAATCTTTAGATTCAAGTCTCCGATTAAAATAGAAGCATCGGGAGTATATAGAGTTAGTGCCAAATAAATAGGAAAGTTAAAATTAAAGAGTAAAAATTCATAAAACCACAACTAGCTTGGTGACATGGCAATACAAAATTCATTGATGTTTAAATTAAGTGTGAAAAATGATAATAGTAAAAAAAAAAGTGTGCAAAACAAGAATAATAATAATAATGAATATATTAGAGGAACATTAGAGTGACCTCTATAGAGGAGGATAAAATAGACTTAAATTGTTTGGGCATTGTTGGAAAAGCCCATGTAAAGTGACCCAGTTATTTGTATTTATTCCTTTCTCCTCTTTAGTCCCACGACATGTATAGGACCCTCTTCTTTCTTCCTCCCTCCTATAAATGTGTATTCATACCTTGTATTTGAATATTGAGATACTATATACAAGTTTGAGAATTTCTCTACATGGTATCAGAGCCAACAGTCCGGCCTGTTTTTTTCTAACCGCCTGCTCTTCCGGCTTACCGGGCGGCTTGTCCTCCTGCTTAGCCGCAGTGTCTTGCGGCCTGCTCTTTCTCTAACCGCTTCCCGGTGGTTAGAATCTTTGTAACCGCGGCTTCCCGCGCGGTTAAGTCTTTTCTACCCGCTTCCTTTGCTCTCTCTCTCTCTCTCGGCTTCCACCTCATCTTCTCATTCTCATCCCCTTTTATAACCTTTCTATCAGGTGGGGACTTCCCACCCGTGCTTCCCCTCTACTCACTGCGGCATCCTTGTCTACCCGCCGAGTTCTGGCCTTCTCGCTGCTTTGCTCCCTGCTTAACGCGACTTGTCTTAGTCGCCGCGGCTTCTCTTCTCGCCGCTCCCTGCTCGCTGCTCTGCTCCCTGCTCGCCGCGACTTGTCTTAGTCGTCACGGCTTCTATTCTCGGCGCGAGTTGGTCTCTTAGTCGCTGCGGCTTCCCTCTTCCCGGCGCGCTCTGCATCTAGGTCGCGACATCTTTCCTTGCTGCTGGTGTACTCACCGCGACCGTGCGGCCTACTCGACGGGCTTGTTCTTTGCTTACCCGCTGCGACTTATCTCCGTGAAAGCGGCTTCTCCTCTCTACTGCGGGCTCCGCATATTGGTCGCGGCATACTCCTTGGTCGATGGTGTGTTATTAGCGTGACCGTGCAGCTTCTCGTCATCTCTAGTCGCGGAGGCTTCTCCCAGCTAACCGCTTCGCATTCTGGTGGCGGCGGCTTCGTTGCCTTGTTGCTGGTGTGTTGTCACCAAGACCGTGCGGTCTCCCCTCTGTTCGCTGTTTTTTTCTATCCGCCGGCCTAGCCTCCCGCTCGCCTTGCCATGGGGTCCTCTCCTGATTCTACCGGACAGACGACTTCCTCATCTGCAGACCGCCCGGCCTCCGCCCTTGAACTCCGTGATGAGTTGCGAATTACTACTATTTCGTTAGCCGGAAATAAGAACTTTGTGGAGTGGGTACACTCTGTTTGCCGCGTCCTACAGTCCAAAGGCCTTCTACATCACTTGACCCAAGCGGCTCCTGTTGCTCCTACTGATGATTGGTTGCGCAACGATGGTCGGGTTCATACATGACTCCTCAACTCCCTTGATACCGAACCATACCGCATGGTCATGTATCACGAAACGGCCAAGGCAATGTGGGATGAGCTCCAGTCTCTATATTCCGGTAAAGATAGTCTTCAACACCTCTATGAAATCATCACTGATCTTCAAACCCTTGATCTTGGAAGGGCCACCGACCTCACCTCCTTTGTTGATTGGGTCAAGACTCTGGTTGAAGCGTGAATCCAACATCAACCTCCTACACTGGATCTTGCTGCACAACATGCTCAAAAAGAAGATGTCGGTGTTGCCATGATGATGACTCGTGTACCACCTCATATTCAGAGTGTTCGGGCTCAAATCCTCTCCTCTGCTGCTACCCCCTCACTATCAGATATGTGTTCCATGCTGCTTAAGGTCTCACCACCTCCAGATAGTTCTGCTCCTCCGTCACCGGCTCTCCTTCAGCAGACTTCTGCACCCCTACTACCTCCCCCCCTCCTGCTCGCGGAGGGCGTTCCGGATATCGGGGCCGAGGTCGGGGAGGGAGGCCTCGACCGAAGTGTTCCTTCCGCGGTAAGGACGACCACCTTGAGGCCACCTTCTATCGCAAGCACGCGTCCACAGGCCACAGTTGCTGCTACCGACTCTTCCTCTGCTCGTACTGACCTTGAAGAGGTCCGCCTTCAGCTCCAACAACTTCATGGTCTGCTCAGTCGCCCACCTGCCGCCGTTGCCTCTGCTGCCTCCATCTCCCAAGAAGGTATCGCTTGTCTCTCCACTAGTCTGTGCTGGATAATGGACTCAGGTGCCACTCATCGTAATTCTCTTCCTTTTATGTCTCCGCATAATTCAGTTCCATTTGTTCTTATTCATATTGATGTTTAGGGACCCAATCCTACTGCGTTTATTTCTGGTTGCTCATGGTTTGTTTCTTTTATTGATTGTTACTCTCGTTGTACTTCGGTATATTTGATGAAACATAAAAGTGATGTGTTTTCTCTCTTTCAAAGTTTTCATAAGATGATCACTACTCAATTTGGTGTTACCATTAAGAACTTGCGCAGTGACAGTGACCGTGAATATATTGACTCCCACTTTGAGAAATATCTGAGTGATATTGGCATCATACATCAAACTTCTTGCATTTACACCCGTGCTCAAAATGGAGTAGCTGAGCGCAAAAACCGGCATTTTCTTGAGCTTGTCAGATGTCTCCTTCTCTGGATGAATCTCCCTAGATATTATTAGGGTGATGCAGCACTCACTGCTATCTACCTCATCAATCGTCTTCCTACCCGTCTCCTCAGATTTCATACTCATCTGACCACTTTGGGGGTTCGTCCCACTTCCCTCTCACCTCGTGTCTTTGGATGTGTATGTCGTGTGCACCTCCATCCCAAGACCAAACTCAACCCCCGCGCTCTAAGGTGTGTTTCATCGGCTACTCTCCTACCCAGAAAGGCTATAAATGCTTCTATCCCATCACCAAACGAGTATTTGTTACTATGGGTGTCACCTTCCAAGAATCATAAGCCTATTATGGGACATCTCTTCAGGGGGAGACCATTACTACGAAAGTGAGTTCCGCTCCTGTGCATTTGCCTATTCCACCATTTACATTGCCTCCTCCTGTCCCTAGTGATCGGGTGTTCCCACGTACTCCTGGGGACCCGGTGATGCCACCTCTTGTCCATAGTGATCGGGTGCTCCCACCTACTCCCAGGGATGCCTCCTCCTGTCCCTAGTGATCGGCTGCTCCCGCCTACTTCTGGGGACCCAGTAACATAGAATGTAGAAGGGGCACGAACACAGGCCTTTGCTACTCTACATGGGCCGCCACCCGATCCATCTTCAGGTACCGATATAGGTAATTATGCGTCTACCCAACATCTTCTTTCTCACTTTATGACCTATGACTATGTCTCCTTCATATTAAGCATTTGTCACCTCCATGTCTTCCATATCTATTCCTCGTTCTTGGTAGGAAGCTCTTGAGCACAGTGAATAGAAGGCGGCCATGTTGGAGAAAATGGTGGCCCTTGACAAGAATCATACTTGGGATTTTGTCCATCTCCCTAAAGGGGAAACTGTTGTGGAATGCAAGTGAGTCTTCTCCGTGAAGCAAAACTCCCAAGGTCTTGTTGAATGGTACAAAGTCAGGTTGGTTGCTAGAGGATATACACAAACAACTTGTATCGACTATCAAGAGACATTTGCTCTGATTGCTAAAAATCTAAAATAAATTCAATCGGGATTTTCCTTTTATTTGTTGTTGTTGAGAGAGCTCAAAACTTGTATGTATTGCTTGTGTATATAAATACAAGGAGAGAATACAAATATATAGGAAGAGGGAGAGAGAAGAAAATCCTATACAAGATGTGAGACTAAAGGAGGAGAGAAGATAAAACAATAAATGGGCCCAATAATGGGCCCTTTACATGGGCTATTTTAACACTCCCCCGCAAGCTGGAGCGTACAAATCGTATGCGCCAAGCTTGGACAAGCACTGATAGAATAATGTCTTGGAAAGAGCCTTTGTGAAGACATCTGCAACTTGTTCCGATCCTGCGACATGCTTTAAGTCAAGCTTCTTCATTTGAACCTTTTCCCGGATGAAGTGACAATCGACCTCAATATGCTTCGTCCTTTCGTGAAAGACCGGGTTCTTTGCGATGTGTATGGCGGCTTGACTATCACAAAGGAGAAGAGCCGGAGATGGTAATTTTACACCCAGATCAGTAAGAAGACTCTCAAGCCATGTTAATTCTGATACAACCGATGCCATTGCCTGGTACTCTGCCTCGGTTGAAGAGCGAGCAAAGACCGTTGTTTCTTACTTCGCCAAGTTACAAGATGTCCTCCAAGGTAAGTGCAAAAACCACTCGTAGATCGCCGGTCATCGAGAGAGCCAGCGTAGTCGGCATCTGAATATGCCATCAATGTTGGAGCAGAAGAGGAGGTCCTGTAGACAAGTCCCTGACCAGGAGCGGTTTTCAGATACCTGAGAATTCGTTCCACTGCTTGAAGATGAGATTTTCGAGGAGAGTGCATGTATCTGCTGACAAGACCAACAACAAAGGAGATATCCGGTCTGGTAACCGTGAGATATATCAATTTTCCAACAAGACGTCGATAATATTAAGGATTCTGAAGGAGATCGGAGTCAGAGGCCTAGGCACACAGTTTGTGGTTCACATCCATAGGAGTATCACTGGGCTTGCAGCCAGACAGACCCGCATCATGAAGAAGGTCAAGACAATATTTTCTTTGAGAGAGAGTGAGCCCATCTGGCCTTCTGGCAATCTCAAGGCCCAAAAAATAGCGAAGGGGTCCCAAATCCTTGGTCTGGAAGACTGAGTTTAGATGGACTTTGACTGCCTGTATCCCTTGAGAGTCATCTCCAGTAATGATAATATCATCGACGTAAACTAACAGAATAACCGTTCCTGTTGGGTGGTGACGAGTAAAGAGCGAGAAGTCGGCCGAGCTCCGAGTGAAGCCAATCGCACGGAGGACCTTGCTGAATTTTTCAAACCATGCCCGCGGAGATTGTTTGAGACCATATAGAGCCTTTTTAAGATGGCAGACCTGAGACTCCTCCGTGGTCTCAAACCCGGGCGGTTGCTGCATGTAGACAGTTTCCTGGAGGTCCCCATTCAAGAAGGCATTCTTGATATCCAGCTGAAAGAGAGGCCACCGGCGATGGACAGCAACAGAGATGAGGACACGAACACTATTAAGCTTTGCCACCGGAGAGAACGTTTTCTCATAATCGAGCCCCTCCTGTTGAGTGAAACCGCGAGCCACAAGACGGGCCTTTAGACGGTCAATTGTCCCATCGACAGTATGTTTGATGACAAAGACTCATTTGCACCCAACTGATTTTTGGCCCGGTGGAAGGGGAACAACAAACCAGGTCTGGTTAGACCAGAGAGCAGACATTTCTTCCTCCATGGCTGCTCGCCAGCCGGGATGTTGAAGCGCCTCCTGCACAGAATTAGGAATAGCAACCGAAGAGAGAGAAGTAGCCAAAGTGCGTAAATGGGGAGAGAGGCGATGAAGAGAGACGGAGTTGGCCAGCGGATGAGCAGTGGAAGGCGATACCTGATCAGTCGGATGCGCAGTATACATGGTAGAGACCGACGGCAGAGGGGCAACGAAAGGGGTAGAGCGACGAGTGTAGACACGGATAACTGGTGGTTTGGAGGGAACGAAAGGCGGTGTAGAGGGAATGACAGGCAGAGGAGTGGTTGGAATGACCGGGCGTGGGATGGATGGAGGTGTAGGTGGGCGATGGTCAGGTAAGGGAGCAAAAAAGAATGGTTGATTCTCGCGGAAAGTGACATCAGCAGAAACGGAAATCTTGTGTGTAGCAGGAGAATAACAGACATATCCTTTTGGGTGCGAGAATAACCAACAAAGATATGCTTGGCGGCCCGGGGATCCAACTTATCCGATGAAGGCCCCAAACGGTGGACATAACATAGGCTACCAAACACACGAGGTGGGAGAGGAAAGGCTGTAGCGGAGGGAAAGAGGATGCTGAACGGAGTAGCGTAGTTGAAAATAGAGGAAGGGAGATGGTTTATGAGAAAACAGGCGGTCGAGACAGCAAAGCTCCAATACGGTTTAGGGACATGCATTTGAAGCATGAGGGAACGGACAACATCGAGTAAGTGGTGATTCTTGCGTTCGGCAACACCATTTTGTTGCGGCGTGTAAGCGCAGGAAGTTTGATGTAGAATCCCAAACTCGGAACATAAAGCAGTAAATGCGTGACTAGTGTACTCACGAGCATTGTCAGTTCGTAGGACTTTGATGGTTTTGTGGAATTGCGTACGGGTTTCGAGGACAAATGCCCGAAAGACACGAGGAAGCTCGAAGCGATCACGAAGTATAGCCAGGTAGTGCGAGAGTGATCATCAATAAACGTGATAAAATACCAGAAACCGGAAATACTAGAAATTTTAAATGGTCCCCAAATATCCGAATGGACTAAATCAAAAGGAGCAGCGCTCCGAGTACAATGTGAAGAAAAAGATGAACGAGTCTGCTTGCCGAGGATGCAGGAATCACACTGAAAGGGGGTAAGAGAAACATTCGGGAGAGCCCGCTGGAGGACCGGGGAGGAGCATGCCCAAGACGACAATGCCAATCTGTGGAAGAAATGGAGGAGATGGTGGGAGAGTCGTCGAGAAGGTAGAGTCCATTCCGCAGCCGGCCTTTACCAATGGTAGTCTGCGTCCGCCGATCCTGTATAACAAAAGAAGAGGAAGTGAATATAACAGAACAATCCAAATCAGTAGTAAGCCGTCCAACAGAAAGTAAATTGAACGGAGAACTCGGGACGTGAAGAGCCGAGCGAAGGGAGATGGAGGAGGTGAGAGGAAGATCTGCCGAGCCGGAGACGGGAACAGTGGCTCCATTGGCCACAGTAATAGACTGTGGATAAGGGGAATTCAGGTACTGGGCAGGGCGATGTGGAGTAATGTGATGAGTAGCGCCAGAATCCACAATCCAGCCCAAGCTGGTGGAGAGACAGGCGGTACCTGTGTTAGAGACGGAGGCAGATGGGGGATGGAGCAAGCCCTGGAGATGCTGGAGCTGAAGACGGACACTTTCAAGATCAGGAGGACCAGCATCGGTAGCAACAGAAGTCGTCGGGCGAGGAGGATAGCCAACTTTCTTGTAACAGGTTGCCTCGAGATGACCGTCTTTGCCACAGAAGGAACACTTCGGCCGACCCCGGCCACCACGACCACGGCCGCGAGAGCCTGAACGACCCCCCCCCCCCCCCCCCCCCCCGAGTAGGAGGAGGAGGGAAGGGTAGAAGCGGAGGTGCCTGCTGAAGAAGGGCCGGAGGAGCCGTAGTATCTGGAGGAGGTGGTACTCGGAGAATCATGGAGCACACATCAGAAAAAGATGGTGTGGTAGAGGACGCCAGGACCTGAGCACGAATGCTCTGAAGGTGAGGGGGAAGACGGGCCATAAGGATGGCAGTACAGGCGGCTTCCTTCTGAGCGCGCTGAGCAAGAGCATCATTGGTAAACGGCTGATGCTGGATCCAGGCTTCAGCAAGAGTCTTCGCACGAGCAACAAAGGAGGACATATCGGAAGCCCCTCCAGCGTCCAGAGTAAAGAGGTCAGTGAGGATGTCGTAGAGATGTTGGAGGCTGTCCCGGCAAGAATATAAGGAGTGTAGCTCAGTCCACATATCTTTGGCAGTCTCATGATACATAGCCATTTGATATGGTTCACCATCCAAAGAATTCAAGATCCAAGTCTGAACTCGGCCATCATTGCGGAGCCAGTCATCGGTAGGAGGGGTGGGTGGAGCCTGAGTAAGGTGAGGGAGAAGACCCTTGGCCTGAAGAACCCGTCGAACTGAATGGACCCAAGGAATGGAGTTCTTCTTTCCAGAAAGAGAGATGGTAGTGATGCGCAGCTCGTCACGGAGTTCTGTAGGGTAAGCCGCGCGGTCAGTTGGACAGGCCGGGCAGTCAACAGGAGGGCTGGCCGTCGAGCCAGAAGAGTTACCGGAAGAGCCCATAAGGGCAGACCGCGGCGAATAGAGGATAATCCGCCGGCAAGAAAGACTAAGACCACGACCAGAGTACGGATAGGAAGCAGTCCGCACGGTCAAGCCGGACACCAGCGAGTAGTCAGGTCGCGACCAAAGGGCAGAAACAAAAGAGAGACCGCCCCGGTCTAGGTGAAGCCAGCAGCGGTCAGAAAACAGCCCGTGCGGGTTGACAGAAAATCCGGAAAGAGGAGAGAGGCCGTGAGTAGGAACTCGAGCGGCTAGAGAAGAGAGGCCGCGAGTAGGAACTCGAGCGGCTAGGAAAGAGAGGCCGCGAGTAGGAACTCGAGCAGCTAGAGAAAAGAGGCCGCGAGGAGAGACTGGCAGCGGACAGAAGGCAAGGCTGCAGCGGTCTGAAGGCGAGGCCGCAGCGGTCTGAAGGCAAAGCCGCAGCGGAGTTGGCAGCGGACAGAAGCAGAGAGTCCGCAACGGTTTGAAGAAAGGTGGGCCCCACGAAGCAGAGAGAGAGAGAGGGTGGTTATAAGAAGCCTGAAGAGGGTGGAACCACGGAGAGGGAGAGGAGAAGCGGATGCAAAGGTGCAAACCGCAGAGTCAGGGGCTGACAGAAGACCGGAGCGGGTAGGCTACCAGTCCGCAAGAGAGAAAGCAGCAGGTAGGAGGAAAAAGAGACCGGGCGGGCTTGGTGGTTAGAAAAAAACAAGCCGCAGAAGACAGTAACCTCTCTCTGATACCATGTTGAGAGAGCTCAAAACTTGTATGTATTGCTTGTGTATATAAATACAAGGAGAGAATACAAATATATAGGAAGAGGGAGCGAGAAGAAAATCCTATACAAGATGTGGGACTAAAGGAGGAGAGAAGATAAAACAATAAATGGGTCCAATAATGGGCCCTTTACATGGGCTATTTTAACAGCTGTGATTGCTAAAAATCTAAAATAAATTCAATCGGGATTTTCCTTTCATGTGTCGTGTATAAAGGATGAAGCCTCAGTTAGTTAGACGTGAAGAACACATTTCTCCATGGTGATCTTGAGGAGGAAGTATACATGTCTCTGCCTCCTAGTGTTCTTCCAAAAGAGTCAGCAGGAACAATTTGCAGGTTGAAGAAAGCCCTGTATGGCTTGAAGTAGTATACACGTGCTTGGTTTGAGAGATTTCACCGGGAAATGATGTCTTTTGGATACAAAAAGAGCAATGTAGATCACACCTTATTTGTGAAACACCGGGACGACAAGTTGGCTGCTCGCATCGTCTATGTGGATGATATAGTGATAATCGATGATGACACAGAGGAGATTGAACACTTAAAGTCTAGGTTGGCTAAAGCATTTGAAGTGAAGGATCTTGGCCCCATCAAGTATTTTATTGACATATGTGGTCAGATCCAAACATGAGATCTTTATATCATAGAGGAAGTACATTTTAGATTTGCTTGAAGCAACTGAAATGATTGGATGCAAACCGCTGACACCCCAATTGAAGTCAATCACAAGCTTGGTAGAGATGGGAGAGAAGCTGTGGAGGACATACCAGGTTTCCATCGGCTAGTGGGGAAACTTATCTATTTCTCTCATACTCGTCCGGACATCTCTTATGTTGTGGATGCCCTTAGCCAGTACATCCACTCACCTAGATCACATCACCTTGATAATGCATACAAAATCCGGAGGTATCTCAAATCCTCTCCTAGAAAAGGGCATATTATTCTCAACCAACAAGGCATTGACAGTAGAAGTCTAGACAGATGCAGAGGTTCAGTTGATGACCGAAGGTCTACATCAGGATATTGCTCTCTTGTTGGGGACAATTTGGTGACCTGGAGGAGAAAGAAACAACATGTTGTAGCCAGATCCAATACTGAGGCCGAGTTTCGAGCAATGACACATGAGATATGCGAAGGGTTGTGGATTCAGTCCATTATAAAGGACCTGGGTGTGGAGTGCGCTGGTCCAATCAGGATCTATTATGATAATAAAGTTGCTATCAGCATTGCCGACAATCCAGTCGAACATGATCGTACCAAACACGTGGAGATTGCTAGACACTTCATTAAGGAAAACATAGTTAGGGGAATTGTGAGTACTCCCTTTGTCCCATCAAACCAGGAACTCGCAGATGTGCTTATCAAGGGTCTGAGTCAGTGCACCTTTGACAAAATACTTAACAAGTTGGACATGACAGACATTACATGCCCAACTTGACGTATCCGTGCACTCCACACTCTCATATTTTAGAAAATTATTTATAAGCCAAAAATTTATTTTATAATTTATAAAAATATTTAGACATTTAATTATAATAAGTAATACAAAATATTAATTATATGATAGCATTAATAATTTACTACTATATAATTAATATTTTAAAAGCTAAATATTTATTATTATATAATAAATATGTAATTTATTATATAATGGTAATATGGTATATAATATTTAATATATGTATTCAATAATATTTAATATATACAACAGTATATTTTATATATATATAACATTAACTTTATATAATAAATATATATTTTTAAAGTATTTATAATATGTATATATCGAAACAATATTTATTATATATTTAACATTAACATTTATAATATTAAATGAATTTAACTTATTTTAACATTAATATCATTAACATTTTTCAAATTATAATCTTTATTAATAATAGTAATATTATAATATCATTTTATTTAATACATTAATAAATGTATAATATATATTATATCTACAAATATTAAAATATTATTATTATTATTAAATAATAATAAAATAATCATTATTCATTAAAATAAAGTTTTTAAATCATCGCATATCTGCAAGGCACGCTCACGTGATTAATTATTTTGTGTTTTTCCATCAAGTGATAAACTTTAAAATTTTCAACAATACCCCACAAAAGCAAAAATAATCAAACAAATATAAAATAATTGATTAATATTAATAATAACAAATAATAATGATAAATAAATATATATTTGTTTCATCTAGTTGTTTCTAATGTAATGAGTATAGGTGGAATGGTTACCTAGAACCTATACTTAAAACTTATCTCCATTGAAGAACATAATGTGCTAAAAACTTTAAATTATATTCTTTATCCAATAAAAAAAATAAGTACACATTAAATTGGTCATTTTTGGGGGTATGGTGAGCGTTTTAATGGTCAAACACATCCCTTGATTTTCATGGAGGTTATTAGGGCTCAGCCCGAATCCCAAAGTCGCGGTCTGAAGACTACCCTCACATAAGTGGTGTCTCAAATGATATTCGTAACTCATCTCGCAAAAATGTCTTTGACAACCATTAACACGTATCATCTTCATTGAAGAACATAATGCGCTAAAAGCTTTGAATTATATTTTTTATCCAATAGAAAAAATAAGTACACATTAGATTGGTCATTCTTTTGGTTATAGTGAGCGCTTTAATGGTCATGCACATTGCTTGATTTTCATGAAAGTTATTAGAGCTCAACCCGAATCCCAAAGTCATGGTCTTAAGACTACCCTCACATAA
This sequence comes from Platanthera guangdongensis, assembly GCA_039583875.1. NCBI lineage: Eukaryota > Viridiplantae > Streptophyta > Magnoliopsida > Asparagales > Orchidaceae > Platanthera > Platanthera guangdongensis. Next base: position 14,940,883 of record CM077151.1, read on the forward strand.
GTGGTGTCACAAATGATATTCGTAACTCATATCTCGCAAAAATATGTCTTTGACAACCATTAAGAACTATAAGCCATAAGTCATACTATTACGCGGAGCATTTTACATCATAGGATTGATGAGAGAAAGATGCATCTATCTTCTCTAATTAGTACTTCTCACTTGGCCACATTGACGGTTTCGTTCATAAAACATTGAACTTAATTCATGGAATCTTCAATCACATACGTTGGGTATCCACCGTTGGTAGCAAAATTATGTGGGTTTAAGGCTCATTCCCCTTGATGACTTGATTTTCTCATTTCGGGACAAATCCTTTGTGAGATTATCAGCCATAAATCTGGCTTTACATAATTTAGTGACATCACATCATTCTTTCTTTGCTTCAAGGACTTATACTTGATTCTCATGAACCTATTCATTTTTGAATTAGAAATATCAGAACCAGTTAAATCAATAACAGATTTATTATCACAATACAAAAAATAGCAGGTAAAGGTTTTACAATTAGTGTACTTTCAGAAAGGAAAATTTTGAGTCAGTCTACTTCGGCACAGATACTGTACAAAGCTATAAGCTCAGATTCCATAGTACTTCTAGAAATTACGGTTTGTTTTATAGAGGCCAATGAAACGACAACGACTCCTAAAATAAAAATGTAACCAATAGTAGATTTAACATCTACTGAATCTATTACCCAATTTGCATCGAAATATCCTTCAAAGACTTCAGGAAATCCCGTATAAGTATAAACGAGATGATAATCAAGAGTACCAGGAAGATACTTAAAAATTCTAGTTAATGCGACCCAATGCTCACTACTAAGGTAGCTAGTGTATCTACTCAATTTACCTACTGTGTAGGAAATATCAAGTGTAGTCTGATTTGCTATATAAAGCAAACATCCAATCATCTGAGCATATCTATGTTGATCGATAGGTTCTCCTATATTTTTTGAAAAGTTTAACAATAAGGTCAAAAGATGTTACGGCGGGAGAAGAATTGTGCAACATTTTCTCTATAAAATGAGAAAGAGATAACGATATACAAGTATCATTTTTCGTTAATTTCATTCATAGAATAGTGTTTACTCCTAAATCTTTCATATCAAATTTTCATGATAAAATTATTTTGATATCTTTTATAATTTTAAAAGATATAAAAAAAAATCAGAATATCGTCTATTTATAAGCAAAGCAAAGCGGCACCATTGTTATCTTGTTTTACATAAATACATTTATCAAAATCATTTGCTAAATATTCAAAAGATATGATAACAAAATCAAACTTTTGGTGTCATTATTTAGGAGTTTGTTTTAACTCATATAGTGATTTGACTAACAAACTTTATGTTTATGATTTTAGGACACAACGAACAAAGTGCACCCATTCCACAAAATTCTTCTTGCCGGTCAGAGAGATAGTAGTAATACGGAGCTCATCTCGCACTTCCGGGAGAGAGGCCGGGCGGTCAGCAGGAGGAACCGCCGTTCCGATAGATTCAGCAGGAGAGGCCATGAAGAAGAGTAGCGGCTAGGAGAACAGACCGGTCAACAAAGGAAACCGCGCGACTAGAGCGGAGACCGCCCAGTCACGATGGGAATACACCAGCGCCAGGAGGAGGCCGCGACCAAAGGGGGAGGCCGAGAGAGAGAGAAGGCCGCAGCGGACAGAGACAAGCCGCGCGGATAGGAAAGAGGAGAAGACCGCGACCTAAATGCGGGAAGGTAACAGTCCGCACGGTCTGGCTGAGCACAGCAGCGATCAGAGAAACAGGAGGCCAGCAGCCGCGCAGATAGGAAAGAGGCCCTTGGATCACCATGCTTCCTCTATTCACAGCGGCCTCAGTCTCCTGACCGCCAACCCGCAACAACGGATAGAACTCCAAGCCTCCCCTGTCCTATCAAGGAGGCGGTCTCAATGACCCTCAGGCCAGCTAGACTGTCAGACAAGTCCTCCAGACGCAGACCGTCAGGCTTCCAGGACCAGACCGCCACAGCAGTTGCCAATCCTTCAGAACCATTCTGTCAACTGCCAACGATCAGACCGCCAGACCATAAGGCAGACCCCAGACCGCCAGACCTCCGGACTGCCAGACCACACAGCAGACCTCCATACCAGACCGCCGGTCCTCCAAACTACCAGGCCGCCAGAACCAAACCACCAAATCGTCAATATCATAAGTTCCAACACTCCCCCTCAAGCTGGATCATATATGTTAATCATGTCCGTCTTGTCACAGACATCTGAAAGAGAAGCGAAAACCAGTTTCGTAAAGATATCTGCAAGTTCTTTGTCGGAAGTGACAAACGGTTTATAGATTTAATTCTTCAATATTTCTTCTCTGATGAAGTGACAGTCAACTTCAATTTGTTTTGTCTTTTCATAAGAAACTGAATTCTTCGATATATATATAGCAATTTTGTTGTCACAGAAATCGGTAAGGGATGATCATCTACCTTTCCTAAGTCCTAAATCAAGCATAAGGGCACGCAACCATTTCAACTCGCAAGTGATCGATATTATGCTTCTGTACCTAGCTTCAACACTTGACAGAGACACAACAGACTGTTTCTTGATTTTCCAGCTAGCAAGATTTTCTCCCACAAAGGTGCAAAAACCATATGTTGATTTTTTATCTTCTTTATTGTCAGCATAACTGGTATCAGAGTAGGCTTCAATATTCAGATGGTTATGCTTTTGAAACAGTAACCCCTTTCCTGGAGTCCTTTTCACATATTCTAGAATTTTTAAGGCTTAACGAAGATGACTCTTTGGGAGCTTGCATAAACTGACTGACATTGCTTACTACATATCAAATATCTGGTCTAGTGACAGTCAGATAGATGAGTTTTCCCACGAGTCGTCTGTACTTAGTACTATCTGGAAGAAGAGGTGAATCCTCGGTCCAACTCTTGTCATCACCAACGACCATCGGACAACGAATGGGTCTTGCCCCAAGAAAACCAGTTTTTTTCAGAAGATCCAACACGTATTTCCGTTGTGAGATTACTACAGAGTTATGTTCTCGCAAGATTTTGATTCCCAAAAAATACTTAAGAGATCTCATATCCTTTGTAACCAAAATGTTGTTGAAGATGTCTCTTTGCTAGATCAATTCGTTCCTTATCATCACCAGTAAGAAAGATATCATTCACATAGACAGCAAGAACAACAAGACCTTTAGTAGTCTTGCGTATGAAAAGAGAATGATCTGCAGAACTTCAAGTAAAGCCAACAAGAGAGACAACTTTGTTGGACTTGTCGAACCAGGCCCGTGGACTTTGCTTTAGACCATAAATTATCTTCTGCAACCTACGCACCTGAGACTCCCCTGGATCAACAGGAGGTTGCTTCATGTATACCACCTTTTATAGATTACCATTAAAAAAAGCATTCTTTACATCTAAATGAGACATCTATCAACCTTTGTTAACAGTCACAGAGAAAAGAACACGGATTGTGCTAATGCGAGCAACTGGGGAGAATGTGTCAAAAAGTTCACACCACATGCCAGAGTAAAACTTTTGGCAACCAGCCTCACGTTATAGCGTTCAATAGTTCCATCAGAATGAAACTTGATGACAAAGACCCACCGACAACCAACCGCATCCACTCCTAGAGGAGTAGGGACAAGAGTCCAAGTACCCCCCTTCGGTCAAGGTTTTCATTTCTTCGTCTATGGCAACTTTCCAATGAGGAATATCAAGAGCTTCTTGATAGGTAGCCAGGAGAATAGTGGTCGAGAGAGCAAGAGCAAAGTTCCTTCCGGCTGAGGAAAGACGAGCATAAGAGACAACATCATGAATTGAATGTTTAGTGCGTGTTCTAACCCCTTTTGTAGAGCAATAGAAAGATCAAGATTCGACTTATTTTTTGTGGTAGATTCATCCATCAGAGAGATTACTGGCCCAAAAAATATCAGTAACGACTCCAAAGGCAGAAAAGAACCAGAAGACAGAGATAGGGATGGAGGAACTGGCATAGAGGAGAAAGTGGTGTAGGAGGAGTAGGCTCAAGTGGAGGTGCAGAAATAATGGATATAGAAGGAGAATCATCAGGTGGTGAGAGAGTAGGAGCTAAATAAAAATAAGGCATATCTTCAAAGAATGTGACATCGGCAGAAACATACTGTTTCTTTAGAAGGGGATCAAAGCACTGATACCCCATTTGGGTCGGACAGTAGCCCAGAAAAATGCACTTTACTGAGCGAGGAGAAAGTTTGTTACGACTAGGAGAAGGAAAGTGGACAAGCATTGTACAGCCAAAAACATGGAGAGGTAAAGGAAATGGCTGAGCTCCTAGATGTAGGATGGAGAATGGGGTTTGCCTTGAAGAATCAATGAAGGAATACGATTGATGAGATAACAAGAGAGAAACACAACATGACCCCAATATGACCGGAGAACAGTCACTTGTGTGAGAAGAGTACAAGTAACATTCATGAGATGACGATTTTTGCGTTCAGCAACACAATTTTGCGGAGAAGTATATGGATAAGCGGTTTGATGAATTATGCCACGATGCATAAAAAACTCCGAAAATTATTGACTATGATATTCTCTATCATTATCAGTACTAAGTACCTTAATAGAAACATCAAACTGTGCATGTATCTTATTGTAAAACGTAGTGAAACAAAAAAAAATTCAGAGCGTTCTTTTAAAAGATACAACCAAATACATCGAGAGAAATCATAAATAAAAGTAACAAAATACAGACTTTCCCTACCAATAGACCTAGTAGGAGAAGAACCTCAAATATCTGAATGAACAAAATCAAAGAGACGAGAAGAACTATGTCCTTGTCTTACTGGATAGGAAGAGCGATTGTGCTTGCCCAGTTAACAGGCTTCACAGTTCAGAGAGAAGTTCTCTGAAGGTAAATCCAGTAGGAGTTGGTAGATGAGGCGAGGAGGAGGATGACCAAGGCGAATATGTCATTGGAGAAGAGAAGAAGAGAAAGCAATGACATTGTCTAAGAAGAAGAGTCGATTGCTTTCACTCCCAGTAACAAACGTCTCCTTAAAGTGAGGATCCAGAAAAGAACAAGAATTGGATGTAAAAGTAACCGTGCAATTAAGTTATTTGCAAAGAGTAGGAACAAAAAGTAAATTGCACGGAAAGGATGATACATAGAGCGTGTCCTCAAGCCGCAGAGACGGAGTGGGTACAGTCCCGCACACAGGCATAGTTGTCAAGGCGCGCGCCTGAGGCGCCGGGCGCGCCAGGCGCAGCCCGCCGCGCCTCAGCACAGCTGAGGCGGGCGATGTGCCCCAGGCGCGCCTTGGCGAGCGCCTTACAGGCTCCCAGGCGCGGCGCGCCCGGGACTTTCAAGGTTTTTTTTAAAAAAATTTTGATATGAGCAAAAACATGATCTTAGACGCACCTGAGGCTCCCCTAGGCGGACTAGGGCGCCCAATTCGCTGAAATTGCGCGAATTGGGCGCCCAATTCGCTGAAATTGCGCGAATTGGGCGCCCAATTCGCTGAAATTGCGCGAATTGGGCGCCCAATTCGCTGAAATTGCGCGAATTGGGCCCAATTCGCTGAAATTGCGCGAATTGGGCCCAATTCGCTGAAATTGCGCGAATTGGGCCCAGTTCGCTAAAATTGCACGAATTGTGCCCAGTTCGCTGAAATTGTACGAATTGGGCGCCCAATTCACTGAAATTCCGCGAATTTGCTCAATTTCAGCGAATTGGGCGCGCGAATTCGCACAATTTCAGCGAATTGGGCGCTCAATTTGCTCAATTTCAACGAATTGGGCGCCCAATTCGCTCAATTGCGCCCAATTCGCTCAATTTACTTTTTCTCTCATTTTTGCGCCTCACGTGCCTCAGGCGCGCGCCTGCGCCTTGCGTCTTGCGCCTAGGCTCCAGAGGCCCTTTGCACCTCGGTGCGCCTTGCGCCTTGCGCCTTTGATAACTTAGCACACAGGAGACGGAGTACCATCCGCAATAAAAATCAGAGCAGACCGGTTATGCTTGTCCAAACAAGAGAACAAACGAGAATTATCAGTCATGTGATTAGTAGCTCTCGAATCAATAAGTCACTTACCCTGAGTAACCACATTAGCACTTCCCGAAGAAGAGGCAAGAAATGTGGATTTCCTTGTGGTGTCATCGGCGGACGAGCGAAGATGAGGATACTTGGCCCAGCAACGATGAACAAGATGTTCTGCCTTGCCACAATGAGAACAGAGATGGCGAGACAGACCACGCCCACTAGAGTAACCTCCATGGCCACTAGAATTATTAGAACGAACTGGATGAACAAAGATGTCGGGACGGGGTGGGGAGGCAAGTAGAGGGCGCTGAAGAAGAATAATAACGACGACGATACGAGCCGCAGTAACATCAAGAGTAGAAGAGTCAGCTTCGCCAAGAATTTGTTGTCTAATCATTTCATAAGACTCGGGAAGGCGAAAAAGATAACACAACCAGAAATTCCTGGAAGTGTTTGTGTTGTTCATAATGATCAACAGAGAAGGGGAAATACTGAAGTATTTAAGCGTCAAGGGCTTGCACCTCCTGGTAAGCAGCAGGAGTCAAGGTAAGACGAGCAAACAAATTAGCATATAACGTGTATATGCGCAAAGTCTGAGCGCCCTTTGAGTACAAAGCAGCAAGATGAGTCCAAGCATTTTTGACTGTCTCATCGTGGCAAATGATGAGTAGGCACTCATCAGACAGACTATTAGCAAGTCATGTTCTGACCAAAGCATCACAGAAATCCCAGTCATCAAAGGCAGCGGACCCTCGAACAGGAGGGTCATCACTCATCAGTGAGATGATGACAATTGCGTTGAGACCGCAACAAGAACACAAATGAAACACTCCAGTCCGGATAGTTTGAGTCAGTCAGCTTGGAAGCAGTTCCAAGACTGCCAGAAGGAGTGGAAACAACAGGAGCGGTCTGAGAGGAGGATGCAGACAAAGTAGATGAAGAAAATTCTGTAGTCGTCATAGAAAGGGCGAACATAAGAAGAAACCGCGCGGCAAGACTGAGTTCGCATCACAGAGACAGCGAAGCAAAGAGCTCGACGAGCGGCTAGAAAACCGGAGTCCACAGAGGCCGCAAAAGAGCTTAGCGGGCGGTTAGAAACCGGAGTCCGCAGAGGCCGGAGAAGGGCTCAGTGGGCGGTTAGAAAACCGGAGTCCGCAAGGATCGGATTTCCTATGATACCATGTGAGAAAATCTAAATAACAGGATTTTCATTTCACAAAAAGTTAAATTATATGAGTATGACCCCCAATTTATAGAGGAGAGGAGATAGAAAAACAATACAATAGATAATGTCAGACTAAATTACAACATGCCAGCTAGGCGAACTATCATTTACAGACAGCATAGAGCTGAGCGGTTAGACAGGCTATCCGCTCCTTAACAGGAGTCCGCCGATCTCTTCTCCTCAGATCGTCACTGACCACCAGAAGTACCAAAATCGGTCAGTCGTCTATAACCGCCAGACTGCAACGGCCGCAACCTCCTGACCGCCAAACCGCAATAACGGTTAGATCACCATGCTTCCTTTATCCGCAGCGGCCTCAGCCGCCTGACCGCAACCCGCAACATCGGATAGAACTCCAAGCCTCCCTTGTCCTATCAAGGAGGCAGTCTCAATAACTCTCCGGCCAGCTAGACTGTCAGACCAATCCGCCATACGCAGACCGCCACGCTTCCAGGACAAGACCGCCACAACAGTTGCCAATCCTTCAGAACAAGTATGTCAACAGCCAACGATCAGACAGCCAGACCGCCAGACCATAAGGCAGACTGTCACACCGCCACACCGCCAGACCTCCAAACCACACGGCAGACCGCCAAACCAGACCGTCGGTCTGCCAAACCACCAGAACGTTAGAACCAAACCGCCAGACCGTCAATATCACAAGTTCCAACTGTTATATTTGAGCTTAATATTATGTTTGCATCTAAATAATATTTCAAATTATATATTTTTTATAATTCATTCAAAACATTAGTATATTTATTTATTTTTATTTTACATAATTTTAGAAGATTGAAATATAATAATGTTTATTTGATAAAATATTGATTATTTTTATCTTTTGGCATTGTTATTATAAATGCTTGTACATATATGCATGCATATGCATGTAGATGTACATATGCATGCATATGCATGTAGATGTACATATGCATGTAGATATATAGATATATATGTATATATATGTACATATATATATGCATATATATCAGTGTTGTAGATGTCGGCCGACATGAAGGTTTTGGGAAGAAAACGCAACGACATCGACATTTTAAGCAAAAATATCATTTTTGAAAATATCCCTGATATATCGGTCTTCTGGCCCCGATATATCGGTATTCTGGCCTCGATATATCAGTCTTACCCGATAATCGGGCAATATCTCGACGACGATACATGAGTACTAAAAATATATATTTTCCATTTCTTTTAAGTGTCCAAGCGGTAATATTTTGTTTTGCGCTACATTTTGTGCATCTCTCTAAGCTAAGATTGGCCTTATTTCTCGTTTCACTTTCATTTGATGCTCTTTATATCGTTTACTGCCGTCAACGCTTTTTTTTATGCAATTTATAAACATACACTGTGTATAATGTATATATATGTCTATTGTTATTTTTTATTTTATAAAATTTTACAAATTTTAATCTATAAAAAATAATTTATCTTTTTTCTCTCTCTCTTTATCACTCTCCTCTCTCTACTTCTCTCTCCCACCCCTCTCTCTCCCTCTCCCTCCTCTCTCTCTCCAAATTCCCCTCATCTTCTCTCATGATCCAATGACCAATATTCAATCTTTGGTGTGCCTCCAAATACCTATATTCTTTTATATATATAAGATATATATATATACACGCATGCTCACTCAACGCCTACTGGTACAGAAAGATTGGCTAAGGCCAAAAACGTTGAGTGAAGCTTATTGTGCCTAATGGTGTAGAGAGAACAAGAGAATATGTGGTATGATTTTATGCATGCACGTGCCTTGTCTCTCAAACTGGTTTTGACCCCGGTTGAATCTTGAACTTTTTGTTCTACCGGTTCGATATCCGGTCTAGTTTTCAAAACCTTGAATATAATCATTATTCATTAAAATAAACATTTCTAAATCATCACATATATGCAAGGCACGTGCATGCCATTAATTATTTTGAGTTTTTCCATCAAGTGTTGCACATTAAAAATTCCAACATGCCAAACTATACTGACTTACTGAGCATTCAGTGGCAAGTACTTCAAACAAGTTCATGTCAAAAAAAGGTTATAGCGACTGTATTAAAGCTATTTGTATTTTTTCCTACCCACCCAGGCACCCATCAATCCAATTTCTTATTAAGGTGGAAGGACAATTGGTCTAACACTGTAGTAGTGATAATCAGCACGGATATATTTAAATTTTAATAACAATAATCACTTTAGTAACCAGGCTATAAAGGCGCATACTATTTTTCAACTCTTCAGTAAATGAGCAAAACACAAACAAGAGCAGTGTTTATGTAATCAAAGAATCTAACATATTATAAAAAACTATTCATTTCTATTTCAAGAAAAAAACTCATAGTATACACAAATAAATGGAATTGCAGGATGTTTGGTTAAACAAGAAAGTGCTGCAAAGAAAAGTATTTGCATACAAAGTTTATTTATTTTTTGGTGTTTGGTTTGGTGTTTGAAATCTACCTTCAGGGTCGTCTTCCTGGACCTCCCGTGTAAGTTTGCAAAACTATAAATTTGAAATAAATACAGTTAACTATATTTTTACATTTAAGTACATGGAATGCCATGTGTGGGTTGGAGTTCGGAAATTTACTTTAATACATAATCATTCCCTTCACAAATATGAGACAATCAAAATTAACCTCAATTACTTAGCTTGCATTTATTTTTGTGTCATACTAAGCAAACCCCTAGTAATTAACACTCAGTATATGTTTGGGAAATCAGGCATGAACGGTGGGTAGCATTGTACGCGCAGAATGCCCCCGGAGGCGGGACTATTCTCTAGAAAGGAGCCTCATCAACGAAATAAGTATTCATGGAATGTGCATCGATGGCTCCATTGTTGGTCGCACCACTGGGTATCGCAACAACATGCCACAAAAATCCAAACATAACCTTACAGGAGAGGGTGGACAATAGATAGATATGAGGAGTCCGGGTCTGTGTCTTAGTCGTCAAATCTGCAAGTTGCTGCTCAGAAGGAACAAAGTAAGAAGCAAGAGTGTCATGACCATACTGCCCACGTAGGAAGAAAGCATCCACCCTGATACGCATAGAAAGAGAGTGTTTCACTGGGTTTAGAGTAATCTGAATGACATCAGTGCTATCACGGTGGAGTGGAGTGGAATCCGGAGAAAGATACCAATGTCCTCAAGAAGCCAGAGAAGCAAAATAATATCCTCAGCGGTGGTAGTAATGGCTCAAAGCTCAGCCTCAATGTTGGAATGAGAAATACCTGTCTGTTTCTTGAATTTCCATGCAATAAGTGAAGAACCCGGGAACAAACAGAAACCAGTGACAGATCGACGGCCAACATGATCACTGGCCCAAGTAGCATCCAAGTAAGCACAGAGCTGCAGTGAACTACAACTAGAGAAGAAAAGACCACGTGAATTCGTCGCTCGAAGATAGCGCAGGAGCCGTAGTAGATGATCATAATGCACAGAAGCATGCACACTAACAAACTGACTCAACACATGAACAACATGGGCAATGTCGGACCGAGTAATAGTAATGTAGACATGACTCTCAACTAGGTGACGATAGCGAATAGGATCAGAGAGTGGAACCTCATCATTCGGACGTAGCTGAAGGTGAAGCACTATAGAGGTGTCCACGGTGCAAGAGTCGGAGAGAGCGGGCCGAGCTAAAAGATCTGATATATAACGACACTAAGAGAGCTGAAAATCACGATTTGTAGAGGTGACCTCAAGAGCCAAGAAGTAGCTTAGTTGTCCAAGATCAGTCATCTGAAACAGTTGTTGAAGGTGATGTTTGACGAAGGCCACGTGAAAAGGACCATCACCAATAATGATCATATCATCCACATAAAGTAACAGAAGACTCTGACCATGAGAGGAGTGCACAAACAAGCCTGGATCATGTGGACTCGGTTGAAAATCGGCGGCTATAATAGCTGAAATGAAACATGTGAACCATGCATGGGGAGCCTGCTTGAGCCCGTAAAGAGCTCGTCTTAATCGGCAGACAAGGCCTGGAGGAGAGGATAAACAGGGAGGAGGGAGCATGTACACCTCCTGCTGAAGGTCGCCATGAAGAAAAACATTCTTCATGTCGAGCTGTAACAGACACCAGTGGCGAACAGCTGCAACTGTAATGAGAGTACGAATCGTAGTCATATGGATGTCATTGTCTCGTCCCTGCTCCTGCTGAAAACCGCGAGCCACAAGCCGAGTCTTGTACTTTCTACAGAACCATCTGAGTGAGTCTTCACCTTGAAGATCCACTTGCAAGTAATAGGAACAACACCAGGGGAAAAAGAACAAACTCCCAGGTACGAGTGTGCTCAAGCGCCTCCAACTCAGCAGATATAGCAGCATGCCACTCAGGTATCTGGGCAGCCTCGTGATAGGAAGTCGGCTATGGAGTACGATAGACTGTAGCAGGAAGGGCAGGTAGGTCCAGTGGAAGTGTATCAAGGCTAAGTCAGTCAGGAGGACGTCTATCACGAGGTGGATTGCGACGCGCATGAGGATCATCCATAGAACACTCACTGGAGGAGACATGCACTGAGTCTGGGGGCACTGGAGGCGAGGGCACTGGAGGCGAGGGCACTGGAGGCGGAGGACGAGTGTAATGATATGGAAGGGGGACGACGAGCGCATCAGAGGGATAGGTAGGTGGCGAAGGGGAGGAGAGAGAAGGTGACCGAGTAGACTGCGACAAGAGAATAGAAGGTGACAGAATAGACTGCGACAAGAGAAAAGGAGGTGGACATATTAAAAGAAGATAAGAAGGGTGCGGGTTGCCTCAATAATGTGGTGATGCTTCATTTCATTGGTGTCATTCTGAGCATAAGCATCAGGACAGGAAAGCTGAGAGACAGTGTCGTGGGTAGCTAGCAGATCTCAAAAAGCATGAAAGAGGTACCCCCCTAAGTCAGAACGAAAAATGTGTACGGAAGCAAAAAACAGTGTGCGCAACATAGCAGAAAAAATAATATAAATTTGAAAAATTCAGAACAATAATGCATAAAGTATATCCAACAATAACGAGAATAGTCATCAACGAAAAGAATATAATATCGATGTCAGCCCTTGGATACAAAAGGTGCGAGACCTCATACATTAGAATGAACTAAATCAAAAGAAAGTTGAGACCTGGACTCACAAGACGGATAGGGGAGTCGTAGTTGTTTACCAAGCTTACAACCTGTACAAAAATGAGACCGAAAAATAGAAACACAACCAAGGAAACCATAACTAATAAGAGAAGCTAGACGTGAATCACTGGGATGACGAAGACGGTGATGCCGCGGAGAGAAGCTCACTGAAGGAAGACATAACGTAGAAGCCACCGATGACAATGGAGTGGATGGAAGATGGAGGCGATCAAGGACGTAGACCCCACTACGGTGACGACCAGCATCAAGGAGTGTCCCTGTCAGACGATCCTGCACACGGCACACTAACTCATCAAATATAACAAGACAACTGTGGGATGTGAGTTGGCTAGCAGATATAAGGTTCATGGATAACTTGGGTATGTAGGCAACGTCGGGAACACGAAAATGATTGGTATGAAAGAGGTCACAGCTGCTGATGGGGAGAATAGTGTCATATGCTATCATGATGCTAACGGCAGAAGAGACGGGCTGACAAGATAAGAGATGGATGGCATCATAGGCCGTGTGGAAAGATATTCCAGAGTCAAACAACCAGTCGGATAGAGAAATACCTGTAGGGGAGGAGGCAGTCAGAGAGGCAGAGGCGGCAGAAGCATCCAGTGAAAGTACGGAGGTTGAGGAGCGAGGGAGTGAACCCGGGGAGAATTACTGGGCAATCAACTGAGCAAGCGTAAATACAGAGAGAGACTGCGCCAGAGCCGAAAAATGAGCGAAGATAAACTAGGAGCGCGCTTATGACCAAATTGTTGAGCCTTTGAAGCTTGTGACACTCAGATGTGGCATGACCATGACACTGATAGTAATGGCAGACTATCAGTGGACCAACGGGCGACGAGGAGCATTGGACCAAGCAGCAGAGGGCGCTGTAGGAAGAGTCCCCTCAGCAATCACCAAGACCTTCCAGAGGAAGACAGAAGAGGAGTGTGGTGATGCCATCAAATCAAAATGGAGGACGGAGGAGGATGGCGAGATCTAGTGGGCTGCAGGAGAAACGAACAGGCTCGGCGAGCGGGGGCAGCGAGCGGGGGCAGCGAGCGGGGGCAGCGAGCGGGGGCAGCGAGCGGGGGCAGCGAGCGGGGCAGCGAGCGGGGGCAGCGAGCGGGGGCAGCGAGCGGGGGCAGCGAGCGGGGGCAGCGAGCGGGGGCAGCGAGCGGGGGCAGCGAGCGGAACGGGCTCGGTGAGACGAGCGGGATCAGCTGAAGGAGCACCAGGTGAAGGAGGTCTGGCTGTTGTAGGAGGCAACAGAGGAGGTTCGACAGCTGAATGGGAAAGCGGAGGAGGGACAGCGGCTGTAGGAGACAGCAGAAGAGGCCGACAAAGGATATTCGGCAGTTGCAGGAGGCAGGAAGTAGTAAGGAAGCAACGAATCAACTCAAAAACAACAATAGGAAGCAGCGGAATCGGCAACAGAGAGACGGGAATCAGCGATTCAGGAAGCGACGAGAACCATCGATTCAGGAAGCAACGGGATAAGCGACAACAGGAAGTGACGGGATCAACGACAACAGGAAGCGACGGGATCAGCGACAACAGGAAACAACGATTCAGGAGGCGAAGGAATTGGGAACAGGAAGCAACAACGGGTCGGTGAGAAACAGCCACGAAAACAAATAGCGACAAAACGGCTAGTGAGAGGCGGAAGCGGCGACGCTCGTGGAAAACCTGAAACCTTGCTTTTGATACCATGATAGAAATAATGAATCTCAATCAATTAGCAATAAGGACTCCATATCTATATACGGGAGAGGGTGAATGCACACCCGAGGTGAGCTTAAGACCAATATACAAAAAATGTACAATATGGAGCCCGCACACCCTCCTTAAACTTTGCAAATATCTACAACAATTTATTTTGATAAAGAAACAATTGATTGATGCATATACGCCCTAAGACGTGGAGCATATATCATTATTTTATAGTTACTATTAATTGTGAAGAATGTGTGATTACTTTGTCTAATTATGCCTTCTCCCTCCCTATATATGGAGGGGCCTAAGTTTGAAGAGGGTTATCCTGGCAGTCTTTGTAAACTCCCTTTCTTGAGAGGAATTTTTAGAGGGAACCACGGCCCATAGGAACCTGCTCCCTCCACTCCTTTTATTTTCATGGGCTAGCTTTTTCGACTCCCCCCCCCCCACCCCACCCCACCCCACCCCACCCCACCCCACCCCACCCACACGCACTATGATGCTGCTACATTGCACAAAAAAATTTGTCCAACATGCTCATAACTTCAGGACGCCATTGTGTCCATGACATTTGCCTGCTTCAACCCTCAGATCCGATTTTTGACGGCACCCTCTCTCGGAGCCATCGGCCTCACAGTCCCTGCTCGCTTTACCATCCCTGCCCCTGCACTTCAACCCATCACAGCAGCCCAACACCCATCCTCACCTCATTGCCAACTCTTCCTCCATAGCTATACCCACCAACAAGCTTACCACTGCTGACCCGAGTTTACACCACCAATCCAACACCATTCACAACCCCTTCACCCCTTCTATCCCTAACTTCAAACCCCATTCAAGTCAACTGCTCTATTCCCAACCCACCCACCAAAGCCAATGCCGACCAATCACCAGCCACAACAAGATCAACCAACATTAACGACAACTTAGGCAATGCCCTACCATCTTCGTCATTCCAATCCCCTGGAGAAGCTCATAGCACCCCTAACCTTATCAACCCAGCCATTCCCAGCAGCTACACCACATTGTCGACCAAGCGCCATTTCCAGTCATGCAGCCTGCTAAGGCCAGCTATGTCAGCCGCCACACCCCCCACGCTATGCCGACCACAAATCCCATCTCTTGCGATTTGTCCACCTTCGTAAATGTCGATTCCTCTTTCCATAGCTCGCAAACATCTCAGTTATCACCTACAGCCCCTTGTCCTCCTCCATAAGCCCATACGCTAACAATCCTCACGTCCCCAGCAACAGCACCCACACACTTCATTTTCCCTCACTTGATAACAAAAACAATTACATGGAGCCAGAGTTCCCAAGGCTCCTAGCGCCCAACCAACTACCACAAGCCAAAACTTTGAGACCTATTTCATGCTGTCATTATTCCAGCTTGTCTCCCAACTTAACGATGCCATCAAAATGGGTAAATACCAAGATAACCTCACAAGACCCCCCCCCCCCCCCCCCCAAACCAAACCAATATCCCATGATCCATTGCCCCCTCCTTTTACTCCACTCAAATTCAACCATCATACATGACGTGCTTCACAAACATTCCGATTAACTTATAAACAAACCCGCCCATTTCCACATCATCCTCATTTTGCTCTCCTTGAGGAAATCAATTTCGGCAGTGTTACACAATAGCCCCAAGTTTTCCCTGACATCAACCATTACTTGTCCTCCAGATTTTGTGTCAGCTGAATGACTGAATCATTTAAGACCTGTACAAATGCAATCGATCATTGTCAAACGCTCGCCGCAAAAGTTGTCATTTCCCTTCCGCTGCTCCAGAGTAGAACGCCACATTTTTTGCAGCTAGGCCTTAGGGACAATGCCGATTTTAGGATGGGAGTATTAATACATATACAGACTAAGGCGAACCTTCACAGCAAGATAAGACTCAGAGCATCCATCGTTAATTTATATTTTGTATTAAAGAATATGCGATCATTTTATCTTATTACGGTTTCCCTCACGAGAGACGATGAAATTTTGTGGACGATAGAATGGAAGGAGGCAACCGGGTGGAAGACAGACTGAAGGAGACGATGGATTGCAAACTCTGTTGAAGGAAGCAATGACCACGACAACAACAAAGAAGTTGAATGAAGCAAATTTTATATGTGACGACTTGCAGAAAATAAAGGTGTGAAGAGCTTCACAGATCAAAGGAGAGGGCTTGATAGAAAGACAGACGAGAAGGAATGAGAAGAGTAACAACTAGGTATCGAGCTTCAGCTCTGATACCATATTTATAGAGCAAACTCTTAGAATCATTGAGCACCCAAACCGTTGAGCACCCAAACCGAGAGCCCTGATAAGACACCGATGTCAAATCACATGGCCTTAAAACCATCTCAACAAACCTATTCAAGATGTAAATTATGAACCCAACTCCAATTCAAAACTTCAAATGAAATTGTTAGAGTTAGTATTTTCTATATGTTGAGTTTAGTCCCACACCGCCTATCGGTGTTGGGTGTCATGTTGTAGTTCCTATATATTGCCCCTATGTGGATGAATAAAAATTGCACTTTCCATTTCCATTCTCCTTTCTACATGGTATCAGAGCCAATAATCTGAGACCTAAACAAAATTTTTCCGCGCTTCCGTTTTTTTTCTCCCCCGCTCCCGTCCCGACCTAAAGCCCGCACCCGGCCCGTGCTTCCTCCACGCTCCCTGCTAGGGCTCACGCCCTCCGCTCCTGTCGACGGAGTCGACTGCTAATCCCGTCGACAGGAGCGGCCCCGATTCCACTGCTCCCGAAGACTCGGCCGCTCGCCGACGCCGCTGCTCGGCTTCCTGAGCGGGACATTCTCCCCCTGGTCTGACGGCTCTGCCTGCCTCCGCCTGCGACATCGTCGTCTGATTCCGGACCCGTTCTCCCGTCGACATCGACGGTTCTTTCTCCCGTCGAAATCGACGGCCTATTCTCCCGACGAAGTCGTCGTGCGCCTCTTCCATCGGCATCGACGACTCTTTCTCCCGTCACAATCGATGCATGCTTCTCCCGTCGACAGCAGCCCTTCTTCTCCTCCTCTGGCACGTCTTCTTCTCCTCCGACATTGCTACCGCTTCGTCTTCTTCTCCGGCCTGCTGCGCTGCAGCTGCTTCTTCCCTGGATTGCTGCGCTGCAGCTGCTTCTTCTCCAGCCTGCTGCTCTGCCGCTTCTTCTTCTTCGGCATGGATGCTGCTCTGCCACTGCTTCTCCGGCCAGCTGCTATTGCAGCCGCTTCTTCTCCGTCTGCCGCTGCTTCTCCGGCCCGCTGCTGCTGCAGCTGCGTCTTCTCTGTCTGCGGCTGCTGCTCATCTTCTCCGGCCCCTTAGTAATTTGATATTGTTGTTGTTTTTTTTTATTTAAAGGTTGTTGTTGGGTTGTTGTAGTGCGTCTCTATGATTTCCGCCTTCTTGCACGTGATCTACGTGAGGGGGAGTGTACGTCACGGCCTCTAGGCGTAGTCTATACCTTCATGCACGTATTCCACGTGAGGGGGAGTGTTTGTGATATCGGCGACTCGGATGCTTCTTTCCCGACTCCTGCCTTAGTCACACCCGGCCCCTAGGTATAACCTATGTCTTCTTGCACATGATCCACGTGAGGGGGAGTGTTTGTGATCATGGCGACTCAGATACTTCTTTCCCGATTCCTGCCTTAGTCACACATGGCCCCTAGGTTGATTTCATATGTTGTTTGTGTCTCCTCGTCGTTTTCTCTGGATTTGGTAGGGTTGGTTTGGTCTTGCGTGGTTGACCTTGTTTCCGCTCCGAGTGTATCCAGCGTTGTCATGGTCGGTTTGCGGACCAACGTCGTGTGGCTCTTGCCCGGTTGAAGTATCTCCGGTGACACGCGGTTGGGCCTCGGTGGCTGTTGTTTTGTCCCACGCTGCCTTCTTTCTTTTACCTTCTATTTAATGTTGTGTTCAAGCTGTAGGCTTCTCCTTCAGCTTGAGGGGGAGTGTTAGAGTTAGTATTTTCTATATGTTGAGTTTAGTCCCACACCGCCTATCGGTGTTGGGTGTCATGTTGTAGTTCCTATATATTGCCCCTATGTGGATGAATAAAAATTGCACTTTCCATTTCCATTCTCCTTTCTACAGAAATCATGAGTAGGGTTTTTTTCATAATCATGTACAACTTCCCATCTATAAATATTAAACTAGACCCGTTGTCCATGCACAGATGGAGTTACAATTTCAATTATGAAAAAAGCTTAACAATTATCAGCAAAAATAAACTGAATTCATGTTTAGAATTTACCAAATGTCGAAAAGAAAATATAAAGAGAGAAGAAAATACAAAGATCATGAAGGATCTGAATGCACACCCTTTTAAATTACTTACTGAGCACATTCCGCAAGTTTGCCCAAGTTCTGATTATCCAAAATGGCCAAGATCAGCTGCTTGTTTTCATCCAAATACTGCAAAGGAAAAAAGAGAATGCAAGTGAAAACAATAGCCTACTATAAAGCACAGAGATAACTTGAGGATTCAGAAGTTCAAGAAAAGATAATATAGTAGTAAACGATGAAGGATTATATTAATCATTATATCTCATTCAAATACTGTTACTAGTATACATGCGTAGATATATTCCTACATAATAAATGTTCATAGAATTGTAAGCGTATTTTATTCACAATGTTGCGACCATGCAAAAAACACAAGAAATAAAACTATAATCCAATGTGTAGCACATACAATAGTAGTGAATAAAGTTCCAGAGAAAATATAAAAAACAAATAAATGATTTAATCTCAAACAAACGAAAGGATATCACATAATGACATAAAGCAGTGGCCTGGGAATATAATTGTGTGGATGTATCCAAATGATAAGAGTGTCTAGTTATAAACTAGGACAAATAACAATGTGAACTTAGTCAAATGTGCATTGCACCTTCGTTAGTGCATCTACTCATCTCTACTCAACATGGTACAAAGAAACTTTTCTCCAAAGAGTTGGAAGGTGCGGGCGAAACTAGATCACGAGCATCTCTAAAGGTAATAACAGAAGCAACATTTACTATTGAAGAAGAATGAAAGGGGCTCCATTTGGATGTTGCTATTCATCATGCCACTGCATATGATAAAAAATGTGAGCACAGAGGATAAGTTTCGCCATGAATCTGACTAATGCAAGGGAATTTGTAGCATAGAAAACCTAACGATGCAGATCCAGTAGCTTAGAAAATCTCTATCACGCAAAAGAAACTAAACTGTGAAGTCAAGATTAATCATCATATCTGCAAGCATATTACTCAAATACTAAAGTTGCAGGAAGCACGGAGGATAAGTTTAAGGCCTGTCTTATGATGGTGAGCATACAAATACTAATCTCAGGCATAGGTAGAAAAGTCCAACATGTCTGAGAATAAGTATGAACAAACTCCCCGCATGAAGAAACAACAACCTTATGCAATTCCTTCACCCAAATGATGCATGCACTCGTTCAATTATAATTGGAGATTCACAAAGATTACAAGTACCCCCATTTTAGTCTCACTCAAATATAAAAAAATGGTAAAGCACCACAGACACGATCAGATATCCATAAATGTAAAGACTAACACTCAAAGCATAAACCTACAGATGAAAACCAAAGTTGAATATCAATTTCATCTAGAGGGACCATTGCCCTGCATCTTTGAGGGATCCACCTTTCCAATAATAGATGTAATCATTGAGGATCAAAACCAGAGGAGTTACTTCCTCATTGATGCTCCTAAAAATTTGATAATAAATTTCAGACACTATAGCTTTGGGCACCACAAAGTAGGCCCCTAAAAATACAAAAATGGTTATGAAAAAGAAGAATAATAGTTGCTCTATGCTCTGAGAAATAGCCCATGACTTCGCGTTTGCTAAGAGAGAAAACTTCAAAGTTTTGCTAAAGCTCACAATGTCAAATGCCATATCTGTGTATCCATACAATCACACTAAGAAAAAAAATCAACATAATGTGGCAAGTGACGACGAGGAAAGCAAGGATGTTTCCACATGACCATGTCTATGAGTTCATGGATCATATATAGCACAAGTCCGTGTGTTTACCACAGTGGAGAACCAAATTGTCCACTTCAGTAAGTTTTCATGGGTCTATGAGGTCCCTTTAGATGAAGCAACACATGATTGTTTACAAAAAATTTCGATCAAGGATTAGCAAAACTCAATAACCTGATATAGATCAAGGTGTGCCACTACGGCACTACACCCAAGACAGTGGAACCATGTTAAATTAAGCGGTGTGTCATCACTCCCATAATCCCCTCTACGAGTCTACGTCAATGAGCACACATCATCCTTAAACTATCGTAATAGGTTAGACTGTAAAAAAAATCATAATGAATCTTTGTAGAGCCTAAATGACTATTAATCAAAAAAATTCTTGCTATAAAAGAGATAATTAACCATGAGGGTTTGTGCCCGTCAGCAACCTTGAAATAGGAATATGAAATCTGATGATTTTTCCTATCATCAATCATTTCAGCCATCAAATATCCCAATTTTAAATGCAGCAGATTAACACTACATCTATAAAAAAGGGCAGCCGGGTGCACAAAGCATCCCCACGTAGCGAGGGTCCGGGGAAGAGTTCCAACACAAGGGTGAAATGTAGGCAAACCTTACCCTCCATTTTTGCAAGAGGCTGCTTCCATTAACACTACATCTACATGTCTAACTTTATATCTCTTAGAAGAAATTAAGTAAAAAGTTCAAAAAACTAAACAAAGGTTAGAAAATATCAAAAACACAATTTTAGCTTCTAAATAAATGTCCATGACGGAATTTTCCCTAGTAAGTTCACTAATATCATAAAAGACTTAAATTTCACAGATTAAAAGGTTAACAAAGAGAGAACTACTTCAATGCGAGCCAATCGGACACCAAGCCTAAAATTGCCTTATATATAATTAATTTCGCCTTCCAGTGCTTCGAAAGTATAACCTAGCAATACAAAAAAAAACAATGTTTCCAATCCACAAATCACAGTTAACCTAAAGCCCCAAATCCCGAGCAATTCGGAAGAAGTTATAACTAGATATACGGGTATCATAGAAGAATATGCAAATCTGAGCCGCAAACCTTCTGAATCTGCTCTGTGGTAATGTTGGCCGGAGATATTTGGGCCATCGGAAGCGACGGCTGCTGCATTTTCGTAGAGCCCTGTATCTATCGCTGTGTAATCAGTCGTCCTTTTAGCTTCTGGACTCTGACCTTCGTCTTCGGGGGCGGCGGGGGTCGGCTGGTAGCGAAGGAAAGGGTTTGCAGAAGGAGCGGCTGTGTATGGCAGTCAACAACAATGGCGGCGCGATGGTATTTGGATTATGGGCACAATGTGGACGGAGAGAGAGTGAGAGACATGGGAACCTTGATTTAATATATATTTTTTTGTTAAAGAAACAAGAGTAAAATACTAAGATATTAGGCCGCTGATATTAACATAGTTTTGGCTATTAGTATTTTTTTATCGGTAAGTTATCCGCATTCAAAAATTAGAAAAGGGGAGAAACAAAACATCACCGTATGTATGGAGGAGGAATGGATGCTTGAAAATTGCGGAATAGAGGAACACCGCCACTAAATGAAAGAAAGATCGACGGATGTGAAAAAGTTACTGGCAGATAATAAAGGAGAACATGACGGGATAAAAAACGTCCCTCTGGAAATGGAGGAGGAGCACTTGTCGGATTTGAAGCCCTACAGGCCGGACAAAAAGAGAGGAGGAAGGATCGTCGGAGGAATCACGGTTTGGAGGGGAGACGGAAGCATAAGAGGGGTGAGTGTGAATAAAAAATAATTTTTGTGCAGCGCTTGATAATAGAAACTCTAAAAGTCCAAAAAAACTCAAATTTTGAGTGTGCATAGTTAAAAGTGCAATGTTAATATCAGCGCTCAAATGTTAATAACTCTTTATTCTTTTGCACCATAATTAATAATTCTGGTTATCTTTAATAATATATGTATACTCTTTATTATGTTTCTCATTAAAGTAATTAATCTTCTAATATTCACAGATTAATGTATAACCCTTCTTGTTGCGGACTAATTTCGGTGTCCCGGTCGGACCGGAATAAACTGGACCGCCTTAGCCCTCGGGACAGTCGAGTGCGCACACAGTCAATGAAAAGTGAGAGTCTACACAAGAGATTTTAACGTGAAAAAACCCCTTAACTGGGTAAAAAAATCACGTAACCGGATCAGTGTCTGTCAAAGTCCACTATCAAGTTGCGGTTACAATGTGTTCAGAGAATCGAGGGCGACAAGTCGCTCCTCGTTACAGCTTGAAGGTGAGAGAGAATTTCTGACTCGCAACGGGCAACAGGTTGCGCCGATAGAGTGCTAGATGCTAACTTGGTGGCTGGTGTGCTTGAGCGTTGACGGTGGTTGTCTTTTTCCCTTCTCCGCGCACTTGGGGACTTGGCTCGTAAGCGGCTTGAAGATGACCCGTGGGAGGAGTTCGGCAGAGCTCTGACCTGGGAAAGAAGAAGACTCCAAAGCAAAAAAATGAGAAATGAGGAGGCTTGGGGCTCCTTTTATAGCCTTCAGGAGATGGTTATGGCCCCCCCCCCCCCCCCCCCCCCCCCACACACACACACACTAACTTGGTGGTTTAGTGAGTGGCTACTTGTAAATCGGACGGCGACGGATGCTCAGTAATGATCGGACGGTGGCCGACGTGCAAGCGGCGGCCGATGGAAGTTGTTGAGTGGGAGGCCACCATGATCTCTCCTATTGTGGTGGAGATCATGGGAGAGTGGGTTGACCAGTCAAACTCATGATCTCCACAATAGGAGGGATCATGATGGAGATGGTTAAGTGCACACTCAGACCTATAAATGGAGTTTCATCTTCATCACTTCCTCTATTAATAACCCTTCTAAACCAAAATTATAAATTTACATTCTATTAAATTTATTTCAAAAAATTTGAAGAAATTTTAAAGTTTAAACTATATTCGCTTAATTATTTTAGTAGATAATTATATTTTTACTCAATTTTAAATTTAAATTGAATATAATTTTTAACTGTATATAATTTAAACTTTAAAATTCCTTCGATTTTTTAAAAAATAAACTTAATAAAAGATAAATTTCTAATTTTGATTTAAAATAATTATTTGTAAAGATTAGAGAGATTATTAATTATGATACAAAAAAATAAGGTGGTTATACACTGATTTCTAAGTATTAGAGGATTATTGACTTTGATGAAAATATAAAAGAGGTTATACATATATTATTAAAGATAAGGGGAATTATTGACTATGATGCAAAAGATAAGGAAAATTTGCAACAATTTAGTCGAGAAACTATAGTCTAACTACACTCAATAGCCAACAAGTCATTAATAATTTAAAAATAATTTTAACAAAAATTATTAAATAATGACAAAATTGTTCCAAACAATTGATTTCATTTTAAGGAGCAGTGGCGGTCATGAATGCGGTGGTTTCGTCTGAACTCATCTAAAGAATTTCGTTCATTTTTATGTTCAAAACTAGTTTTTTTTCTTTGTGACGGTCATAATCATTTTCTTAGTAATACTTTGATAGATATGAAATTTTCTATATTTTTTGTCATTTTTATGAAATAAGTCCCCAAACGTGTTACCTTAAAGATTTAAATCCCCAAATTTTATCATTTTTTATAACCCCCCCCCCCCCCCCCCCCCCAAACGGAAGCGTTGGTGCATTAGCTTTCCCCACTAGTGTATCAAATAAAATCAGGGCCCTAAACTACTGCGGTCGTTTGAAGGAACTTGGTTCACTTTTATGTTCAAAACTACTTTTCTTTTCTTGACAATTCTACGGCAGTGACATTTCTATTCAAACTCGTCGGAGCAAAAACAACGTGCAAATAGAGCCCACGATCGGGCTGTAAATTAAGTACAACTTTAAATATGATTCCTCAGAACTTTCTTCCAAACAAATGAGACCAAAAGGCAAGTTTCGAGACTCTTTTTTATTATTATTTCCCAAAAATCTGGGATTTTAATAGAGGAGAAGATCTGATTAACTTTTGACAAATGTATTCACTGAGAAGTGTTGTATAAATTCTATAATCACAGACCAAATTTCATTGAGAATCTCTGAAACTGTGCTCCCCGGTCATAATTATTTAGCTAATAGATAATATACAATCTAGGGTTTATCAAGACATAGCAATGTCGTAAATGTTGGACACTTGCTAGTGCATATATAATGTTATGTAATTGGTGCTTAGAACTTAGGCTCCGTTTAGCGCGGTGGTGAAAGTCGTGAACGCGACGGTTATGAATTGTCGTTCGTGAATGCCCAACCTCAGTTAAAAGAACTGCGTCCATTTATATTCAAAACTAGTTTTCTTTCTTGGTGGCAATGAGGTTTCCGTCCAAACTCACTGGAACAAAAACTTCATGTCAAATGGAGCCGTAGAGCAGGGGTTGTGCCACGTTGTCACGACCGAGTCATGTATTTGTTGGACTGTAGGTAGTTCGTAGTCAGGAAGGCAAGCACAAAATGGGAACACGTCGATAATGAGGGAGACCCGCCTTGAAAGAGATATGATATTTGATTTAATGAGTTATTCTATGAAAATGAGATTCTCTAAGAAAATAACCGCATGAAGAATTAGGATTAAACATGAACACTAAACATTCGCAGATTTAGTGGGTGATAATTAAGGAATTAATGTAACAATCGCCAAGAGATAAGGTACTTGCCAAAATGTATGATGATATCTCGCAGGAGGCAGTATATACGTAATCAGAGGTGTTTGCGGGATCAGTGTGAGAGATACACTGAGTGATCGCATGAGCAGGTTGTAGGGGTGCAAGTTGAGTTGAGCCGGCTCGAAAGCTCGATGAACCGGCTCGAAAAAAGCTCGACTCGAGCTCGAGCTTGATTACGAGTCTAGCTCGAGCTCGAATAATAATGTTCATAAGCTCGCGAGCCGGCTCATGAGCTTTTTATTCCAATTTTTAAAAATATATATATAAAAAATGAAAAAAAACATAAAAAATAAGAAAATAAAGCTCATGAGCTAAAAAACTCACAAGCAGCTCGAGCTCGACTCGTTTGCACCCCTAACAGGTTGTGGTGGTGCGAGATCTCAACAAGCCAAATGCACTGAGTGATCACGTAGCAGGTTTGCGCGGAGACAGCACGATAGAATATTATGCATATGGCTGAGCACTATGGGGTATGAAACATCATTCGTGCTATGAAAGGAATAGTCACAAGAATATTCACGACACACTTGATTATGTCCGATTATTTATTTCTTGCCTTGTTTGTTTGTGCGTTGGCGGACAGTCATTGTGATTTTCTTGTCTATCATGCATGATTATCGGCTCATTTGTTGGATAGAATGAATTGTTGATAACTAGAAAAATTGCTTTTTGAAATGTATCAAAGTGAGTGCAACAAGACGTGGGCGGTAATGTGCGGAGAAGCATATATGAACAAATCGTGAGTAATGTAGGTCATGCACGGAGAAGAGAGAACACATACAAAAGAATTGGGGTGCATTGATTGCAAGACTAAGAGTCTATAGTTCTCCACAAGTGGTGATTGATAGAGTTTCGTCGTACTATAACAATCCAAAGATGACAAAATCATCTTTAGAAACAATGATGATGAGCAATAAAGTGTAACTATATTAGTCACCACATTCATTAGAGCGTACATTTTTTTAACAAGAATATTAGAAGGGGAGCTGGAACATAGCCACCAATCATAAGGTTTTGCCCCCAAGGAGTTCGCTCGTAAGAAAAATTGCTCGTACACATTGCTCTGGGCAGTGCAAATGGTCTATCTGATTTGTGATCCCGCAGTTAAAAAAAATGGGCCTTAAAATTTTTTTTAAAAAAAATCAGACGATGAACGGCTTGAATTTCTCCCCACACACACAACTGTACGTCGAGCGCCCAAATTTTTTTTCCTTGGCATGGTAAAATCCCTTAAAATTTTACTTACAGTTTTGTTTTTCTCTTCGTAGATTTGCCAAGCAAAACGAGAAAACTGATCAAAGAGAAAAAAAAAGAGAACCATATCTTATTTTTTATACTTGAAAGACTCCATTTCGGTAAAGCGTTGATTGTCATAAACACGGTGATTATGAACTATCATTTGTGAACGCCCGATCTCGCCTAAAGAACTCCATCGACTTCATGTTCTAAACTAGGGTTTTTCATGGTGGCTGTCATAAACGTTATCATGCCAACCATATATTCTTTAATGGTGGTGTATTTGTCCAAACTCACCGAAGCAAAAACACTACGCCAAAAAGAGCCTTAATAACATTCTTGATAGCATATTAGACATGTATTTATTCAAATCAGGTATAAACTTTTGAAACCAGATTTTAAAAAAAGTATTTTGAAACTTAATTTCAAATTGAGGAACAAGTTGATGCACCAATATGATAATGCTGTCTGTTTTTTTAGAACAAATTGAGCAGTTTTTATAGGTCAGTTTGGCACGGCAACGGCGGTCATGAAAGCGGAACTGTCCTTCGTTTGGCATGACATTTTTGATCCAATAAAACGTGTTTGCGATGACAGCGGTTATCACTGTCACCCAGAAAAAAAAACTAGTTTTGAACAGTAGTTCATAACCACTGTGTTTAGTACCACCACCACATTACCAAACAGACCCTAAATTGAGAGATAACATAAATAATCAAAACCCTAATCCGATCAAACCACACAGCAATCTACATAAAAACGAGAATAAATAAATTATTATCGAACTAATAATTCAAATTAACATTGACTAAATAAGAAAATAAAGAGAGAAAATTATGATACAGCCACATAATTCAAAAAGGCAAAGACAGTGGAAACAGAAATACATTCAAACACTAAAACAGAATAGAAATGATGAAGCATTACCTCCTCCTGGGCTGCTTGCCCAAGAAAGGGGTTCCCAGCTGCTTTCTGTCTCCCGAGGTTTTTGGATCAAACAGCCTCTGAACATCACCTCGACTAAGCTTTGACTTTCGAGCGAGATCTGCGAGATCAGCCAGCTCAGAATTTGACTTTTTAGTATCCGATTTCATAGCCGGTTGAGTGTTCATGCTATTCCTGATGAAACTCTTGCCAGCTTCAAACTTAACAGAATTGGAACCCAAAGAGCCCGGTCTCTTGCTCTTATGCCTTCCGCCGGAAATAAACCGTGGCTTCCCGGCTGCCGGAAATGGTCGGCTTGAGTTGTTTTCGATGCACGCATTGCCATGCTCGGTCATCTTTTCTTGCTTTTTCCGTTTCTTTCCGGAAACAACCGGAGAAGACTTTGGTGCTTCTTCTATTGTGACTTGGCTTTTGTCCCCAAATGTGGCTAGGTAGTCACGATAGGCCGTTGCTTTTGACTCATGTCTTGATTTCCACTGTTCAGGGCTTCTAGCAAAACTGCACCAAGCAGAAGAAAAGAGTATGAAAAAAATATATAGCCTAAAGATCCTTAATTTTTTTGTTACTCTTTCATAAAAAATAATTGGGGTAGCACAAAAAGTAAAAAATATGATGTTGAAAACTGTTACAAAATATATGTAAAAGCTCAAAGATAGGCGAGACCCATCTTGCTAGCTTGTTTAGTCCCACATCTTAGTATAGGATTCTTCTTCCCTTTCTCCTCTTATATAAGTGTACAAATGTACAATTACATGTATGATGTATGGAAGCTTCTTTAGAGAAATTAATACAATTATTTTATCTCTCGTGCATTTCAACATGGTATCAGAGCCAACGATCCGGGACATCTACCGCAGTTGTCAAGACCGCGACTTGCTCTTGTTTGGCCACCGCCCCCCCCCCCCCCCCCCCCACCTCTGAGCAGTTCATTTTAAAAAAAAACTGCAGCTGTCCTAACTGTGGCTTGCTCCTCTTTAGCCGCAAGATTTATTTACCGCATCTGTCAAGACTGCGGCTTGCTCTTCTTTAGCCGCAGGTCCCCCCCCCCCCCCCCCCCCCCCCCCGAGTTTGCTCTCTCTGCGGCCTCTCCTCTTTGACGCAGCGATCGCACGACCAGATTCATGTTCGCTGTGTCCTGCGACTACTCTTCTTTGCCCTGTGACCAGCTTGTGTGACTTGCTACCTTGCTCTGCCCGCATTTCCTTGCCGCAAGTTCTCCGCCAGCTCTGTCCGCAAGCTTCTCCTTGTCGCAGCTCTGTCCGCAGGTTCCTCTGTCCGCAGCTTCTCCTTGCCGCAAGTTCTCCGCCGGCTCTTCAAAGCTTCTTGAATCTTGACTGCAAGCTCTCTGCTGCTATTAGTTTGCCTGGCCGCCGGTTCTTCCGTTGCGCTCCTGGCCTCTCTATTCTATTCCAGGCCGCTGGATCTGCATGCACACCAGTTCGCTTCTCTTTGTCGCCGCTTGCCTAGCTGCATCTCTAGTCGCATCATGCTCCTCCCGCTGAAGCAGCTTCCCCGCCAGCTCTTGGCCACAGTTTTTGATCGCAGCTTCTGACCGCAGGACCTTCACTGCTTGCCGCAACACGCTCCTTTGCTTGCTGCTTATCTGAAGGTCGTAGTTTGTTTTTCCCGCCAAGTCGCCTCCAATGGCCGCTCAAGCTTCCCCACCACTTTTGTTTCAGCGGTCACCTTCATCTCATTTGTTTCCTCTACCTTCTTGTGGAGGTAGCATCTCTTCTCCGGGTAACGGTTGACACAATTACACTCCAAACAACATTCAAACTGACATTGATGTCTTGCACACCCAACTCGAACAACTTCAAGGGATGATCGGTCATTCTCCTGTCTCTGTTGTATCTATTTCAGATGACGGTATCTCCTGTCTCGCCCATAGTTCATCCTGGGTTATGGATTCTAGGGCCTCGCATCACATTACCCCGCGGAAACCTTCTAAAAACTTGGACTCAGTGCATCTCAAGTTCATTATTGTTGCTAATGGGGATACCACTCCAGTCTCTAGATCAACAGACGTCAAACTTACTCCCTCCATAACTCTTCGCTCAGTTATTCATGTTTATGGCTCTCCTTTCAATCTCCTCTCTATTAACTGTCTCACTCAAGACCTGTAACAGTCTTTTCCACCTGTGTTTTGTGCAGGATCGCAAGACGCAAAATATAATTGGTAAAGGACAACTGTCAAATGGGCTCTACATCCTGTACCCCTCTCCCTCCACGATTCTCTCCTCTATTAGCACTGTCGAGTGACATCGACGTCTTGGGAATGCTCCTATCCACATACTCCGGAAAGCTCCCCTTGATCTGTCCCTCCATGACTTCACATGCGAGTCTTGTATCAACAACAAACAACATCGTGTTACTTTCTCACCCTCTTATACTCAGAACGATGCTCATTTTGTTCTTGTTCATTCAAATATTTGGCCACCTATAAAACTGCAAGTACTTCTGGTATCGTTACTTCATCAGCTTTATTAATGATTACTCTCGAATGACATAGTTCTATTTACTTCATGATCGCTCTGACCTAACTAGTGTGTTTTGTCTTTATTTTTGAGACTCGCAATCAGTTTTTTATTACCATTAAACTCTTCGGTCCGACAATGCCCGTGAGTACACAATTCATGGGGTTACAGACCTATGTGTAGAGTTTGGGATCATCCATCCATCAAACCTCTTGTGCTTATACCCCCCAACAAAATGGTGTTGTTGAACGCAAGAATCATCACCTTCTTGATGTCGCACACTCCTTATTAGCCGCATGCCCTTCTCTGTTCTCAACTTTGTGTCTCCCTTTAATCTTTTTTCCCTCCAAAAACCTCTTTCCCGTCCCACCTCGCATATTTGGCTATGTTTGTTATGTTCATAATCTTGATCTATCCATTGACAAGTTATCTCCATGTGCCAAAAAATATGTTTTTTGGGTACTCTCGCATTCAAAAGGGTTATGTCTGTCACTCTCCCACTGATCGCAAGGTTGTTACATCAGCTTATGTTACCTTTCTTGAAGGCACACCCTATCATTGTCTGCCCGTTGATCCTACACTTCCACCTCTACTTCTGCAGCCTACTATCCCTATTACTTCTAACCTTCTACCTCTCCTTCCCACGTCGATCCCACTAAAACCACTTCTGGTGCATGTGTATACTAGTCGTACTCCTTCGTCTGCCACTCTACGAGAGTTGCCCTCTACTGATGTTATTTTGCGACCTACAGATCCATCAACCGTCCTTACTGTTCGCTCAATGGCGAGTTATGTCTTGTTAAAACAAATCAAACTGAAAATAAAAATAAAAACATATTTTTAGATTTTCAAATTTTTGTTTGATTTTTGCTCACAAAGCGCGCGTTTGGCCCTCCGTAACGATATAATATTTATAATGTATTATCATTATTATATTAAAACACTATTCAAAAATAAAATTTACTATTTATCCCTAAAGTTTAATCAAGGGTAGATTTGCAAATTCCACTATTCACTAGGACAAAATTCCAATTATTCAAAAAAAAATTGTTTATTATTTGAAAAAAAACAATGTTCATTTCTCGTGAAAAAAATTCATTTCTCGAAAAATATTGTTCATTTCTCGTGAAACACTTTCTTTCTTGCCGATCCCCCCCCCCTGCACTCGACGAACGGCGTCCCCCTTTCGGCGAATTTTTCTCCCTCCTCTGTTAATTATAACTTATAATAGTAATTGTTATTATTATCATTATTATTAATATTATTATATTATTATATATACATATGTATAAAAAAATGTAAATCTCATCTTCTTCCCTCGATCAAGAACCGAACCAGAGCCTTGCGTAGTCGGCGACACTCCTCTCATTGTGGACCTTCCAGCCGTGATTTCAGGAGCATCGGTGGACGAAATTCTCGCCGAAGCATAGATTCGGAAAGCTCTCGACGAGAGCTACGCGTACGTGGTAAGATTTCTCAGTTTCGTGGATTTTTGGCGCTAGGTCTTTTGACCTAACCCTCGTTTTGCTCCGATAAGTTTCAGGAATCAAAGTCGGGGTGTTCTTACGGACTATCCTCGAAGCGGAGCGCGTGAGTGGTCGTTTTCCGGATGTTTTGAAGCAAGTGGTGTTTCGTTCGATTTCCTCTTTTCCAGTTCTCAACTCCGATTGTAGCTTACTAGTAGAAATTGCTAGGTTAATTATCTCTTTAGTTTGTTAATTCTTTTTTTATGTCGTGTATGACCGAATCCATCGAGTCGTTTTAGTAAAATTCGTCGGGCGTCGTGCCTTGCGCTACACCTGTCCAATTTCGTCAAGTGACCTTTAAAATTCGTCAAGTATGCCCAATTTCGTCGAGTAATTTGCCTATACCTTTTGTCCCTAGAAAACATCGTTGCGAAAGCCTTGGATTCTTGTCAGACTAATTGCATCGCCGTGTCATTTTATTCACCGTGTCAACGTAATCGTCGCGTCATTATGCTCTACGCCGTGAAACCCTCATTGGAGAGTTAGCCCCCTCTTTTTGGTCGATTATTGTGATGTGTCAGCCCGTAAAAATCATGAGTTCATCCGACGGCCCCTTCATGTCGTTGTCGCCGCGTCAATTAAATCGTCGTGTCATTTCGACCAAGTTATGTCGCCTTGTTTGATGCATGAGTATCGTATGATCCGTTGAAGTTTTGTTGGTCGGAATCCTTGTCGTCTTCCGACGGAGAACTGTACGTCGGAAGTTTTGTTGTCTTCTGCTGTGTCGTTTGTCGTCGCGACGTCTTGATCGTCGCGTCGGTTCGACTAAGTTAATTTCTCTCCGGAACTCAGACGATCTATTTCCATCCCTAACTCTGTGCAGGAGGCTCTCCAACATCTGGAGTGGCGGGCGGCCATGAATGAGAAAATGTCTACTCTTTGGACAAACCCTTAGGATCTTGTCCCGCTTTTCCCAGCAAGACCTGTGTGGGTTGTAAGTGGGTATTTGACATTAAACATGGTCAGGTTGGGGCAATTCAACGACTGAAGGCTCGTCTCTTGGCACGTGGCTTTACTCAGCAATAAGGTTTGGATTATGATGAGACCTTCTCTCCGGACGCCAAAATAAATATTGTTTGTGTTTTGATCTCCCTATCTGTTCATCGACATTGGCCTTTGCATCAACTGGATATCAAAAATGTCTTTCTCAATGGCGATTTACAAGAAACTGTCTACATCAATCAATCACCCGGTTTGAGACCACGAGTGAGTC
Source organism: Platanthera guangdongensis (assembly GCA_039583875.1). Lineage (NCBI taxonomy): Eukaryota > Viridiplantae > Streptophyta > Magnoliopsida > Asparagales > Orchidaceae > Platanthera > Platanthera guangdongensis. Next base: position 14,973,058 of record CM077151.1, read on the forward strand.
TCTTGTCTGTCATCTCAAGAAATCTATTTATGGTCTCAAACAATCTTCTCGCGCTTGGTTTGACAAGTTCAATAAAGTTGTTCGTGATGTTGGATTCACCCGGAGCTCGGCTGACTTCTCTCTCTTTACTCGTCATCAACCAACAGGCACAGTAATTCTCTTAGTTTATATCGATGATATTCTGATTACCGATGATGACTCCAAAAGAATACAAATGATCAAGCAATATTTGAACTCGGTTTTTCAAACTAAAGATCTGGAAAATCTTTGGTACTTCCTTGAACTTGAGGTTGCGAGATGTCCTGATGGTCTTGTCCTATCTCAACGGAAGTACTGTCTTGACCATCTTCAGGATGCTGGCTATTCGGGATGCAAACCTATAGACACTCATATGGATGTCAACCACAAGCTTTGTGCTCTTACCTCAGACTCTGATCTACTACTACCGAACTCATAGTATTATCGTCGTCTTGTAGGAAAGTTGATATATCTTATTGTTACAAGACCCGATATCTTTTTTGTCGTTGGAATTTTCAGTCGATTTATGCATGCTCCACGAACCTCACTTCTCTAGGTCGTCGAGCGCATCCTCAGATACTTGAAAACTGCTCCTGAATAAGGGTTTGTATATAAACTATCTTCCTCTCTATCTCAGACTGCCTACTCTAATACTGATTATGCTAGGTCTCTGGATGATAGACGCTTCACATCTGATTTTTGTACTTTATAGGAAATTTTATTACCTGACGTAGCAAGAAACAATCTATCATTTCTCCCTCATATGTTGAAACCGAATATCGTGCAATGGCTATTGTTGTAATGGAGCTTACCTGGCTAGAAAGTCTCCTTGGTGATTTGGGAGTCAAACTTTCCTCACCAGCAACCCTATTTTGGGACAATCAAGCTGCAATACATATTGCCAAGAATCATGTAATCCATGAGTGAACCAAACACATTGAAGTTAACTGTCACTTCATTCAGGAGAAAGTTCAATTAAAAATTGGAATTAGAACATGTTTCTGCTACTGGGCAGTTGCTGACATTCTCACCAAGATCTTACCTCGACTATTGTATTACCAGTTTTTGTCCAAGCTTGGTGTTTACGATTTGTATGCTTCAGCTTGCGGGGGAGTGTTAAAGAATGAATGTAAAAGCCAAAGATAGGCCCATCTTGAGGCTCGTTTTGTTAGCTTGTTTAGTCTCACATCTTAGGATAGGATTCCTCTTCCCTTTCTCCTCTTATATAAATGTACAAATGTACAATTACATGTATGATGTATGGAAGCTTCTTTAGAAAAATTAATACAATTATTTTATTTTTTGTGCATTTCTACAAAAACAATGATTTTTCAATTGTATGATGCAGACCCAGCTAATGCATTCGAGAGCCCCTTGTAATTATTCCTTGATATATTGTTTCCAAGATAGTATTTGGACATCAAGCCGGCTCAAGATCGAATCAAAGCCATCCGATTTGATCTCGATTTCAAACATATCTCATTAAATTCAGTTTGAATTCTACCAAATTTCAATCGAGTTGTTATCTGCTGCATAACTTCTTAGAGCAACATGCATAGATTCATATTAAAAAAATAGATAATCTTCAATAAGTACATTTACATAGACTCATATTAAAAAAAGATTAACTTTAATTTGTACATTAAATATACACATACACATGCATAAACATTTCTATTTGAACTCGAGCTAACTCAATCCCACTAAAGTTCAACTAAATATAACTTTGAATCGAGCAAGGCTTGGACATACTTCGAGTGAGTTAAACGACGGTCAAAATTTTGAGCCATCCTCGAGTCAATCCACAATCATACTCTAAACAACCATCACAAATAAATCATAATCTTGATCCACTAGATACAGTTTCAGTTTTTATGTTAAGCACTAACTAGGGAAGAAGGACTAGAGGAAGAAGATAGAGATTTCAGGTTGAAATGAGAGGAAAGGGAAATACCTTGGATAATACTTGCATGCCTCCAAAAGAGAGGGGTCCGGGTATATATAACCCGGGACCCAAGGCCGGCCAACCGAGGGGCCGGCCGCCCCCCATGGGGCTGAACCAAATGTGGTTCAGCCCCCTTGAGCCGAGCTTTTTAAGAAGAGGGGGCTGAACCCATTGGTTCAGCCCCGTTGTTGCCTTGCACGCGCCGTTGCCGCCGCTGGTAATGTTGCCCAAATAGCCTAGCCTCGTCTGGAGGCGTAACATTCCCGTCCCCATCAAAAGCCAGCTTGTCCTCAAGTGGGTAATTGGGGTAAAGCTCCCGCAACTCCAGCAAGTCCACTCAAGTATTGTGCTCCGCGGAGAGATCCTTCCATTTAATTAACAGCTCTGGACAGTACACCGTGCCCCGACGTTTCCACTTGATCTACAGTATCTCTGCCGGAATGGGGCGAAGCTCGCCACCAGAAGTAGCCTCTGGCAGCACGGGAAAGACTGGAACAGCCTCACCCAGCTTACGCTTCAACAAGGAGACATGAAAGGTAGGATGAATCCGTGAGCCCTCGGGCAATGCCAAGGTATACGCAACTGGCCCGACCCGTCGCGTGATCCGAAATGGTCCATAGTAGCAGGGTGCCAGCTTCTGATTTGTCCTCTGTGCCACAGACAACTGCCGGTAAGGGCGAAGTTTGAGCAAAACCTCATCCCCCACCTGGAACTCTCTTTCCGTCCAATGTCGATCTGCATGTGCTTTCATACGATCCTGCGCCGCCCGAAGATTCTCGCGCAAGGTGGCGAGGGTCCGATCACGATCACGGAGTGCCCGATCAACGGCTGCCACTGCGGTACTGCCTGACTCATAACTGCTTAAGGAGGGAGGTGGCCGACCATAGACGACCTCAAAGGGGGTGAGTTTGCTAGCGGAGTGATACGAAGTGTTGAAGCAGTACTCCGCCCAATGTATCCAACTGACCCATGTCCTTGGCTCATCCATGATAAAGCAACAAAGGCAAGTTTCCACGCCCCGATTCAAGACTTTCGTCTGGCCATCGGTCTGGGGATGGTGAGTCGTGCTGAAACGCAATGAAGTCCCCTGCAAGCGAAAGAGTTCTGTCCAAAATCTGCCAACAAAAGTAGGGTCCCGATCAGAAATGATCGCCCGGGGAATCCCATGCAATCGAACAATCTCTCGAACAAACAAATCCGCCACAGACTCCCCTGTGTAAGGGTGGCTCAGAGCAAGGAAGTGTCCATACATGGACAACTTGTCCACCACCACTAAGATAATTGTTTTACCCTGCGACTTGGGCAGCCCATCAATGAAGTCCATAGAAACCGTATCCCAGATTTGATGCGGAATCTCTAAGGGGGTGAGTAGCCCGGCTGGAGAAGTAGTCTCATATTTCTGTCTTTGGCAGACATCACATTTCTGAACAAACTCCTGAATGTCACGGCGCATCCCCTTCCAAAATACATTTGCCCGAGCCCGCTGGAGAGTGCGAGAAATACCCGTGTGACCGCCCGTCGGCGACGAATGGAACTTATGCATCATCACCGTCCTCCAAGCTGACTGCCCAGGAATGACCACTCGTCCCAGATAATATAGCCGGTCATTTTGTAAATGATAACCTGGGATTACCTCACGAGCCCGCCGCAGGTTCGCCACAATAACCCGTAACTCGGGATCTCGCTGCACCTCCTCCTGAATCTCATCCATCGACTCCAACTGTGGCATAAAAATGTGCGCCAAGGCCCCCTCTGGTAAGCGCGATAGGGCGTCAGCCACCCGATTGTCCTTCCCTGGCCGATACTCGATCTCATAATCACAGCCCAACAACTTGGTGACCCACTTCTGTTGAAGAGGGGAAGAAATCCGCTGCTCGAAAAAGTGCTTCAAGCTCTGATGATCTGTCCGTATTTTAAAACGATGTCCCAGCAGGTATGGCCGCCATAGGGCCACCGCATGAATAACCGCTAGCATCTCCTTTTCATACACCGATAGTCCCAGTGTCCGTGGAGCCAAGGCCTTACTGTAGAAGGCGATCGGCCGTCCCTCCTGCATCAAGACCGCTCCCATTCCCACACCGGAAGCATCCGTCTCCACCACAAATTCCTTAGTGAAATCTGGAAGGGCCAGCACTGGAGTCGTCGTCATCGCCTTCTTCAACGCCTGAAAGGCGGTCTCGGCCTCATCCTGCCACGAGAAAGCATCCTTCTGTAGCAGTTGCGTATGTGGCAAAGCAATCTTCCCGTAATCCCGTACAAAACGCCGGTAGTACCCAGTGAGGCCCAAGAACCCCCTCAACGCCCGAATGGTCAGAGGCTGTGGCCAAGAAATCATACTCTCGATCTTCCGTGGGTCGGCTTTCACCCCATCCGCTGAAACTAGATGCCCCAAATACTCCACCTCTTGTTGTCCAAAAGAACACTTGGACCTCTTAGCATAGAGCTTCTGTTGCCGAAGAGTAGAGAAGACCTGAGCCACATGACGTAAATGATCCTCCCAAGTAGCGCTGTAGATCAGAATGTCATCAAAGAAGATCAAGACGAAGTGTCGCAGGAATGGACGAAAAATCTCGTTCATATTGGCCTGAAAAGTAGACGGTCCCCCCGTCAATCCATTCGCCATCACTAACAACTCATAGTGGCCGTCATGAGTCCTGAAAGCCGTCTTATGCACGTCCTCCTCCTTCATAAGAATCTGATAATAGCCGGATCGCAAATCCAGCTTCGTGAATCTAGTCGCCCCACTCAACTCATCCAACAACTCCTCAATCATGGGAATCGGAAACTTGTGCTACACGGTAACACTGTTTAAGGCACGGTAATCTACGCAAAAACGCCAAGATCCGTCCTTCTTTTTAACCAGAATAATTGGTGCTGAGAATGAACTGGTACTAGGCCGTATAATGCCGTCATCAAGCATTTCCTTCACACTACGCTCGATCTCTGCCTTCTGCATGTGGGGATACCTGTAAGGACGAGTGTTGGGCGGCTTCGCCCCCGTCTGTAGCACAATCTGGTGATCACGGAACCGTGACGGTGGAAGCGTCCCTGGCTCCTGGAAAATGTCATCATACTCCTCCACTAATGCCCGCATCTGGTCAGGAACCTCCGTCGGTCTATCCTCGTCAGACCTCACCCCCAACAGGACCGTCATCAGACTATTGGACTCCTTAAGCTGCTGTAGGCTGCGAATGGAGATCTCTTTGACCGGAGAAGATCTGAGCCCTTTCAAACAGAACTGGCGCTCCCCTTGCGAGAACTCCATCGTCATCTGGTCCCAATCAAAAGTCACCCTCCTCAACTGCTGCAGCCACTGCACTCCAAGCACCATATCTGAGCCTCAGATCGGTAAGAGATAGACATCCGTGCACCCCACATAACCCTGCATCCGAAGCTCCATCGCCTTCAACACTCCCTGGCACTGTAGTTTGCTGCCGTCTGCAACCATAACCTGGAACGCCGCTCCTACGTCAATCACGTGCCCCACCTTTTGTGCCACATCTGGATGAATAAAATTATGAGTACTCCCACTGTCCACCAGAATGGTCACCCTCTCCCGTCGAATCCACCCCGCCAGCTGCATAGTAAGCGGAGGTGGATTGCACCCTTCCATGGCATGTAGGGACACACCCAACTCCGTCAAGTCAACGTCCCCTCCAGACTCCAAATCCTCCTCCGGAAACTCGTCCTCCTCAAGCTGCTCCTCCTGATGCAACATAAAGACCTGGACCTTCTGGCACTTGTGTCCTGGCGTAAATTTCTCGTCACAATTAAAGCAAAGGCCTTTCTCCTTCCGTGCTTGTAACTCGTTCCAAGACAACCGTGTCACCGTCGGTCGGCCGGCCACTGGAGTCTCTCTCCTGGCCGCGGCCGGTGTAGTAGTATGCCTTGCCATACTGCGGGCTCGTTGCCTATTTAACTTTTCCTCTTGGATGCGCGCCAAGCTGAACGCGTGGTTCAGACTACGGGGCATGTAGGCATGAACCTCATCGCGTAAGTGATCCTTCAGTCCTGATACAAAACAGCTGAGGAGTGTCTTTTCTTCCCACTGAACCCTGTTGGCCAACTTCTCAAACTCCGTCTTGTACTCCATCACTGTACCCTTCTGTCGTAGCTTCTATAAAAGCGCCTCAAAGTCTTCAAACTCCAAAGGCCCAAACCGAGCCGTGAAGCCTTCCACAAATTCCTCCCACGGAACATACTCCCGTCCCCGCAAGAACCATTGGGTCCACTGGAACGCGTCATCCTCCAGATGGAAGGACGCTAGCTGCACCCACTGAGTCTCTGGCACCTCCTGATAGATGAAAACAACTCAGCTTTTTGTACCCACTCCAAAGCGTCGCCCCCACTGTACCGAGGGAAATTCATCCGAGTCAACTTGAGAGCCATGTAGGGCCTTTGGTCGCGTTCCCCCGCCACTGGGGCCCCATGACGGAAAGGCCCCCCTTCTCCCCACTGCACCCCTCTTCCAAAGCCCGGTGGTTGCCCTCTTCCTGCCGGTGGGGGTAACAACCCATCCCGACCTTGCCTCCAAGGAGCGTGCTCGGTAAAAGTCTCAGCCCTTCCGTCAACACCAGTTGCGAAGCCACCACCCCTGCCGGCCATCTCCAGGCCTGCCGGCACAAATCCGGCCCTCCCCGTGCTTGCCACGGGGGTCCAGCCACTCCGAAGCCACCCCCAACCATGCCGAAGCCACCCGGCCCAAAACCGCCGCCCTGGCTCGCCGGCCCCGGTCCAAGCCCCACAGGAGCCGCTGATGCCCAGCCGACCCCACTGGAGCCGCCTGCGACGTTTCCCGCCGCTCCGTAGCCCGCCGGGACAAACCCGCCCCCCTGCGTGCTCGCCCCCCCCCCCCCCCCCCCGATCCAGCCCAGCCACCGCCAACAACCGCCGATCCGGGCCCCTGCGTGTGCGCTGAAGCCGGTCCCGACCATCCGACACCGCCCCAGGCCGATCCGGCCCCTCCGTGGTTCGCCGCACCCGATCCAGCCCCCGCCTGGCTCGCAGCAGCAGGTCCTAAACCAGCCGCCCCCGATCCGGCGCTTCCCGCACCCGATCCACCAAATCCAGGCATTTCCGGCCTATTCCCTGTAGATCCGTCTGATTCCTCCTCCGCCACCGCCTTGCCCTTCAAGTTTTGCGCTAATAGCGTCATGATATCGTTCAAGCGGTCGTCGATTCGCTCTTCCAACCTTTGAGTGGACGTTTTGACATTTTCTTCGATGGCGGCTACCGAATCGGTAAGCCCCATCAAATTCTCCTCTAGGGTTTCCAAGCGGTCACTCTCCTCTTGCGAACGTGTAGTCACCATGATGGAGGAAGGAATCCTCTGATACCAAATGTTAAGCACTAACTAGGGAAGAAGAAGGACTAGAGGAAGAAGATAGAGATTTAGGGTTGAAATGAGAGGGAAGGGAAATACCTTGGATAATACTTGCATGCCTCCAAAAGAGAGGGGTCCGGGTATATATAACCCGGGACCCAAGGCCGGCCAACCGAGGGGCCGGCCGGCCAACCGAGGGGCCGGCCGGCCCCCATGGGGCTGAACCAAATGTGGTTCAGCCCCCTTGAGCCGAGCTTTTTAAGAAGAGGGGGCTGAACCCATTGGTTCAGCCCCGTTGTTGCCTTGCACGCGCCGTTGCCGCCGCTGGTAATGTTGCCCAAATAGCCTAGCCTCGTCTGGAGGCATAACATTTTATTTATTCGCCAGCCTTTTTTAAAAGAAAATTGCAAGTGCGTTGCTTCAAATAGTATTCATTTAGTGGAACCATAAATTGCAAGGACCTCCACTGTGTCATTCAAAATTATCTAAATCTCCCCTCTAAGTTTACATTGTTTTCACAAAATCTATTTTGTACATGCATGTTAATTGTTAACTAAGTAAGGTTAGAGGGAAAGCTTTGGTAATTTTAAAAACAGAAGGGAAGGGAGGTTCTTATAAATATGCAAAGCCCTTCAATGTCCAAAAACTAAACTTAGACGCAAGTATAACTGAGAACAAGAAAAAGTAAAAAGTACTTGCCCTTCAATGTCTAGCTTCCTCAACAAGTGAGGACCATGCCTTGTCTTGGATAACTCAGGTTGAACATTCAGCACCTCTGCTGCTATAGCCTCTTTCATGGGGATATTACTTGAAATGAAGCATTTCTCCACAGTAAATGAGCCAGAAGGATGCAACGAGAGCTCTCCAAAATGACCATGCAGCCTTCAAAACGCAAAGTCAAACAAAATAACTATATATAAGAGGGAGGAAAGTATTAAGTGTGACATCAGAGTTTTTTTTTGAATCAGCACCAAATCTAGTGTAAAAGATAATCACATTATAAGATCTGATTTATAATGACAGAACATTTAGATTCAGCATAATTCAAAAAATAAAAGGAATCCGCTTGAACTTCTATGTTAAAAAAATGGTTTAATTTCAGTGTGAATGTTAAATTAAATGCCGTATCAATTTCTTCATTTACTTCCATCAAAGACAAGTATGACAAGAATCGGAATGAAAGCTAAGAAAGACTGGAAGCACATTGTCATGATTTTATATGACCAATGAAACTTTTCAGTAGGTTTTAAATGACAAGCAAAATGTTCTTCTACTAGTAATTTGGTTAAGCACGAACTTACATAACATTTTAATCTGAGCAAATTGGTGCTGGGATGGGCTCAAATTGAAGTGATCAACCACTAGAAGAAGTCGGAAACATTGAGGAGATACCGTGAATGCTTGTATCGACCGAATCACGGTCAAAATGGACCCAAAGATTTCCCACCGGACCGAAATGGGCTGGCTCAATATCTTCTCGGCAGTCTTGTTTGGTTGTGAAACTTCAAGAAATCAAAAAACTTTACTTTCCACCTCCCTGTAAGTTGTTCGTCTATAAACATCCTCGTGGGAAAAGAAATGGTTTCAAGACAATATTTCTAGAGCAGGGTGCACGTTTCTGCAATCCAAATGAAGCAACAAAACTCTAGAACCATTTTTCATCAATCCTCCGACTGAACTCTAATCAATAACTATCATTGAGATCAGGGCATCGCTAACAACATGGAATTATTGGATATGTGATCAAATATTATGGTGGAGTCTGTGGCTTCCTATAACCACACCATTTGGGCCATTAACATTCTGAATCTCTGCACCTATTACCAAACGATGGGTTTCTATGAGGTCAGGAATAAACTCTGTTAGGTTCAGTGATATGAGCACTGGCAATCCGGTCCCTGGCCAACGATATATATGTGTTTATACACGACGTGCAAGCGTGCCTTGAGCACAGGGGCGGAAGGATTTACCCTCCTTAGGCTTGTATGTATGTCTTTTACTTGGGGCCATGAGCCCATCCTAATATATAGTCTAGTCTTGATTTCTTATGCATATTTTGTATCTTGATTTGAGGATGGAATATAAAGGAGGGAAAACGACCGAGCGTTATGCCCTAGTTGCCATGAACCGAAACAACTTGGTTCATCTACCCACTTCCGAGCGCATGTCTCTGTTATGGGCCAATAATTATGATCATATTATATTATTTATTTGTTTGTATGTCGCATTCCTATTCCGTCGTTATGTCCCAATCTGTCGTATTTTCCTTTATCGTGATTATTATTTTGTTTTGAGTTCTTTCCTTTTGATGTCGATTGTAAGTCATATTTAAGCGGACCCGGTGTGTCTTGTATTGGCAGGAATGAATAAAGTTCTAGTCTTATTCTCTTGTGTGAGATCTTGGTGGCTTTCTCTTCCAACGAGCAACCGCGCTTAGGTAGCCGTGGTTCCGGCTCCACGGTATCCTCCACCACCGCCATCTTCTCCACCTTCCGTCCTCTCCTCCAGCAATATTCTTAGACCCGTAAGCAACTTGGTATCAGAGCCAATCCTTTCTCGGATAGACTCTTCCGCTGCTCCACACCGTCGTCCCGTTGTTTCTGCACGTCAGCGCCGCTTCATCACCACTGCGGCAAGCTCTAGGCTTCCCACCATTTCTGCAAGTCCAGCTCCGGGCTTCCCAGCCCACACAAGCCAACGCACGCCATCACCGGCGTTGATCCGCGCTCAGCAACAGAAGGTCACACGCCCTGTGGGAAGCCTCCGGTCGTCGAATTGGCAACAGAGGGCTACACGCCTCGGTGGATCCCCCCGCGATTGACCCGCACGGCCTCCACCACCGTCATCTTCAACGACGGGTTTCCTTGCTGGCCGTGTCTACTCCAGCAGCAACCCTAACGAACAACTTCACGCAAGTCGGGCTCCTCTCCCACTGCAGCAGCGCCTTCGACGACCTTCTTCCGCCCTTCAGCATCGACGCACTGGTGCGGGTCATCCACGCTACAACCCTCGATTTGGGGAGTTTCACGTGTGCCAGTTAAAAAGAAGTATTTTATTCCCAATTGGCCATAGAGTTTCCTGTCTAAGCCCTTCTATTTCATTCCTATTCAGAAAAAAAAATATTTTATTCTAATTTGGGGCAGCCTATTTTTTATCCCCTTTCCCAAAAAAGGGGGGGTGTACTTTAATAGGAGCAGCCACGCCTATTATTTTGTTATCACTATTCGGCGGCGACGCGGTTCCCGTGGCAACACCCAACAAGCCGCTCCGGAGGACTTTCCTCGACACATCACCCGCTCCGTCTCTCGGCAATCAAATCAACCGATGGGGGATTCGCAAAATTTTACGAGTGCCCTCCAGGACGTGATGCAGACTGTCATGATTACCATGGAAGCACGTTTTCGAGACACTGAAACCCGGCATCAGGACGACATGGACCACTATCACTGCCAGGCTAAATGAGCTGACTGCCTTCCTTCCCGTGGTTACTGTGCCACCCACGGATCATGTCAGCAGCAGTCAAGTTCCGCTACCGCCGCTCATCTGCCAGGAGCCGCCACTGCAGACACTCTTACCCCCTGAAGTTGCTATTCTGCCACGCTATACCCGGTTGGAATTTCCCACCTACGATGGGAAAACAGACCCCTTGGGCTGGCTTACAAGGTGCGAACAATTCTTTGGTCATCAACAAACTCCGACAGCCGAACGACTTCCATTGGCCTCCTTCCACCTTCTCGACTCAGCCTTTGGGCCAATCGTCTCCTTATTGATCAGTCGGGCCTGACATGGGACGACTTCAAGAAATTTTGCAACCTGCATTTTGGCCCTCCAATTCACAACAACCCCCTTGGTGCCCTCACAACACTCCGCCAGACGAGTTCCGTGGAAGAATATCTGGACCAATTTCAGCTGCTTCTGGCACATGTGACATAGCCCTCAGAGATGCAGGTCAACATCTTCACTGCCGGACTTCGTGAACGACTGCGACTTGATGTCGAATTCGAGGCTCCTCCAGATTTAGTGACTGTCATGACTCTGGCCAGGTTATGCGACCGTCGCCTCCAACTAGCACAGGAGGCCTATTTCCCCACCGACTCGGGCATTCAACTAGGACAGTCCGAGGGACATCCAACCCTACCAATCCGCAAACTCTCTCGGGATGAGATGATGGAACGACGTGCCAAGGGCTTATGTTTCAACTGCGACAAGCCTTACACGCGCGGACACAGGTGCAAACGAATTTTCTATCTGCAAGTTGAGGACATTGACGATGAGGGTGTCAGATAGCGCAAGAAGTCATGGATCTACCTCGAGCTTGAGGACAAGCTCGTTTTACAAGGCGGGAGAGATGTTATGGGCCGATAATTATGATCATATTATATTATTTATTTGTTTGTATGTCACATTCCTATTCCGTCGTTATGTCCAAGTCTGTCGTATTTTCCTTTATCGTGATTTTTATTTCCTTTTGATGTCGATTGTAAGTCCTATTTAAGGGGACCGGTGTGTCTTGTATTGGCAGGAATGAATAAAGTTCCATAGTCTTATTTCTCTTGTGTGAGATCTTGGTGGCACTCTCCTCCAACGAGCAACCCCGCTTAGGTAGTCACGGTTCCGGCTCGCGACGGTATCCTCCACCACCGCCATCTTCTCCACCTCTGGCCTCTCCTCCGGCAACAAACTTAGACCTATAACAGTCTCCCCCACGATTTCATCGTGCTTCTCGCCCGCCTGGGCGCCAACCATTTTCTTTTCACAGTTCTCGCTGAATTCGTGTGTCCCGTCCAGAGTCTCCACAATGTGCCGCATCGACTTGCTGCCCCGTTTTTTACTCTTGTACGCAGAGCGCGAAGGAAGCTTCCCTTTCAAGCTAGACGTCTTCCACCTCACTTGTGCACGCCCATTAGTCCTTCGTCCGATGCCTCCAATGTCGTTGTCCGTGCATGTCCATGACCAGCAGCATGGCGTGTGAGAAGGAAGCTTCTCCCTCACGTCGACGCCACCCTCTCCGACCTCCAGATTGTTGTCTGCGACATCCACTCCCTTCTTTCTGATCGACAAGTCATGCCTCCGCCTTTAACTCTTCCGACCTCGTTCGTCCCCTTGGCGAGTAGCACTGTGAACCCTTACGGAATCTTGGAGCCACCGTGTGACCCCTCGGTAGCCAAATTACATCGAATTGACATCTCGTCTTTGGCGGGGCCGACCCCATGGCGTGGTTGGCATGTATGGATCAGTATTACAACCTTTAGGGAATTCTCAAGATTCAGAAGGTCCCCATCGTGACCATTTATAAGGAGGGCTCATCCCTCAATTGGGTTTGTTGAATCCGTCAATCCAATTCTACATTCTCTTGGTTGGGCCTCAAGGATGAGTTGATTTGTCGTTACGACACGCGCCATGTCAGCAATCCTTTCGAGCATTTAAGCAATGTTCGTCAGACGGAGTTGGTCGACTCCTAAGTTGATGCGATCATCGAAGTGGCCATGCATGTCCATGGCCTGGCACCAACCCACTACTTGGGCACCTTCCCCACCGGTCGGCGCCCTTCATATTCGGGCATGACTGCACGTGCATGACCTGACTACCCTCACTCGGGATATAGAGCAAACATGTTATGTTGAGGACTTCGCCACTCCTCGACATCACTACCCATCGAAGTCTTCCGCTTCTCTAGGTCATCCTCCAGCCAAGCCTCGGGACACCTCCCTCCACGGCCCTTGCCACAAACACCAGGGTGCTAGTACACAAGATCTCTCACCAAGAGTACTTAGACCTCCGCAACAAAGACGTGTTTCCACTCTAAAGGCACCTACTCCCCCACACATGACTGCCCCAACAAGGATTTTAAAGTGCTCCTGGGGGGTAGGACGAAGAAACCGGGTTGACCTACTTTGAGGCCTTGTTAGATGAGGATGATTTGATTTCCCCTCCACCAGCTCAACTCAACCACCACGATGTCTCCTGCTACTCAGTGGGTGGAATGACTGGTTCATATACGATGAAGCAGGAAAGCTTCACTTTGCGGTCCGGCTAAATGTTGCTTTCAAGGTTTTGAAAATCGAACCGGACATCGAACCGGCGGAGGGAAAGGTTCAAGGTTCAACGTTCAACCGGGGTCGAACTGTTATATATATATAATAGAGTAAAAACGACATTGTAATAGAGTAATAGAATGAAGTTTTGGACATGACAACGGTTAAGATCACAAGTCAAGAAAATAAAACTAGTTTTTTACTTTTGAACATAAAAATGTATGAAGTTTCTTAGATAAAGTCGAACGTTCAAGAGCGACGGTTCATAACCACCACTTGATGACCGCCACCGCCATGTCAAACAGAACGTAAAATTTATGTAGATGTATGCATATATTAAAAATATATATAAACTTTAATTTTTAAAAGATAATGTCATATGTTAATATAATAATATATCTAAAAATATGTAATTAATATTTATATAGATATGTATATTAATTACATATATTAATTTTATATATACGTTAAGTATTTATATGTATATAATATATTATATGATGAAACCATAAGATCTAAATGGCTAGGTGGTAAGCTGTTCTCCTAATCCAGTAGTGGTGAGGGTTCGAATCCCCCCGTCTATAAATTTTCTGTTATTTTAATATTGGGCCTTTGGCCCGCCCGGTTGCGTAAAACCGCGCCTGGTTCCCCGATTCTTGGGCGGTCCGTGGATGGTGCGGTTTTCGTACCTGGACCGAACCGGCTGGGTGCCCGGTCCGCGGTTCGACCGGTTCCGACCGACCAGTCCGATCCAGTTTTTAAAAGCTTGGTTGCTTTCATATATAACATTTTATTATATATAAAAATGTCTTATTATATATGAATGTTTTATTATACAAATATGTAGCAGCTCGTGACACACTCGTCCATGACACTTTGATGTTCGTGGACAACAAACATGATAATTTCACACTTTAAGAACCAAGAGTGGTGACTATACCATCATCCAAGATATTTCTCTAATTATATATATATATATATATAATGGACAACAAACTAGTGGATAATTTCACTAATCCTTTATAAGAACCAAGAGTGGTGACTATACCATCCAATCCAATGATATTTCTCTAATTATTGTTTTGGAAAAAATATGGCTTTGACGGACAACATAAGTGAATCAATGAATACCCTGGATTTGTTTTGTTTGACAGCGAAGGCCTACTCCATCTTCAGATGTGTTTTTGCACAAAATCACTTTTTATGAATGTTAATTCCACATCATTAGGTACATTAGACGTCATCCCTTCACATTGAGTAATTGCTCTGAAAAGAGCGACTTTTGAAACATACTTGAATTTATTGAAGAAAATATGTAAAGACCCAAAAAAATGGCTCATCTTCGTTCTTATATCTCTTTAGGTTTAGTCTCATATCTTAGAATGAAAATTCCCCTACTCTCTCTTCTTATATAAGTGTACAAATACATGTATGTATTCATCAAGAGAATTGAGACAACAACAACAACATTCAAGCCTTTATCCCACTATAGTGGGGTCGGCTATATGGATCCTTTGTCGCCATTGTGCCCTATCTTTTGTCATAATCTCACTAATGTAACTAAGTACATCAGGTCTTTCCTTACAGTTTCATTCCAAGTCTTTATTGGTCCATCCCTCCCTCGTTTAACATGCCTCGTGACTAGACTCTCACAACGCCTAACAGGTGCCTCTAATGGTCTCCTTTGTACATGTCCAAACCATCTTAGACGAGTTTCTCACATTTTCTCTGCAATTGGTGCTACTTATGTCTTATCTCTGATACTTTCATTCCTAATTTTATCCAATCTCGTGTGTCCACACATCCACCAAGAGAATTGAGAAATAAATAAATATTCATTTCTATTTTTCTCCTTTCCATGTATTTCTACATGTATCAGAGCAATCGATCCTAAATTAATCTGTTAGTCGAACTCTCACTCGTGTAGCAACTTTGTCCGGGCGGTTAGAATATTTCTAACCGCGGCCTTGTGTCTCGTGGGTCTTCTCAGCGTTTCATTCCCTCCCCTTGCTTTTATAGTCATTCCCTTATGCAACACTTGGCGTTCTAGGCCCCTCTTGTCTGCCGACCTCCTCGGTCTCCTATCTAGCCTCATATTGTTTTGTCTCTGAGCTCGCCTAGGTCATCTGCTCGCTTGGCATGCCGGCTAATAGCTTATGTTTGTCGTGGCTTCTCACTGCGGTTGATCGATGTTCTCGCGTGACCTCTTCTTGTTGTGTCGGCTAGTTGTAACTCCCGCAAGCTCCTTCTCGTCGCGTCTGCTCGTTGAGCTCACACGACCTCTTTCCTGCGCGCATATTTCTCTGCCCGTCAAATCTTCTCGCCAGTTTTGTTCGCCATGTCGTCTGCTCCTACGGTTGGCAGTGCTTCGTCCTGTGGTCAAGCCTGTTTGTTTTCCCGTTGATTCTGCTTCGCCAATTATACTCACCGGATTGTCTACTCTTGATTGGTAGAGTTCCTCCCCGCCAGTGTTCCTGCGGCAAAGACATTGTCTTTCGCCTACAGTTGATCGTTGAAGCTTGACTGTGGTAGTCTATCTGACGACCTCCTTTGCTCTTACCTGCATGACTGCACCCAGTTTTTTTCTTTTCTCCATGGCTTTGATTGATGCTCCCTCTCTTCCTGCCTATGTTGCAACCCCCTCCCTGAAGTACGTAATGAACTTTGGATTATCACTATCTCTCTTAGTGGGAAGACAAATCTTTGTTGATTGGATACACTCCATTCGTCGTGTTCTGCAAATTAGAGGCCTCCTTCATCATCTAACAAAGGACACCCCTACCACGCCTACCGAGGAATGGCTTCGTGATGACGATCGTGTTTAATCATAACTCCTCAACTCTATGGGCAGTGAACCATATCGAATGCTCATGTATCATGAGACGGCCAAGACCATGTGGGAGGAACTTCAATCTCTCTATTTTGACAAGGACAACCTCCAACTCTTGTTTGACATCATCACAAATCTTCAAAATCTTGACTATAGAGTGGGAGGAGACCTCACCTCCTTTGTTGCGCGATCCAAAACTCTTAAGGAGGTATGAATTCAATATCAGCCTCTCCCAATGGATCTTGCAGTGCAACGAGCACAGAAAGAAACAACCGGGATCACAATGATGATGACCCTGGTTCCACCACATTTCCACAGCGTTCGGGCTCAAATTCTCTCCTCTACAATTCTCTCTCTTTCGGATGTGTATTTCATACTACTAAAGGTTACACCGCTGCCTGATGCTCCTAGGACTCTATCTCCGGGTCTCCTCCATCAATCTTTCCCACCCCCCTGCTCCTCATTCGGCTCGTGGAGGTCGCACAACTTCTCGGGACAGGAGACGTTATGAAAGACCCCGCCCTAAGAGTTCTCATTGCGGTCGGGATGGTCACATTGAGGCCACACGTTATCGCAAACATGGTATGCCTCTGTAACAACATACATCCCTTGCGGTCGATACTGCCGCCACTACCCATGATGATATTGATGTCTTGCGCACTCAGCTTCAACAACTTCAGGGAATGATCAATTGTTCATCTGGCTCTGTTGCGTCGGTCTCCAATGAATGTATCTCTTATCTCTCCCATAGCTCCAAGTAGATTGTGGATTCGAGTGTCACACATCATCTTATTCTACAGAAACCGCCTCAGCACTTACAATCTACGTATCCCAATTCATCACTGTTGCTAATGGTGACACCACCCCAGTTTTTGACTCGGTTGATCTGCCCCTCACTCCAAATATCTCTTCGCTCACCACAATGTTCCGGGATCGTTTTTTAACCCTTTCAGTTAGTTGTCTTACTCAGGACTTTGATTGTTGTATAATATTCTCTCCCTCTGATTTTCCTGTGCAGGATCGACGGGCGCAGAGTATCATTAGTAAGGGGTGACGGTCTAATGGACTCTATAACTTGGATGTTCAACATACAGTTCTCTCATCTGTCACTAATATTGATTGTCATCGACGTCTTAGGCATGTTGCCCTCTAGATTCTCAAGAAAGCTCTCTCTGATATCTCCTTCTGTGACTTTACTTGCAAATCATATATCTTTGGCAAACAACATCGTTCGTCTTTTCTCCCTAATTGTACTCAGGGAACTGCTCATTTTGTTTTAGTACACGCTGATATTTGGAGACCATATAAAACATCTAATTTTTATGGTTATCGTTACTTTGTTACATTTATTAATGATTATTCGTGCATGAGCTGGTTGTATTTAGTTTGTGATCGTGCTGAAATCATATCTATCTTTCGTGTTTTTATTACTGAGACTCATACTCAGTTCTCCAGTATTCTCAAGATACTACGCACCGACAATGCGCGTGAATATACAAGTCATGCTTTTACTAAAATTTGTACTGAATTTGGGATCATTCATCAAACTTCATGTGCTTATAGACCCCAACAAAATGGTGTGGAAAATCAGAAAAATCGTCACCTTCTTGACGTCACACGCTCCCTAATGTTTCAAATGCAGGTACTCAAGCTCTACTGGAACTTTGTGATTTTTATAGTTGTCATCTTTTCAATCGCATGCCCTCCTCCATTCTCAACTTTGCGATTTCTTTTAGTCTTTTTTTCCTTCCACACCCTCATTTCTCATCACACCTTATGTTTTTGGATGTACCTGCTATGTTCATTATCTTGGTCTTTCATTCTTTCCACTGGTCTTTCATTCTTTTCACTGATAAGCTTGCTCTTCATGCTACAAATATATGTTTGTTGGTCACTCCTGCACTCAGAAAGGGTATGTGTGTCACTCTCCCAATAATCGCAAAGTTGTCATTTCTGCGGATGTCACTTTTCTTGAGGAACAACCTTCTTACTCTTCTCATCCAATTCCTCCCACACCTTTACTTCTACCTTTGTTATTAAAAGCACGCCTAAGGCTCCAGGCTCAGAGGTTTGCACCTCCGTGTGCCTTGATTGCGCCTTTAGAATATAAAAGCGTGTCTAAGTGAGATTTTTGTTGTAAATTTTTTCTTAAAAAATTAAGAAAAAAATGTAACAACTCAATAATTTTATATCAATTTAGTGTTCGTGAAATATAATTGTGCGTTGAGACTTAGATATGATGCAAGTGACCACATTGATTCTATGTTTTGATTAATTTAACTAGATGAATTTGATCGAGATGCTGAAATGATGTTTGATACTGATTATTTAAAATGTATGTGGTTGCGCTTTGCCTTCATCAGATGCGCGCCTGTGCCTTGAGCCTAGGCACCAAGACTCATTGCACCTTGGTGCGTCTTGCGCCTTTAATAACTAAGACTTCCACCAGGTGGTCCAGGTCTTACTGTCACTGTTACATCTCATCTTCCACTACACCTTTCAACCTCGACTCCAGTACCCTCCAAACCACCTCTTCGCAAGTACACTTCTCGTCAACTTAGATCTAATGCCCTTTAAAAGTTACCCTCTACCAGTGATACCTCGCGGCCCGAAGATCCGACACCAGTCTCTACGGCTCATTCCTTGGCGAATTATGTATCCATGCATCGCCTCTCCCCACCCCTTCTCAAAATTGTGCTTTCTTTATCCTTCATTTTTATACCTAACTCTTTGCAGGAGACTCCAACATCCGGGGTGGTGTGCAGTCATAGATTAGGAAACGACAGCCCTATGGGCTAACCAGACTTGGAATCTCGTCCCTCTTCCTTTGGGACATACTTGTGTGAGATGTAAGTGAGTTTTTGCGATAAAAAATGCTCCATACGGGATAGTTAAACGCCTAAAGGCTCGTCTTGTGCCTCGAGGGTTTACTCAGTAACAAAGCCTCTTGATTATGATGAGACCTCACCAGTCGCCAGGTTAAATTTGTTCGTGTCATGATCTCCTTAGTTGTTCATCGTCAGTGACCCTTAAATCAATTGGATATCAAGAATGTTTTTCTCAATGACGACCTTCTAGAGACTGTCAACATACACCAACATCCCGGGTTTGAGACCACAGGAGATTTACGTGTTTGTCATCTCCAGAAATATATTTATGGTCTAAAACTGTCTGCTCGCGCATGGTTTGACAAGTTTAGTAAGGTGGTCCATGATATTGGATTCACTCGAAACTCGGCTGACTTCTCTCTATTTACTCGTCATCGACCAAAAGTTATAATGATTCTCTTAGTTTATGTTGATGATATTTTGATCACAAGTGATGACTCCAAAGGAATACAAATGATCAAACAACACTTGAACTCAGTCTTTCAATTAAAGATCTGAGAAATCTTTGATACTTTCTTGGTCTTGAGGTAGCAAGACGTCTTGATGGTCTCGTCTTATCTCAACGGAAGTACTGTCTTGACCTTCTTCATGATGCTGGTTATTCTAGATGCAAGCATGTAAATCACAAGCTCGATGCTCATGACTCCGACTCTGATCTACTACTTCCAAACCCAGAGTATTATCGTCGTCTTATAGGAAAATTGATTTATCTTACAGTTATAAGACCTGATATTTTATTTACTGTTAGAGTTGTCAGTCGATTCCTGCATACTCCACAGACCTTTCACCTACAAGACGTCGAGCACATCCTCAGATATTTGAAGACTGTACTTGGACAAGGGCTTGTATACAAAACTTCTTCATCTCCACTATCTCTGATTGTGTAATGTATGTTGACTATGCTGGCTCTCGGGATGATCGACGCTTCACAAGTGGTTTTTGTACTTACTTCAGAGGACATCTGATTACCTAGCGCAGCAAGAAGCAGTATGTGATTGCTCGCTCATCTACTGAAGTTGAGTATTGTTCAAATGGTCGTTGTTGTGTCTGAGCTTTCATGGCTAGAAAGTATTCTATGTGATTTGAGAGTCAAACCTTCCTCACCAGCCACTTTATTTTGTGACAGTCAAACTACTATACACATTGCCAAGAATATTGTATTTCATGAATGAACAAAACACATTGAAGTAAACTGTCACTTCATTCGGGAGAAGGCTCAATTGAAAAAGTTGGAATTAAAAA
Source organism: Platanthera guangdongensis (assembly GCA_039583875.1). Taxonomy (NCBI): domain Eukaryota; kingdom Viridiplantae; phylum Streptophyta; class Magnoliopsida; order Asparagales; family Orchidaceae; genus Platanthera; species Platanthera guangdongensis. The sequence goes on from CM077151.1 coordinate 14,993,339, forward strand.
CATGTTCATGTTGTCGGGCAAGTTGCCGACATTCTCACCAAGGCCTTACGACGACCATTATACTATTAGTTTTTTTTTCAAGTTTGGTGCTTACGATCTGTATACTTCAGCTTGCAGGGGCGTGTTGAAGGAATATGTAAAGGCCCAACATAAGGCACATGTTGGTTTCTATATCTCATTAAGTTTAGTCTCACATCTTAGAAAATATGTAAAGGCCCAATAGAAAGCACATCTTGGCTTCTATATCTCGCCGTCCACGCATCTCCGGCTCCGGATTCTTCAGTGCCTTAGTCAGTCCACTATTTGGTGAGATTTTGTTGTATTGGTTTATCATTTTTAGCATTTATTTATTTTGTTAGACATTTTATATTTGCTTGAAGAAACATTATCGTAGAATGTTTGTCCAAGATTATTATTGTGATTTACAAGGTTTATTCGCCGCACGCTCTTGCTTTGGTCCTCCACGCGGAGGAAAGTCTAAGTTTGTCTCGCTTAAACAAATTATTTTCCCTTGTCTGGAAATATTTGTGTGAGAAGTTTTAATTATTATTGTAGAAAGAAATGAAAGGTGCAATTTTATTCTTCCTCAAAGGGCATTATATAGGAGAATCAACAAGACACTGAACACCGATAGGCGGTGTGGGACTAAACTCAATAATATAAAATACTATCAACTCTTAACACTTCCCCTCAAGCTGAAGGAGAAACCTACAGTTTGAACACAACATAAAACAGAAGGTAAAAGAAGGTTGGCAACATGGAACAAAACAGCAGCCACCGAGGCCCAGTCGCGTGTCACCGGGGATACTACAATCGGGCAAAGTCCACACGACGTTGGTCCACAAACCGACCATGATCACGCTGGATACACCCGGAGCTGAAACTAGGTCAACCAAGAATGCCAAACCATTTCTACCACCAAGCGAAGAAAAGAAATGGGGAGACACACACAACAAACGAAATCAACCTGGGGGTCATGCGTGACTTAGGCAGGAGTCGGGAAAGGGGCATCTGAGTCGGCGTTATCACAAACACTCCCCCCTCACGTGGCATACATGCATGAAGGCATAGACTTTGCCCGGAGGCCGTGACATACACTCCCCCTCACGTAGACCACGCGCACGTGTGAGACCCTCGTCAGGTACATGAACCCAAATCACGTGGAGGAAGGCCGAAATCGAAAAAAGATACAAAAACAACCACAAGCAACTTAAAAAAACAACTACGAAAAAGCTAGACCGGGAAGAAGAAGAGGCTCATGCGCAGCAGCATGGATCCACCAAGCCGGAAGAGGAGGCGGCAAGCCAGAGTTGTCGCAGCCAGTAAGGAGCAGTGCAGAGAAGCAGCACGACAGTGCAGAGGAGCAACACGATAGCGCAGAGGAGAAGCACGACAACAACAGAGGAGCAGCGCAGAGAGGAATCCGGGCCGGAGAAGAAACCGGCCTAGACCCTTTCTCCATCAATGAGGAGGGGGGGAACACTTCTCCTGGCAACAAAAGAGGGGAGAAGAAGGGGAGGACCTCCATGCTGATATTAAAGCAGAAGCAGAGGACGGAGCACCACCACCCCGACGAGAGAAGCTGGAAGCAGATGAGCAGTCGATGACGCAGGCGGAAGAAGTCGATGACGTCGGCGGAAGCAGACGATGACGTCGGCCGAAGCAGCACTAGGCAGCTGCGACGAAATTGGAGTCGCTCCTGTCGACGGGATCAGCTACCGACTTCGTCGACAGAAGCGGGAGCGGCGGGCGTGTGCCCTGGCAGGGCGCGGAAATGGAAGCACGGGTCGGGGGGGGGGGATAGTGGCGGAAGCGGAAACGGGGAAAAAAATATTTTAGACTTCAGATCGATCTTACGATACCATGTAGAAAGAAATGAAAGGTGCAATTTTATTCTTCCGAAAAGGGGCATTATATAGGAGAAACAACAAGACACCCAACACCGATAGACGGTGTGGGACGAAACTAAATAATATAAAATACTATTAACTCTAACAATTATCCTATAAAATCGTCCTGCGTCAATTATAAAATATTATTAACTCTAACAATTAAGGCCAACACCGATAGGCGGTGTAGGCTTAATCCGTCAGACTTTGAATGGCATGTAGGTTTAGGTCGCGGTTTTTCCGCCGCCTATAGAATCGTCCTGCATCAATTGGTATCAGAGGGAGGTTGCGCGCACTTTTCGATACACAGTCGTAGAATTCATAGGTTTTTCTCCATGTCTAGTTGTCACAATTATTCCTCTCCTCACTTTGGAGGTCTCGAGTCCACTTGCACCCGCTCTCGCAGAGCCCCGTCGGGGAGATCTTCACGTTACTACGATGATTATTCATGATCGCAGCACAACACTTCCAGAGATCGTGTTGACCCACCGACACGACCTCGCTATGTTAGAGACGATCAGAATGATGATTGTCGTCGTTCTTATCTGTGCACGCGAGCGGATCGTGTTGATCCTTTGACAGAACTCAGTTACCTTAGGGATGATTATTATGAGGATCGTCGCTTTGAGAGAGATCTTGAGAGTCAGTTTCGTACCGTACTCCCTTTGACGGCTCATCGAGTCCCGAGTCTTTCAGTTATTGGCATGTGCATATGGAGTATTATCTCGATCATTTTGAATTATTCGGTGAGTGTCGCGTCAAGTTTGCAAAACTTACACTTTTAGATCAGGCGGGGGCTTATTGGTCTAACGTTGAGAGGACTTACAAGACCGTCTTCGTCGCATCACTAGTTAGGTGGACATGAAGCATATATTGTGTCAAAGGTATCTGCCTTCGTCATATCAGAGTCGCTTACTCGACCAATTATTTTCCATTCAGCAAGAATCCATGTCTGTCGCTGAGTAGAAGGACCGTTTTAATGCGTTAGCTGTGAGGAGTGACAGCCGTGAGGACCCAACCATGATCATTTCCCGATTTCGAGCTGCTCATCGGTCTGATATACGTACTAAGATAGTTTACCATAACTCGAAGTCCCTCGAGAAGACATATCAGCTCGCCCTTTGTTATGAACGGTGTTTGAGATCCGCAAGAGCTGGTCGAAGGGGTTCTCACCATGACCTTTGCAGTACGAGCTCCTCCCACACCGAGAACACCACTTGGCCCATCATTATTCCGCCAGACATGACTGAAGTGATACCTGATGCGGATTGCTCTCACCCAGTGAGGTGATTAGCCCAGAGATTGACCTATCTCTTGTTTCTGACCCGTCTCTTGTGACCTCGACTGAGAGAGAGCTGAGCGACCTATTGAGTCTGTAGTGTTGTGTCCCTCACTCACACCTTTCCCTCTACCATACACCGGGTTAGTTAGCATCCTAACCATAGACCTGTTTCTTGACACCGCACTCACAGATCCATTCTTGAGTGTATGCCTATGTCGCTCTCCTATTGTCATTGCCCTGAGTCACATCATGACCGAGAGCCCAAAGCCTAGTGTTGATCTCGTAGTGGCTATGTCACCCATTCACGGGGACACTACCCCTTATGGTGGTACTCATATGGAGGATCATGACCCTGGTGACGAGTACTATGATGACACCCCTATTAAGCTGCCTGATAAGCCCCCACATCCTAGTGAAGACGTGATTCAGGTGAACCGCTCGTTTATGGGTTTTGAGCTATTGGCGTCGCTTTTGCTATCATCTATAGCCTTGCTCCAGAGAATTGATCTTGAGTGGAGTATAACGTATGTAGGGCCTACCTTGAATACACTAGAGCATGCTCACATTTTGAGGACCCACCTTATGGCCCATCGTACTCTCAATGAGTTTTGGAATACACCTCTCGCTGACCCACCCGATGAGTTCTTTCTTGTCGGGGACACTCATCACACTATAGTCTATAGAGCCACGTCTTCTATTCGGTGCATACGATTTTCACTCAGGTGGTCGTCTCATTCACGATGAATTTTTGTACACCCCTCCTGATAAGCCCCCTGATGTGTTACATTCCCTGAGAGACATTTGACTCGTTACGAGAATTCTCAGCACACACGTGATGAGTTTTTCTACACTCCTCCGAGAGAGTCTCCTGATAGGTCATCTCTTGTGATAGATTTTTGGGTTATTATTAGATTTTTCCCATAGAAAACATGTAGTGTTTGTCGTGTTTTATTTACATAGTTTGCATGAATCTGTTGAGTCATTTCTTCATCATTTGCATGTGTCTGTTGAGTTGTTTGTCCATCATTTGCATATGTGGCATGAGTCAGTCCGACAGAGAATCCATAATGATAATAAATTTTGTAAGTCACATACAAATGTTCACTAGCAGGAGCAGGTACTTCATGAAGGCAAGCAGGTGATGATGAGAATTTGCGTTGTGAGGCTCCGTGCGAGGCTTGCTAAAAGTTTGGCATTAAGCGAATGGATCCCTATAAAATCATGAGACGGATCAAAGCAAACATCTATGACCTTAATATCCTTGCAAGTATGAGTATCTACCTGATATTTAATGTTGAAGATCTGACCACATACTACGAGTCTCGCGAGTATGTGAACCCAAGCAGTGGGGACTTCTAGCTCACCCACACCTATATTTTTGTTGTTTTGCCACCTTCATACCCAACCCACGATTGGTAGCCACCATAACTCACCCATTTCTGACCCCCACCCACATAGTGACTTGTCTTCTTTGGTTCCACCTACGACATTGTCGATCGCACCTGATTCCACCACTCATGAGTTGAGCGTTGAGAGCATGACCAGACTCTGCTGGTACACTCCTATTATAGATGATGATGACACCTGGATACTTGCAGCAGAGCTTGATAGATTCACCCCTGGACTTCGACTTCAGTACGTCCGTCTCCATTCACCAGAGATGACAACTTTTCAGTCTGGGGGAGTTGATTGGCAAGGACACTCTTCCGTCGACGACACTTGGATGTCTTTTGGTGAACCTCTTCGAGTCTTACTTGACATACATCAAGAGAATTTCGAACCCTATTCATCGGGAGATGAATTCTTTCAAGCCGGCGAGATTGATGTGGAGCAGAGACGAGTACCTGCAGTGGAGGACGAGTTTTGGGCCCGTTCAGGGCCAATTGGTGACTTTCTATATATGGTGTGTCCGGATCGACGATCGGACTCCGTAGATGCGTTCGGATTCGCTTTGCGAATCAATTTGACATACTAAGTATTTTTGGTCTATTATCATTGTATTTGAGTGGCCTCACCTCCGGCCAATCATAGTCGGTGACGGTGGGATGCCCTAACCTTTATTTGATTATAAATAGGATGTTAGTGGGATGATTAGAGCTATTGCAGAATTTGGAGAAATTATTCCCGGATTCCCTCGATCCCTCCATGGTGCCGACTCTGAGGAACCCTAGGTGACAACTCCTATGTTGGTATCTTACTCCTCAAGCCTTCCCCTAACCCTAGCCCACTTTCTCCCCCTACAGAACCCCTTGCCGCCACCCTCGGTCACCCAAAAAACTAGCCACCAGGTGTCTGGCTTGCTGTCCAGAATTCCAGACTATTATATAACACTATTTAATGAAATACATTATTCCTAACTTATAGTTTCAACACCCCCCTTCATGTACCCATAGAGCCGCCAGCACTCCTAAAATCCGCCACCCTAGTGGTGCACAAAAAAACCGGTCCTAATCGGTCCGGTTGGGACCGGTCTCGGTGAGGACAGACCAGTCCCAGGGGTCCTTAAAGGTCCCCCCTTTTCCACCAAAGACCGGTCCCGGACCGGGACCGGTAAAAGACCGGACCGGTAAAAGACCGGTCCCGGACCGGGACCGGTAAAAGACCGGTCCCGGACCGGGACCGGTAAAAGACCGGTCCCGGTAAAAGACCGGTCCCGGACCGGGACCGGTAAAAGACCGGTCCGGGACCGGTAAAAGACCGGTCCCGGACCGGTAAAAGACCGGTCCGGGACCGGTAAAAGACCGGTCCCGGACCGGGACCGGTAAAAGACCGGTCCCGGACCGGGACCGGTAAAAGACCGGTCCCGGACCGGGACCGGTAAAAGACCGGTCCCGGACCGGGACCGGTAAAAGACCGGTCCCGGACCGGGACCGGTAAAAGACCGGTTATGCACTCGTATTCATAAGTTTTGGACTATAATTCTCTCCATTTTCATCAACCTAGATGAGATTAGAGCCAAAAACTTGATTTTAGACAACATTCATACAAAATCTAATAAAAAAGAGGACTGCAATTGATTCAGAATAGCAGAATACCAATAAAAAAAATCGGTCCGGGACCGGTTTAGGACCGGTTATGACCGGTCCGCCGGTCCCAACCAGTCCTCCTCAAGAAGAGGAAAAACGGTCCCGGATCGGGACTGGTTTGAGAGGAACCGGTCCGGGACCGGTCGGCCAAAAGACCGGTCTTTTAAAAGACCGGTCCTGGACCGGACCGACAGTCTTTTTTTGCAGGACTACGCCACCCAGAGCTTTTTCTCCCGTAAAATCGCCGCATCCCCTCCCCTTAGTTCCTGCAGCCATCGGCCCCCTTCACCCTAATCCTCCTGTTCCCCAAGCTATTTCCCCATGTGGAACCACCATCGGATTAACCACCCAGCCCCAGATTAGTCCAGATCTGGATGGTTGCAGCCCCAATCCGTTGTTTCTCCTCATCTTCCCCTCATTCCCTAACCCGGATCTGCTCCTAAACACCGGATCCACCCTTCCCTCGCTCGGATTAACCCTTATGTGGCCGGATCTATCCATTTTCGGCCAGATTCCACCATTTACCGCCAAGGACAGCCACCTCCGCCATTTCCACGCCACTGGTTCCACCTCAGATCGCCGTCCACGCATCTCCGGCTTTGGATTCTTCAGTGCCTTGGTCAGCCCACTATTTGATGAGATTTCGTTGTATTGCTTTATCATTTTCAGCATTTATATATTGTGTTGAACATTTTATATTTGCTTGAAGAAACATTATCGTAGAATTTTTTCCCTACATTATTATTGTGATTTGCAGGGTTTATTCGTCGCGCGCACTTGCTTTGGCCCTCCACGCAGAGGAAAGTCTAAGTTTGTCTCGCTTAAATAAATTATTTTGTCTTATCTTGAAATATTTGTATGGGATGTTTTAATTATTATCTAACTGTGGCTTAATCCGTCGGACTTTGCATGACATGTAAGGTTAGGTCGCCGTTTTTTCGCCACCTATAGATTTGTCCTGCGTCAGAAATCCTCAAGTAAATTAAAACAATTGATTTTCGGTTTATCTCATATAAAAATCACTTTTAACTCATAGATATTTTTGAATTTGCAAAATCATGCACATTTTTATTCCCTTAGGATTCACCATGTAACTAAATCTCAACATACTTGACTACAAGTATAAGTGCATATCTTTCTTATCCAACTTTAGGACTTTCTTCAACATGCAACAAACATGTCATGTTTTCTAAATGAAGGAAAAATTAAAGAATCCCAATGAGTCACCCACTTGTGTCACTCCGCAAAGGAAGAGGGTAGTCTCGCAAGATCCAACCATTGATTTGGCCAAAATATCTTATGGACAAAATATGCATCATTCATTAATATAAATGAACGGGTGATGAGTATGTGTTGTTTATTGTCATATTGAAATAGTGTGACCACCTTAATTATCAGGTAGGAGCTCAATGACAATAACGAACGGGATGTCCACCATCATGAACTAATTAAATAGCTACTAGAGTTATAAGCCCGTAATCAACTACAACATAAATTAAGTAAACAAACTAAAAAATACATAAATAACGTGTAGAAAACTGTCCATTATAGAACCCGAGTTACAATAATCGCATGTTCAAAAGTGCGGTACAACTCACAATTAAAGAATGAATTCTAAGTAATATTTTTAAAAAGAATGTCTTACTTAGTAATAACTTCGAGTTTTTGCTTTGTCAAAGCATCTGAACAAAGAAATGCTTCAAGAACTCGGCCGCCACCAACATCTTTTGCAGTTTCTAATATGTGATCAGCTGCCATACTCGTTACACTGGCAATATATGGCCTTGTTGCGGACTATATGACATAAATACAGTAAATTTAAGATTCAACATAAAAACAATTAGACATAATAGAAAACTTTGATTATTTTTCAGTTTTTTCCGATTTATCTCAATTCTCACGAGAATGTAACAATGTGATAGGAAATACCTGTTTATGTCAGTACAAACAACAAAATCATTTCTCTAATAACTCAGAAGCTACAGAGTGACGGCTGCAGAATTATTATATTGCACTACCACGAGGAAAAATAAATCTGAGTCAAAGGATTTGAGAGAGAATGGTTTATATTTTCCCGTTCGGTGCAAGGGGGAGGAAAAAAAGATAGAGAAGTAGAACTAAAAAAAGATTGAAAGTGATGTGTTGAAACTCGGCACGTCTGTGGAGGTGACAAACGCAGGTCACAACAGCTTCTTGGCCAAATAACTTGCAAGAGACAATGAATGGAACAATAATATAACAAGAAATCAAGAAAATTGAGGAATTGTTCCCCAGAGATCCATCCTCTTACTCGAGAGATATGAACAATCACCACCTCCAACACATGAAGAAATTGCAATAGCCTCAAAGAGGAGGGACCGGGAATTTAGGGTTCCAAAGAGGACCCTTCTTCGCTAGAGTTATAGATACATATTTTGAGACATTATGCACTATGCTCAATAGGAAATAAAGATGATGAAAATACATTAAATAAGGCTGACTCATATTAAGAAAACGATGATGGATGTGTAAAATTTGTGGTTTTAATAATGTAAGGCAAGAGTATCATCATTGGGATTTGGGATGTCTTCAACTGTCATAACAACTTTATAGAGAGTAGCCAAATAGATATCCCGAATAGAGGCTCCTTCATCTGCTAAATTAAGAGGTACAAGTAGCTCTATGAGCAACAAATCATTGTAGGCGTGATTTCATGAATCTAGGAGCGCCTTGCCACGCTGGATTTACGAGTTGATATAAATGTTGGGTTGTATTAACCAATAGGATCATGCTCAGTCACTCGGTTGACTGTCAAAAAGCAAGTAGAATTCTTTATTGAATTACCAAGTTGCTGAATAATCTGACTTGTTGAACTTGCCTTGTTGAGTCATGTATCACCCTTGGGTGTGATGAGTTGGTATTTGGCGTTGAAGTGGAAAATGGGAGCCATTTTGGGGGTATATAGCTATCTTTATGTTACGCCCCCGAATATGGCACAGTTCTTTGGGTGCACTTACGCTCGTAAGTGGAAGAAGACGGCGAGCGGCAACGGGGCTGAACCATCTGGTTCAGCCCCCTCCATCAAAAAGGCGGCGGTGGGGGCTGAACCGATCCGGTTCAGCCCCATTGGGGGGCCGGCCGGCCCCCTCTTGGGCCCGGGTATATTTATACCTGGGGCCCCCTCTCTTGGGGTTATGCACATCATTATCAAAGTACTTTTCTTTCTCCTCCTTTCTAACCCTAATTTCTTCTTAGTCTTCTCTTAGTTTTCTCTCATCTCTCTTCTTCCAATCATTTGGTATCAGAGGATTCGTCCTCCCATCATGGTGAACGCACGCTCGCAAGAATAAATCAATCGTTTGGAAATCCTAGAGGAAAACTACATCGGATTGACGAATTCGGTGGCCGCCATCGAAGAAGAGATGAGGGCGTCCACGCAACGGTTGGAAGAGCGGATCGATTTCCGTATGGAAAAAATCAAAACCCTACTCAAGGGGAAATCATCGGCGCATGAAGAGGCCGCGGAAACGGCCGGGTCGGCCGATCCGTTCCGCGCGGGGACTGGTGTGGGTCTCGCGGGCTCTGGATCCGCCGGATCGGGGGGCAGCGGGGTGGCGGCGGCCTGGGGGGTGTGGGGCTCCTCTAGCGGGGGGATCCGCCCCTTAAGGGGCACCGGACGGCACCGGGGCACCACCGCCGTGGTGGCGGATCAGCGGCGAGCAAGGGGGCGGAACAGCCGCCGGGCGCGGGGGCTGGAGGTGTGAGGGGGATTTTACCCCCGCCCAATGGCGTGGGCCGTCCTGGGGGATTGGGAACCGGGGCTCCTTGGTGCGGCCAGCCTCATCAGTGGTATCCGGGGCCACCACACCATGGCTACCCGGGTGCATACGTTGGCCCTATGGAGCAGAGGCGGCTGACATGGAACGGGCAAGGGCAAGCCGCTCCGCGGGCTTACATGCCTCTGAAGCTCATGCGCATGAATTTTCCAAAGTTCAAAGGAGGGGACGCCTTGGAGTGGGTGCAGAAGACCGAGTTTTTTTTCAGTTACCAAGAAGTTTCGGAGGCCAAATGGGTGCAGCTGGCTTCTTTCCACCTGGAGGAAGACGCCTTTCAGTGGACGCAGTGGTTTCTGAGGGGCAGAGACTATGTGCCCTGGGCTGATTTTGTGGACGGTTTCACCGCACGGTTCGGTCCACCGGAGTATGAGGACTTTGAAGCTCTTTTGCATAAGTTACATCAGATAGGAACAGTGACAGAGTACCGGGCCGAGATCGAGAAATTAGTCAATCGGGTGCACTGGGAAGAGAAAACGTCGCTCAGCTGTTTTGTCTCCGGGCTGAAGGAGCATCTACGGGATAAGGTCCGAGCATACATGCCCCGCAGTCTGAATCATGCCATCAGTCTAGCCCGTATTCAGGAAGAGCGATTCAACCGACAACGTTTCCGCACCACGAGGAGGGCGGGTACTGTACCTACGGCCACTCACAGGGAGCCACGGGCGACAGACAAGCCGACCGTGACACGTCTATCGTGGGCTGAATTGTAAGAACGAAAGGAGAAGGGCCTATGTTTCAACTGTGATGAAAAGTTTGCGCCCGGGCACAAATGTCAGAAGATACAGGTGTTCATGCTCCATGAGGATGTGTTCGCCGAGATAGCCTTCGAGACTGAGTTGGAGGAGGATTTGGAGTTGACCGAGCTCGGGGTGTCCATACAAGCCATGGAGGGATGCAATCCCCCCCCCCCCGATGTGGATTGTGTGAAAGATTAGCCAGGAGAAGGTGATGATTCTGGTGGATAGCGGGAGCACCCACAACTTCATGCATCCCAAGGTGGCAGAAAAGGTGGGACACGCGATTGATAAAGGGGCCTCCTTCCACGTCGTGGTGGCCGATGGAAGCAAGCCACAGTGTGAAGGCGTCATGAGAGGGGTTGAGCTGCGGTTATAGGGGTACACAGGGCCGTCCGACACGGTGCTTGGGGTTCAATGGTTGCAGCAGCTACGGCGTGTTACTTTTGATTGGGACCAGATGACGATGGAGTTCTTACAACACGGACGACAGTATTGTCTGGACGGCCTTAAATCATCTCCGATGAAGGAAATATCCCTTCGAAGCTTGGAATAACTGGAGGGTCCAGGAAGCCTGATGGCAGTAGTTATGGGAGTCGTGTCGGCACCCCCGGAACTCCTCGTTGCACCCGCTCAAATACAGGCATTGTTGGCTCAGTACTCTGATATCTTTCAAGCACCCCGCTCACTTCCCCCTCCGCGATTCAGAGATCACCAGATCGAGCTTAAGCCAGGCGCCGAGCCTACCAACATCCGACCATACCGCTACTCGTACGTCCAGAAGGTTGAGATTGAGCGCAGTGTTCGGGAAATGCTTACTGCAGGGATTTTCTGCCCCAGCACCAGCTCCTCCTCCCCTATCATTTTAGTGAAAAAGAAGGACGACACATGACGCTTTTGCGTGGATTATCGCGGTCTGAACGCATCCACTATCAAAGACAAGTTCCCTATTCCGCTGATCGAAGAATTATTAGACGAGCTACACGGCGCTCACCTCTTCACCAAGCTCGACCTCAGGTCGGGCTACTACCAGATTCGGATGCGCGAGGAGGACATTCACAAGACGGCCTTCCGTACGCACGATGGACACTATGAGTTCTTGGTGATGCCCTTCGGGCTCACCACCGCCCCGTCTATGTTCCAAGCAGTCATGAACGAGATCTTTCGGCCTCTTCTCTGCAAATCAGTGTTGATCTTTTTTGATGACATCCTCATCTACAGCACCAGTTGGGAGGAGCATCTGGCCCATGTTGAGCACGTTTTCTCACTCCTCCGCCAACAACAGTTATATGTTAAGCAGTCCAAATGTTTGTTCGGGCAAGGAGAGGTGGAGTACCTGGGCGGCTGGGCCATGTGGTCTCCGTTTGCGGGGTCAAGGCGGACCCCAACAAGATCGACAACATGTTATCCTGGCCTCGTCCTCAAATGGTCCGAGCATTACGGGGGTTCCTGGGCCTCACGGGGTACTACAAACGTTTTGTCAAGGATCATGGCAAGATCGCTCGTCCACTGACGCAACTGTTGAAAAGAGATGCCTTCCAGTGGTCGGCTGAGGCGGAAGCGGCATTCCAGGCTCTTAAGGGGGTCATGACGACTATCCCGGTTCTTGCCCTCCCGGATTTCACCAAAGAGTTCGTATTGGAAACCGACGCGTCCGACGTTGGGATTGGCGCGGTGCTGATGCAAGAGGGCTGGTCACTTGCCTTCTACAGCAAGGCATTAGCACCCCGCACGTTGGGGCTTTCTACGTATAAGAAGGAGATGCTGGCAATTATTCAAGCAGTCTCCATGTAGCGGCGTTACTTGTTGGGACGACATTTCAAGATCCGCACCGATCATCAAAGTTTGAAGCACTCTCTGGATCAACGGGTCTCTTCCCCGCTACAACAAAAATGGGTGACGAAACCTTTGGGCTACGATTATGAGATTCTCTACAGACAGGGGAGGGAGAATGTGGTGGTCGACGCTCTATCCCATCTACCGGAAGGCACCTGCTCCCACATTTTCGGGCCTTTGATCGACTCTCTGGATAATATCCGGGAGGAGGTCTTGCGGGATCCTACACTCCGGGCCATAGTGAAGGCTCTCCGTCAGGTCCAGCCTACTACACCAGGCTACCAGCTGTTAAACGACCGACTCTACTATCAGAACCGGGTGGTCATTCCGCCACACTCCGCTTGGAAGACAGTTATGATGCATGAGTTTCACTCCTCCCCGACCGGCGGCCATGCGGGCATACTCCGGACCCTCCAGCGTGCACGGGCGAATGTTTTTTGGCCAGGATTACGACGCGACATTCAGCGGTTTGTGCAGCAGTGTGAGATATTCCAACGTCAGAAGCACGAGACGACCTCACCCGCCGGCCTCCTCACACCTTTGGAGATTCCGCAACATATTTGGGAGACCGTGTCCATGGATTTCATCGACGGGCTACACAAGTCCCAGGGCAAGACAGACAACCTGGTGGTGGTTGACAAGCTTTCCAAATATGGCCACTTCTTGGCTCTCAGCCATCCGTACACTGGCGAGACCGTCGCCGATATTTTCGTCTGCGAGATTGTCCGTCTTCACGGCGTCCCGAGTGCCATCATTTCTGACCGGGACTCGCTCTTTGTGGGCAACTTTTGGCAGGAGCTCTTTCGCTTACAGGGCACTTGCCTCCGCTTCAGCTCGGCGAATCACCCTCAGACGGATGGCCAGACAGAGGTTCTCAATCGGGAGCTGGAAACATACCTTCGTTGTTTTGTGATGGACAAGCCGCGGACCTGGGCCAGCTGGCTCCATTGGGGAAAATACTGTTACAACACAACCCATCACTCCGCCAGCAAAATGACCTCATTTGAGGCCGTATATGGTCGTCCCCCGCCTTTTTTGAGCAGCTACAAACCAAGCAGCACAGCTTTACCAGCAGTGGACCGGGCTCTCTGCGATATGGACCGCACTCTCGTCCTTCTCCGGGCAAATCTCCGTACCGCACAGGATCGCATGAAGGCCCAGGCCGATAAGCATCGCAAGGACCGGGAGTTTGTTGTAGGCAATGACGTCTTCCTAAAGCTACGCCCCTACCGGCAAGTGTCAGTGGCCAGCCATTCGAACCAGAAACTAGTCCCTCGCTACTACGGGCCTTTTCAAATTCTACGCCGGGTGGGACCGGTGGCCTATACTTTCTCAATAATCAAATACAAGGTATGAATACACATTTATAGGAGGGAGAAAGAGAGAAGAGATCCATATACATGATGTGGGACTAAAAAGGAGAAAAGAAGAAAAATAAAATAAATGGGCTCCAACATGGGCCTCTTTACATGGGCTTTTCCAACACTCCCCCGCAAGCTGGAGCGTACAAGTCGTAGGCACCCAGCTTGGACAGGAACTGATAAAATAGGGTACTTGGTATGGCCTTTGTGAGGATATCAACGACTTGTTCAGTCCCCGGAACATGCTTCAATTCTATCTTCTTCATTTGGACTTTCTCCCGGATAAAGTGACAGTCTACTTCAATATATTGCGTTCTTTCATGGAAAACCGGATTCTTTACTATGTGTATAGCTGCTTGGCTGTCACATAACAGGACGACAGGTGAGGAAAGTTTGATTCCTAGATCGGCAAGGAGACTTTCAAGCCATGTAAGCTCAGAGACAACTGATGTCATCGATCGGTATTCTGCTTCAGCTGTGGATCGAGCAACCACGACTTGTTTCTTATTCCGCCAGGTAACAAGATGACCTCCAAAATAGGTACAAAAACCACTGGTTCACCGCCGATCATCCAAAGAACCAGCATAATCTGCATCAGAATACGCAACTAGCGTTGGAGTAGAGGACGAGGTTTGTATACCAGGCCTTGACCTGGAGCTGATTTAAGGTATCTTAGAATGCGCTCAACGGCTTGAAGGTGAGATATTCGGGGTGCATACATAAACCGGCTGACCACCCCAACAACAAAGGAAATATCTGGTCTTGTGACTGTTAGGTAGATCAATTTCCCAACAAGTCGTCGATAGTATTCCGGATTTTGGAGAAGAAGATCTGTATTAGAAGCATGTGCACACAGCTTATGATTTGCATCCATTGGAGTAGTAGTGAGCTTGCATCCAGAGTAGCCAGCATCGTGAAGGAGATCCAAGCAGTACTTCTGTTGGGAAAGGACAAGTCAATATGGACGTCTCGCGATATCTAGACCAAGGAAGTATCGAAGATGCCCCAGATCTTTTGTTTGAAAGACGGAACTAAGGTGTTATTTGACCGCTTGAAGTCCCTTTGAATCGTCTCCAGTGATTAAGATGTCATCAAGATATACTAACAGAAGAACTGTTCTTGTTGCCTGACGACGAGTGAACAGAGAGAAGTTTGCTGAGATCTGAGTAAAGCCGACTTCCCAGACTGCCTTACTAAACTTGTTGAACCATGCCCAAGGGGATTGTTTGAGACCATAGATGGACTTCTTAAGATGACAAACTCGGGACTCCCCCGTAGTCTCAAACCCGGGAGGTTACTGAATATAGACTGTTTCTTGGAGGTCGCCGTTCAGAAATGCATTTTTTATGTCCAGCTGATGTAAGAGTCATTGGTGATGCACAGCCACGGAGAGGAGGACACAAACGGTGTTGAGCTTTGCAACTTGAGAAAATGTTTTCTCATAATCGAGACTGTGTTGTTGGGTGAAGCCACGAGCCACCAGGCGGGTCTTCAGACGGTCAATTGTCTCATAAGGAGCATGTTTGATGACAAAGACTCATTTACACCCAACAGGTGTCTGACCGGTAGGTAGAGGTACCAGGTTCCAGGTTTGGTTAGCCCAGAGAGCAGTCATTTCTTCTTCCATGGCCGCCCACCAGCCAGGATGTTGGAGAGCCTCCTGCACTGAGTTAGGTACAGAAATCGAGGATAATGAAGCAGCAAAAGTTTGAAGTCGTGGGGAGAGACAATGTAAATATACATAATTCGTCATGGGATGAGCGGTAGATTTTGGTGTTGGATCAGCAGGACGCGGAGCGTCAGAGGTCGAAGCCGACTGCAGTGGGCCAACGGAGCCCGGATGGCGACGAGTGTAAACACGTATAACAAGTGGCTTGAAAATAGGGGAGACTGGTCAGGAATTTTTAATGGTGGAGTGGTAACGGGAATGACAGGGCGTAGGACGGGTGGTGGCAGAAGTGTTGGATCTGGATCAGAGAAGAAAGAAAGATCCTCCCGAAAGGTAACATCAGCAGAAACAATCACCTTTCGGGTGGCCGGAGAGTAGCATACGTATCCTTTCCGAGTCCGCGAATAGCCAACAAAGATATGTTTGGCCGCCCGGGGATCCAACTTGTCCCTGGATGGACCAAGAATGTGAACGTAGCAGGTGCATCCAAAGATGCGGGGTATGAGAGAATGTCAGAGTCGAGGGGAACATGAGACCGAATGGAGTGACACTGTGGAGTATGGGGGAAGGGAGACGGTTAATCCGATAGTAAGTCGTCAAAAAGGCAAAGTTCAAATAAGGTTTGGGAACCTGCGTTTGAAGCATGAGAGAGCGAGCCACATCGATAAGATGTCGATTTTTACGTTCGGCGACTCCGTTTTGTTGGGGGGTATAGGCACACGATGTTTGGTGAATGACCCCAAATTCAGAACACAGGGTCGCAAATTCGTGGCTAGTGTATTCGCGAGCATTATCCGTGCGAATAGTTTTGACGTTTGTGGAGAATTGTGTGTGGGTCTCAAGGAGGAAAGCCCGGAAGACACGGAGAAGCTCGGAGCGATCACAAATTAAATACAGGCACGTCATTCGAGAATAATCATCAATAAAAGTTAGAAAATAACGATATCCAAAAATGCTTGTGATTTTGTACGGTCCCCAAATATCGGAGTGTACTACAATAAAAGAAGCGGAGCTCCGAGTACAATGAGATGGAAAAGATGAACGAGTTTGTTTGCCAAAAATACAAGATTCGCCCTGAAAAGGAGGAAGAGATACATCTAGTAGAGCCTTCTGGAGGACTGGTAAAGGGACAAGCCCAAGAAGCTGATGCCAATCGACGGAGGAGAGTCTTCAAGAAGGAAGATCCCGTTCTGCAGTCGTCCCTTACCAATGATATTCCGCATTTGTCGATCATGTATCAGAAACGAAGATGTAAAGGTTACAGAGCAATTTAAATGAGCGGTAAGGCGACCAACAGAAAGTAAATTAAACGGAGAGTCTGGAACATGAAGAACCGAGCGTAGATATAGAGAAGAAGTGAGAGGAATATCAGCAGAGCCGAAAACCGGAACAGTGTCCCCATTGGCCACTGTGATACGCTTAGGATGAGGAAAATCCAGGTACTGATGTGGTCGCAGGGAGGTGATGTGATGAGTGGCACCTGAATCCACTATCCAGCGCAGACTAGTGAAGAGACAAGCGATACCTTCATGTGAGATGGAGGCAGCAGAGGCAACGGAGGCAGGTGGTCGACTGAGCAGACCATGAAGTTGTTGAAGCTGAGCCGAACCTCATCAAGATCAGTACGAGTGACAGATGAGTCGTTGGCAGCAACAGCGGCCTGTGGACGAGGAGGAAGCCCATGCTTGCGATAGCAAGTGGCCGTCCTTACCGCAGAAGGAACATTTTGGTCGTTGTCGTCCTCCCCGACCTCAGCCCTGAGAGCCTGAACGTCCCCCATGAGCAGGAGAAGGGAGAGGCAGTAAGGGCGCAGAAGTCTGTTGAAGTAGAGCTGGTGACGAAGGTCCGAAACAATCAGGAGGTGGTGAGACCTTGAGCAACATGGAACACACATCAGATGGGGATGGAGTAGCAGCTGAGGAGAGGATCTGAGCCCGAACGCTTTGAAGATGCGGTGGCACACGAGCCATTATCATGGCCACGCCAACGGCTTTTTTTGAGCACGTTGGGCAGCAAGATCCGTCGTAGGAGGTTAATGTTGAATTCATGCTTCAACCAGAGTTTTGGCCCGAGCAACAAAGGAGGTGAGCTCGGTGGCCCCGCCAACATCAAGAGTCTGAAGGTCAGTGATGATGTCATACAAGTGTTGTAGACTATCTTTTCCGGAATAGAGGGAATGAAGTTCATCCCACATCGCCTTGGCCGTTTCATGATACATGATCATGCGATACGGTTCTCCGTCAAGGGAGTTGAGTAGCCAGGTCTGAACGTGACCGTCGTTGCGCAACCAGTCGCCAGTAAGAGTAGCGAGAGCAGCTTGAGTCAAGTAATGTAGAAGCCTTTGAACTGAAAAACGCGGCGAACTGAGTGCACCCACTTCACAAAGTTCTTCTTCCCGGCTAACGAGATAGTCGTAATCCGCAGTTCATCCCAAAGTTCAGGGGCAAGGGTCGGGCGACCTGCAGAGGAGGAAGTCGACTGTCCTGTAGAGTCAAGAGAAACCCCCATGTCCAAGCGGTTAGGAGGCTAGACCGGCGGTAAGAGAATCAGCGGATAGAAAAGAAACCGTGTGGGTAGTCTCTACAGGGAAAACGCGCTGGTAGGATGACAATGGTCCAGCGGCAAGAACAGAAGAGGCCGCGACCAAAGAAACGAAGCAGGTAGAAAGGAGAAGTCGCCTAATGAAGAAAACTGGGGAGTCTGCACGGTCTTGGTGATAAACGCCAGCGGCAAGAGAAGATGACGCGACCTAAATGCAGAGCCCGCAGCGGTTAGAGAAGCCACAACGACTATCCAATGAAGAGGCCGCGCGAGAAGTCCGCACGGTCAGGGTGAGGACACCAGCAGCAAGGGAAGATGTCACGACCTAGATGCGGAGCTCGCAGCGGTTAGAGAAGCCGCAGTCCGGAAGAAGTTCACACGGTCCGCGCGAGTAGAAAGGGAAAGAAACCGCGCGGGTAAGACAAAGTGAGAGGCCGCGCAGCGGTTAGAGAGCTCGCGAGAACCACAAGAGAAGCCGCGCGAGAAAGACACAGTGCGGCGGCAAGAGAGCAGGGAGAGAAACAGTGCGTGTAAGACAGGGAGAATGCAGCGGGTAGAGAGGAAACCGCGCAGATAGGTAGATCGCAGCGGGTAGGTTGGAAACCGCGCGGATAGAGGGAGTAGGGAGAAAGCCCCACCTGTCAGAGAGAGTCCTATAAAGAGTCGAATGGAGACGAAGTGGAGGCCACGGGATTGGTGGGGAGGAGAGGCGGGTAGGAAGTTTCTAGCCGCAAGAGGGTAGAAACCAAGCCGCGCCCTGCGCGAGAAGAGAAGGTCGGTCGGTTAGACACAACCAGACCGCGCCCTGCGCGAGAAGGGAAGATCGGACGGTTAGCAGAATGCTAGCCACAAGGAGAGACTGATTCCCTCTGATACCATGTGGAGAAAACCTCAAACTTGTATATACTTTCTCAATAATCAAATACAAGGTATGAATACACATTTATAGGAGGGAGAAAAAGAGAAGAGATTCCTATACATGATGTGGGACTAAAGAGGAAAAAAGAAGAAAAACAAAATAAATGGGCTCCAACATGGGCCTCTTTACATGGGCTTTTCCAACAGAAAGAAATAACAAAGGAGCAATTTTCAATGAATCAGCAAAAATTAGTAAAAACAAACAATGTGGGGAATACCATACGCATCTTCGTTGTTTGCATGAGTGTGTGTTTGCCTCTTCAATCCTTTATTCCTTCTCTTTATCTCTCCTCCATCCTGACAAAAAACTCTTGTAGCTTCCCTATCAAATAAAAAACTCTACGAGTTCTTGAAACTGTCAACATCGGTCGATTGAGTGTTATGAACCTGATGATAATCACAATGTAGTTGGTGTCCTTGAGTTTTTTGTGTCGGAGATATCTTTCAGGCCGCGTCGTAAAAGCAACTTGGCCGAGGTTGTGCTCCACATATTCTATTTTCCTCGCCTACAACTGGAAGAGGGCGAAGAATTCTTGAAGATGTTCATTGTTCAATTGCTTCAAGGCTCCCACTTCCTCTTTTTTGCACTCGTAAAATGGGTGGTCTAAAATCACTTGAACTTGTTAAAGTTATTGATGGATTCGTTTAGAAGGAAGAGGAGCCAGCCTCATGCCGAGTCTTCAAGCCTCATGAACAAGGAAAGGGAACTCTTCATCATCCACATATAAGCTTATGTTTCCTCACAAATAGTGAGCTCCTTGAAATGCGAGGAAAGAGGTCGGAGAAAAACTCTCGTGTGATTTGCGAGTACCCTAGTTTGGACACCCTTCAGGTTTCCTTCAATAAATTGTGTAGCGGAGGCATTGCCATGGTGCCCCTAACGAGCACCGGGTTGTCTAGATCAAGGTTGTCAGGATCGAGATTCTAGATGAGATTATTTTGAGGTTGGATCGGATCGGATGGTAGGATTGGATCGAGAATCGCTTTTCAAAATCTGGATTGATTTACAAAATCTGGATCATAGGATCGTAAGATCCTATGATCCGGATCACGAGCCTGACAACCATGGTCTAGATATGAATGTGCTTTGCATTAGGGTGGTCAAATGCTCCATCACAAGGAGATCATGATTCGTGATAAACTTCAATGCGTTGGGATTTGTCGGGAGGCTCCATGTCATCCTATCAATGTTGGTTGGGTCGTCCATGATGATTTTCTAAACTTGTCAGCAGACTCCACGCCCACTGCACCTTTTAAGCTGGGGATACACCATTCATCTGTAAAAGTGACCAACGTGATATTATTCCTTACCTAGTTCTCTACTCACCTAAGAAACGTGAAAGAGATGTGAAAATGAGTTGTTCCTCAAGAAGTCCCTCCACTCACCCAAGAAATGTGAATATTCTCCCCTCCAACACAAAAGAAGTTATAATGTGCTCGTGGAGGAAAGACTTGGAAGCTGAGGGTTGGTCTACGACAAAGATGTTTAAAATAAATTAAATGAGATTTACTATTATTAAAGATGCTCTATCAAATGGATAAATGTATGTTTACCTTAATGAAGTAAGACGTGCAGATCCTCATCGAACTTTCTTATACATTTTGAACCGCTAGACTGCAATAGCTGAAAAGGTCTTTAAAATAGGGTCATCGTTGGTCTACAAAATTGAGCGGCATAAGAAGCACTGTAAATAATCATACTATATGCAAGTTGACAGATAGTACCAGCTGTGAACTGCTGCGCTAAATTGATGACATAGTATCAGGCTGAGTTGTGGGTAATGTATTGGTTTGTGCTCATTTACCTAACTGATTGTCATATAGTGGGTGGATCTATTTAACAAACTGCTGAGTTGTTGAATACTCGACTTGTTAAGCATGTCTTGTTAAGCCCTAATAGCTTGTTGAGTCAGTTGTTACACTTGGCTGTGCTGAGTTGGCATATGATACGGACATGGCCTAGATGACCATTTCAGGGTATGCATGCAGGTTACTCTAGACTTTTAGCAAAAACTATTGATAGTATTGGAAAAGCCCATGTAAAAGGCCCATTTAATGGCCCATTTTATTTATTTTCTTTCTCCTCCTTCTTTAGTCCCACATCATGTATAGAAATTATTCTTCTCTCCTCTCTCCTATATATTTGTATTCTCTCCTTGTATTTACATACTTGATACATACATACAAGCTTTGGGCACTCTCTACATGGTATCAGAGTCAGGTTCGCTCTAGCTGCGACCTGCCTTTTTTTGTCCGCCGGTCTCCTGCGGACTGCCCCTCTGCATCCGCTCTTCTGCGGACTGCCTTTCTTGTCCGCCTTCCCTGCGGACTGCCCCTCTACATCTGTCCGCTCGGCTCTCCTGCGGGCTGCCTTCCTGTCCGCTCCGGTCTCCTGCGGACTGCCCCTCTGCCTCCGTCTCTCTTCTCTCTCTCCGTGGTTCCACCCTCCTCAGGCTTCCTATAGCCATCTTCTGTTCTGACTCGTGGGGCCCACCTCTTCTATCCGCTCCGGACGATCCTTCTTGTCCGCTGCACGCTCTGTTTGTGTCCGCTCGAGCCGCTTTGCTCGCGGACTGCTCCCCTCTAGCCCGCTCTGCTTCTGTCCGCTCGAGCCTCTTTGCTCGCGGCCTCCCTATCCGCAGTCTCTTGCGGACTGCTCTTGTCCGCCGCGGGCTCTCCTCGTGTCTGTTGCGCGCTTCTCTTCTCTCTTGCTGCGTGGCGTCTTCTTCCACGCGGTCTCTTCTTCTGTCCGCCACGGGTTTTTCAGCGGCCTGCCCCAGTCCGCTGCGATCTTCTCCAAACTCCTGTGACCTCTGCCGCGGACTGCCCCCAGTTCGCCGCGCCCTCATCAAGCTCTGCTCCAAACCGCTGCGACCTCTGTCGCGGACTGCTCCAGTTCGCCGCGACCTCATCCAGTTCGCCGCGACCTCCATTCGCGGATTGCTCCCGTTCGCCGCGCCCTCTCCAGCTCGCCGCGACCTCCTTTCACCCGCTGCTTGCCGCGCGGTTTGTTCTCTCCGTGTCCTGCGGTCTGCTCATCCTCAGTCGCCATGTCCTGCAGCGACTCCACTACCGCTCAACCCCCGGCCGATCACGTGGCTCCTCTTGAACTCCGCGATGAGCTTCGGATTACTACTATTTCCCTCTCTGGTAAGTCCAACTTCATCCCCTGGGTCCACTCCGTCCGCCGGGTCTTACAGGCCAAGGGTCTTGCACGTCACCTTACCCAGGGCTCACCGACTCCTCCTACTGATGATTGGCTCCGAAATGACGGTCGCGTCCAGACCTGGATCCTGAACTCGGTGGAGGGTGAGCCGTACCAGATGATCATGTATCATGAGACCGCCAAAGCCATGTGGGATGAACTTCATTCGTTGTACTCCGGGAAGGACAGCCTTCAGCACCTTTTTGACATCATCACTGATCTTCAAGCTTTGGATGTTGGCAAAGCTCTGGACATGACCTCCTTCATGGCCCGTGCTAAAACTCTCACGGAGGCCTGGATTCAGCACCAGCCCGCGACTACTGATCTCGCTGCTCAACGCGCCCAGAAGGATGTTGTTTGTATTGCTATGATTATGGCTCACGTCCCGCCACACCTTCACAGTATCCGGGCCCAGGTTCTGGCTTCACCCACTACCCCTTCCTTCTCCGATGTCTGCTCGATGTTACTTCGCGTGCCACCTCCACCGGAGGCTCCTGCACCACCCTCTCCGGCCCTTCTTCAGCAGGCCCTTCCTCCTTTACTTCCCCCACCCTCTTTTCCTCGGGGTGGACGTACGGGCTCCCGTGGGCGGGGCCGTGGTGGCCGCGGACGGCCTAAGTGCACCTACTGCGGCCGGGATGGCCATACTGAAGCAGTCTGTCACAAGAAACATGACTACCCTCCTCGCCCGCCTACTGCCGCTGTTACCGATAGCTCTCCTCCGACTGGTACGGATCTTGAGGCTCTTCACCTTCAGCTGCAACAACTCCAGGGGCTCCTCAACCCTCCATCTGCTTCCATTGCCTCCACCTCCCATGCAGGTATTGTCTCCACCTCCACTACAGGTACTGTCTGTCTTTCCTCCGGATCTCGCTGGATCCTGGACTCGGGAGCCACCCACCACATCACTTCCATGCGGCCGCCCCAGTTCTCTGTTGCTGCTCATCCCCCGTCTATTACTGTGGCCAATGGTGCGCTTGTTCCGGTCTCCGGATGTGCTGATCTCCTCCTCCCTCCCTCTCTCTCTCTTCGTTCCGTTCTTTATGTGCCGGCCTCACCCTTTAATTTAATCTCTGTTGGTCGTATTACTACTGATATGAATTGCTATATCACATTCACCTCTTCTGGTTTTTTGATACAAGATCGGCAGACGCGGATTACCATTGGTAGGGGTCGACTGCAAAACGGGCTCTACCTCCTCGATGTCTCTCCCACATCACTTTCCTCTGTTTCCTCTACTGATTGGCATTGTCGGCTTGGGCATGTCCCTCTCCCTATCCTCCAGAAGGCGCTTCCAGATATTTCTCTTCCTGTTTTTAAATGTGATTCTTGTATTCTTGGCAAACAGCCTCGCTCTTCTTATCCCGCACATTGTACT
Organism: Platanthera guangdongensis; assembly: GCA_039583875.1. Classification (NCBI taxonomy): domain Eukaryota; kingdom Viridiplantae; phylum Streptophyta; class Magnoliopsida; order Asparagales; family Orchidaceae; genus Platanthera; species Platanthera guangdongensis. The sequence continues at coordinate 15,016,993 of CM077151.1, forward strand.
CGGAGCTCTGCTCCGTTTGATTTAATACATTCTGATATTTGGGGACCGTATAAAGTTTCTAGCATCTCTGGTTATCGTTATTTTATAACCTTTATTGATGATTACTCTCGCACTACTTGGTTGTATCTCCTACATGATCGCTCTGAGCTTCCTCGTGTCTTTCAGGCTTTTGTGTTAGAGACTCGTACGCAATTCTCTACCACCATTAAAACTTTCCGCTCTGATAATGCCCGGGAATACACTAGCCACGAGTTTGCCACTCTCTGCGCCAACTTTGGTATTGTTCACCAGACATCTTGTCCCTACACCCCTCAACAAAACGGGGTCGCCGAACGAAAGAACCGCCACTTGCTTGATGTTGTTCGCTTCCTCATGCTTCACATGCACGTTCCCAAAGTATTCTGGAACTTTGCGGTGTCCACTGCATGTTTTCTTATCAACCGTCTCCCATCTCCGGTTCTCCAGAATGCTACCCCCTTCAGCCTTCTTTTTCCCTCCGCACCCGCCTTCCCCCTCACCCCCCGGGTTTTTGGTTGTACCTGCTTTGTCCATAATCTGGGCCCCACTCTTGACAAACTGGATCCTCGTGCGGCCAAACACATTTTCGTCGGCTACTCCCGCACCCAAAAGGGCTATGTTTGCTACTCTCCGGTCACCCGGAAGGTCTCTGTCTCGGCTGATGTTACTTTCCGGGAGGATCAACCCTTCTTCCCTCCTCCTTTGCCACCAATTCTACCACCCCCTCCTACCCCACCCTCCCTCCCACGGTCGGTGATCCCCGTCCAATCACCTCTCACCATCCCTCCGCCTCCTCCCACCATTAACCCTCCTCGACCGCCCGTTATTCGGGTCTATACTCGTCGCCCTCTTCCTCCCGTTGCTCCTCTGCAGTCGGCTTCGACCTCGGCTTCTCCGTGCTCTGCTGCTCCGGTGTCGGCCTCTACCGCTCATCCAATGGCGGACTATTTTTCTCTCCATCGCCTCTCTCCACCTCTTCAGACCTTGGCTACTTCGCTATCCTCGGTCTCTATTCCTACTTCTGTGCAGGACGCTCTTCAACATCCTGGGTGGCGTGCTGCCATGGAAGAAGAGATGGCTGCTCTTTGGGCCAACCAGACTTGGACCTTGGTGCCCCTTCCTCCCGGCCAGAAACCTGTTGGGTGCAAATGGGTCTTCGTCATTAAACATGCTCCTGATGGGACCATTGATCGCCTCAAAGCTCGCTTGGTTGCTCGTGGCTTCACCCAGCAACAGGGGCTGGATTATGACGAGACTTTCTCTTTGGTCGCTAAGCTCAACACGGTCCGGATTCTCATTTCTGTTGTTGTCCATCGCCAATGGCCCTTATTTCAACTCGACGTCAAGAACGCTTTCCTGAATGGCGACCTTCAGGAAACGGTTTACATGCAACAACCTCCCGGGTTTGAGACCACGGGGGAGTCACGGGTTTGTCACCTTCTCAAATCGCTATATGGTCTCAAACAATCCCCTCGGGCATGGTTCGACAAGTTCAGCAAAGCTCTCCGGGAAATTGGCTTCACTCGAAGCTCGGCTGACTTCTCATTGTTTACTCGCCACCGGGCCACTGGTACGGTTCTTTTGTTGGTATATGTCGACGACATCATTATTACTGGAAATGACTTGGACAGCATACAGGCCGTTAAGCTACATCTGAGCTCCGTCTTCCAAACTTAAGATCTGGGACATCTTCGGTACTTCCTCGGTCTGGAAGTAGCCAGACGGTCAGATGGTCTGGTTCTCTCTCAGCGAAAATATTGTCTGGATCTTCTTCATGATGCAGGCTACTCTGGCTGCAAACCTATTAACACTCCCATGGATGCAAATCACAAAATATGTGCTCAGGGCTCGGATTCTGATTCTCTTCTAGCAAATCCAGAATATTACCGTCGTCTAGTTGGGAAACTTATCTACCTAACAGTTACAAGACTTGATATATCTTTCGCTGTGGGACTCGTGAGTCGCTATATGCACTCTCCTCGAAGCTCTCATCTCCAGGTTGTGGAACGCATTCTCAGATATCTTAAGACAGCTCCTGGCCAAGGACTTGTATACAAAACATCATCTTCCATTCCTACACTAGTGGCATACTCTGATGCCGACTACGCTGGCTCCCTCGACGATCGACGATCTACTAGCGGGTTTTGCACCTATTTTGGAGGACATCTGATTACTTGGCGAAGCAAGAAACAAGCAGTGGTTGCTCGATCCTCAGCAGAAGCAGAATATCGGGCAATGACTGTTGTGGTCTCTGAACTCACATGGATTGAGTCTTCTTACCGACCTTGGAGTTAAACTACCTTCACGAGCTCTCCTCCTATGTGACAGTCAAGCTGTCATACATATTGCTAAGAACCAGGTCTTTCATGAAAGAACGAAGCATATTGAGGTAGATTGTCATTTCATCCGAGAGAAAGTCCACATGAAGAAGATCGAGCTCAAGCATGTTCCGGGTACTGAACAGGTTGCTGACATCCTCACCAAAGCTCTACCTAGTACCCTCTTCTACCAATGCCTATCCAAGCTTGACGCATACGACTTGTACGCTCCAGCTTGCGGGGGAGTATTGGAAAAGCCCATGTAAAAGGCCCATTTAATGGCTCACTTTGTTTATTTTCTTTCTCCTCCTTCTTTAGTCCCACATCATGTATAGGAATTATTCTTCTCTCCTCTCTCCTATATATTTGTATTCTCTCCTTGTATGTACATACTTGATACATACATACAAGCTTTGGGCACTCTCTACAGATAGGATTGGATTTGGGTGAACAGAAGAGTGTGGGAGCATTCTTTACTCCAATTTTGGTGAACTAAATCATGCTCGCAATTTTTACCTCAAAGAAAATAGACAATATGCAGCAAAAACATTCACTCTATAAAAGTATTTAAATCCTCAACAACACTACAGAAATCCAAGCCCCTAAATATTCTGAATACATTCGTGTGTTGCAACAACTACATACTGTAAAGGCCTTGGCATACATTCTCGTAAACACTACTGAATGCTTACCTCTAAATGAAAAATTAATCAACAGAAAACAATTCAAAATTTAACCAGGCCTTTCAAAATTTGAGGAATTACTCAACAGAAAACAATCCGAAATTTTAGCAGACCTTACAAATGTGTCGTTTGAAAATCTAAAACAACACTAGGAAAGATGTTCTTTGATATTAGAAATCAAAATTTCATTATTAATAGGTGCAACTCACAAAATAAATCTGATGGACATCAATCACCACTACTTGATAACTCAAGTCGAAGGAGAATAACTTAATAGCACAAATAAATTATTTTCACAACCATGTGTCAATGTCCTTCTTCACTTCAATTTTCTAGCTCACTTGGGGTATATATGCAATTAATTTAAAATGAGAAGGGCAAGCTATAAGAGTAAAGTTGTATGCAAAAGCAATTGCTTCAATTGTAGAAGGTTCAGATGCATTGTGGTGTAGCTTATATTACTGTTTTTAATGTAAAATAAGGTTTCCAAACAGAAGTATACTGGGCTTGGTCTTTAGAAATTTGTTGATAATACTTCCAAGTACAGAAAATAACTCATCAAAATACTTTGCTTTCATATAAACAAATTCGGGCCATAATTATTGCAAAGAAAAGTAGGAGCTCACTCAATATTGCTAACTACTATAAGTGTAATACCTACAACATTATGATATACAACAACACTCAAGCTAGGAAGCACTTGTACGCATACGGGTACCGGGTACGATACGTACCCGGTACGACGGTACAATCAAATTTAAAAACCAAGGATATGGGTACGCCATGATACGTTAAATAAATATAATATTATATATATATATATATATCACGAGTGCAATAAATAGTTCTCCAAACATCGAAACATCAAACATAAATCATAACTTGAAGTACAAATCCACAAATCAATGTAACATAACATAAAGTTTTCAAACATTAAGCTTTCGTAAATATTACAAAATCTAACATCTTATATGTTTAACAAAAAGAGATAAAATTAAACTTAAGTCTACTCATTGGTCTTTTTTTTTCTTCTTCTTCATTGTTGGAGATCAACTTTATTGTTGGAGATCAACATATTCAATCTCCGATTAGTCTAGAGACAAGTTAATCATTTTGTTAATAACTTGTGTTGCATCAACACGTTCAGTACATGTACTTGTAACAGAAATGTACCGGAAACATACTTGATACATATACATGTTAACCCCGAAATCGGCGATCCTTCCCAAGGCAGCCAGCTCGCTAGTCGCGGTCTGCTCCAGGTTCCTCTTGGAGGTCGCGACGCCTTAGGATGGGCGGACAGGTTTGTCTGTCCGCTCAGGCCGCACGACTTGGACAGTCTCAGCGGTCTGACCACCCAGGCCGCGCGTTGTTCCCTTGGTCGGCAGGGGCAGCGGACTGCTTCTGCAGTCCGCCCCTGCAGGTCGCGCGCCTTGTCAGCTAAACCGCAAGTTTCTCAACAGGTGCCCCTTTGCCGGACTCGGATGTCGATCCGCCCAGACCGCCACAACGAGAAGCGGCCTGCCTCTAGGCCGCAGACCTTCACCAGCGTCGACAACCCTCCAGCTCGCCGCATAGCTAGATTGGCGACCTCACCCCAGGCCGCCAGCCAGCTAGACCAGTTTCCACCTCGCCAATACGCGCGACCTGCCTCGTCAGTCCGGCAGGTCGCGAATCCCTTGTAACCCAGCAGATGCGGCAGGTTCCATTCAACAAAGTGGCGGACTCCGGCAGCATGGGCAACCTGCTTCTTCAGTTTGCCTGAGGAGTGCGGGCGCTCCAGCTCTCCGGCTACCCGCAAAGATCAACATGCATGTCCAGTTCATCGCGAGCTGGGCGGACTCGAGGTGCAGTCAAACCTTCCAGTCCGCCTACGTTGATGAACCTCAGCTCCAGCTTCAGCAGCCAGCCGCTTCGTTCGCAGCAGAGGCGGGCTCAGTTGATCCACCGCGGACTCAGCGGATTCGCTATGCAACCCGCCATTCCTCGCCTCCAGCACCCGCTTCTCCCCAGCAGCGGGCGGATATCCCTCAGCCCGCACAGTCTTGGCGTGGACTCGAACTGTAGTGGCGGACTCCTCCCAGTCCGCCAAGCAGCAGAATCACCTCCAGAAGGCAATCCCAGACAGCGCAGCCTCGTGCGGACTCGGCGGACGCAGCAGATATCTCCTCAGCTCGCAGCTTTGGCGCGGGCTCGCTCAGTTCAGCAGCGGCGGACTCCGCGGATTCTCCTCGCAGTCCGCCACTCAGCCTCCAGCACCCGCCTCCACAGCAGCAGGCGGGCAACTTCCTCAGCCCGGAGTCTTGGAGCGGGCTCGGTCAGCAGTTGGCGCGGACTCCTCCCAGTCCGCCATCAGCAGGACCAGTTCCAGAAGCAAGCCCCAGTCCGCGCGGCCTGTTGCGTACTCGGCGGACTCCATCTTATTCTCGCACCAGTTATCGTCTCATCGGGGGTAACGTCACCGCAAGCCGTTACTTCCTCAGGCCTATAAATAGACCCGCATACCTCTCATTGAGGTCAAGTTGAGAGACCCCAAGGTGGAGACATCGCCAAGGCTCTCACGCTCGAAGACAGCCCACTCTTCACTCCCAGGCGGACTCTTTTTCTCAGTCCGCATCCCCTCTCCGTGTAACCGCGCGGCCTGCCGGCCTCTGTTCCTAGTCCGCGCGGCCTCCCTTCTGACACTTCTTCCTTAGCCGCCAGCTTCCCCAATGTACCCTTTATATGCTTTCTTGTAAAGGTGGAATACAAGCTGTAATAACTCAATATTAATCAAAGGAAAGTCCGTCGCAAGAGTGGCATTTAAGCCGCGGCGGGCGAAGTCTGCTGTTGTCGCTGCTAGCCCCCCCCCCCCCCCTTCTTCTTCTCAGCTCAGGTCAGCTCTCTCGGCGTCAACCTGCAAGCACAACCGTCAAAGTACTCGTCTGCTCGACAGTTCCTGATCAACCTCCTCCGCTGATCATCAACCTCCTCCGCTGATCATCAACCTTCTCTGCTGATCATCAGCCTTCCCGGCAGCTCTCAGCAAACCTCTCCTCTATCCCTGCAACCCTTGAACAAGCGTTTGCTCCACTCTCGAGCACTCAGAAGCTTCCTTTTCTCCTCTCCATCCCCGCAACCTTCATCCTCTTCTTCACCTAGCTTGTGAGATCGAACACTCCTCCGTGTTAACTAGGCGGCGCCGTTTTCGCGCATCAACAGTTAACACGCGGCCTTCAGATCCGAACAGACGGTGAACATCGACAGTTAGCCATGTCAGATCATCGTTCAGTCGAGAACCTTGCTCAATCAAGTCCTAGAGATGACCCTCTCTGGGAGGCGTTCGAGCAATCGCGCCGTGAAAATGCCCAGCAATTCCAAGCGATCAACCAAATTCTTGCTACAATCACCCACCAGTTGCAGATGCAACCTGCAGCAGCTCCAGTTGCTCCAGCTGCTCCGATCAATCCAACCCCAACATTAGAGAATCAACAAGCTTATCCTCCAGCTTGCCCGCCGGTCTATCCTCCTTACACAATAACATTTCCGCAAGGGCTTGCAGCCCCTTTGCGACCTCAAGATGAAGAGTTTGCAGCTCGCCAAAACTTCTTCCGGGAAGTAGCCCGGGGAAGTCCTGTAAAATTTCTCAACTTTCAGGGAAGTCATCCTTACCCATCAGCTCCTGCCTTTGCTCCTCCTGCAGTAACTTTTCTTTTTTATCCTCCTCCTCCTTTTGCAGCTGCAACTTATGCTCCCTTTTATCCTTATGTTGTAGGAAAGCGGGAAGAGCCTTCGCCATTTACAGAGAATGTTCGTCATGAACCTACTCCAGCTAATTTCAGAGAGCCTCGGTTACCAATCTACATTGGGGAGAGACTGATCCAGTAAAGCATATTCAAGCCTTCGAATTGACCGTTGCTCTCAAAACTCTCTCAGATGCTACTAAGTGCAAGCTCCTTGTCACAACCTTTGATGGATAAGTGAGGGATTGGTTCTATGGTCTTCGTCCTCACTCCATCACTTCCTTTGCTGATCTGCGAAGGGAGTTCTTGCTCAGATTCTCTATCTCAACAAAGAGAATGGGCGATCCTGAAGCCCTCTTTGAGATCAAGCAACGTGGGAATGAAACTTGGTCTCAGTTCGTTGATCGATTCCAAAGAGAAATCTTGGACATCGAGATTGTTGGTCAAGAAATGTACCGAGTGGCTCTCATCCACGGTCTTCGTGAAGAGCCGCTCAAGTTTGAAGCCAATGTCCGAGCACCAAGAACGTACCAAGAGTTGATTGTCTTAGCCAACTCATACATCCGAGGCGAAAAGAGCAACCCAAGCTTCGTCTCCAAACTTATATCAGAGAAAGATCTTTCTCACAAGCAGCCTCCGAGAGCTCCTCACAATGATTTCCCAACTCACTCAAGGAAGGGAAGAAGGTTTCAGCGCCATCGATACCCTTTCCCGAGCCGTGATCGTGCTCAAGATCAGTCGCTACTACCACCAGCTCCATCTTCACAAATAGTTGTAGTTCATCAACAGCAAAACAATGACTTGCATGAGTCCGAACTAGATGAAGACATGCAAGAAGTAAGCCAAATCATGAAAGATAAGGCTAACTACAAAAGGCCTTATCGACCAGCTGATCAAAGATATAAATACTCAGAACCATATTGTGAATTCCACAAAGAGCCAGGCCACCTGACAGAGAACTGTCGAGCACTCCGACAACTGATGCAAAGGATGCTCCGGCAGGGTAAGATGCGTGACCTGCTTCCCAAAGATGATCGCCCTGATCCAGCAACCTCAAAGGGCAAAGAAGTTGCAGACATTCCTTGCTGCTCAAGAGGAGTGAGCCTAGTCGAAGAACCTCCTCTCCTTGTTGTTAACAATGATGTTGGATGCTTCGATGCCGATGACGAGGGCGCGCTTGGAAGACTATTTTAAGCCGACAAAGGACTTCACAGTTCTTCAAAGTTTTTTCACAACCATGACGGGTTATCTCTACTCTTACTCTTTGAACATTTTCATCTCGAAACACTTCTACGTGTTCCTTCTTGCATTTCAATAAAATTTACTTCAGGGATCCTGTACTGACACATTTCCCTTTTTGAAGTGCTTCTTCCTTTATTTTCTCTTTACCTAAGAGATCACTAAACCACTGAGATATCGCCGAGTCTTGCTATAGGCCCCCTCGAGATTGGATTCCGGCGTGTAAGACCACAATGACCACATATTGCGGGGAGTTTTCGCATATGTGTAGTGGGGGCTATCCAACTCTCATGTGGAGGAATACGGGACTTCGGATCCTAGCCAGTATCTGACACAAAGTGTGTGTCAGGAAGGTCCATGTGTTAGCTCTGTTGTGCTCCGTTAAGGATACATTACAGTTACGATGATCTTTGCTTGACAAGCAATGACGACCAAGCGTAGCATTGTCTCTTCGATCATCTCACAACTGTGATGGTCGAACACTCTATGGTACTCTCAATCCGTGCTTTCGCGGGGCCCATAACTCCACTGATCTTTCCACAGACAAGCAATGTTTTAGGCCATTTGCCGCAACTAGACTCATTGATCAGTGATGATTGTACCCGAGGCAAGAGAGCAGTGCATCTGCCGCTTCCTTCTTAGGATTTTTGTGCATGTCTCCCTTTTGTGCTCTGTCAAGGGAGTATAGTTAGTCCGCTCTAAGTAGGGCTATACTGGTGATGACCATTCGTGGTCATCCCCGAGTATAGACCACTTTTTTGTCAACTGCCTTTTTCACAGGTGAACAGGTTAAATCTGACCTACCCAAAAGGATTAGCAAACATTCATTCTGCTTATTCTCATCTTATATGCATTGTTTACTCAAAGCTCTATTAGATAATGATGATCTACAAAGCTTTTCATTACTCTTATTAAATGCTAGCGGCATCAATCATTGATCAAAGAATCTGGCTCTCCTTGATTAACAAGTCATGTAAGCGGAGTCTAATTAAGATAATCTCTTCTTATTGATCTGGACTTCATGTTGAAGATATCATATCTATCTTACTACAGTTACCATTGCGGTCTAACCTTTATTCAAATCAGCAGAATGCATCAAGCTTCTTCTCTGCTAATCTGATCATATCCATCCCATCATATCAACAGTCAACATTCGACGTATTGATCTGGACTTCATGTTAAAGATGTCATCTCTAATATAGCAAGAAGACAATTATTCGGGTTTGATCTTCATTCAATTATCGGCAGAGTTCATCAGGCATTTCCTCTGCTATTTGGTCATATCCATCTTATCTCATCAACAGATAGCATTCGCAAGTTCCGCTCAGGTACTTGCAGCTTAGCTCATTATATTATGTCTGCTGCTCACTCTTCTATTTGCAGTGACTAGCAGGCACCTGCAAGTCTTATCCAGGTACTTGCAGCTTAGTCTTTCTGTCATATCTGCTTCTAACTCTACTCTTGCAGAGATCAGCAGATGCTTGCAAGCTTCTTCACAGGTACTTGCAACTTTCATATATTATGTCTGTTTCTAACTCTTTTCTCGCAGAGATCAGCAGATACATATAAGTTTCCTTCAGGTATTTGCGGCTTTCTTTACTCTCATATCTGATTCTAACTCTACTCTTGCAGAGACCAGCAGATGCTTGCAAGTTTCTTCACAGGTACTTGCAAGCTACTCTCATATATTATGTCTGCTTCTAACTCTTTTCTTGCAGAGACCAACAGATACCTGCAAGTTGCCTTCAGGTATTTGCGGCTCTTTCTTTACTCTCATATCTGCTTCTAACTCTACTCTTGCAGAGACCAGCAGATACTTGCAAGTTTCTTCACAAGTACTTGCAAGCTACTCTCATATATTATGTCTGCTTCTAACTCTTCTTTTGCAGTGATCAACAGATGTTTGCAAGTTTCTTCACAGCTACTTGCAAGCTACTTTCATATATCATACCTGCTTCTAACTCTCATCTTGTAGAGGTCGACAAATGTTTGCAAGTTTTTTCACAGGTACTTGCAACTTTCATATATCATGTCTGCTTCTAACACTTTTTTTGCAGAGACCAGCAGATACCTGCAAGTTGCTTTCAGGTATTTGCGGCTTTTTCTTTACTCCCATATTTGCTTCTAACTTATCTTTTGCAGAAACCAGCAAAAACTTGCAAGTTCCTTTCATGTACTTGCAACTCATTTTTCTTTCTTGCATACTCCTCACTCTTCCTTTTGCAGAGGATAACAGGTGCTTGCAAGCCTCCACCGGGTACTTGCAAGTTATTATGCTCTTATGTTTTTCACTCACTTTCATTTTGCAGAACTCAGTAGAATACGCATCTTCGTTTTGCAAAGGCAAACCCAGGTACGCGCAAGGTGTACCTTCCAAACAAGCCTATACTAACTTTTCCTTTGCAGGAAAAAGACAGGCATTAGCAAACTCCTAAGGAGAGTCACCAGGTTCTATCTCTCCTAGTCCCCTTCTCTTTCTTTGGGGTGGATCACAATTTTCGTGGGTCTCCAACTTTTTCGAAGTTCCCTTCTGACTTAAAAAAGTACGAGGATTATTTTAACCCCGAAATCGGTGATCCTTCCCAAGGCAGCCAGCTCGCTGGTCTCGGACTGCTCCAGGTTCCTCCTGGAGGTCGCGACGCCTTAGGATGGGCGGACAGGTTTGTCTGTCCGCTCAGGCCGCACGGCTTGGGCGGTCTCAGCGGTCTGACCACCCAGGCCGCGCGTTGTTCCCTTGGTCTGCAGGGGCCGCGGACTGCTTCTACAGTCCGCCCCTGCAGGCCGCGCGCCTTGTCAGCTAAACCGCAAGTTTCTCAACAGGTGCCCCTTTGCCGGACTCGGATGTCGATCCGCACAGACCGCCACAACGACAAGCGGCCTGTCTCTAAGCCGCTGACCTTCACCATCGTCGACAACCCTCCAGCTCGCCGCATAGCTAGATTAGCGACCTCACCCCAGGCCGCCAGCCAGCTAGACCAGTTTCCACCTCGCCAACACGCGCGACCTGCCTCGTCAGTCCGGCAGGTCGTGAATCCCTTGTCACCCAGCAGATGCGGCAGGATCCGTTCAACAAAGTGGCGGACTCCAGCGGCATGGGCAACCTGCTTCTTCAGTCCGCCTGAGGAGTGCGGGCGCTCCAACTCTCCGGCTACCCGCAAAGATCAGCGGGCATATCCAGTTCATCGCGAGCTGGGCGGACTCGAGGTGCAGTCAAACCTTCCAGTCCGCCTACGTTGATGAACCTCAGCTCCAGCTTCAGCAGCCAGCCGCTTCGTTCGCAGCAGAGGCGGACTCAGTTGATCCACCGCGGACTCAGCGGATTCGCTATGCAGCCCGCCATTCCTCGCCTCCAGCACCCGCTTCTCCCCAGCAGCGGGTGGATATCCCTCAGCCCGCACAGTCTTGGCGTGGGCTCGAACTGTAGTGGCGGACTCCTCTCAGTCCGCCAGGCAGCAGAATCACCTCCAGAAGGCGGTCCCAGACCGCGCAGCCTCGTGCGGACTCAGCGGACGCAGCGGATATCTCCTTAGCTCGCAGCTTTGGCGCGGGCTCGCTCAGTTCAGCAGCGGCGGACTCCGCGGATTCTCCTCGCAGTCCGCCACTCAGCCTCCAGCACCCGCCTCCGCAGCAGCAGGCGGACAACCTCCTCAGCCCGCAGTCTTGGCGCGGGCTCGGTCAGCAGTAGGCGCGGACTCCTCCCAGTCCGCCATCAGCAGGACCAGTTCTAGAAGCAAGCCCCAGTCCGCGCGGCCTGTTGCGGACTCCATCCTCTTCTCGCACCAGTTACTGTCTCACCAGGGGTAACGTCACTGCAAGCCGTTACCTCATCGGGCCTATAAATAGACCCGCATACCTCTCATTGAGGTCAAGTTGAGAGACCCCAAGGTGGAGACTTCGCCAAGGCTCTCACGCTCGAAGACAGCCCACTCTTCACTCCCAGGCGGACTCTTTTTCTCAGTCTGCATCCCCTCTCCTTGTAATCGCGCGGCCTGCCGGCCTCTGTTCCCAGTCCGCGCAGCCTCCCTTCTGGCACTTCTTCCTTAGCAGTCAGCTTCCTCAATGTACCCTTTATTTGTTTTCTTGTAATGGTGGAATACAAGCTGTAATAACTCAATATTAATCAAATGAAAGCTCGTCGCAAGAGTGACATTTAAGCCGCGACGGGCGAAGTCTGTTGTTACCGCTGCTAGCCCCCCCCCCCCTTCTTCTTCTCAGCTCTCTCGTCGTCAACCTGCAAGCACAACCGTCAAAGTACTCGTCTGCTCGACAGCTCCTGATCAACCTCCTTCGCTGATCATCAACCTCCTCCGCTGATCATCAACCTTCTCCGCTGATCATCAGCCTTCCTGGCTGCTCTCAGCAAACCTCTCTTATATCCCCGCAACCCTTGAACAAGCGTTTGCTCCACTTTCGAGCACTCAGAAGCTTCCTTTTCTCCTCTCCATCCCTGCAACCTTCATCCTCTTCTTCACCTAGCTTGTGAGATCGAACACTCCTCCGTGTTAACTAAGCGGTGCCGTTTTCGTGCATCAATAATACACAACTTAATTGGACGTACCAACGCTTCCTAGCATAGAGCCAATTGTGTTTACTCAATAATAACAGACTCCTATCAAAATATGCAAAATGATGTGCTAAGTCCAAATATGTTCACATATGTGTATCCGTCGAGTATCGGGTATGTACTCGTACCGGATACGTATCCGATGCGGGTACGCTGCCTTCGGAGAAGTATCTGTGTTTCATAGCACTCAAGCCTTTAGCCCACTATAGTTGGCGTAGGGGTGTACGTGACACGGACGTGCTTACGCTAACGGAAGCTTACCCAACACAGAACATAAAAAAATAAAGAGTGTTCCGACCAAAAGCGAACGTAAAGGGGTCGGTTGGCTCTCAAAAATACGGGACTCGATACCACGTCCTTAGGACCTACCTCTCCAACAAGCACACACCTCACCACACCTACACAGGCATCTATTCTTTTCACTATAAGCCGTCAATCGCAGCAATAATATATTTAGGAGCGGCGGTAAACGATAAACAGCGATCAAGAACAAGTTGAGATTAACTCCCTTGTTAGCACAAAGTGTGCCCAAACTTGGAGAACAAGTCAAGGCTAGGCCTAGTTTGTTCTCCAACGGATCTTCCCAATCCGGATAACAAGAGGATCAATAACAACGTTTCGATTCAGATTTTTGCAAGTGGAAAACACTTTAAAATCGCAGAAAAGACGGTTGTATAACCTCCACAAAATCTCACAGCAAGAAACACAAATAAAGGAAGAAGATTACCCAACCAAGAAGATGATCACACAAGATTTGTGGGAGAATCACTCTCTCCACGGTTCCACCGGTTTCACACCGAATGGGGCTGCTTCCTTCTTCCACGGAGTCGCACCGAACGGGGATGGAGGAGGCAAGGTTTGGCTTCACACCAAGGGGTGGGCGGCTATTGGATTCTCTCCATGGTGGCCGAAATTCTCAAGGGAGTTTAGGTTTTCTTTTCCAATCCTTTAACTCCTCATAATAGCCTCCTTTAAATAGGAGTTACAAAAGAGATCCAACCGTCCATGATGGAGATGAAATCTCATCCATCCGGGCGGTTAAATACACACCAAATGTTTAGTAGCACACCAACATGAAAATAAAAATTAATACAAGCCATATTTTTAAAAGCAATTAAAATAAAACTAATTAAAACTTTTAAGCAAGTTTTGCACGCCGCGGACGGAGGTTGTATCGCAACTTTCCGTTAGCGTCCGTGGCGTTGTCATGACGTCGCAAATCTTTAAATTATTGCGCCGCAGCAACCGGGTCATCATCAGGAAGTGTTGGAGGGGTCGCGTCATCAATCCTCCCCCACTCAAAATCTCGCATCTCCGAGACGTGGTCCGAGAGAAAGCGGCGGAGAAGCTCGGCATCCAAACGGTGAAGCTCTGTCGCGAGTACCCATGAGTCGTCCGAAGGTGGGCGGTCACGCCAACGGATGAGGAAGCGGTAGGTAGCACCGTCTGGAGTAGTAAGTGGCTCAGCATCTAGTATCATATCTGGATAGGGAAACGTCTTGGGAAACCTGGGAAACATGTCAGCAGTAGGAATAAAAGAAGGCAACGTATCATCCGATGTTATACCTGCGGGGACCGAAGGAGAGAGATCATCCGAACTACCACTCCCCAACCCATTAGAAATTTTAGTGGAGGGAGAAGACGACAAAGAAACCAACTCTTGTGGAGGCGCAACAAACAGCGTCAAATCCGAGACATTAAAAATACGGACGTGCTTACGCAACAATTTAAAGATTACCCAACACAGACGTGACACGGACGTGCTTACGCTAACGGAAGCTTACCCAACACAGAACATAAAAAAATAAAGAGAGTGCTCCGACCAAAAGCGAACGTAAAGGGGTCGGTTGGCTCTCAAAAATACGGGACTCGATACCACGTCCTTAGGACCTACCTCTCCAACAAGCACACACCTCACCGCACCTACACAGGCATCTATTCTTTTCACTATAAGCCGTCAATCGCAGCAATAATATATTTAGGAGCGGCGGTAAACGATAAATAGCGATCAAGAACAAGTTAAGATTAACTCCCTTGTTAGCACAAAGTGTACCCAAACTTGGAGAACAAGTCAAGGCTAGGCCTAGTTTGTTCTCCAACGGATCTTCCCAATCCGGATAACAAGAGGATCAATAACAACGTTTCGATTCAGATTTTTGCAAGCGGAAAACACTTTAAAATCGCAGAAAAGACGGTTGTATAACCTCCACAAAATCTCACAGGAAGAAACACAAAGAAAGGAAGGAGATTACCCAACCAAGAAGATGATCACACAAGATTTGTGGGAGAATCACTCTCTCCACGGTTCCACCGGTTTCACACCGAATGGGGCTGCTTCCTTCTTCCACGGAGTCGCACCGATAGAAGCCACGCCGGAGTCGCACCGAACGGGGATGGAGGAGGCAAGGTTTGGCTTCACACCAAGGGGTGGGCGGCTATTGGATTCTCTCCATGGTGGCCGAAATTCTCAAGGGAGTTTAGGTTTTCTTTTCCAATCCTTTAACTCCTCATAATAGCCTCCTTTAAATAGGAGTTACAAAAGAGATCCAACCGTCCATGATGGAGATGAAATCTCATCCATCCGGACGGTTAAATACACACCAAATGTTTAGTACCACACCAACATGAAAATAAAAATTAATACAAGCCATATTTTTAAAAGCAATTAAAATAAAACTAATTAAAACTTTTAAGCAAGCTTTGCGCGCCGCGGACGGAGGTTGTATCGCAGCTTTCCGTTAGCGTCCGTGGCGTTGTCATGACGTCGCAAATCTTTAAATTGTTGCGCCGCGGCAACCGGGTCATCATCAGGAAGTGTTGGAGGGGCCGCGCCATCAATAGTGGGGTCGGCTATATGGATCCTTTGTCTCCATTGTGTTCTATCTTGTGTCATAATCTCACTAATGCCTAAGTACATCATGTCTTTCCTTATAGTTTCATTCCAAGTCTTAATTGGTCTACCCCTCCCTCGTTTAACATGCCTAGTAACTAGACTCTCACAACGCCTAACAGGTGCCTTTAATGGTCTCCTTTGTACGTGTCCAAACCTTCTTAGCCGAGCTTCTCGCATCTTCTCTACAATTGGTGCTACTCCTGTCTTTTCCCTGATACATTCATTACTAATTCTATCCAGTTTTGTGTGTCCACACATCCACCAAAGCATTTTCATCTCCGCAACTCTCATTTTTTGCCCATGTACACAATTCACTGTCCAACACTCAGAATCATAGAGCATCGTTGGTCTAATCGCAGTACGGTAAAACTTGCCCTTAAGTTTTAATGCTACCTTACGATCACACAAGATCCCCGAAGCGCCTCTCCTACAACGTTATGATATAAATTAATTTAATTTTCCTATGTTTAATTTACATGTTAAATATCGCCGTTGATGGAAATGAAGTCTGTATAAAATTAGACTTGGAAAATTTCATCGTGTTTGTTTTTTGACAATTACTTTATCAACGGATTGCCAATACATATTTAATCGACATGAAACTTTGAAGAGCTTTGATGGTGATATTATTTTGATGATTTTGTATTTTCTAAGGCCTAAGATGCCTTGATTTGACAGGCTGAATTAATAAAATGAGAGCTGGATTTTATATTTAAAAATGGCTGACTTTTCCTTTAAATATAAGTATAATTTAGTTAAATGAATTATGGGATATGAAATGGCTGGTTTGGTTTGATGTGTTGGCGGTCTGATTAAGAATTTAAAAAGGCTGGATGAAGAACACTTGGATTCAATGGGGGCGGTGTAGTAGGTTGAATTGAACTAACCAGACAGTACCTGAAGATGCAAAGGGAGGTCCCAGGGGTGAGCTGGCTAAATTCTGGATTGATTTAAAGTCGGTCTAAACCGACTGACAGCTCTAAATTTGAAATATAAACACATAAGATCTGCTTGAATGTGCTCAAGAACAATGTGTCGCAGTCATTCCCAATCGACCATGGTAACCTGTAAAGACCAACAATCTCCTCAATGAAAGTGATGGTACGCAATGCCTGACACAGGTGTATTCCTACAAAAGGCGGTGATCCGCTACCCAGTCGGACGATACGAGTCCGTAGTTGCGTCTGGATGGTCGATCCGAGTTGATTTCATATATTACTCTTATGTTTTGAGTTGTACTTCACGTCTGATCGACCAAGACAGTATGAACTGTTCGATTCGGGTGCTATATTGGTGATGAGGAGCAGAAACGAGCACGAGCTTTGGGCCCGTTTGGGGCTGATTTGGCGACTTACCATATATGGCGTGCCCGGATCGACGATCGGACTCCGCGGTTGCGTCCGGCAGGCCGCCGCGAATCAAAAATATATATTAGTTTACTTTTTTTGAGTTTATTTTCATGTATTTAGTGGTCGATCCCACCGGCCAATCATAGTCGTTGATGGTGAAGCCCTAATTTGTTCTCTTCTTATAAATATTGGTCTAAGTGGCTGAACCAAGACATTGCAGATTTTGGAGACATTGAATCCCGGAATCCCGCGATCCCTCCCCGGTGCCGACGTCGTGGAACCCTAGGTGACGACTCCTAGGCCTCCAAACTCCTCCCCAAGGTAATCCCTACCCCCACCTTCATTTTTCACGCCTCAAACCATCGTTTTACCCGTTGCAGCCCGCCATTCCAGCCCCCGGAAAACAGCCGGCCCGCTGCCCCTTTTCCGCCGCCCAACCCGCCTCCTTCCCTCAAACCCGCCACCTCTCCACCGCCGCTACAGGGCCGCCTCCACCTCTTGTCCCCTCCCCACTGCTGGCCGACCAGCCCTCATCTCTTACCAAATCCAACCACCCCAAGGGCCTCTTTGCCCTAGCCGACTACCCCCACATATCCCCTCTGTGGATCCACCATCCGAATAGCCCAAAAATTCTAGATCAGTCCAGATCTAGGATTATAGCCACCCGATCCGTTATTTTCACCGCACAAACTTTCCATTTTTGCCCGGATCCGACCCTAAATAGCGGATCTACCCACCCCCCGGCCCGGATCTACTTATTTGTGGTCGCATTCACCATTTTATTGTCCGTTCACACCGTTCTCCGCTGAGGGCAGCCACCGTCATCGTCGCCTCACCACCGGTTCCATCTCCGATCGCCGATCTACACATCCGGCCCTCCAAATCTTCAGTGTCTCGGTTCAGCCCTCTACTTTGTGAGCATTTGTATTATTATACTATTTGATTCACATTTAAATTTGGTAATGTATCATATCTTGCTGTGATTTCTGTTCGTGGAAATTTGTTTTTGTGCACTAATAACTGCAGGAGGGAGCATTCGCCGCGCGCTTTGCTTTGGCCCTCCGAGCGGAGGAAAGCCATTCCAATTGCCTAAATAAATAATTGTTTTTCTATTCAAATATCTGTGTGGTGCTAAAACTTAAATTGCTTAAATTATTTGTCAAATACCGGTCATTGTATTACATGTAGAGTTGGATTAGCGTGTCACCCTGACATGATCACCTAGCGTTGTAGGTTTTGTGCACCACTAGCCTACCCCTACACCAGTTGGTCTTACGGTTATACATGTATCAGGCGGTGGTTATGATTTTAGGGTTATATATATTGTGCAGGCGGTTCAGGGTGGTATCGAAGGTTTGCAGTTTCGCAAAAACTGCCAATCGTGCGTCCTCCTGGAGCGATTTCCTTGGTGCGACGCCAAGGCCGCCTCTTCCCTCCTCATCCTCCTCCTCCATAGTCAGTCAATTGTAAGCCCTTCCTCCTCTTCGAGTCTCCACTAGCATTCCATGCATCTCACGTCCACATTCTCCTTCCCTATTGCCAGATCCACGCAATGACCGCCCAGTTAGCGACCCCTACTTCACTCCTTCCACTTCCCGTCCATCCAAGGCAACTCCTTCATCACTCGCTGCCGACCTCCACCCTTCCAGGAACTCCCAGACCCAGCAACATCAAGCCCCAACCTCCTTCATGCCTTATTCACTGTAGCCGAGACCTACCATCTCTTCCCCCAACCCAACAGCGCCCTTCCTGGTTTCTTTGCTGCCATCAGCCCTAAATTCCCTCCATTGTGAACCCCTACGGCCACCATCTTCTCCCTAACAGCCACCACATACCTCGCCCAAGCCACCACCGATCCATAACTCCACTTTCGACACCTTCCCCACTTGCTCCGACCTTGGATGCATGTAAACAACCGTCATTGCCGTCGCCTTCACATGCGAGTTGTGGTATGATGTTTTATTCTCTATTGTTGTCTATTTTGGGACCCGACCTGTAATGGATATTTATTTTATTTGTTGTTAGTAACTTAGTATCTACAATTGTTTGATTTGCATGGTTCATTCCACGCGCGCTTGAAATATTTGCGCCTCGTTTGTTTTGTGAACATGACTTGTTTTCTTTAATAAAAGTTTGGGATCATTTGTGCCGCTTTTAATCTTTAAAAATAATTAATTAAAGTTGTATTTTGAGCGGAGCGCTCTCTGCATTGGCATCATACATCATCGCACATAGGATTGCATTTAGGGTGTCCACCCCGAGTCGACCTACTACTGCATCAGAAAGCCTCTGTGATTGTTAGTCCAATGAGGGGGTGGCAAAGCGGTAGGAGTGACTGTACTTTGATAGGCGGTCCACCACCACAAGAATAGTCATAACCCATATAATGCGACAATTTAGCGACGAAGTCCTTGACTATGTCCTCTTATATCTAGACTAGAATGGGTAGGGGCTATATGATCCCACTCAGAAAGGTGGCTTCATATTTGACGGATCATAATGTTGACATGTCACCACATACATCTTCACCCGACGAAACATGACAGGCCAATAGAGAGACACTACCAATTGGTAGAAGGTACCAGAAGGCGCTAACATCGGCTGCAATTTGAGTATTAAAACATTGTGAGGATCTGAGGAAGGTTTAACGTCTCACTCTAATTTTGCAATATAAACACATCTCGGCTTTCTCTCTTCCTTCATTCTCTCGCTCAACGCCTCCCCCGTTGATTCCTTGTTGCTTTCCGCTAGGACTCGATGAAACTCTCGATTTTTGTTGACGAAAGCAGGTTTCTCCTTCTTCCTTCTCGATTTTGACGTGGGAGTTCTTCTTGGGGCCGCGCTGGTTGAGTGTGGCTCGGCAATAAATCGATCGAAGGCCTCTTCTCCTCTTCTTCTTTTGTAAGTTCTTCTCTTCTCCTCCCATCTCTTCTTTTATTTTGCTTTATTTTTGGATGCTGGTAGATGGCATTAATTGAATATAGCTTGAAAAGTGAAGTTAAATTAGGGTTTCTTCCTCTCCCTCTTCTTCTTCTTCTACCTCCCTCCTCTCCGTTTCCTGAAATTGAATTAACAGCTATGGTTGATCTCTTTCTTACTAAATTTGGAAATTTATGTGGCCGGTTAATGAGGGTTTTATTTTTGAAATATGGCTTTATTTGGGGTTGTTTCTCCCTAGTCGGCCATTGAAAATTCTAAAGAAAATAGTGGGGATTCCTAGTGAGCCGTCTATTGTATTTAGGAATTAATATGTAATTTTTATGAGAGTTACTCTAATCCGGAACAGTAATTAATTATAAAGGTTCTTCATGCCTCTGTTGGATTGTCTTGAAATGAGGGATTTTTCTATTATGGACTGAGTACTGATTTGAATACATTGCTCTCTTATCGGGCTGGCTATTGTGAAATTCTTTTACGGTTTTCATGTGCATTCACATAGAGAACTTCAGATTTGTCTCTCTTTCTCTTCAATTGAAGATTTTATGTTTTGTTGTCGGCATAAAATTTTGGGTTTGGAGTAAAGGGTCCGCAAATATTTTCTAGTTTTGTTTAGAGGTCACATAAATCTTTTCCACATTAGACAACCATTAACAAGTCTAAATCTTTGTGTAGTGACAACGCCACAATTATGTAAGATGCAACCACGATAAAAGAGTTTTCTAATAAACAATGTCAAATTATATATAATTCAAAGGATGACATCAAACGTTAGACGCGAGGATGGCCTACGGCAAGATAAAGGCAAGGTATTGATACAAGTGAAGATTATCTCTTTAATTTATGCTCCATTTGTCGTAATATTAAATACATGCATATTATTTTAAATTAAAAATTACTTTCTGATGGTGGCATTGTTACGGATCTGCATGAGGACGAGCCCAAATGGCAAGTCTACGCGCGTCGGGCGAGAATATCACATGGGCCCACCGAGATCACGGAGAATATTTAACATTTATTCTATTATATGTTTAACATTTATTCTATTCTATATTTGGATGTCGCAATTTTAGTATTTCCCGTTTTCCTTTTATATTGATTTCCTTTTGTATTCGCTCCTCGTCTCTATAAGAGGACACGCGAAAGTTGTAATCGTCATTTCAGATGAATGAATGATTTCTCTCTTCCTCTAAATCTCTAACCCTAGCCCCTCTCTCTTTCTCCCTCTCTTACTCTCCCTCTCTTACTCTCCCTCTCCCTCTTCTGGATTGAGTACTACCGCCCCGCACCCTCACTCGTCGGACCCCACCACGCACACATGATGTATAACCCGTAATTCGTCGAGATCAAAAATGCCTAAGAAAGACACCTTAGGAGACCAGCTCGACGGCCTTAGGCCCTCAAGCATTCAGGTCGACAGCCAAAAGGCAACTATTCGCAGGCCAACTCGTCATTCGTCGAGATCCAAAATGTCTCAGAAGGCGACTATTAGCAGGCCAACTCACCATTTGTCGAGATCTGAAATGCCTAAGGAGACGGCTATTCGCAGATCATTCAGCTCGGCAACTTGACGGCTATTCGTAGACCTCGCCAGGAGAGTACTCGACATCTTAAAGGAAGAGAACAATGGTGAGTATTTATCAAAGGGTGAATGTCCATTGCAACTCGCCAGTATGGGCGAGTAGTCCTAGGAAGCACCGATACGAGTATGGGTACCGGGTACGATACGTATTCGATGCGGCAGTACGATAAAATTTTAAAAACAAAGATACGGGTACGTCATAATACGTTATAACAAATATAATATATATATATCACAAGTGCAATAAATAGTTCTCAAAACATCGAAACATCAAACATAAATCATAACTTGAAGTACAAGTCCACAAATCAATGTAACATAACATGAAGTTTTCAAACACTAAGCATTCGTAAATCATAAATATTACAAAATTAACATCTTATATGTTTAACCAAAAGAGATAAAATTAAACTTAAGTCTACTCATCAGTCTTTTTTCTACTTCTTCATTGGTGATCAACATCTTCAATCTTTGATTAGTCTAGAGATATGTTAGTCATTTTGTTAATAACTTGTGTCGTTTCAACACGTTCAATACACGTAATTGTAACAGAAACATACCAGAACCAGAAACATACTTGGTGTAGATACACAACTTACTTTGACGTACCAACACTTCATAGCATAGAACCAACTTTTGTTTACTCTAAAAAAACACTCCTATCACAATATGCAGAATGATGTGCTAAGTCCAAGTGTGTCCACATAGGTGCACTTGTCGAGTATCGGGAACATACCGATACCAGATACGTATCTGGTATGGGTACGCTACCTTCGGGGAAGTATTTGTGCTTCATAGGCGAGTACCCATTGCAACTTGCTAGTATGGGCGAGTACCCTTTGTAGCTCACCAGTATGGACGAGCATCCAAAGACCGCCAGAGGGTGAGTTCTCGCAACATTCACTACAAACGAG
Source organism: Platanthera guangdongensis (assembly GCA_039583875.1). Lineage (NCBI taxonomy): Eukaryota > Viridiplantae > Streptophyta > Magnoliopsida > Asparagales > Orchidaceae > Platanthera > Platanthera guangdongensis. The sequence continues at coordinate 15,039,212 of CM077151.1, forward strand.
TAGCAATTCCTAGTCGTCATGTGAGCGAGGTTACTCCTTAAGTCGCGTGGTAGATATTTCGTGGGGGTGAGTATTCTCGCATACATACCCCTCCCCCCCATATTTGTCTATAAATAGAATCTCAGAGGTATCATGAATGGTAGGTTGACCCCCCCACCCCCCACCCCCCCGGCAAGCTTCTACTCATTAAGTTTCATACTCGCCAAGTTCATGTCTTCCCCGTACATAACTCAGCCATTTAGTTTTAGAGGGGAAGTTCTTCTAGATTTCCGGGTATGTGGCGAAACCTCCTCGCTGCAGCACTCGGGTCATGTTTATAGACAGTCAATTTCTCTCTCTCTCTCTCGCTCTTGCCATCAGATCCGTGGGGTTAGACCGCGTGATCAGTAAACTTACGCTACATCTTCGTCTGAATATTTGGAATTAAGATTTTCTTGGTTCGAACATATGACTTCAATTAAATTTAACAAGTTCAATATTTTCATATCACTGAAAATGTATAAACCGCTAAAGATGGTAAAAGTTCCAACAAACCAAAGAAGTGATTATAACCTAAGAGGATTAATAATTAATTATTTTTTCACTTAAAATAAAATACAAGAACATGCTAACAAACTGCACATTTAAATGCATCGATGCATAGATAATGACGGAGGTAAAAACTATACTGACTTTTCAATCCAGTCTAAGGCGTATTCGATCGCACTAGATTAGCTACAACAACAACCAATGAAGACGACTAAAAAGCATTAACATGTGATGAACATACTGACTTGGTAGTCCACGACCCTGAGGCGTCGGGCCCAAACACTGATACTAATGCTGATACTGAGACCCTCGACATTATCTCACTACATAATTAAAGTACTAAAAAAATAATTAGATTTCCTCTAATATATTAGTTATATAAATTGAACTTAACAGCTTTAAGTCAGAATACTGATAATTGTTTATTACTATTTTCAGTGCTACCTTACCTACAAATTCTATTATTGTACTAATCTAATGACTCGTACTATTTAAATGTTGTTTACTTAAATATATTGCTAATTCGCCAATTATCATATGAATATTGTTACTTTTCTTATAACTGGCCTAGTATCATGAAAGATATATGCATATTGTTATTGCTCCACTTTGTTTACATTATAGCGGTTAAAGAGGTAAATTCTCACTTAGGCTCTATTTGTTTGGGCGTTTCGCAGCTCCGTTTTGGGCAAACGCCGCCGGAAGGAGGGTAAACAAATAAACCTTTTGCGGCGTTTGCTCCGTTTCCACCCGCCCGCCTTGAGAAACGCCCCAAAAAGCTCCGTTTGGAGCAGCCACCTCCCCCCTCCAGTTCGAACTCTCCATTTCCACCTGCCGGATCGACCCGCCACTGTCGAACCAAATGGAACCTTAATCTTTTACTTAAGGACTAATCTTAGCATTCTCATTTTTGTCATGCCCAACTTAGATATCAACAAATTTGTTATTGTACAGTATTTAACCTCATACAAAATCACATGCATAATTGAGATTTTATAAAGCGTGCCTCTAAACTCTCAGGAAATCCTTTTATCAAATAACACTTCAAAGGCCACTTCACAATATTTAAAAACTTAATTTAATTAAACATTATTTTCAACATCTATAAATGACAAACATAACTTAATACTTTAAACAAACACAAGACTATATGACAATATATGTATTGTATTTTTGAATGTTAAAATTGAGTATTTTTAATAACTTATAAAAGGTACAAAAATTATGTTCTTAATACATTGCTCATAAGTGTAATACACGGGTACAGATACGTGAAATAAATAAATATCCACATTCTTCTGAATAAGAAATCCAACTCTAACACATAACTAATATCAATACTGAATTAGTGCTTGGTAAATGCCTTACAGATTTAAACTATGTTATCTGCAAAAAGTAGAAAATAAAATACCTCACTTTGGACATCTTTTGTAAATATCACTATATCCAATACAACAAGATATGGAATCCATTATGATCCTTGATGTAAAACTACTGAAAATGAAAGCATGGTCACTCCACAATTATTTTTAATACTATTTATTGCTCCATTATACATATTTATAATAACTTCACTACAATTTTGACATATTTTTTTCATAATATGCACCAAATCAATTTTCATGATATTTGACAATGTCTTTCCAAGACCAATAAAAATTATATGCAGATCAATCACTTATTCTCTATAATTTTCCATTAAATGTTTTAACATAGAAAGGGATTCCATAGTTTATCTTTCTAGCATCAAAACTAAATTAAATAACACTGTGCTAATTAATATAGTAACTTTTATCCATTGAGAGACAATCTTTTCACTCGGCATCATCGGATCACTAGGGCCGACTTTCATCTCTGATCGACGGGCGGGGTGGGTCTTGCATTCAACCTCCTTGCCCTTGCACTCTATGGCCAATCTCCATCCAGTGCAAACTATTTGAAATACGAGAACTACCATTCGGGTAATATTTCCAACAGAGTGATACACTGGTTCACCAATCATTGATGGCTCTAAAACTGCTAAGCCCTCATAACATACAATAGTGCATGTATGCATGTTCTGTAACTCACTCTCATGCCCTTCAGTTCTGACTCATAAGTTCAACTCGTAAGTTTGATTATTCCATAATTAGTATAACCTTGAACATAACTTTGTTCTTAAATACAAGCACCAAAATAACTATTTTCCAATCATTTGACATCCTCTTAATCATCTATATTTCAATGAGAAATATTTGTAACCAAACCAATATATAGGGATCACCCGCCAGAGATGGCTCGTCGCAAGGCGGGACCCACATTTATGTATTCTCGTAGGAAGACTTGACCGGATCAGCGATCCGGCTCCAAGGATGCGTCCGGATTTTCTTTTACCTACATTTTCATATATTATGTTGTTATATTTGATCTTTATTTCATGTAATTGGTTCTGCTATATCAATGGCCAATCACAGCCATGAATGAGGTTGTGCTTGTATGGTTTTATTATAAATATGTGCAGGGGACTGTCATTTGGGGAATTGCATAATTTGGAGAACCTTCTTCTTGTATTTCGGTGATCATCTCATGATGACGACTCTGTGAGACTTTAGGTGACAACTCCTAGGTATTTCCTATCATCCCCTTCCTTACCACCACCCCCATCTCTCTGCATACCCCAAGGCCCCTCTGATTCCATTTCCCCTTCAAGGAAAATCCTCACAGTCGAGAGGTCAGCCCGCTACAGTATTCCCCTTTCACGATTGACCCCACCCGTCCAGAGAGTCACACTGATCATTCTCCCAAGCCTTTTGTCTCCCCCCCCCCAAATATTGTAACCATTTCTCTGAATCTGCCGCATACGATGTTGTTTTTTTAACTGCTATAAGCCCCTCCACCAAATATGTCGCAAGACCCGCGATCCCTCCTAGTCAATGCCCCACCTCCTTCATGTTATGCAGAACTAGACCCATCTTGTTCATCCCCAAACTCACAACCGACTCACCTTCCAGCCCTCACTTATTCCACCAAATTGCAGTTTCTACAGCCGGGAACATAGGATCTCCACCTCGCGCCCCCCCCCCCACACACACACACATAGTGACCATTGTTTGGCGAACGGATACTTTTCTCTGCATTTATATATGGTGTTGTGAACTTTTACCCTTTCAGATCACTTGCATTGTGAAATTTTGTTCTAGATTAATATGTGATTTGCATAAATCACTCGACGTGTGCTCTCGCTTTGACCCTCAACGCGGAGGAAAGCATAAGCATGTTTGCTCAAATATATGTGTGTGATTTTGCCTTATTTTATTTTGCCTTGTTTTAAAATATGTGTGTGATTTATTTCTTTCTTACTATGTGCTGAAATCATCGTCAGTTATTGCATGTGTCGGATGTATCGTTAAAGGAAATAGAGTTGTCCCCCTGAACTTTACATTAAGATTACATTATAGTCACGCAACTGCATGACCTACCCTACATCAGTATCCCCTATAAGTTGTAACTCTAAAAAACTTGGTAGGTATATCTAGACTTAAATCCTGAACTTTACACATTCTTCAAATCCAATTCTACTTCATCTTTTTGCATCAATCAATGGTATGCATCGTTAATTTGTTCATTATGTCGTTTCAAAATAGCATCTCTATTAATGGATATTAGATAAAGTTTTAACATAGATCAAAGTTTCTTCACTATTAATGGATATTAGATAAAGTTTTAACATATCTCATTTCTTGCCTTACATGTTTTATTTTCAGCTAGGATAAGTAGTGCCTTCACTATTAATGCATATTAGTTAAGGTTTCAAGATATCTCATTTCTTGCCTTAGATGCTATGTATATCTCATTCTCCACTCTTTTAGTATCAAGAGTAGCATATAAATCATCAAAAGATGTAGCAATGATTTTGTTCAAGACTTTCGCCTTTCTTATCGTCAACAAAAGTTTTGACGGTATTCAATTGTTGTTATTTCTCCATAGTCCATGTTAATCTAAACGGTCTTTCTAAATTAGATGACCTAAACTATTAATTCAAAAAGCATATCTAATTTAGCCTTTGTTCTAATAAGCATACTCGAATCATTCAACCTATATATTCCTCCAGTATTGTGGATTATCAAAATAAGTATAGAGAATCAAATTGACAGTTACACTAATAAACAAAGTGTGGTAAAAAATGCCCAAACAGTAGCAAATACACTTACATTAGAACTTTTAAAAACACTTTGCAGCATTAAACAGCCCAATACATTCATCTTATCTCCCACGGACCAATTCCAATGAGACTTAACTTTAAAGTAGCTGTCAAGATGTAGTAAATGTGGGACAATACCGGTAGGAAAGGTGGATTCTGAACAAGCTGCCACTGATAGTGCTTGGCAGAACTGCAATGTAATGAGAATATAAACATAAGAAGAAAATAGACGGGTGTACTTGAGGGCAAAAATTTCCAGCATAGATATATACGCAAGATACAAATCATAAAAGTGACAGCTACAAACAGTGAAAACCTAACTCCAAACTTAAATAATTGCACCCATAATTCATGATTTAAAACCAATAAGAATAATACTGAAAATAGTAAATGAGCATTTCTCCACCGAAACCATTCCAAAATATCATCATTTACCGAATAAAATGGTAAAGTAAAAAAAACAAAAGTGGTTACAAGGTAGAAGAAGGCAATCGCTTATCAATTCTGTTGGAGAATACATAAGAAACTATTCTCATTTATTGTATTTATCCCATGCATTATGACTCATTGGCCTACTCTTTCCCTTAGGCACCTTTAGTCTCACATCTTTTATTGTCTCTTAACTCGTTCTCCCCTCTATATAAGAAGTATCTTGTGCATGTATTAGTAAAAGAAATAATAGCAATTCATTTGTAAATCTTCTTTTTGTCTCTTCGTACATGGAGGGACCAGTCCCCTGGCTTCTCCGTGATTGAGTTCCTACTTTCTCCTTTCATATCGGGTGGACTACCCTCCACCCAGACCCCCCACCCCCATGCGGCTTCCTTCACAGCAGTCGCTCACAGTGCCTATGCTCCTGCCGATCCTCCTGCTTGAACCCTCTTCCTCAGCTTTATAGAACTCCTTTGCCGCTCGCTAGGACCCACTGCTCGTCGCTTTGCTATTACCACCGCTCAGGCTCCCATTTAAGACCGTCTGAACCCCCTGCAAGAGAGGTCGCCTGGACCACTCCACCCCGTGTGGACTCCGTGCGGTCTCCAATGCAGTGTTTGCGCACCATCTTCATTAGTGTTCACCCGACCCCCCCCCCACCCCCACCCCTAGCAGTGTTTGTCTAGAACCCCTACAAGTGAGGTCGCCTAGACCTCTCCACCCCGTGTGGTCTCCCCTACAGTGTTCGCTTGGCCTCCTTATTTCAGCTGTCTGAACTATAAGTAGTGTTCACAAGGCCTTCTACGTTCCAAGTGCAATCGCTCGGCCACTTCTTTGCAGCACTGTCGGACTCCGCATTGCAGTCGCATCGGTCCCTCTGTGGCGGACTCCTCTTAGAGGTCGCACCCCCTACTGTTGTTGTCCGCAAGGAATCTTTACTGTTGCTTGGGGGGCTCCTTTTTTTAGGTCGTGACTCCTGTTGCAAGCCCGCCTCCTCTTGAAACTATGGGCATCAGTGTTGCTCCCGCTTCCTCGACCCTTCCTGCTCTTGCCCCAGCCCCTATCCTTGATGCTTGGGATGAACTCTGAATTACTACTATCTCGCTCTTCAGTAAGAAGAACTTTGTGGAGTGGGTGCACTCGGTGTGTCGTGTTCTTCGGACCAAGGGTCTTCTTCATCATCTCACTCAGGACCCCCCTCCACCATCACACGCACACACCGAGCCCATCAAGCAATGGCTTCGAGGTGATGGTTGCGTTTAATCTTGGATCTTGAACTCCAAGGACAGTGAACCGCATTGAATGGTTATGTACCATGACACTGTCAAAGCAATGTAGGATGAGCTCCACTCTCTTTATTCTTACAAGGACAATCATCAACACTTATTTGATCTCTTCATGGCCCTTCAACACCTCAACTAGGAAGCGGATGGGGACCTCACGTCCTATGTTGCCCAATCTAAGACTCTTGTTGAGGCTTGGTTACAACACCAGCACCAACGGTTGATTTTACCGTTCAACGGGCTCAGAGAGAAGCTATCAGTATTGTCTTGATGATGACTCAGGCCCCTCCTCATCTCCATATTGTCCGGGCACAAATCCTTTCCTCTCCTATTATTCCCCTACTGTCTGATGTTTGTTCTATGCTATTAAAGGCGATGCCACCACCTAAACTTTTGGTGCCCACTCCTCTAGTTCTCCTACATAGTGGTTTTGGCCACAGAAATCCACCCTCTCCAGCTCGTGGCAACTGTTCTGGTTTTTGGGGTGTTGGGCAAGATGGACGCAATTGCTCTAAAGGCCAGCCCTCTTGCTTCTGTACTTATTAAGGTCGTTACATTCACACTAAGGCTTTCAGAAACATGGTTTTCCTCGGACGCACATGTAGGGTTTTACTTGATAGCACATCAAATGTGCGCAGCGGAATAAAGTTTAAGAAAACACTAATGGGAAACTTGGATCTTGCGATAAACATTGATCAAGAAGTTTGCATAATATAAAATAGGAGAATACCGTAGTGTGATTGAGTCGGCACTCAATCAAGATGCTCCAAAACAGTTCTTTGTCGGCGGGTGAGTTCGTGCAAAAATAGATTTGCGGCTCTACAGGTATCCACACGAATGGGGAGAACACCGGCACCTTATCAAACAAGATCCAGGATGGAGAATGGAAAGCCCTCTGCGTCTCCACAGACTGTTAGGTCTGCACCAAGAGAGGCGGCGGCGGCGGGCGTTGGAATCGGGGCTTACGAGAGTGACGGGATCGTCACTTCCGGAAACACTTTCCATCAGTTTCAGGTTTGCCCTAACTCATACATCCTCAAGCCCTAAGGCAACAGATATATATATCCACATGAGCATAAACAGCTTTGAACCATCACTATCCGCAGACCCAGAACTAATAGAATTAACTCGATGAATCATTAACAGAGATGACTCGACGAATAAATGAGATGACTTGATGAATAGATGAGATGACTCGACGAATCAACGAGAGGTCCCGACGCACTCGAGGAATCAGCTGATAACTCGACGAATCGTCGAGAGGTCTCGGCGCACTCGACGAATCAGCTGATGACTCAACTAATCGTCGAGAGGTCTCAACGAATCAGCTCATCTCTCGACGATTTCCAATATGTCAAGTGTTTGGTCCTTCAATCATCACATATGAGTAAGACCAACACAATCCATTTCTCCAACTTCTCTAAACGTTCTTATGTGCAAGCATATAGGCTCATATCTTGTTGGCAGTGAGACTACCTGTTTGACCACTTCCAAATCATCATGGTAACACCAACAGTCTCTCACTTGATCTTGAACGTATCAAATAGAAGCCTCACAAATAATGAGAGGCATCTAGCAATACATCACTGCCCCCCAAGCAATAAGAGTTCAAAACTCAATAAGCTTTTATGACTAATGTATCAGTGTTGTCATGTCCATTTGCTTCTTACATCCAGATAGAACTAAAGGCATGTACTGTGTCACCCTCATAATTGTTCCATCCAAGTTTCTTGATCTAGAACGGACTTCTGAAAATTGGTGAGCTCAATATCACATATTGACTCAACCAAGCATGACCATGCATTTCTCAGTCTCATTTCATCAAGGGGCTCATAGATGTAACTCATGTCTAATAAGAGGACAAATCTCATTTATGTCCACACACAAACAACCAAATGACTCGTAACATACTCAATAACCACTGTTATCATCAACCTTTCTCAAGGAAGACTTTGGATGACATCAAAGTATGTTCTTCCTCACTTGATGAATGTTGTGACTTCAGGTCAAAGAATCACACACCATTGTCACTTGAGACCTACTTGTGACACGTTCATATAATAATCCACAAAGTAATCTCATGATGAGTCTGTCCAGTACAACTTGTTCACTAACAAGTACCCATGTGATGAATTGATATCACACTATCATGACCTGTGAAAACCGGTCATCAGTCAACGCACATGCTAGTCTTAATGTATAATCATTGTGCTAGGCTTCTAAGATGATACACCGACCAGGGACCATTTAAGAATGAAGCCACTAAGAAACATAGGCTCTCACATTCAAGTCATCAACTTGAATCATATGAAAGCAAATATTCTAAAATCATTTATCACATTAATTAATCTATCACATAGAAATAAATTGACATAATAAAAGAACTTGTCATAAATATAAAATGAAATACATAATACTTTATTCATCAAATGAATTACAACAACCGACAAACATATAATCCACAAGACTCTCACTAGAGTTGATTATTCAGGTATCTAATACTCATTGATCTAGTATGACTATCATGCTTTCTCTGTTCAAGAGGCTTCGTCAGTGGATCTGCAATATTTTCTTCAGTCGGTACTCTGCATATGCTCACATCTCCTCGATCGACAATCACTCGAATAAGATGGAACCGACGAAGTATGTGCTTGGAGCGCTAGTGGGATCTAGGTTCCTTAGCTTGTGCAATTACACCATTGTTATCACGGTGGAGAACTACGGGATCAACAATGTTAGGAACTACATCAAGCTAGCTGATGAATTTCCTAATCCACACAGCCTCCTTCACTGCATTTGCAGTGGCAATATACTCGACCTCAGTTGTAGAATCAGCAACTGTCTCTTGCTTGGAACTCTTCCAACTAACAGCTCCTTCATTCAGGCAAAACATAAATCTTGACTGAGACTTTGAGTCGTCTCTATTAGTTAGGAAGCTATCATCCGTGTAACTCTTTACAACGAGTTCTTCCTCTCCACCAAATACCAAGAACATCATTTGTCCTTCTCAAGTACTTTAGAATATTCTTGACGGCGATCAAGTGACCATCATCAGGATTAGACTTATATCTGCTAGTATGCTAAAAGCATAAGAGACATTGGGTCGAGTGCATAACATTGCATACATGATTGATCCAATTGCCGAAGCATATGGAATCAACTCCATGCGGTCCTTACCTTCAAAAGATTTCGGACACTGGTCCTTAGAGAGACTCACAGCATGAGACATGGGTAACAATCCTTCCTTAGACTGAAGCATGTTGAACCGTTTTAACATCTTCTCAATGTATGTACTTTGGGTCAAACTCAGCAAATTTTTTGATCTATCTCTATAGATCTTAATACTAAGTATATAGGTCAATTCGCCCAAGTCTTTCATAGAAAAGCAGTCTCCTATGTTGTTTTTAACAACTTGCAGGGTCGGAATGTCATTCTTGATCAGTAATATGTCATTTACATACAATATTAGGAAGGCAACAATGCTCTCACTATTTGTTTTGCAAACACAAGATTCATTTTCATTCTTGATAAAATCAAACTCTTTGATTTTATCATCAAAATGAAGATTCTAATTTCGAGAAGCTTATTTTAATCCATAAATTAATCTTTGTAGCTTGCATATTTTAGTGACTTCACCTGCAGCTACAAAACCCTCGGGTTTTGTCATATACACTTCCTCAAGGAGATTTCCATTTAGAAAAGCCGTTTTGACATTCATCTATCAGATCTCGTATTCATAATACGTAGCAATAGCAAGCAGAATTCTGATTGACTTAACCATAACAACAGGTGAAAAGATCTTATCATATTCAACATCATGAATTTGCTTGAAACCTTTAGTCACTAATTGCCCTTTTAATGTTTGTGCATTTCCATTTATGTCGGTCTTCTTCTTGAAGACCCACTTGCACCATATGAGTTGTACCCCTTCAGGTGGTTCCACCAAGGTCCAAACTTGTTTTTCATACATGAAGTCCATTTTAGATTTCATGGCCTCAAGCCACTTCTCGGAGTCCGGTTCACTCATAGCCTTTTGGTAGGTTGCACGCTCATTATCATGATCCATAAGCAACACATTACCTATTTGAGACACGAGAAATCCATATCTCTCGAGCTCAAATCAAGGTCTATCAGATTTACGTAGGACTTGGGTTTCCTGAGCAGGCTCTCCAGCTACAACCACTTGTAATCCTTGCTCAGGTTCCAATTTCGGTTCATTCACTATTTATGTTTCCTGAACTTCTTCAAGTTCCACCTTTGTAGTTTTTCTGGATAAGAACTCTTTCTTCAAAAAGACACCAGTCCTTGCGACAAACACTTTGTCCTCAGACGGCAGGTAGAAGTAGTATCATTTGGTTTCCCTAAAATACCTCACAAGATAACACTTATCTTACTTGGGTTCCAGTTTATCAAGCATTTGACGTCGCATGTGTGTCTCACAGCCCTAAATCTTCATGAAGGACATATCAAGACGCTTCACAGTCCACATCTCATATGATGTCTTCTGAACCGTTTTCATTAGAGCACGATTTAATGTGAAAGCAGCAGTCTCTAAAGCAAAACCCCAAAAGAAAACAGGCAAATTTGCATGACTCATCATCGATCACACCATGTCTAACAGAGTATGATTCCTCCTCTCAGACACACCATTATGTTGTGGTGTTCTAGATGGAGTGAGTTGTGATACAATACCACACTCTTTTAGATGCTCACGAAACTCAGAACTTAGGTATTCATCATCCCGATCAGATCGGAGTGCTTTAATCTTTTTTCCTAACTTATTTTCTACTTCACTCTTAAACTCTTTGATCTTTTCAAAGGTTTCGGATTTGCATTTCATAAGATACACACATCTGTATCTATTGAAATCATCAGTAAATGTAACGAACTAATAACACTCATCTCTAGTCATAGAACTCATGAGTTCACATACATCACTATATATTACATTCAAGAGATCATCAGCACTCTCAGTATGACCGGTGAAAGAGACTTTAGTCATCTTGCCTAATAAACAGGATTCACATCTCTCAAATGATTCATAATCAAATGAGTCCAGTATTCCCTCTTTATGGAGCTTGGATACACATTTCTCATTTATATAGCCCAAACAACAATACCAAAGGTATGTAGGATTTGAGTCATTCGTTTTAACTCTTTTAGTATTTTTTATGTTATAGATCGAATAGTATAAGTTCAAAACATACAAACCATTAAACATTTGAACTACAACATAACAAACATCATTCATAAAAATTGAACAACAGTTGTTCTTAATTATAAATGAAAAGTCTTTCATGTCTAAACATGAAACAAATATAACGTTTCTAGTTATGGAAGGAACGAAATAACAGTTATCCAGTTCTATTACAAGCCATGTGGGCAAAGAAAGACAGTAGACACCAATGACAACGGTAGCAACTATTGCTCTATTTCAAACGCGTAAGTCCACCTCTTCTTTACCCAGCAATCTTTTCCTTCCTAGTTCCTGCACATTTGTACAAATGTGAGAACCACATCCGGTATCCAATACCCAAGATAAAGGAGTAGAAAGATTTATCTATATAACATAAATACTTGAAGCGGAAGTCATAACTCCTTTCATCTTCTGCAGACCTTCAATATAAGAAGGACAATTCCTCCTCCAATGACCAGCCTTGTCACAGTGGTGGCATTTTCCTTCCTTCGCCACGCCCTTCATCTTCAGTGTTGAAGACTTGGGGTCAAAAGATGACTAAGGTCCAACCTTAGTCTTCTTGAACCCCTTGGCTTTGTCTTTACCTTTATGCACCATCAGTATGGGGCTAGCAGAGTTGGCCTTTTTCATATTAATCTTGGCAGTTCTTAATATGCTTAGGAGCTCGGGCAATGTCTTGTCTATCTCATTCATGTTATAGTTCAAGACAAATTGCTCATAACTGTCCGGTAACGATTACAGGATCAGATTAATAGTCAACTCTTGGCCTAAGGGAAAGCCTAGTCTTTCAAGTTTCTCTATATACCCCAATCATCTTGAGTACGTGAGTCCCTACTAGGTCTTGAGCTTGCATCTTGCACTGAAACAACATCTTGGTGACGTCAAACCTCTCCTACCGAGTTTGCCCTTGAAACATTTTCTTAAGGTGTTCGTCAATCTCTTTACAACTTATGTTCTTATGTTACTTCTGAAGCTCAGAGTTCATGGTGGCAAGCATGAGTTATTCGACATCCAAGGAGTCATCATTATACTTCTTATAAGCATCTTTATCTGCCCGAGGGGCAGAGGCGTTTGGCTCAGCAAGGGGATCTACTTACAAGACATAGAGCATACGCTCTTACCTAAAAAAAATTCTCAGATTCTTGTACCAGTCTAGATAATTAGTCCCGCTTAGTTCGTCCATCTCAAGGATAGCTCTGAGGGACAGGGTGGAGTGAGATCCACTTGGCATAAAAATTCTAAAAGGAATTTAAGCAATGAAAAACTCAATACCATTTTTCAAAATATATCTTTATTTTAAAATGGACTTTAATTAAATACTACAACTATTTTAATCAAATTGATAACCATCAATATAAATTTGGAGAGTTTATGCGAGCTACTCTTTAGTGGACAAGATCCGTATTTCACCAACACTATGAATCAGTTTTGGTTTTTCTCTCACAATGTATTTATTTAGGTAGGCAACGCTTGTCAATTGCATCATCATGCAACTCTTGTATGGTTGGTGAATAACTTTTTACTCGCATCCATCATATGGTGCATGTCAACCCTATGTCTCTGGGCACTCAACCTTTGAGATCACCCAGTTAAGTTGGATTTGATGTCGACATTGTGATATCACAATTATCCGCCTGCACCCTTACCAAGATAGATTAACGCACATTACTTTGGCAAGCCCACGCTTCATCGATCGAGGCGAGAAAAGTGTCATCCATCGGAAGGCATCCGCACACTTAATATTGGATAAGGGATTTTATAATAATCGGTTAACATTTGATCATGATTAATAAATAACCATTATGCACATTCACAAAAATGCAACAAAATCACATGCGCTCCTAGCGAGGTTCCAAGGGGTTACGCCCCTGGCGGGGTCTTAGGGGCAGATCCCCTAACGGGGTCTAAGGGGCAGCGCCACTGGCGGAGGTCTCGCTGACCGATCAGCAAGCGGGGTCAATGGGCAGAGCCCCTCGGGGTGCGGGGCAGCGCCCTGACCAATTTTTTAAAAACTACCACTGATTTTACTCAAAAAACCATCAACATTTGATGCTTCAGGAATAGATCTGAGCATTTAGAACACTTCTAAATCTCCAGATCAACACACACTAGATGCAAAAAACTTCTGAAACAATGATCATCGGCAACCTCGCTTTGATACCGTTGTAGGGTTTTACTTGATAGCACATCAAATGTGTGCAGTGGAATAAAGTTTAAGAAAACCGTAAGGAGAAACTTGGATCTTGCGATAAACAGTGATCAATAAGTTTGAATAACATAAAATGGGAAATACCTGAGTGGGATTGAGTTTGCATTCAATCAAGATGCTCTACAACAGTTCTTTGTTGGTGGGTGAGTTCATGCAAAAATAGATTTGCGGCTCCTTGTCAAACAAGATCCAGGATGGAGAATGGAAAGCCCTCTACGTCTCCACAGACTGCTAGATCTGCACCTGGAGAGGCGGAGGCGGCGGGCGGCGAAATCGGGGATTACAGGAGCGACGAGATCGGCACTTCCGAAAACACTTTCCGTCAGTTTCGGGTTTGCCCTAAATCCTAATTCATACATCCTTAAGCTCTAAGGCAAAAGATATATATATATATATACCCAGGAGCATAAACAGGCTTGAACCGTCGTTATCCGCAGACCCAAAACTAATGAAATTAACTCGACGAATCATTAACAGAGATGACTCAACAAATAGATGAGATGACTCGATGAATAGATGACTCGACGAATCGATGAGAGGTTTCGACGCACTCGACGAATCAGCTGATGACTCGACGAATCGTTGAGAGGTCTTGACGCACTCGACGAATCAGCTGACTGACTCGACGAATCGTCGAGAGGTCTCGACGAATCAGCTCATCTCTCAACAAATTCCAATATGTCAAGTGTTTGGTCTTTCACTAATCACATATGAGTAAGACCAACACAATTCATTCCTCCAACTTCTCTAAACGCTCTTATGTGCGACCCAATAGGCTCATATCATGTTGTCGGTGAGACTGCCTGTTTGACCACTTCCAGATCATCATGGTAACACCAACAACACACTCCCACTCTATCGCATGCCTCCCCTGTTTTTGAGGGTTCTTTCATTTCCTTCTCTGACATTGGCACCTTACACGAGGAACTACAGCTTCTTTGTGGGCTGATCTCCCGCCCCTCCAGCTCTGTTGCCTCCTCCAATGAAGGTACCTCATGTTTGTCTTATAGTCCCTCTCGGATTGTGGACTCGGGTGCCCCAAACCATATCACTCCATAGAGGTCATCTCGGTACTTGGACTCTCTACGTCCAAAGTCCATTATGGGGGATAATGGAGACAACACTCGAGTTACCAGTTTTGGCAATGCTTTGCTAATCCCCCCTCTATCTCTCCATTTTGTCCATGTTCCGGGAGCTCATTACAATATGCTTTTTGTTAGTCATCTCACTCAAGATCATGACTGTTTAATCTCATTTTTCACTTTTGTTGTGTAGGACCGAAAATTGCGAAATATCATTGGTAAAGGGCGACTTTCAAATGGGCTCTACATCCTGAATCAACCCACATAAGTTCTATCGTTCATCAACACTATTGAGTAGCACCAGCAACTTGGCCACGCACCTCTCCCGATCCTCTGAAGGCTCTTCCCAATTTTCATTTTTCTTCTTTTGATTGTGAATAATGTATCTATGGAAACATCATCATTCTGTTTTTCCTCCTTATTATACTCGGAGCACTCCTTTTTGATTTAGTGCATTCTGATATTTGAGATTCCTACAAAAACAGCTAGTATATCTTAATATCGTTACTTTGTTACATTTATTGATGATTATTCACTCATGACTTGGTTATGCATGATGTGCAATTGCTCTGAGAGCTTCTGTCCCTTTTCCGCTCATTTGCTGCAAAAACACACGCGATTTTTCCACTATCAAAACTCTTTGCATTGATAATGCACGTAAATACAACGGTCATACATTTTAAGAAACTTTCACCTCGTTGGGCATCATCCACCAAACCTCCTATGTGTATACGCCTCAATAGAATGGTGTTGCTGAGTGAAAGAACCATCATCTTCTCGAGGTGGCTTGGTCTCTACTATTCCAGATGCGAGTCCCCACTAACTATTGGAATTTTGTTGTCGCTGCTGTTTGATATCTCATCAACCGCATGTCTGCGTTCGTTCTCAACGTTGTGACACCCTTCACTCTCTTATTTTCTGACCTACATCCCTTCCCTCTAACCCCACAGGTCTTCAGTTGTGTTTGCATCATCAACGACCTAGGTCCTCTCGTCGACAAGTTAGCACCTCGTGCTATCGCTACATGTTCATTGGATATTCGCACACACAGAAGGGGTATGTCTGTTTCTCTCCCTCCACTTGAAAGTTGATCACGTTTGCTGATGTGTATTCATGGAAAATCAGACTTTTCATCCATACTCCATCACGCCTACGCCACCTCCTAATCTAGCACGTCCTCTTTTCATACACACTCTTTTTAACCACCTTTACTACTGACACCGCCGACTGGCTCGGCCCCTCCTCTTCGTGTCTACCTCCGTCGCCTCCCTCGATCTGGTGTCGTACGACAGTCCCCCATTTACTACTGATGCTTCACGGACTACTAATTAAACCACATCCTCCACAACACATCCTCTCTCTAATTATATTTCCATGCATAGTCTCTTAATCGTTGTGCATGGAATTGTGACTTCTTTGCCCTTTATTTTTGCTCCTTCTGTGTAGGAAGTTCTTCAGCATCCAAGGTGACGTGCAGTAATGGATGAGGAAATGGTTACGCTTAGGGCCACAACCATAATTGGGACCTTGCTCCCCTTCCTTCTAATCATTCAACAGTTAGTTGTAAGTGGGTCTTCAGCGTGAAGCATCATCCTGATGGGATGATTGGTTGCCTCAAAACCCGTCTTGTTGCCGGAGGTTTTACTCAACAACACGGCCTTGATTATGAGAAGAGATTTTCTCTTGTTGCAAAGCACAATACCGTTTGTGTCTTAATCTCTCTTGTTGTCCATCATCAGTGGCCGATGCATCAGCTCAACATCAAAAATGTCTTTCTTAACAAGGATCTTGTGGTGTGTATATGCAACAACCTCCTGGTTATGAAACCACGGGGGAGTCCCGATTCTGCATCTGAAGAAATCGATATATAGCCTCAGACAGTCTCCGTGAGCATGGTTTGATAAGTTTAGTCGGATGGTTCATGATTTTGGCTTCACCCGAAGCTCGAAGGACTTTTCCTCGTTTATTCACTGACATCTGACAGGCACGGTGATTATTCTGGTTTATGTTGATAATATCCTTGTCACGGGTGATGATCTTCCCGACATTACTCAAATCAAGAAACACCTAGCATCTTATTTTCAAACTAAAGACTTGGGCTGACTTTGCTACTTCTTAGAGATTGAGGTAGCCCAAAGACCTGATGGTCTTGTTCCGTCTTAGCGGAAATATTGTCTCAGTCTACCTCACGATGCAAGCTACTCTGGATGTAAGCATGTGGATACATCACCAGACCTCGGCTCATGGCTCGGACTTTGATCGAGTCCTAATTTGAAGTATTATTGATGCCTCATTGGAAAACTAATCTAGATTACTGGCATACTACCTGATATATCCTTTGTGATTAGAGTTGTCAGTCGCTTCAGACACGCTCCTCGGATCTCTTACCTTCAGGCGATCGAGCGTATTCATAGATATTTGAAGAATGCTCCAGGACAAGGACTGGTGTAAAAGCAATTTACTTCTCTGTCTCTCATTACATGTTGTGATGATGATGATGCTTGATCCCTCGATGATCGTCGGACCACTAGTGGTTACTGCACATATTTTGGTGAGAACTTGGCTACCTGACGAAGTAAGAAGCAGATTGTGGTTGCTCGCTCCTCGGCAAAAGCGAAGTATCATTTTATGGTCGCCGCTATTTCAAAACTCACATGGTTAGAGAGTCTTCTTACTGATTTAGGCATTAAACTTCCTTAACTCGTTATTCTTTTTTGTGATAGCCAAGTTGCTATTCACATCGTTGAGAATCCTGTGTTTCATAAACACACAAAACACATTGAAATCGATTCACTTTATCCAGGAAAAGGTTTGACTTCAAAAATTGATTCTGCGACATGTGTTGGCAACCGATCAAGTTTCGGATATACTCACTAGGGTCTTGTCGCCCACTATATCGACAGTTTCTCTCCAAGCTTGGTATTTATGACTTGTTTGCTCCAGCTTGCGGGGGAGTGTTGGAGAATATATATATATAATTTTTTTCTCATTTATTGTATTTATCCCATGTATTATGGCCCATTTAACCCATTCTTCTCTTAGGCTCATTCAGCCCCACATCTTATATTATCTCTTAACTCTTTCTCTTTCCCTCTATATAAGGAGTATCTTGTACATGTATTAGTAAGAGAAATAATAACAAATCATTTGTTATGATCTAACAATAAAAATATGTATGTTGCTTCAATTTATGATCAATAGATCAAAGAAAATACTCTGAAATAAGGAAAATGTGCTGGTTTAGAACTCTTCATGCTAGGTTCTGGTGGCCGTATTAAATTCAATTTGAAAGAAATTTCCCACAATTTCCTTAGAGTTATTGTGACCATCCAGTGAAGTCTCTTCCCTACAAAGTAACAAGCACTTAAAGATTGGGGACTTTTAGCAAGGATCCTAGCTATTTTTATAGCACCTAAAGCTATTTTGATTTATGATTTATCAAATAATGCCGTTAAAACAATTTATATACTGATGGTTATGAATGAGCAACTAGATGTCATCTTTCAATACTAAATAGAACCAAATTACTGAGAATTGAGAATTATAGGAGGGAAAAAACCTCATCAACATGAGTTTGTAGCCGCTGGCAAGCAGCTAGAATAGATGCAACAACGCCCGGTTTCCCGGCCTCAAGCAATTCGTATAGATGTGGGCCTAGTTCTTCCCAGATAAGGTTAACCTGTGTATAAAGTGAAGAATGTCTCAGTTTTTTAATACACAAAATATCTAGACACCAAAACTAAGGAAAGAAGGTAAGGATCTATACACATGATTGTCTATCTGTAAACCATAACTTAAATTTTAAGGAATTAAAAAATCATAGGCTGCTGTGTTTGTTTTGTAGATTTTGTAGGAAGGAATTGGTTTTGAGTAACTCAATTCCATTCACAGGCATTCGTTTGGTAATTTTTTGACGGGAATTGGTTTTCCTCCAAAACCTATCGGGTCAAATACGTTAAGAAAATAGGCTAGGGTTAAAAGCTTCCCATTTTCATCAACTTTTGGAGAAAATTGCGTTGTCCCTGCTCTCTCATTCGCGAGTCGCAATTCACCCTCTCCCTTCCTCCTCCCGCGTGCGTCCCTTTTGTTCGGCGAGGCATCTTCTCCAGCGAAGTAAGGAGGCGACTTGAGATATTCCGACCGCATCTGCTCCTGCTCCGGCGGCGCAAGGAGACTACACAGTAGGATATGGCATCTGCTACTGCTCCGGTGACCTAGCAGAACCTCCTCTCTTCTTCCTTCCGACCAAGGAGAACCTCTTCTCTTCTCCATCCTATTGCATCATCAGCATTCGAATAGGTAATCTTAAACCCTAATCACAAATTTTTGGAGATTTTACCTTCTTAGGGCTTTGGAAAAGTATTGTCTTGTGCAGAGTAGATTATTTTAGGATTTGTGTTTTCTTTTTTGTGGGAGTTGAAATGTATGTTTGTGTATGCTTGTCTTTGTGTGTGTGTTTGTGCGAGTTGCAATGTATTTTAGGCTCCTGTGCAATGTATGTTTGTGTGTGTGTTTGTTGTGTTATTCCAAGGTTGTATTCATATGTTGTGCATGCTTGTATCTGTTGTGTGTAAATTTAGCGTGTGTGTTGTGTGTCTATTTAGCCTATGTGTCTATGGGTGCGTAAATGTAAATTACTTGGTGTGCATGTATGTGTGTGTAAATTTGTGTGTACATGTATGTGTGTGCATGTGTGTGTAAATTAGTATTGTATTTGTGTGTTTGTATGGGAGAGTATGTGGGTGTGTGTATGTAAATTAGTTGGTGTACATGTTGTATGTGTGTGTATGTGTGTGTGTAAATTAGTTTGTGTACATGTTGTATGTGTGTGTAAATTAGTTTGTGTATCTGTGTTTGTGTGGGTGAGTATGTGTTTGTGTATGGGTGCAAGTGCATGTAAATTAGTTTGTGCATGTTGTATGTGTGTACATGTTGTATGTGTGTGCATGTGTGTATGTGCATACTAGGATAGTTAGCATATTAAGATTGTTAATATATTAGGAATGCATGTTTTACTACAAACAGAGCTCTTTACAATACAACACAAAGTTTCCCACTCATATGTTGTCTGTTTATAAATTACAAAAGATGTCTGTAATTTTTCATGGAAATCTAGGGAAGGTGCAGTATTAGTGAGAATTCTATGTCAATAAGCACCCAAGCTAGCTTAAGAAGAAAAATCCATGACAGCATAATCAAATTCCTCCAACATCAGATTAGGCTACATCAACCTGATAACATGGATGCATATGAAGCTATTATCCTATCACAATAATTAGCATACAGAATTACAGATAACTCAAATTACTGATAAGCAAATAAAAAAGTGTGGGTAGAATGAAGAATAGTAGTCAACAGACATGACATCAGACAATAACTGTTTATAAATTCAACAATATATTCATGAGTAAAGTAGACCGCTAAGATGATAGTTCAAATAGTTGAATAGGGAAATTGATAATCGCATGCCCAGTTATTCAATCATAGAGGAGAATATATACTACTACATCAGACTCAACAACTTAAACACGCGATGTGGGACAAAACTCATATACGCACAATAATAATAACACAAGAAATACTCGACTTGTAAATATCTCTCAACTCTCCCCCTCAAGTCGGATGGAAGATGTCGATCATTCCAAATCTTTTGATGTCATTAGTGAACGAGTCACTCCCCAAGCTTTTAGTGAACACATCTGCTAGTTTATCTTTAGAGTGGACGAATGGAGCGACCACTGTTTTTTTTGTCTAAGTGATCTTTGATGAAATGTCGATCCACCGCAACGTGTTTTGTCATATCATGTTGCTGGATTGTGAGCTATGTTGATCGATGTCTTATTGTCACAAAACAAGGGAAATCCCAAGTCATGTAGAACAGTACGCAGTCATAGGCCCTCGCACATGCATTGTGACATAGCACGGTATTCTGCCTCAGCGCTCGATCTGGCCACTACATTTTGCTTCTTACTGTGCCATGTCACCAGGTTTCCTCCAACAAAGGAACAATAACCTATTGTAGATTTCCGATCATCACGACACCCTGCCCAATCAGCATCAGTGAAAATTTCAATCCTCAAGTGGTCGTTCTTGGAGAACAGAATACCGCGACCTGGAGCTTTCTTCAAATAACGTAATACACAGTATGTTGCCTCTTGATGTCTGACCCTGTGAGCATGCATGTATCTACTCAGAATGTCAACTTCATAAGTAATGTATGGACGAGTATGAGATAGATATATTAGTTTCCCAACTAATCTCTGGTAGCGAGTGACATCTGTCTGGTCACTGTCACCATCTTCACAGATTCCATGATTTTCTTCTATTGGGATGTTCGCGGGAACACAACCTAGCATACCGGTCTCCTGCAACAGGTCTAGCACATACTTCCGCTGAGATATACAGATACCATGATCTGATCCAGTCATCTCGATTCCCAGAAAATATCATAATCTTCCAAGTATTTCACCTCAAACTCTGCAGATAAGAGGGACTTGAGATTCGCAATCTCTTCTACATCATTATCGATGATCACAATGTCATCCACACAAACAATCAGAACCACAATGCCTTGATCACGTCTCCGAATAAACATAGTGCGATCAGACTGCGCCTGTTTGTACCCAAATTTTAGCATATCCGCGAGTAATCTACCAAACCATGCTCATGGGGATTGTTTCAAGCCAATATAAGGACCTCCTTAGCCGACAGACAAGACCTTCAGCTTCCTTTTTCACAAACTCAGTAGGGAATTTCATATATACCTTTTCATCAAGCTCACCATGTAGAAACACGTTCTTAACATCCAGTTTATGAAGATCCCAGACCATGCAAGCCGCGCAGGAAAACAATACCCGAATAGAGTTCATCTTAGCCACAGGGACGAAAGTCTCCTGGTAGTCCACTCCCTGAGTCTGAGTGTACCCCTGAGTGACCAGCCGTGTTTTGTACTGTTCAACCTTCCCTTCTTGATTTTGTTCGACCGAGAACACCCATCTCGAGCCAACAGCTTTCTTGCCAGGAGGAAGGGAAGAGACATCCCAAGTATGATTCTTGTCCAAGGCTGGCATCTCCTCTTTCATAGCCTGAGTCCAGGTCGGGATACCCAACGCTTCCTGCCATGTCCTGGGAATAACAATCGACGAAAGAGAAACAACAAAGGTCTGGTGGGCCGGGGTAAGATAGTAGTAAGTCACATGATTAGAATAGGATGTTTAGTACATGCAGTCTTACCTCTCAATAGAGCAAGCGGGATATGCAAATCTGCATCATCAGAATCTAAGACAGACACGGGCACTGGTAGAGGCGGCGCCTTAGTAGCCTGTATATGGGAGGAGCGTCGGTGGTACCCGTGAGGGAAAGGAGATATTGGAGTATCAGGCAGAGGAACAGGGACGGGAAGGCTGGAGCAGACGGTTGGAGAAAGAGGCGGACAAGGAGAAGTTGTGGCTGACGAATGAGGAATGTCGGAGTCGACGTCAACCACAAAGGCCTTAAATGGACGTCGGAGAAGATGGTGGAGTCGACGACGTCCTAGCTTTGGCGGCCGATGGCAGAGCATGGGGCTACGGAATCGCACGGTGGAAGAAAAAACGACCGGCTGCGTCCTGGAGGAACGGCGGCGGCGTCCCTCTCAGCAGTCGGCTGCGGCGAGGAGACCACCCATCATCCCCGACGGGCGATCAAACTGGAGCATCGATTTGGAGCGGAGGTCGAGCGGGGCGGAGGCGGACGGAGGCGCAGCGGGAATGAAAAAATTAGGGCAGCGGGAACGGGAATCGCTTTGATACCAAGTTGAATAGGGAAATTGATAATTGCATGCTCTGTTATTCAATCATAGAGGAGAATATATACTACTACATCAGACTCAACAACTTAAACACGCGATGTGGGATGAAACTCATATATGCACAATAATAATGATAACACAAGAAATACTCGACTTGTAAATCTCTCAACTCAAATAACTCAAATACAAAGATTAAACTTTTATACAACTTTCAACTAATTACTTGCAGAAATTTAGATTGAATTGTGTAATGTAATTGGATCAACATATCTACAAGGTATGCATCACAGTGCTTGTGCACAGAGTAGAAAACATGACATTCTGACCATGAATCATTAATAAATACCGTTCAAGTTAAATGATGTGTTAGAATATTAGGAACTTAACATATTATGATCAATAGCATAGTAGGATAGTTAGCATATTAAGATCGTTAATATATTAGGAATGCATGTTTTACCCTTATTTTGCTCTTTACAATACAACACAGTTTCTGTTATGCCCCCACACCCGCTTGGGTTCTCGGGACATAAATACTCGCGGCGGACCAAGGAGCGTGCACAAGACAACGGGGCTGAACCATCCGGTTCAGCCCCCACTCATTAAATCAGCCAGAAGGGGGGGGGGGGGGGGGGGGGGGGGGGGTTGAACCACTCCGGTTCAGCCCCACTTGGGGGGGCCGGCCGGCCCCCTCCTTTCCCCGGGTATTTATAGCTCGGGGCTGCTTTGGGGAGGGGGATGGAAGACATATCAGGTTTCTTTCCTCTCTTTCCCTCTACCCTAACCCTAGTCTCTCCTTCCTCTCTAGTCTCTCTATTATCTCTCTTCTTCTTGCACGTTCATATCATTTGGTATCAGAGCATCCTTCCTGCGACCATGGTGACACGCTCGGAGGCGGAGACCGCACGATTGGCTACCCTAGAGGAGAACTACGTAGGGTTGGCGGATTCGGTGGCGGCCATGGAAGGCCGCTTGAACACGTCCACAAAAAACATGGAGGAATGCATGGATGGACGTATGGAGGAGATCAAGGCGTTGTTGATGCAATCGTTGAAGGGCAAGGCGGTTCAAGGCAGCGATTCTGAAACCGAGGCGCCACAAAATGTTCCACCGACTGTCAACGGAGGATCGGCGGGGTCGGGACACTTCGGTCCCGGCGGAATCGGGACCGATCCGGGCCGCACGGAGCCAGCGGGCGCCGGATCGGCCCCCGCTTGGATCGGGGCGCCGCACAGCCACCCTGGCTGGTCGACAGCGACCGAAGGGGCCGGTGGTGGCCGCCCAGGGGGCGCCTACCCCTTCCGCCAACCTGCGGCCTGGGCCGGCCAGCAAACGCCGCATCCGTGCGTGCAGGCCGGGAGCGGGGCAGGCGGACCTTCCGTCGCCCAGGAAGGGACCGCAGCTGACCTATGGAGGACCCGGGAGGCCCCAGCATCTCCCTTGAGACCACCAGGGGCTGTTGACGCCAATTTCGGAGGGAGAACGGGCCTTCTACCGACGCCGCAGCACGTGGGGGGCCGATGAGGTTTGGGAACGGTGAGACATGGCCCGAGCAGCTACGACGACAGGGATTTCAAGGCGGGGGACAGCAATGGGGCGGCGGCCAAGGGGGAGCAAATTTCCATGACCCTTTCGGCCGACCACAACACAGACCGGAGTTCAACGGGAGACATGGGGATATGCAACAACGGCCCTACATGCCCCCGAAGAGAACTCGCATGAATTTCCCTAAGTTCCACGGCGGGGATGCCTTGGAATGGGTGCAAAAGGCGGAGTTATTTTCACTTATCAAGAGATACCGAATGATCAGTGGGTGCAGCTGGCTTCTTTCCATCTGGAAGAGGACGCATATCAGTGGGCTCAGTGGTTCATACGGGCCTACGGATACGCAACATGGGCGAATTTTGTGGAAGGGTTCGTGGCACGTTTTGGGCCGTTGGAGTACGAGGATGTGGAGGCCACGCTACAGAAACTCCGTCAGAAGGGCACAGTCATGGAATATCGAGCGGACTTCGAGAAGCTAGCAAATCGGGTTAATTGGGAGGAGAAGACGCTCCTCAGTTGTTTCATATCCGATCTGCGGGACCATTTGAGGGATGAGGTTCATGCGTATATGCCGCGCAGTCTAAGGCATGTCATCAGTCTGGCCCGCATACAGGAGGAGCGCTTCAGCCGTCAGAGAAATCGGGCCCCACCAAGGGTCCCTCCCGCCCCAGCAACAGGCAGAAGGGAGCAGGCACCGGCAGCCCGGCCGACAGTGACGCGGCTTACTTGGCCCGAACTGCAGGCCAGGAAGGAGAAAGGATTGTGTTTTAACTGCGACGAGAAATACGCACCGGGGCATCGATGCCAAAAGGTGCAGGTCTTCATGTTGCGTGAGGAGGACGAGGAGGACTACCCGAGCCTCGAGGCCGAGGAGGAGTTGGATCTGGCTGAGTTTGGCGTTTCGATTCAGGCCATGGAGGGATGTGTGGCACCCACCACTATGCGGATCAAGGGAAGGATTGGCAAGGAAAGGTTCACCATTCTCATTGATAGTGGGAGCACCCACAATTTCATCAACCCTGAGGTGGCGCTGAAGACAGGACACCACGTTGACAGGAACGCGGCGTTCCAGGTGATGGTCGCGGATGACAGCAAACTGCGGTGCGAAGGGGCACTGAAGGGCGTGGAGATACATCTTACAGGATATGTGTGCCGCACCGACGTCTACCTCCTTCCGATTAAAGGGTCTGATATGGTACTTGGGGTACAGTGGCTCCGCCAACTGAGGCGGGTGACCACGGACTGGGACCGCATGACACTGGAGTTCACGCAGCAGGGGACGGATTACTGTTTGCACGGTATCCGATCCGCCCCTCTCAAGGAGATCTCCCTACGGAGCCTGCAGAGACTGGAGGAGCAGGGTAGTATGATGGCCATGATACTCGGGGTGGCGGCAGAGGGGGCCGACACGCAGGTGGCGTCGGACCCGATACAGCTTCTTTTAGCTCAGTTCGAGGACGTCTTTCAGGAGCCGCACACTCTGCCTCCATCGCGTTTCCGGGATCACCGGATACAGCTGAAGACAGGGACGAACCCTACCAATATCCATCCCTACCACTACCCGTATGTCCAGAAGGCAGAGATCGAGCGCAGCGTACGGGAGATGCTAGCGACAGGCATTATTCGGCCCAGCACCAGCGCGTTCTCTTCTTCGATCATCTTGGTCAAGAAGAAGGACGGCTCCTGGCGATTCTGCGTCGATTACCGGGGGATGAATAGCTCCACCATCAAGGACAAGTTTCTCATTCCTATGATTGAGGAGTTGCTGGATGAGTTGCATGGAGCGAGTCTGTTCACCAAACTGGACCTCCGGTCCGGTTATCATCAAATTCGGATGAAGGACGAGGATGTCCACAAAACGGTGTTCCGCACCCACGACGGTCACTACGAGTTCTTGGTGATGTCGTTCGGGTTGGTCAACGCTCCCTCCACCTTCCAGGCTGTGATGAACGAGATCTTTCGACCACTTCTTCGCCGGTATGTCCTGGTATTTTTTGATGATATACTAATCTATAGCAGGGCTTGGGACGACCATTTGGAGCACGTGCGACATGTCCTCACCATACTGCGGAAGCACCAGCTATTCGCCAAAAAGTCCAAGTGTTCTTTCGGACAGAGTCAGGTCGAGTATCTGGGGCACCTTGTGTCCGCCCGGGGGGTCCAGGCAGACCCACAGAAGATTGCGAGTATGGTGTCATGGCCCCAGCCCACGACGGTGCGAGCCTTGTGTGGCTTCCTCGGGCTGACGGGGTACTACCGCCGTTTTGTAAAGGACTACGGCAAGATTGCTAGACCTCTGACACAGCTGTTGCAGAAGGATGCGTTCTAGTGGAGCATCGAGGCGGATGAGGTCTTCCGGGCTTTAAAGCAGGCCATGACCACTACACCGGTGTTGGCGCTGTCGGATTTTACCAAGGAATTTGTGGTGGAGACTGATGCTTCGGGCGTCGGCCTCGGGGCAGTCTTGATGCAGGAGGGCCGCCCGCTCGCTTACTTCAGCAAGGCCTTGGCCCCACGGACGTTGGGGCTTTCAACATACGAGAAGGAGATGTTGGCAATTATACATGCGGTCGAGATGTGGCGACCCTATCTTCTGGGACAGCACTTCCAGGTCCGTACAGATCACCAAAGCTTGAAGCACTTCCTGGAGCAGCGCTTGGCGTCTCCACTGCAGAAGTGGTTGACCAAGTTTATGGGGTATGATTACGAGATTGTGTACAAGCAGGGCAGAGAGAATGTGGTCGCCGACGCACTCTCCCGCCTACCTGAGAGCTCTCTCTCTCATGTGTCGGGGCCGGTGATCACCACCTTGGACGAGATACAGGCAGCAGTACTCCAGGATCCCGAGCTACGCACCATTGTAGAGGCACTACAGCAGGGTCAAGCTACGGAGCCGGGCTACCATCTTCAGGGCCAGCGGCTGTACTTCCAGGGCAGAGTAGTCATTCCCTCCGCGTCGCCATGGCGGACGGCGATGATGCAGGAGTTTCACGCTTCACCCACAGGCGGCCACGCAGGGATTCTACGGACACTTCAGCGGCTCCGAGCAAATGTCTTCTGGAAGGGGATGCGTCGCGATGTCCAGCAATTTGTACGGGAGTGTGAGATTTGCCAGCGGCATAAGTACGAGACCACATCACCGGCTGGGCTTCTTACACCGCTCGAGATCCCGCACCAGGTGTGGGACACCATTTCCATGGATTTCATTGACGGGTTGCCCAAGTCCCAAGGCAAGTCCGTCATCCTGGTGGTGGTAGACAAGCTTTCCAAGTATGGTCATTTCCTACCATTGAGCCATCCGTACACGGGGGAGACAGTTGCAGAGTTATTTGCGCAGGAGATTGTGCGCCTCCATGGCCTTCCACGTTCCATCATTTCCGACAGGGATTCGGTCTTTATCAGCAATTTTTGGAGGGAGCTCTTTTGGCTCCAGGGCACTACGCTACGTCGCTACGTATGAGCACAGCCCACCACCCCCAGACGGACGGACAGACAGAGGTCCTCAACAGGGGGGTGGAGACCTACTTACGGTGTTTTGTGATGGACGAGCCCCGCACGTGGACCCGTTGGTTGCATTGGGCGGAGTACTGTTACAACACGTCCTTCCACACAGCAAGCAAGATCACCCCCTTCGAGGTGGTATACGGCCGCCCTCCCCCTACTTTGAGTTCTTATAAGCCCTCCAGCACCGCTCTCCCAGCCGTGGAGCGGACACTTCAGGACCGGGATCGCACTTTAGCCTTACTTCGGGACAATCTGCGGGTCGCTCAGGACCGCATGAAGGCACAGGCAGACAAGCACCGTACAGAGCGGGAGTTCGCAGTGGGCGATGAGGTTTTCCTCAAGCTGCAACCTTACCGCCAGCTGTCAGTTTCTCGGAGGATGAATCAGAAACTCGCCCCACGTTACTACGGGTCATTCCGCATTCTGCGTCGTGTGGGCCCAGTGGCCTACACCTTGGATCTTCCTGCGGGGTCCCGCATCCACCCGACATTTCATGTCTCTGTTTTGAAGAAAAAGCTCGGGGCTTCCGTTCGGGCCAGCCCTTTCCTTCCCAAGGCGGCCAGCACGGGTGAGTTACGGCCGTCACCAGAGGCCATTTTGCTTACCAAATGGAAGAAGTCGGGCACGGAATATCGACCAGCGGTACTCGTCAAATGGCAGCAGCTGGACGCAGGGCACAACTCATGGGTTGACTTGTTGGAGTTCCGCGAGCGGTTTCCGGACTTCCACCTTGAGGACAAGCTGGTGCTTGATGGGGAGGGGAATGTTATGCCCCCACACCCGCTTGGGTTCTCGGGACATAAATACTCGCGGCGGACCAAGGAGCGCGCGCAAGACAACGGGGTTGAACCATCCGGTTCAGCCCCCACTCATTAAATCAGCCAGAAGGGGGGGGGGGCTGAACCACTCCGGTTCAACCCCACTTGGGGGGGGCCGGCCGGCCCCCTCCTTTCCCCGGGTATTTATAGCCCGGGGCTTCTTTGGGGAGGGGGATGGAAGACATATCAGGTTTCTTTCCTCTCTTTCCATCTACCCTAACCCTAGTCTCTCCTTCCTCTCTAGTCTTTCTATTATCTATCTTCTTCTTGCACGTTCATATCAGTTTCCCACTCAAACATATCAAAGTGGATAAATCCCAAACTTATACTCCCAGCAGCCTCCAGTAGCCACGCCTCATTTCCAATCCAGCTTCTCACGCATTACGCCACTAAACACTCGAGCCGTGTCTCCACCCACACCGTGGTCAAGTACTCCACCATGTTGTCACCATGAACATAAAAACTCAGGCTTCATTTGGTTTGGCGGTGGCGGGTCGATCTGGCGGGTGGAAACGGAGTGTTCGAAATGGAGGGGGGAGGTGGCTGCTCCAAACGAAGCTTTTTGGGGTGTTTCTCAAGCCGGGCGGGTGGAAATGGAGCAAACGCCGCCGGAGGCTCATTTGTTTACCCTCCTTCCGGTGGCATTTGTCCAAAACGGAGCAGCGAAATGCCCAAACAAATAGAGCCTCAACAGTCCATCATTGAAGGTTGTTCGAGAATCTGAATCCGAATTCAAATATTAGATTCTAACACGAACTTGAACCATAATATCAATACAAATATTTGGATGAATTTTAACACCTACAACATAAAAGGGATTCGGGTTCGATTGAAGAGATATCTAAATCGATTATGTTTACAAACACCACTCCAAACACATCCATGTCATTGCAACTACTCTAACGGATTCCCTTATAGCTCTATCCTAACCTACCTACTTTACTCAATCTCCAAAAAACAATTTATACCTCAGATTCTATATCTTCCCTATCGTGTCGGAATACACTTCTCTTACTGATTCAAAGCACTCTACCTTTGATACTGCCATTAATGGTATAACCAATCTAGTGTGGTCAAGGGGCTTTCCCTTCAATGTTAGTTCTCACAACAAACTTCATCGCCTTAATGTTTCCCCTTTGAACAACAATGACATTATTGAGTTTTCCAAATGGCAAGAGTCTAATTACGTGCTCTTACCAGACTGCTCAATACACCTCCAGTCCCTTCAATGCCACACTCCAAGACCAATAAGTGGCATTTCCTTCATTCACTTGCTTTTTAAAAAGTAAAATATTTAATATCTATACCTCTTAATCGAAGATCCTTCAACTTCAGCAAAAATGACAAGCAAATCTAAGAGTATTATAACACATCAAAAGTTAAATGAGATGAATTACTTGAAGACAACCACTTCAATACTTGTTTAATAAATGCATAAAATATGACGTCTTTTGTGGCCAAATCCTCTTTGCTCTACAATTTTCCATGCATACAATTTCAGTAGATAGCTAACTCCACGATTACCAATGTTGCAAACTCCCTTAATATCACTGAACTATCACATACTCAGTCTCTATTGACAAATCTATATTGGCCACCGGAAATAGGGGTGGTCAAGAGGGTCATGGACCTTATGGAGAGTCTATTGGCAGGTGCAGCCATGGTTGCATCAAATTTCCCCCATGCACCCATTATAGCCAAAAAAACTCTCCGAAGCATCGTTGGATAAAATTGATTATCCCACTAACACTAACTGTCAACATACTATATTTAGTCTGAATCTAAGTACTCCACATGGTGTTTCCTCCATTAGATCAATTATTCCTTTTCAGGATGACTATGATCAGTGTTGTAGATGTCGGCTGATATGTCCGACATGTCAGCCGACATAAAGGTTTGGATGAAAAAGTTATGACATCAACATTATAAGCAAAAATGTTATTTTTGGAAAAATAACCCAATATAACGGTCTTACCAAATATATCGGACAATATCTCACAGCATATCGTCAATAGTATTAAAACAATTCATTTCTATTAAGTAGCTGGGCAGTAAAATTTAATTTCACACATCTATCTGAGCCTAGATTCGACGAATTTTTCTTTTTACTCTCATTTGATGCTCTTTATGTCGTTTACTGTCATCAATGCCTCTTTCTAGTATAATTTATAAACATACACTAAGTGTATTGATGTTAATTGTATAATTTATAAACATATATTATGTGTACAATTGAACATAATTACAAAAAAAATGTACATATGTAAATAAAATTATTTAATTATTAAAATCTCATACTGTAAAATATCCTTGATATTTCCGCCGCAATCTGACATTCAATATTTCAAACTCAAAACAACATGAGCCCGACATCCGGCATCTGCAACCTTGACTATGATACATTAATTAACAGCTGCAAATTTCAACTTTTGTGTTGCATGCCATTTCATCTGGATCTGCTACAGGTGTCTTTAGTGGTACGTCATGGATTTTAGATTTGTGTCTTTTCATATATCACGGATAACCAATAGTTATTTTCTTCCATCCACATCTTGACTATCACCTTATATTGTTGTTAATGGTTTCCCCTCTCTGGTATTTACGAAGATCATTACTCGTCCTTCCAACGCTTTGACACTCTTCGATGTCTTATATTTCCTATAATTTTGAATTTTCTATAAAAGAATTTGCTAAACCTAGAGAAAGCCATTGTGATAATTGATTGGGTATCATCATATTGATAAGCCCAATGATCAACACTACACATTACCCTACGGAAAGGTGAACTACAATGTTTTGTTCTTTGATTCATATTGTTTACTTGTTTATCCTCAACTTCAGAAACTTTTATTTATCCCCATCTCCTGCATTTATTTCTTAAACTCATCATGAGGCAAAATAAATTTTTCTATGAAAATAGGTCGAGGATGTTGAAGTGGGATTTTGTTGCACCCCCCCCCCCCCCCCACACACACACACGCACACCAAAAATATTCTTGTAGGGTTAAGGTACCTTCCTGTCAACATATCTTCACTATAAAATTTTATCTAAAAGGATCGATCAATCCTTATAAAATTGGCATGGTTGATAAAGGTTATACTCAGTTTATGGGATAGACTATTATAACACATCCTCAAAATCTCAACTTAACTCAATTTGGATTTTTCCTAAGTGGCCAAAAATCAAGGTTAATATGTGTTGCAAATGGGTGTAAGCAATATTTTCCACTATGTTGATCCTAATAAGGAAGTTCATATGAAGAAACTATAGGTAAATTCCACCGAGAGAACTGTACCTATCTACTCAAGAAGACTATTTACAGACTTAAACTAATATCTCGATCTTGTTTGAAAAAATCTCAAAATTCTTACTAAAAGTGTCCTCGCAATTGCATATAGGTCATTATATCTTTGCGGGTATACACAATCAGGCTCAATAATGCTAACCATTTATTTGGATAATATCTTACTCATTTGGAGTTACCAACAAGACATTTTTATGGTAGCAAGCTATCTGCAAAAGTATGTTGTTACTAAAAAAAATATAGGATGCTCAAAAAAATTTTCTCGGAGTTGAATTTGCATAAGAGGGTTTCTCTTTCCCATAGAAAATACTTTGGCTTTCTATGATGCAAGCATCTTGATACTCTTTCGGCTAATCGAAAATGCACAAAAATAGAATAATCTTTTGATGATCCATCTTAGCACCAAAGTCTGAAAGAAAAACTGATTTATTGAAGTATCATCATCTTTCATTGTAGCCTTGTAGGTAATTTGAGCTAGCACATAAAACTATATCACAAAAGCTTAAGAAGCTATTATGTTGCATTCTCTTGTATGTTAAGAAGTTTTATTGAAAAGGATTATTATACAATATCAACTACGCTCGTGTAGTTAACGACGAGAAGCAAACTTTTGAAAATTGCATCTACCTTAGAAATAATTTAATTAATTGAGAAGGAACAATGAGAAAAGTGTTGTGGTCGTATCAAGTGATGAGTACAAAAGCTATGGATCATTTTGAAAATTAAATAATGTGTTGAAACTCTCTTAGTATGATTTTCCTTTTTTTCATTGTACCCGAGTGTAATGTATGGTTATCTATTTATATTTTAAGGCATCCACTCAACAATGGATCTCTCTAATAAATAATACACAATGCATAATTTCACTTTCAATAATGTGCATAAACTTTGTAACTTCAAATGATATACTGATAGGAGCACGAGCAATCCCATCCTTGGCCAGCGAAACAAACGGGTTTACACACGTCTTGCATGGGCTTTAGGCAAGGTGGCAAAATGATTTATCTCTTTTATGCTTTTTATGCATTTTCCTCAGTAGTGGGCCCTCTTATATATATAAAGGAGGAAACTAGGCTTTGTTGGTATGCAATTTATTATCTTTTGTATCTTGGAACCGGAAAGAAGAATAGCTAGCATTCACTTGCCCTAAGTCCCCTCCGGTCTCTACCATTTGGGCCGCCTACCACTTCAGCGTCGCTGTCGTCCCACAACAACTCGCTTCGTGCGCGCCAAGCCAGCTTTGCCTTCTCACATCGGTCGTCGACCATGACGCCCACATCGCACATCTACAATGTCCCCGTCCGCGCGACCCGCGCCCTTTCCGTCTAAGCCTTTATTGTCAGTTGGCCCCGCAACGATCTTCTCCGCCCGTTGTTGTCTTCTCTCGCGTCGTTCTCTCCATCTGGTGCGCCCCAGTTACCGCTACTCCTTGCATGCCTGTGACCCACGACATGGCATGCGATAAGGAAGCCCCTTCTTTTTGTTGAAGCCCTCTCTGACCACATGGATCACATCGACTCCACCCTCTCCGACCTCCATATCGTAGTTTGCGACATCCACTCACTTATTTCCACACAGCAAGCTACTTTGTCGCCTGCCACGACTCTGGCCCCATCCACCGCTTTGGAAAACAGTGTTGTTGAACCTTTTGGGCTCCTGCAGCCCCTGTGCAACCCGTCGGTAGCCCACCTACGCCGGCTCAACATTCCCGTCTTGGATGGGGCAGACCCCGCACGGAAAAATATTTTGACCTCCAAGGCACCCAAGAACTTTTGAAGGCTCCCCCCGTGACCATTTACAAGAAAGGTTTAGTCCTCCACTGGGTTCTTTGCATTCACCAATCCAATCCTGCCCTCTCTTAGTAAGCCCTCACGGACGAGTTATCCCTATGATGCACGCCGCGTCGGCAACCCGTTCGAGCGCTTGAGCAACGTTCTTCAGACGTATTAGGTCGACTCCTACATTGATGAGTTCATCGAGTGGCCACACGTATCCCCGACCTGGCACTGACCCATTACTTGGGGACATTTCTCATCGGACAACGCTCACATATTCAAGCATGTCTACACACACATGACCCGACTACCCTCACTCGGGCTATGGAGCAAACCTGTTATGTCGGGGAGGACTTTCTCACCTTCTTCTCTAATTCCCCACAACAGACCACCGGCACATTGTCCACTCCTCGACCCCACCCCTACTCATCCAAGCCTTCCGCTTCTCTGGGTCGTCTTCCAAACGCTTTGGGGCGCCCACTGTTGCGGCTTCCTATAGCAGGTCCCCCGGCCCAAGGTGCCAGTGCACAGAATCTCCCACCAAGAGTATTTGGACCTCGGTAGCAAAGGCATGTGTTTCTATTGTAAATGCTACTCCCCCACGCATGGATATCCAAATAAGGATTTCAAAATGCTCTGGGGGTGGGGGAGGGGGCGACAAAATTGGGTTGGCAGACTTTGTGGCCCTGGAGTTAGATGTGGATGATCAGATCTCCTCTACGCCATTTCAACTCAGCCTCGATATCTCATGCTACATGGTGGGTGGGATGATTGACCCTTGTACTATGAAGCTGACAGCATCACTATGTGACCGCTCCATTATGCTTTTGATCGACAACAGGGAGAGCCACAAATTTATCTCCCAAGACCTCGTGGCTGAGCTACAGCTTCCAGTGACACCAGCCCCAGGGTTTCACATGTTCCTTGAAAAGTGAATATGCATTACTGAAAAATAAAGCCCAAAAGGTAGCAAGTACATAGGAGAAACACCATCCAAATATTTCTCGACTAGCTCAAAGAATTACGGATTCACTAACTCAAGATTTTGTCATATGAAATTACAAGATTTTGCAAATTTAGCACAAAAATCCGCTGGCTTATTTGCCTCTCTCGAAGCAAGATGGAAGAGCAGCATATTGAAACCCGCGGGGAAGAAGAATTCATGGTCTGAAATTCCACTGTCAGTACATGCTTCCCGCCGCATGCATCTCACACAAAAGTTAATAACATTTGTTGCAATCGCCTTCAATAATAACACCATGCCCGGCCAACATGGAAGGCCGAACACATATTGAATAGCAAGAATGTACGCAAGCTCCACTCTTCTCGGGTCCCAATGCAAAAGGGATGAGCCCAAGGCCAACAAGAGTGCACCCATATCACTGCGGATCACGATGTAAATCCCGACCGAAGATGCCCGGTCAACTGCACCGTCCACATAAATTTTGATTCATCCAGTGAGAGGGGGGCACCAAATGGTTGGACGCGACGGGTTAGTGCCCCAGTGTCCTTGGGATGGATACTCATAAGCATGCGGGAGGCCCTCCAAGATAGCAAGAGCTCAGACATTCGGAGTGGCAAATTCGCGATGATGTGTCCTGGCATTGTGGCCCGCCAATTTTGATATACCGCATAGCAAAGAACATGTAAGGGACCCAAATCCGCCGAGTAGGTAGAGTTGAAAGCATGAAGCAAATCCTCCCAAGAGTTGTAGGTAGGCATGTTGATGCCCCATCATCGCAGTGCAAGAGCAAACACTTGAACTTGTTAACATCCCGAATCAATTATCCCCGCTATTCATCTGTGCAGCCCCAAACATAGGACCGCCCCATTGCCCTCCAGCCCAGGGTGATTGCGGTTCCCATTCATCCGTACCGATATGGCCATGGTTGAGTGTCCATTCTCGAGCCCTGTCCTTCTGGTGCACAAAAAAGGATGGTAGCGGGAGATTCTATGTGGATTATCGGGAGTTGAACAAGCTCACAATCATCAAAAAGTACCTAATTCCTCTCATCTAAGAGTTGTTGGAAGAACTGCAGGGCGCGGCCTACTTCTCCAAATTGGAACTCCGCTCGAGCTACCATCAGATTCGAGTCCATGTTGAAGGCGTGCCCAAGAAGGCTTTCCGCACCTATGACGGTCACTATGAGTTCTTAGTCATGCATTATTGCATAACGCCCACACAATGTTCCAGCCTACCATGAACGATATGCTCTACCCACACCTACGTAAGTTCCTCCTAGTTTTCTTTAATGACATTAGTCTACTGTTCTTTTTGGCAGCTCCACCTCGACCACTTGGCGGCAGTGTTGCAGCTCCTCGCGGATCACCAGTTTGTGGCCCATCAGAGAAAGTGCCTTTCTGGTCAAACAAAGATTGAGTACTTGGGTCATATCATTTCAGCCATCGGCCAAGGTCAGTCATCCTCCAGTGGGAAACACCATCCTGCATGTGAGCAGTACGAGGCATCGTGGGCCTCATGAGGTATTATCGTCACGTCATATGCAACTACGGCGTGATTGCGCGCCAACTTACAAATCTCCTCAAGAAAGGGGTGTCGTTCGAGAGAAACTCGACAGCCCGGGACACTTTCCACAACTTACAGCAAGCCTTGATCTTTGCCCTTGTTCTAAGCATGCCTGACACCACCAAGCCCTTCGTCATTGAGTGTGATGCCTTCGGGAAGGGGGTGGGCGCCATCCTCATGCAAGATGGCCTCCCCATCGCGTACTTCGGCAAGTTCTTTACAAATCGTCGCATTGCGGACTCTTCTTACGACAATGATAACTGAGCGCTAGCTTTAGCCATTCAACATTGGCACCCCTATCTACTTGATATGTACTGACCACCGCAATCAGCGACACCACTGGAATCAAAAGGTCATGACCCAGCACAGCGATTATGGATCGTCAAGCTCCTGGGATATCACTTCTCCATTGAGTACAAGGTGAGGACCGTGAACACCGCGGAGGACTCCCTATCATGCAAGGTCGTCAGTGGTACAATGTTAGTTGTCTCCCATTCGCAGCGACGCGATGTTGACGTCATCCCTGCCACGATGTGGAGGGGCCCCCTTTATGCCATCGTGATCCAAGATCTTTAACTGAACTCAGAATCACACCCTCTACAGCAGGAGACTCGGGCACATACCCTACCAATCAGTGATTAGTCGCCACCCTGTACTGGCATGGCATGATGCGGGTAGTGCAACAGTTTGTCACCAAGTGCCTAACATGTCAGAAGGCCAAGTAAAAGACTTTCACCTAAGTCGGGCTGCTCCAACCCCTTCTGATTCCCGTGATAGTGTGGGAGGGAAGCGCAATGGACTTCATCACTCGACTTCCCCGCTCTTAGAGATATAATTGCGTCCTTGTCGTGGTGGACCATCTCTGTATTTATGGGCACTTCATACTCATCAAGCACTCCTACACGACAAGTTCTATTTCCCGGATCTTTTTATGGTAAGTGGTCTGTTTGCACTGGTTTCCCCATTCCATAGTCAGTGATCGAGCTCTGGTGTTTATGAGTTCTTTCTGGTAGGATATGTTTCGTCTACAGGGCACCAAGCTGCGCTTCAACAAGTTCTACCATTGTCAGGCCGACGGGAAAACAGAGGTCCTCAATCACTTTGTCAGCGCATACTTGCGTTGTTTTGCTCTCGAGTAGCCCCATCCACTGGACAGAGTGGATCGCGTGGGAGGAAATGTGGTACAACGCCTCTTAAAGCCCTACCAATATGTTGTCGGCTCAACCCCCTTTCAAGTGGTCTATGGGAGACCGCCCCCAAAGCTCCCGTTCAGCCTGCCAGGGGAGTGTCAAGTGCAGGCCTTGCCACTGATCACCAAGATCGCAACGAGGTCCTCCTCTAATTGAAGCATCATCTTCTCTGCGATCAGAAGCACCTGGTCCAATAAGCCAACTGACACTTTCGTGATGTGGTCTTCTCATTGGGCGAGGTGTTCGTCAAATTGCGGCCTCACCGTCAGAGTTCTTTAGTCGGCCGCCTACATCCCAAGATATTTGTCCGCTACTTTGGTTATTTTTGGCCGACAACTCCCTCCAAACAGTCACATTCATCTGGTTTTCATGTTTCCCAGGTCAAGAGGGCGTTGGGAGATCATTCCCTCCAAGACACCCTACCTGAGGGGCTAATGGTCGAGAGTCCACTCCTCGCTACGAGCCATTTTATGTTTTTTGCATCGAGGATATTCAGGGATCAGCAGATACGAAAGGTCCTCATACAATGGAGGGGACTGCATGAAGAGGAAGCTACGTGGATCCTAGAGGAAGAGATCAAGTCATGGTACCCAAATTTCAACCTTAGGACAAGGTCATTCTGGCGTCTGGGGGTGTTGATACGAGCACAAGCAATCTCATCCCCGGCCAGCGATATGCACAGGTTTACATATGTCATGCTCGTGCTTCAGTCATGGCGACGGAATGATTTATTCCTTTTACACTTGTAATGTATTTCCCTTAGTAGTCGACCCACCTATGTATAAAGGGGTCTAAGTTTTGTTGTTATGCAAGTTATTATCTTGTTTTTATCTTGGAATCGAAAGGGAAAATGACTCGGTGTTCCCTTTCCCTAAGTCCCCGCCGGTCTCTACCCATAAACATACACAAAAATTAAGCTCAAAACACAAATAAAACCTGGTAGCATGAATAGATATTAACTTAGACTTTGTGAATCAAGGATTTACTGGAACAAAAGAATACAAAACATAATTTTACAAATTACATGCTCTTTGGTTTTTGCAGAAGAAACGAGCGCTTGCACAATAAAATTGCCAAATTGATGAGATGAAATTTGCAATTGAGGCCCTCTGAAAATAACACAAAGCAACTCATTGTACAAAACCTCTGGTGCCACTTCAACAATTACCTGCAAAACACATATCATGTCAGAAAAGAGACCCTGAAACTACATTAGAAATGCCCTCCAAAATGAAGCCGTAACTTAAATTATAATTGAAGAAGAATTTCATTGGAACAACATTTTAATAGGGTCCCCATTAATATTCATTATCAAAATAAAGGTATCACTATATATTGCACTAAAGAGATTATAATGTTATTCAAAAATGTATCTAAGAATAAATGTTGCTTCATGAGGACCTGATAATGATTACTCCACGAGGAGCAGTTGCCTGAGAAGTAAATGATAGAGTTCTTAATAAAATTTAAAAATATAACATATGCACTCTAACAAGATGATAATAAAGATCAATTGGCTCGCATAAGAAAGTTAAGGATCTGTCATAACAAAAACAAATAGATAATTAAAACAAAATGTGAATAACAAGCCTAGTCATCATTATAACTATAATCTCAACAAATATAGTTCAAATGATATAAGAATGACCTATGAAAAGCAACAAATAAAAATACCATTTCAAGACAATAATATATGGTAGTTAAGGAAAATGTAATCTTTAAAGTACATACATCAGCATCAATAGTATGCTACCACTGTTTTTCTATAGTAAGCTACCACTATTTTTCTATAGTATGCTACCACTATTTATATATAGTATGCTACCACTATATTAGACTCAGACTACTCAAAGCATCTTTAACAACCATCATTGATATTACTTTGAATTTAGCCATCTCATACCTAATCCTTCAGCAACAATTTACATGTCAAAGTAGTCCATGTTAGAATTATCGGGTCAATGTCGGGTTATTAGAGTCTTTAGGTGTATTTGTGTTTAGTCCCACACCGGCTATCGGTGCCTTTGAGTCATGTTGTAATCATATTTAAAGCCGCTATGTGGATGAATGAATTACCACTTCTATTGTCTTTAACTTTCCAATTTGGTATCAGAGTCACTCATCAAAAACCCTAAAGTTTCTTTCCCGTAAGCGAGCCGCCCCCTTCTTCTCGGTTTGTCTCTGGATCGCGAGCCGCCTCCGACTCTCTGCCCCGTCTTCCTCTCCCACTACCGCGACAGCTCCCGTCTCCCTCTTTCGCCCTCGCTCCCGTCGACGGAATTGACGGCGGTTTCCATCGACGGGAGCGGATTCCATCTTCGTCGTTGTTTCTCCCGCAAATATGGCTGCTCCCGTCTGCTTCCGTGTCAGTATTGATGATTGCTTCCTTCGTCGTTGCTCCCACAGAGATCGTTGCCTTCGTCTACCTTCCGGTGCAGGCTTCCTTGTCGCTGATCTCCTCGTGCTTCTCCTCCGCTGATTTGATTGTGTTGGCTGCTGATCCAGGGCAGTCCCTACACCAGATCTGCTCCCTGCTGGCCCCATAAATTATGTCCATATTATATCCATTGTTGTACATGTACAAACCTACAAAGTCTAGTTTAAACCATCTTTATGTTCGACAGAAGCTATCCCATAAATTCTTTAGTATAATTATTCTTTAATATATCTTTTTTTGTTTTACCATGCATTCTCATTTCTACTACACGCACCTTACACATCAGCTAATTTTATTGCCCAACATTAGCATTCATTTTTACATTCTCAAATACATAATCTGATCTTATGGCATAGTAGTTTAAAACATTTTTATTTTACTCATCCGAGCTTAATTCTAGATATTGTATCATTATTTATTTCCTCACTCATCTGAATAATTGATTCACGTAAATGAAACAGCTTGGACATAAGTATCAGTATAATAGATGAAGAAAAATACTTAGTTGCCCTAAATCGGGTCAAACATACATATATATATGACATAACACACATAACATATCACGTGGAATAAGAGCGGGTAAAATAAAAACTAAAACAAAGATGCGTATAGCGTGTATATTCAACTCTCCCCTTCAAGTTGGGAATATATATATCGATCATTCCCAACTTGATTGTATTGTTTCTGAAGTTTTCATAGTTTAACCCCTTGGTGAAAACGTCGGCTAGTTGGTCATGTGAATTCACAAACGGAGTACATATATTTCCCTTTCTTGGTGATCTTTGATGAAATGTCTGTCAAATTCAAAATGCTTAGTCTTATCATGTTGAATCGGATTGTGAACAATACTGATGGAAGCTTTGGTGTCACGGTAAATAGTAACTGGTTTGTTCACCTGGAGACTCATATCTTGGAGAATTGTCTTCAACCACAACCCCTCACATTCTCCTTGCGTCATAGCCATATATTCTAATTCAGCACTTGAACGAGCAACAACATTCTGTTTCTTGCTCTTCCATGATAAAAGATTTCCGCCCACAAATGAGCAATACCCGGTAGTAGACTTTCTATCGTCTTGACTACCAGCCCCATCAGCATCTATAAACACTTCAATTTCCACAGTTTGGTTTGCAGAGAACAGAATTCCAAGTCCTGGAAACTTCTTGAGGTATCTCAATACTCGATACGATGTCAACTGATGGCGAGTTGTGGGAGAGTGCATGAATATACTTAGGACACCTATGGCGTACATAATATCATGGTGAGTATGAGATAAATATATGAGTTTGTCAACCAATCGTTGGTACCTTGAAACATTCACTTTCTCTCCACTGGTATCAGCATCAATCTTTTGATTAGCCTTAATAGGTGTAT
This sequence comes from Platanthera guangdongensis, assembly GCA_039583875.1. NCBI lineage: Eukaryota > Viridiplantae > Streptophyta > Magnoliopsida > Asparagales > Orchidaceae > Platanthera > Platanthera guangdongensis. The sequence goes on from CM077151.1 coordinate 15,080,387, forward strand.
CCATAGGAGCACACCCGAGCATCTCAGTTTCCTCAAGAAGGTCAAGGGTATACTTTCTTTGAGAGATGAAGATCTCCCGATGAGACCTCACTACTTCAATTCCCAAGAAATATTTCAACTTTCCCAGATGGTAAAGTCAAGAGGGATAGTCATGTAAACTTCTTCCAGATCACCATGCAAGAACACATTTTTGACATCAAATTATTGTAACTCCCACCCACAACAAGCAGCACATGAGAGGATCACACAAATAGAATTCATCTTTGCAACGGGGGTAAAGGTTTCTTGGTAGTCAATTCCATGGGTCTGAGTATACCCTTGAGCGACCAAGCGTGTTTTATACCGCTCCACCAACCCATCTTGATTCTGCTTGACAGAGAAGATTCAATGTGATTCAATCGTTCGCTCCCCAGGTGGAAGACGTGCAAGTCGCCATGTACCATTTTTTCTAAGACACGCATGTCTTCTTTCATAGCCTGTTTCCACTCAGGTATCTGAACAGCCTCTTGTCGGGTCTTAGGAATCACAATAGATGAAAGAGATGAGATGAAAACTTTGTGAGCCTGAGAGAGGTGAGTGTAAGAAATGTAGTTAACAATGGGGTGTTTGGTGCCACCAGTTTTACCTTTAAGGTGAGCAAGGGGGAACATGAAGGTCATCATCTGGATCTGAAGCGGAGACAGGCACCGGCACCGGTGGAACATCCATGATCTGTACTTGCTCAAAAGTCCAAGGTCTACGAGAGTATGTATATAATATAGGAGGAATAGAGGTGGTAGGAACAGAAGCAGTACTGGGTGAATTAGGAACTTGAGGATGGGGATATGAGGAGAAGCAATAACAGGGAGAGGAGAAGCAACAATCGAGAGAGGAGAGTCGATGGTCCCGTCACTGTTACTACTCATCTCCCCCTGACGAGAACAAAAATAGAATTGCCCCTCACGAAAAATAACATCAACAGTGCAGTAGTAGCGTCGAGTAGAAGGGTGATAATAAATATATCCTTTGGTGGTAGGAGAGTTGCCAATGAAAACGCAGCAAATGGAGCGAGCATCCAGTTTATCGCGATGCGGGGTATGAACATGAACAAAGCACACGGAGCCAAAGATGAGAGAAGCGATGTGAAAGGTGTGGACAATGTGGAGTTTGGCTAAACGGGAGAGGGGTGTATCATAAGAAATGGAGCAAGCCTGCAGATGATTAATGAGATGAGCGGCAGTTAGAACCGCATCACCCCAATAGGATTTGGGAAGGTGCGTGGCAATTAACAAACACCGAGCAACCATGTTTGGCAAGATAAGCACTGAATGCTCCCCGATCATCATATTCTCTACCATTATCACTACGAAGCACACGAATTGTGTTGTTGAATTGAGTCGCAACCATTTGATGAAAAGACTAAAATCAAGTACGCATATCATATTTTTTATTTACCAAATACAACCAAGTAGTGCGAGAATAACAATCAATAAATGTAACAAATCATTTATAGTTAGATAAATACAACACTGGGGAGGGACCCCAAACATTATAATGTATAACATCAAACGGAAAGGAACTAGGAAAAGAAACATAACCGATACTATGACGAACATGTTTAGAGCGTTCACATGTGTCACAAGTAAACGACTTAATTAAACAATTGAAAGCAGGAAAGAGTTTGGTAAAATATTAAGCAGAAGGGTGGCCCATGCACAGATGTCATTGTCGAATGTCATGTAAAGTCGGAGCCCTGGTGGAGGAAAGCGCACCATGAGATAGCGACTGGTTCAGCAAGCATAGCCCGTCAACGTTCCTACCACTGCCAAGCGTCTGCTTCGTATCCAGATCCTGAAACACACAAACATCAGGGGAAAAGGTCACTGAGCAATTTAAAAAAAAGCAATTAAGTGGCTTATAGAGAGAAGATTGCGAGAAAACGAAGGGACATGTAAAACCGAAGAAAGTGATAGGTCGGGAGAACATGTAACGGTTCCTTTGCCAGCAATAGAAGAAAGGAAACCATTAGCAGCAATGACCTTATCACGACCCGAGAGAGGAGTAAAACCTAAGGCAGAGTCAGTCATGTGATCTGTCGCACTCGGGTCGATGATCCACTAGGTAGGGGAGGAAGACATTGCATGAGCACTTGAGATACCTGAAGTAGCAAACGTAGCAGTGAAATCAGTCGATGGAGAGTCAGACTGGGAACGCAATATATGGTGAAAGGCCTCTAACGCCATAGCAGAAAGACCCCCAGAGTTGTCCTCATAAACCTCACTTGAATACGCAAAATACTGAGTGCGGGACAAACTTGACGGTCGACCCCCCACGGTGAGCACCTCTCCCACGAGCACCTGAACCCAGTCCAGAGGGAGCAAGATGAGGGTGTAGGCGAAAGCAAACGTCCTTAGTATGGTATTTCTTGCCATAATGGTTGCATATAGGAGGTCCTCGAGAAATCCCAACAAGAGCAGAGTGGTCAGTAGCTGAACCAAGAGAGCGGCGACGATTCTCATCACTGAGGATCATACTGAATGCTTCCCAAAGAGAGGGAAGAGGCTCACGGTGCAGGACATGCAAGCAAACCGCATCAAACTCCATGTTGAGTCTCATAAGAAAGACATGAACCTGAAAGTGCTCTTTGTCCTTCTGAAGAGTCTGCGCATTGGCAGTGCAAGCGGCGGTAAAGGTGTTGAAGTAATTCAATTCTTGATACAGGCGTTCGAACTCAGAGTAGTAGGCTGAGACGGTCATGCTTCCCTGCTTAATCTCCAAGACACGATGAGTGAGCTCATAAATCTGCGTTGAACTGCCTGCCTGAGAGTAGGTATCAAGGATTCACAGGCTCTTTTCCAAATTTTATAAGCAAAATCCAGAAGCATGTAGCAGTGATGCACCTGAGGGAGCATAGAGTGAAGTAACCACGAGACAACCAAGGAATTGTCTGCATCTCATTTTCTCCTTGAGGGATCGGTACGTAGTGGCTCAACAGTGGTACCAACTATATGCCCGTAGAGCTGGTGACTCTGAATAGCATGTTGTGCTGCCCTGGACCATTCCAGATAATTTGTGTCATCCAAGGCAACGGTAGTAATCTTCAACGAGCCAGATTAGTCGTGGCTCCGAGTAGGATCCGCAGAGGGGACATGGAGAGCACTGGTCGGAGAAGACGAGGAGATTTCGGAGGAATCACCCATCGTTGACAGCCCAAAGAGAATTAGTAAGACGAATATCTTAAATCGGAAGAAACCACATCCTGCGAGTGTCCCTTAGATCGCGTCCCCAGACAAGACACCAGAAGATGTGATCGCAATGTCTCTGCCAGCCCCCATGGAGGACAAAACGTCAGGAGACAACGGGCCGCCCGGAAAAACCGGGCGGAGAAGACCGTGGAAGGTAAGGATCCGCTGAAGGAAGAGGGCCGCTGTGAGGAGACGTCGTCGAAGAAGAACGATGTGATGGAGGCGTTGGAGGAGCGACGGGAGCCCTGGGAGCGGGCGGGCGGTATTGCTGGTGCGGATGCTGGACTGCTGGTGCGGGTGCTGGACTGCTGGTGCGGGCGGTAGAACCGTCAGTAGCCGACGCAGAACGGGAAGCGGCACGCGGATCGGTGGAGGCCGACGCGGAACGGGGGCTGCGCTCGGATCGGCGGATCGGAGGGGGGATCGGCGATATTCCTTTCCCTCTGATACTAAGTAGAATGGAGAAGAGAAAAATACTTAGTTACCCTAAATCAGGCCAAACATATATATATATATATATATATATATATATGTATATATGTGTGTGTGTGTGACATAACACACGTGACATATCACGTGGAATAAGAGCGGGAAAAATAAAAACTAAAACAAAGACCCGTATAACGCACATATTCAACTGTATAAATACATTTTCTAATAAGATAAAGTGATAATTGTTAATATCCCTCCACTAAAATTCCAAATCATTAACTCGGTCTTTGTTCTACTAATTCAAATAGAATGAACAAAATAACGAGGTTATTATATATTGATCAAACAAAACTTAAAGTAGGTTAGAGCGCCAAACGTACAGATTATGCCCAATTCTCCTTTATCTATTGCAAATTGAGGGCTCCTTATACAAACTTTGATTTGTGTTTGAAGGAGATAGGTCACGCGCAATATTACAGACGATGATGAGATCGACATTTTGGATCGTCAGATGGACGATCGGAGTCTGTGATCACATGAGGCTCATTTTCTGCAATTTTCATGTATTTGTTTTTTTCATTTTTCTGACGTATATTTTGGGAATTAGGTCAGGTAATGTGATTGACCAATTTGGACCATCGGATAACTTAACCAAGTCCCCCCCCCCCCCGCCCCTTATATTATGTGCGCAGAAGGTTGAAAGAAAATGATCGAGAGTAAGGGATTCCATACGAGAGCCGTGAGGTCCTATCACCTCAGTGCGACAATGAAGGCTTCTTGCGATGCAGACAACACAACCAACTGCTTCCAATTGCGCCAACGCCCCCATCTACCTTCGCTCCCGCCTCCGGTGAGTTCCTCCTGTCCACCAATCAATGTTTTTGTTGTGGGCCGGAGGCCAGGGAGCTGCTCCCCTTTTGGATCCAGAGTCCCGCCCTTACAGTCGGCGCCACAACATGCGTCTGCGGGGCCCATACGCACCCCAACCCATCTTCGCACGTATTCTCGGTGCAGCGGGGTGTTGAGGCGCGGATCAGTTGGTGATGTGAGCCGGCGTTAAGTGCTTATATCAAGGAGGTTGAGGGATCGAGCCCTCGCCTCAACACCCCGCCGCATCGAGAACACGTGCGGAGATGGGTTGGGGTGCGTATGGGCCCCGCGGACCCATGTTGTAGCGTCGGCTATAAGGACAGGACTCTGGATCCAAAAGGGGAGCAGCTCTCAGGCCTCCATCCCACAACATCAAAATGCGCATTTTGATGTTGTGGGTTGGAGGCCTGGGAGTTGCTCCATTTTGGATTCAGAGTCCCGTCCTTACAGCCGGCGCCACAACATGGGCCGCGGCCCAGCACACCCAACCCCTCTCAGCACGTGTTCTCTGTGCTGCGGGTTGTTGAGGCGAGGGCTCGATCACTCGACCTCCTTGATAAGAGGCTCTTAACGCTTGCCCTCATCACCAACTGATCCGTCAGTTGGTGATGAGGGCAAGCGTTATGAGCCTCTTATCAAGGAGGTCGAGGGATCGAGCCCTCGCCTCAACAACCCGCAGCACCGAGAACACGTGCTGAGAGGGGTTGGGTGTGCTGGGCCGCGGCCCATGTTGTGGCGCCGGCTGTAAGGGTGGGACTCTGGATCCAAAAGGGAGCAGCTCCCAGGCCTCAGGCCCACAACAGTTTCCACCGATGGATCCAGCACCAACCATTGTTTTTGCCAACAATTTAAGTCCCAGCCGTCGCCGCCCTTTACAGAACCTCCACATGCTGCCTCTGATATCCTCCACCAGCCACGCAGTCGCTTCCACACTCGCCCAAACTCCTTCCCCTGCGTGGTCGAACCCTCCACTGCCTCCTAAACATGCATATAAACCTTCCCCACCACTAGAGTGCATACAGCCAGCCCAAATTCAACCCAAAACCCTCCCCGCCAGTAAAGTGCCTACAGCCAGCCCTAATTCAACCTCAAATCCTGCAGTCACCCCTCATTCCTCCTTCAAATCCAACAACCCACTTCTCAAACTGCATTCTAGCCCCCATCCTGAGCTTATCAAGTACCCAGGGACCCTCATTCATGCATGTCAGTCCATTTCCAAAGCCCCACTAACTCCTCCAAATCCCTTTCGACCAATTATAGCCCACAAATAGCTCGTTTTCCTCCACTTAAGGCCCCCAAACAGTAGCATCTACTCTTCCAGACAATCACCACTAGCGGATCTCCCTCACCATCTCCGACAAAGATTACTTGATGAGTTCTTACTTTTAATTTTCATTTCTTTGCATTGTGTGAATCCCGTGTATTATTAGTAATATTTTGCCCAAATTAATTTGATTATTTCACTTTTCAAAGGCATGTATTTTATATCTGTCGTGTGCTTTGAAATCCGATTCACTCCTAATTAAATTACAATTGTCCTTTACATGCTTAATTCGAATGTTTATGCATAAATGTGATTAAATACGTGAGTGTTAGAATTATCGGGTCAATGTCGAGTTATTAGAGTCTTTAGGTATATTTGTGTTTAGTCTCACACCGGCTATCGGTGTCTTTGAGTCATGTTGTAATTAAAGCGCCTATGTGGATGAATGAAATACCTCTTTATTCTCTCTTTACTCTTCCAACATGGTATCAGAGTCATTGATCTGAAACCCTAAACTAAAAAATTTCTCGTGTCTGGTGCTTCGTATTTTTTTCCCGCCCCCGCTCTCGAGTTGTTCTGTCTGTGGTCCCGCCGGGAGATTTCACTCCTGCTCCCGTCGACAGTCTCTAATTCAGTCGACAGGAGCGTCCCCCTAGCTTAATTGATCGCTGGTTTCTTCTTCTCTTTTGATCTCGTCGGCTTCTCCGGCTGCGCTCGGTCCCATCGGCTTCTGCTTTGCCTGTCATCGACCTCTTATCCGCATGCGCTCGATCCCGTGGACAGCTCCTGCTGCAGCCCCGGATTCCTCTATCGACACTGCTTCCGATCGCAGTTTCCGGCAGCTTCGCCTGTTGGCCCCAGCTTCGCCTGGGCCAGCTTCTTCTACGGCCCAAAAGGCTTTTTGTTGTTGCTCCTATCTTCTGGTCGAGCTCATCTGCCGATTCTGCTCTCCAGCAGACTCTCTTTTGGTGTTCCCACTGCTGTTCACAGCTACTTACGCCGTTGCACATTGATTTTTGTCAATTTCAGCTATTGTCGCCTCTTCTGGGGGATGATCTCTTGCCGATAATGAAGTTTCATGCTAATTGTGGTCGTTTTTTGTCTTTATTTGTCCTTGTTTGATTGTTGTTCGTATTTTCTTAGTATGATCTAGTTATGCCTATATGTATGTGTATTCCACGTGAGGGGGAGTGTTTGGGATTAGGGCGACTCGGATGACCTTTCCCACTGTCTGCCTTAGTTTCACACAGCCTCTAGGTTTTTGTAGTATGTTGTTTGCGTCTCCCCAGTTTGTCTTTTGATTGGTCATGTGTTGGAGCACGATTGTGTTGGTAGTTCCAATCTCAGTGTGTTGTGTCGCGTGGAACTGTGTCGTGCGGGATTGTGTCGTGTGAGACTAGCATTTGTGCGGATTATCCCCGACAGATTATCCCTGACGGATTATCCTCGATCACTCGTTTGATGATTTGCTCCACATATCTTGTTCTCTTTCGCATGTTGTGTGTGTAGGTGATGTTGGTTGACCGGTTTCCAGTGAGTCCACGTCGTGTGTGGGTCCTGCATCGTCTGTGGGTCAGCGTCGTGTGTGGTTATGTCCCCGACTTGATTCCCTGGTTTGGAATTTCCCTCGGTGGCTCGTCTGATATTTTGTCTCGCATCATCTACCTTCATTCCCGTTATTTGTTGTGTCCGAGCTGAAGGGTCCCCCCTTCAGCTTGAGGGGGAGTGTTAGAATTATCGGGTCAATGTCAGGTTATTAGAGTCTTTAGGTGTATTTGTGTTTAGTCTCACACCGGCTATTGGTGTCTTTGAGTCATGTTGTAATCCTATTTAAAGCCCCTATGTAGATGAATGAAATACCTCTTTCTATTCTCTCTTTACTCTTCCAACAGTGAGTTTTAGAAGTAACGTTGTTTAATTAATTGCACAACAGAAGTAATTGCATGATTGGATCATTTGCATGTGCATTGCGTTAGAGTTTGTGTTGTGAGCCTCTTGTTTATTTAAATGCTTGTTGTTTTCATATTCGTCCTAGCAATCTCATTTTAGGGTTTGTCGTAGGTTTATTTCATTAGTCGTGTGTTCGCTTGCATTAAGGACATCAAAATCATCCACTTGTGGATTTGTCATATGTCAGTACTTTAGTAGAAAAAATAAAAACTATGATATGAATGTGCAGCAGAACTTCGAAGAATCAATTAAAATATGGTGGCATTAGATGAATTGTTGTAGTAACATCTAAAAAGTTAACATAATTAACATCTAAAATATACTTATGGCGCATTTGATTACATAAAACTAGAAAAAATGTGAAAAAATATATTTTGTTTGAGACACTGTTTGATTGGGATGTAGTTGGAAGCTAACATTGAATTCAAATTTCTTAAACCTCCTCAAAACCTTCTCAAAAAAAATAATTTCATTTTCACATAGAAACCGAGTGAAAATGAAATTACCACTTTTTAAAATATATTTTCTTTCTAAAAGCAATCAAATGAATCCTTAGATGCCTTGAACATGTGCAGTAGATAGTATATAATGTATTCATTAGATGAGAATAGAAAAAATGTAAACAAATAAGACGGAAATGAGTAGATCAAAGATGACATGGATGAAAATTACTCCTAATAATTTAAAATAAGTTTAAGCTCAAGTAACACTGCATGGGAAAGATTTAATTTTCATTGTAATTTTATCTATTTTGAGGGATACAAAGACCGGAGAATCATGACCATTTGTTGCCTATCTTTAGTCTATATATAGGAGTAGAGGGCTCTATAGATGGGTATTGAAAGTTGAAGAAAAGAAGTCTTGCTTTTGATCATCTGTTGTTGAAGCCGAAACCCGCGGGAGTGAATCTTGGACCTCCCAACACTCCCCTTGCAGCCAGCCAACATTCGCCCTCCCCCTTCCCCAAAACTGGGACACCCTCCCCTCCCAACCAGCCACTACAACCCAGCTACCACCTCCAGCCGACAACAGCCCCTCTCCCCTCCTTCCACCTTCAGCGGACAGCCCCAACCACCCCCCAAAACCACCCGCCGACCAGTCACCATTCCCCTTCCCATATACCTCCAAATCAGCATCCCATCCTTCTCCAAATCACACCCCCCCCCACATATTCAGTTTTCGGCAATCACCGAAAAATATTTCTTGGCCACCTTTGGTAAACCTCCACCAACACCCTTTAAGTTTCGATCCTTTTCAATTTTTCGGCGATCGATGAAAAACACCTCCGACCACCACCACTTACGGCCATCTCCGGCCACTCCGGCCAGACACCACCCCTCCCACCCAATAACTATCTTAACTATCTCCCCACTAACTCCACATCTCCTTGAATGTAGGCTTCATTCCTAAATTCTCTCCACCTCTCCCACTTTCCCACTCTCTAACAATTCCTCTAAGACTCATGTGGATCCACCTGTCAACCAAACCCCACTCCCTCTTACTCAACCAGCCCCCTCACCTCCCACACCCCTCCACCACACGTGAACCTCCCCACCCAACTGAGTCCCCTCCCCCCACTCACTATCCAAAGCCGACAACCCCTTTATATCCCTCCCAAGAGCCCTCCAACACGTTGCCGACCCCCCCCCCCTCCTTCCTCTCCTTCCACCACCAAGTCATACTCACAGCAGCAGCCCTCTTTTCCAGCTTCTAGAAACTCCAGTGCAGCTCCAGCACTTGCTGTCCAGCAGCCCGGTGCTCTACCAAAAGGTCGAAATTAAGTGCCATTATTTTCCCCGACTCCAAGATATCCCTCCAAGCCCTTTACTCTTTTGTCGTGTGAGTCTATTTGGGTTGAAGTCAATTTTTATTGTGGAATTAAGTGTTTATTTGCTACTCAAGGGATATGTCATTTGTAATCGTTGTTTCAATCTTTTGAATCTTTGTGATAATTCACTTGCATAGCTATTTGGTTGTGTACACTTATATATGACGTCCTGTGTCCCTTTGCTTATTTGCTTTATGATGGGGAGTCATCGGATGCACTTGGTGGAGCTCGCCGCAAGGCGGGGCCCACATACATGTACTCGCGCAGGAAGACTTGATCGGATCGCCGATCGGACTCCGCGGTTGCGTCCGGGACGTCGCCGCGAGTCAAAACGCTATATTACTTTATATCTTTTGAGTTTATTTTGGTGTATTTGATGGGTTAACCCACCGGCCAATCATAGTCGTTGATTGGGGTTGCCCTAAGTCATGTTTTCTTATAAATAGGATGCTAGTGGGCTGATTTGGGGTATTATAGAATTTGGAGAAGTGCTTTCCCGGATTCCTGCGATCCCTCCTCGGTGCCGACGCCGTGGAACCCTAGGTGACGACTCCTAGGCCGCCAAACTTCCCCCAAATGTAAACCCTATCCCCCTCCTTCATTTTCCATCTTGTTTCCCCCTATTCCGCCACCGGAAACCCCCTAAATCTCCAGCTGACCGCAGCCGGTCTGCAGCCAAGCAACCGGACAGAACCCGCCCCTTTTCCCCCCTGTCCGCCGCCGCCTGGGTGCCAAAAACCGGCCGCCGGCCTTGCTACCAGCCCCAGCCCCTCCGCCCCCTCTTTCCCCCCAAAACCGGCCACCCAAGGGACTTTCCAGTCCTAGCCGACCACCCCTCCCCCTTCTCCTTCGTGGATCCACTTCCCTCCGCTCCGAAAACCCTAGATCTCTTTCGATCTAGTGCTACCACCCTCCGATCCATTATTCCCTCCACCCAAACTTTCCATTTTTGTTCGGATCCGCTCCAAATCATCGGATCTATTCACCCCCGGCCCGGATCTACTCATTTGTGGCCGGATCCGCCGTCTACCATCCGTTACCGCCACTTTTTGCCAAAGGCAGCCACCGCCATCGCCGCTTCGCCTCCGGTTCCACTTCCGATCGCTCGTTTTGCATCCGGTTCGTCAAATCCTCCATCGCCTCGGATCAGCCCACTGCATCGTGAGTATTTCATGGTATTATGTTTGCACTTGACATTTGCACTTGGTTGTTTATCTATATTTGTGCTGTGATTATAGTTTGATAGTTGTTGTCTTATATGCTAATAGTTGTTGTGGAATTAGTCGCCGCCGCTTGCTAAGTCCCTCCGCGCGGAGGAAGCCGTTGCCTAATTGTCAAAGTTATTTAATTGTTTCTTTATTTCGGTTAATTGCGTGGCGTTGCTAATTTTCATTGCTTAAATTACTAATCGTTGCTATCCGACTGTTCATTGCATGTAGCATTGCATTCGCATCTCCCCTCACATGTGCACGTAGGGTTCTAGCTTCCGAGCACCACTAGCCTACCCCAAAATCATTTGGTATCAGAGCCAGGTTAGACCACTTGCATGCTCCGTAGTGGTAGGACTTTTAGAGTAAGCATGGTAGAACCACAGAACACTGAGGACCGAGCGACGAGTTCGAATTCGGACGCCGCTTTCGCTGAGTTCCAATGCCTTGTCCTAGGTCGCCTTGACACCATAGGAGCCCAGTTCGACGATGTGCGTCATGACCTTGCCGAGGTGAACCTTCGTTTAGGCCACTTAGAGGATACCAGGGACACTCCGACACAGCGTGACGATTCTCTTGAGGACGACCCTGACGCTCCTCCACGTCGAGGGCAACGCCGGAGGGATGGCCCACCTCCCGCAGACCGTCACCATCGTGAGAGTCCTCATCGAGCCCCGATTCCGCCCGTAAGGCGACATCCTGATTTTGCGAGATATTATAGGCAAGTCCCGGCGAGGGATAGGCTGCCCCCCCCAGCGTGATGAGTACCGTATGCCACGTCATCCTCAGCCGGACCCCAGAGATCGTGTGCCCCCACACGGTCGCCGCGACCATCACCAGGATGATTATTATCCCCCGGGTCGGAGAGAGCGTAGTCCCCCACCCGCTCGATACAACTACGCTCATGATGACTACCCCGAGGACTACCCTGATCCTAGGAGAGGGGGCCACTATCATGACATCACTCGTCGCATCCGACTCGATGCCCCTTCGTTCGATGGTCGCCTAGATCCGAAAGCCTTCAGCGATTGGCTCTTGGACATGGACCACTACTTCGAGTGGTACGACATGAGTAACGAGCGTTGCGTCCGCTTTGCAAAGATGAAGTTGATCGGGCAAGCTAAGGTGTTCTGGATTAGTGTCGAGAGAGCTCTAGAGCGGGATGGTTACTAACCCATCGCCAGATGGGACGAGATAAAGGAGAGACTGAAGGAGAAGTACCTCCCCGCGTCATATCGAGATCAGCTATTTGAGCAGCTACAGAACTTACGACAGGGGACACTTACTGTCGCCGAGTACATGGCTCGCTTCGATGAGCTGGTCGTTAGGAGTGATATTTCAGAGGAACCTATTGTCACTGCCGCCCGTTTCAAGGCGGGCCTTCGTTCCGATATTCGGAGAGAGTTGATTCTCCACCGCTTGGAGACCGTTGATCAGATATTCCAGCTCTCCCTCGAGTATGAGCAGTACCTTCGTTCGTCTAGTACGAGGCAGTTCACCTCTCGGACTGATTCCTCGACCTTTAGGAAACCCGCTCCGCCCCAGACCACCACGGCCGCACCCTCGCGCATCCCCACGGATGCGAAGGGTAAAGCCGTAGCCACTGATGGCCAGCGATCTGGGGGCATTGTATGTTTTAGATGCTCTGGCAGGGGCCACGTGGCGGCGCAGTGCCCCACGCGGAACCTGTTACTTGAGGAAGAGGAGGAACAGGGTTTAGAGGGTGAAGAGGAGGCCCCGGAGGAGGTTAGGGCTGCAGTCGAGGAAGGTTGGGAGAGTGACGCCGAGCGATCATTAGAGGTGGGAGTGATTCGACGCCTCCTACACACCCCACGTGTGGACGAGGACTGGCGACGCACGACCATCTTTTATACGTACTTCCCTAGTACAGGCGGTCCCTGCAAGCTAGCCATTGATGGTGGGAGTTGCGTGAATATTGTAGCCCAGAAGGCGCTTGACCGTATGCAGGTGAAGGCAGAGCCTCACCCCCATCCGTACCGTGTCGTCTGGGTTGACAAGACGGCGATTCAGGTCACCCAGCGTTGCTTAGTCCCGATCACCATTGCGTCCTTTCAGGACAAGGTCTGGTGCGATGTTATTCCCATGGACGTCGCTCACGTGTTGCTTGGCCGCCCCTGGCTTTTTGATCGTGATGTCACGTGCTTCGGCCGCTCGAACACGTGTGTCTTTTATGATAAGGAGCGGAAGATCACGTTGACACCACCCAGCCCCGAGATCGACCCAAGGGTGTGGTAGAGTCATCTCCGAGCACGAGCGCCTCGCGATCACTGCATATTCTGAGGCGAGGTGAGTTTCTGCGGGATAGTGCGGAGTCCGACGTTATTTATGTAGTCGCCGCTACCCAGGTTACTGAGGACGCCCCAGTCGATTTCCCACTCGCGGTGCGTCCCCTGTTAGGCGAGTTTGCGGACATTATGTTGGACGAGCTCCCCGATGAGCTGCCTCCCCCTCGGGACATTCAGCATGCCATTGATTTAGTCCCGGGAGCTTCCCTCCCGAACCTACCCCACTACCGCATGCACCCGGATGAGCACGCTGAGCTCAAACGGCAAGTTGACGAGCTTCTTCGGAAGCAGTTCATTCGCGAGAGCATGAGTCCTTGTGCGGTCCCCGCCCTTCTTACCCCTAAGAAGGACGGTAGTTGGCGTATGTGCATCGACAGCCGCGCCATATATAAGATCACGGTCAAGTATCGCTTCCTCATCCCACGACTCGATGACTTACTGGATACTATGTCTGGTGCCCAGATCTTCTCCAAGATCGACCTCCGCAGCGGGTACCATCAGATACGAGTTCGCGAGGGGGACGAGTGGAAGACCGCATTTAAGACCAAGGACGGTTTGTATGAGTGGCTAGTCATGTCATTCGGGCTATCCAATGCCCCGAGCATATTCATGCGAGTTATGACGCAGGTGTTGCGGCCCTACATGGGCAAGTTTCTGGTGGTGTACTTTAATGACATATTAGTCTACAGCCAGACTCAGGCCGCTCACCTCGATCATTTGAGACTTCTCTTCGGCACCCTCCGTCAAGAGAAGTTGTATGTGAACCTGAAGAAGTGCGCCTTTCTGTCCGAGTCCGTCCACTTCCTAGGCTTTATTATTTCCTCCACTGGAGTCTCCGTGGACCCTGAGAAGGTCAAATCTATTCGAGATTGGCTTGTACCTAGGAATATCCACGAGGCTCGTAGCTTTCACGGGCTTGCCACCTTCTATAGGAGGTTTGTCCAGGGATTCAGCACGATCATGGCCCCCTTCACGAGCTGTCTCAAGAAGGGAGAGTTTCAGTGGACCCCCGCAGCCACTAGAGCCTTCGAGGAGATCAAGGAGAGATTGACGACAGCTCCCGTCCTGAGGTCACCAGATTTCAGTCGCGCCTTTGAGGTCGCCTGCGACGCGTCCGGTATCGGTATAGGTGGCGTATTGAGCCAAGAGGGACACTCAGTTTCCTACTTTAGTGAGAAGCTGAATGACGCAAAGCAAAAGTACTCGAACTACGATCGAGAATTTTATGCTATTGTCCAGTCTCTGCGCTACTGGCGACATTATCTCCTTCCCCGGGAGTTCGTGTTGTATTCCGACCACCAGGCCCTCTGTTACCTCGATTCGCAGCGCAAGCTGGGCCACCGGCATGCGAAGTGGGTTGAGTATCTGCAGGATTTTCATTACGTTCTCAAGCACCGCGCGCGTGTTGAGAACAAGCCGGCCGATGCGTTGAGTCGCCGCGTGTCCCTATTGCAGACGATGACAGCGAGTGTGCAGGGACTTGAGCGACTGATGCTCGATTACCCTACGTGCCCTGACTTTGGTGAGATTTATACCGCCCTATCCCGAGACCCACCCGACCCTGTTGAGGGATACCAGATTTACGAGGGATATCTGTACCGGGCTTCCTGCCTATGCGTTCCTCAGACGTCTTACCGAGATTACCTGATTTGGGAACTGCATGCGGGCGGAGCCGCGGGTCACTTCGGGCGAGATAAGTCCATAGCCCTTGTTGAGGACCGTCTCTACTGGCCTAGCCTCAAGAAGGACGTAGCTCGGGTTGTGCGCCACTGCCGTATCTGTCAGACGGCCAAGGGAAATAAGCAGAACACCGGCCTTTACACGCCCCTACCCGTGTCACACCGCCCTTGGGAGGACATCAGCATGGATTTTGTTCTCGGACTCCCTCGCACCTTACGGAAACACGATTCCATCTTCGTGGTGGTTGATCGGTTTTCGAAGATGGCGCACTTCATTGCTTGCCGCAAGATGGCTGATGCGACCCACGTTGCATCTATATTCATGAGGGATGTCTTTCGGTTGCATGGCCTGCCCGAGTCGATCGTGTCTGACCGCGATGTGAGGTTCATGAGCTACTTTTGGAAAACCCTGTGGCACAAGACTGGTACTATCCTTAGGTTTTCCTCGGCATATCATCCACAGACGGACGGTCAGACTGAGGTAGTGAATAGGAGCTTAGGGAATCTGTTGCGGTGTCTAGCTGATGAGCATGTAGGTAGTTGGGACTTAGATTTGTCGATCGCCGAGTTTGCCTACAATAGCTCAGTCAATAGGTCCACCGGGTTGAGTCCATTTCACGTAGTTTCAGGATACGACCCTAGGAAACCTATAGACCTTGTCCCGAGCCCTCTAGAGTCCCGCCCTAGTGAGTCTGCTGAGTCATTTGCACGGCATTTGCATGATTTGCATGAGTCGGTCCGCCGACAAATAATAATAAGCAATGATAATTATAAAGCCCATGTAGATAAGCGAAGGCGAGAGCAGATATTTAATGTAGGCGAGAAGGTAATGGTGCGAGTCCGCCCCGAGAGGCTCCCTTCGGGGCCTGCCAAGAAGTTAAGCGCGAGGCGAATAGGTCCATATTCCATTATTAGTCATATTGGGACCAACGCCTACCGGCTTGACATCCCGACCAGTATGGGAATTCACCCCGTGTTTATCGTTGAGGATCTGACTTCATACTATGAGCCTCATGAGTATATGGACCCGAGCGAGGGGGATGCTCAGCCACCCCCACCACCTGCTAGCCATCCTAGCCCATCCACTATTGCCACCCACCCACCTGGGATTTCGTCCCCTTTGGTTCCCCCGCAGGCACCACCGATCGCATCGGGACCCACCTTCCGAGAGGCGAGACATGAGAGCGTCACAGAGATCAGATCCCACCAGTTTGTTCCCACCTCGGCCGGACCGCGTTGCCGCTACCTGGTACATTGGCGGGGCCGACCTGACACAGATGATACTTGGATACTACCGGCAGAGTTAGATCGGCTCGCCCCCGGACTTCGACTTCAGTACGATCATCTTCATTCATCGGAGATGAAGGCCTTTCAGTCGGGGGGAGTTGATGGGGAGCCATCGGATGCACTTGGTGGAGCTCGCCGCAAGGCGGGGCCCACATACATGTACTCGCGCAGGAAGACTTGATCGGATCGCCGATCGGACTCTGCGGTTGCGTCCGGGACGTCGCCGCGAGTCAAAACGCTATATTACTTTATATCTTTTGAGTTTATTTTGGTGTATTTGATGGGTTAACCCACCGGCCAATCATAGTCGTTGATTGGGGTTGTCCTAAGTCATGTTTTCTTATAAATAGGATGCTGGGGGGCTGATTTGGGGTATTGTAGAATTTGGAGAAGTGCTTTCCCGGATTCCTGCGATCCCTCCTCGGTGCCGACGCCGTGGAACCCTAGGTGACGACTCCTAGGCCGTCAAACTTCCCCCAAAGGTAAACCTTATCCCCCTCCTTCATTTTCCATCTTGTTTCCCCCTATTCCGCCACCGGAAACCCCCTAAATCTCCAGCCGACCGCAGCCGGTCTGCAGCCAAGCAACCGGCCAGAACCCACCCCTTTTCCCCCCTGTCCGCCGCCGCCTGGGTGCCAAAAACCGGCCGCCGGCCTTGCTACCAGCCCCAGCCCCTCCGCCCCCTCTTTCCCCCCAAAACCGGCCACCCAAGGGACTTTCCAGTCCTAGCCGACCACCCCTCCCCCTTCTCCTTCGTGGATCCACTTCCCTCCGCTCCGAAAACCCTAGATCTCTTTCGATCTATTGCTACCACCCTCCGATCCATTATTCCCTCCACCCAAACTTTCCATTTTTGTTCGGATCCGCTCCAAATCATCGGATCTATTCACCCTCGGCCCGGATCTACTCATTTGTGGCCGGATCCGCCGTCTACCATCCGTTACCGCCACTTTTTGCCAAAGGCAGCCACCGTCATCGCCGCTTCGTCTCCGGTTCCACTTCCGATCGCTCGTTTTGCATCCGGTTCGTCAAATCCTCCATCGCCTCGGATCAGCCCACTGCATCGTGAGTATTTCATGGTATTATGTTTGCACTTGACATTTGCACTTGGTTGTTTATCTATATTTGTGCCGTGATTATAGTTTGATAGTTGTTGTCTTATATGCTAATAGTTGTTGTGGAATTAGTCGCCGCCGCTTGCTAAGGCCCTCCGCGCGGAGGAATCCGTTGCCTAATTGCCAAAGTTATTTAATTGTTTCTTTATTTCGGTTAATTGCGTGGCGTTGCTAATTTTCATTGATTAAATTACTAATCGTTGATATCCGACTGTTCATTGCATGTAGCATTGCATTCGCATCTCCCCTCACATGTGCACGTAGGGTTCTAGCTTCCGAGCACCACTAGCCTACCCCTACATCACGTGTTCGAGCGGCCGAAGCACGAAGACTTGATCGGGAGTCCATCGGATGCACTAGCCTACCCCTCGCGGCGACGGCCTTGCGGCAACCGCGGAGTCCGATCGGCGATCCGATCAAGTCTTCCTGCGCGAGTACATGTATGTGGGCCCCGCCTTGCGGCGAGCTCCACCATTGCGGGGAAGGTGGGTGTCAACGTGATCTTCCGCCCCTTATCATAAAAGACACACGTGTTCGAGCGGCTGAAGCACGTGACATCACGATCAAAAAGCCAGGGGCGGCCAAGCAACACGTGAGCGACTTCCATGGGAATAACATCGCACCAGACCTTGTCCTGAAAGGACGCAATGGTGATCGGGACTAAGCAACGCGGGGTGACCTGAATCGTAGTCTTGTCAACCCAGACGACACGGTACGGATGGGGGTGAGGCTCTGCCTTCACCTGCATACGGTCAAGCGCCATCTGGGCTACAATATTCACGCAACTCCCACCATCAATGGCTAGCTTGCAGGGACCGCCTGCACTAGGGAAGTACGTATAAAAGATGGTCGTGCGTCGCCAGTCCTCGTCCACACGTGGGGTGTGTAGGAGGCGCCGAATCACTCCTACCTCTAATGATCGCTCGGCGTCACTCTCCCAACCTTCCTCGACTGCAGCCCTAACCTCCTCCGGGGCCTCCTCTTCACCCTCTAAACCCTGTTCCTCCCCTTCCTCAAGTAACAGGTTCCGCGTGGGGCACTGCGCCGCCACGTGGCCCCTGCCAGAGCATCTAAAACATACAATGCCCCCAGATCGCTGGCCATCAGTGGCTACGGCTTTACCCTTCGCATCCGTGGGGATGCGCGAGGGTGCGGCCGTGGTGGTCTGGGGCGGAGCGGGTTTCCTAAAGGTCGAGGAATCAGTCCGAGAGTTGAACTGCCTCGTACTAGACGAACGAAGGTACTGCTCATACTCGACGGAGAGCTGGAATATCTGATCAACGGTCTCCAAGCGGTGGGGAATCAACTCTCTCCGAATATCGGAACGAAGGCCCGCCTTGAAACGGGCGGCAGTGGCAATAGGTTCCTCTGAAATATCACTCCTGACGACCGGCTCATCGAAGCGAGCCATGTACTCGGCGACAGTAAGTGTCCCCTGTCGTAAGTTCTGTAGCTGCTCAAATAGCTGATCTCGATATGACGCGGGGAGGTACTTCTCCTTCAGTCTCTCCTTCATCTCATCTCATCTGGCGATGGGGTAGTAACCATCCCGCTCTAGAGCTCTCTCGACACTAATCCAGAACACCTTAGCTTGCCCGATCAACTTCATCTTTGCAAAGCGGACGCAACGCTCGTCACTCACGTCGTACCACTCGAAGTAGTGGTCCATGTCCAAGAGCCAATCGCTGAAGGATTTCGGATCTAGGCGACCATCGAACGAAGGGGCATCGAGTCGGATGCGACGAGTGATGTCATGATAGTGGCCCCCTCTCCTAGGATCGGGGTAGTCCTCGGGGTAGTCATCATGAGCGTAGTCGTATCGAGCGGGTGGGGGACCACGCTCTCTCCGACCCGGGGGATAATAATCATCCTGGTGATGGTCGCGGCGACCGTGTGGGGGCACACGATCTCTGGGGTCCGGCTGAGGCTGACGTGGCATACGGTACTCATCACGCTGGGGTGACAGCCTATCCCTCGCCGGGACTTGCCTATAATCTCTCGCAAAATCAGGATGTCGCCTTACTGGCGGAATCGGGGCTCGATGAGGACTATCACGATGGTGACGGTCTGCGGGAGGTGGGCCATCCCTCGGGCGTTGCCCTCGACGTGGAGGAGCGTCAGGGTCGTCCTCAAGAGAATCGTCACGCTGTGTCGGAGTGTCCATGGCATCCTCTAAGTGGCCTAAACGAAGGTTCACCTCGGCAAGGTCATGACGCACATCGTCGAACTGGGCTCCTATGGTGTCAAGGCGACCTAGGACAAGGCGTTGGAACTCAGCGAAAGCGGCGTCCGAATTCGAACTCGTCGCTCGGTCCTCAGTGTTTCGTGGTTCTACCATGCTTACTCTAAAAGTCCTACCACTACGGAGCATGCAAGTGGTCTAACCTAGCCTCTGATACCAAATGATGTAGGGGTAGGCTAGTGGTGCTCGGAAGCTAGAACCCTACGTGCACATGTGAGGGGAGATGCGAATGCAATGCTACATGCAATGAACAGTCGGATAGCAACGATTAGTAATTTAAGCAATGAAAATTAGCAACGCCACGCAATTAACCGAAATAAAGAAACAATTAAATAACTTTGGCGATTAGGCAACGTCTTCCTCCGCGCGGAGGGCCTTAGCAAGCGGCGGCGACTAATTCCACAACAACTATTAGCATATAAGACAACAACTACCAAACTATAATCACGGCACAAATATAAATAAACAACCAAGTGCAAATGTCAAGTGCAAACATAATACCATGAAATACTCACGATGCAGTGGGCTGATCCGAGGCGATGGAGGATTTGACGAACCGGATGCAAAACGAGCGATCGGAAGTGGAACCGGAGGCGAAGCGGCGATGGCGGCGGCTGCCTTTGGCAAAAAGTGGCGGTAACGGATGGTAGACGGCGGATCCGGCCACAAATGAGTAGATCCGGGCCCGGGGTTAATAGATACGATGATTTGGAGCGGATCCGAACAAAAATGGAAAGTTTGGGTGGAGGGAATAATGGATCGGAGGGTGGTAGCACTAGATCGAAAGAGATCTAGGGTTTTCGGAGCGGAGGGAAGTGGATCCACGAAGGAGAAGGGGGAGGGGTGGTCGGCTAGGACTGGAAAGTCCCTTGGGTGGCCGGTTTTGGAGGGAAAGAGGGGGCGGAGGGGCTGGGGCTGGTAGCAAGGCCGGCGGCCGGTTTTTGGCACCCAGGCGGCGGCGGACAGGGGGGGAAAAGGGGCGTGTTCTGGCCGGTTGCTTGGCTGCAGACCGGTTGCGGTCGGCTGGAGATTTAGGGGGTTTCCGGTGGCGGAATAGGGGGAAATAAGATGGAAAATGAAGGAGGGGGGTAGGGTTTACCTTTGGGGGAAGTTTGGCGGCCTAGGAGTCGTCACCTAGGGTTCCACGACGTCGGCACCGAGGAGGGATCGCAGGAATCCGGGAAAGCACTTCTCCAAATTCTACAATACCCCAAATCAGCCCCCTAGCATCCTATTTATAAGAAAACATGACTTAGGGCAACCTCAATCAACGGCTATGATTGGCCGGTGGATTAACCCATCAAATACACCAAAATAAACTCAAAAGATATAAAGTAATATAGCGTTTTGACTCGCGGCGACGTCCCGGACGCAACCGCGGAGTCCGATAGGCGATCCGATCAAGTCTTCCTGCGCGAGTACATGTATGTGGGCCCTGCCTTGCGGCGAGGCCTGGTCGACAGAGCGGATCAGTTGGTGATGAGAGCGCTGGTGAAGGCCTCTTATCTAGGAGGTCTGGGGATCGAGCCCCGGCCTCAACAACCTACCGCATGGTGGTGATTCCATGGCGGAGAGCTGGTTGGGGTGTACGGGCCGCGGCCCTGATGAAAGCCGTCTGGTGCTGACTCCAGGTGGGCCCCCTGGTGGGACTCCAGGGTGGCGGGCAGGTGGACTCCTGGTCCCGCATCACTTTATTTGTTGTGACTCGTTGAGTATTATAATTTATAAAGAAAAATTATTTCAAGTAAAATAAATTGTCGGAAAGTGTATATGGATATAGAAAATCTCCATAACCTCTTTAGGACCTTACCCTGCATCACATTAAAGACTAAAAACACCATAATCATGTATAATCACTATGCTATAATTCATTCTATAAAATATGTAAGGTACCTCCAAAAGATGGCTAGAAGCAGCATCTTCTATCCAAACAAGTACTTCTCCTTCAAGTTTTTGCTTTGTAGCATCAGTAAACCTGTTCTCTACAAAACTCTCCTCTTGGCAGCCAAGTAGGGTGAGGATTGCATGCAACAGAACTTGATCATTCCCCGCTAATAACTTCAGCATACTCTGCATATATTTTAAATAAATAAAGGTGAAAAATCAATATGTATCAACATCCCTAGATGGAAATACTAAACCCGACTGACAGCAATCATCACTAGTGTAACGCACCTGTAAGACAAAACTGCTATATTTTTCAACTCTGAGACATGAAATCTCATCTTTCGCATGATTCAGAATTTCCTGAACAAGAAAGTTAAATGTCTCTGGAAAACTATTCTGAATATTCCTGAGATCGGTTAGTCCAGGTTGAGCTGGCACACAACTCAACCGATCAGCGAGAATGGTGGATGGTTTTGTGACATGAAATCCTTCAAGAGCATCTAATGGAACTCCCTTGCATAAGCAAAGAAGACTACGAAGGACATGAGATCCATAACTACTACACATGATATTGACAACATCAGCTCCAACTACCTGGGGAGAAAATAGAAAAAGAGAATTTTTAACATTTTGAAGATGTATCTAATAGTCCAAATTTATTTAAATATTTAGACCTGGCATATTTTATGCAGTGCCTCTTCAACCATTAAACAAGATTGGTCATCTTGAAGATGCAAGGCCAGGGACTTCAGTGCAGTCTCAGCAACATGAGATCCAAACTTATCAACTGCCATGGAAGAAAATTGATCTGCACTGCTTCGAAGAAAAGAACAAAGCTGCTCCAAATCACATCCTTCGAGAAGACATTGCAAGGTTCGACTTATAATCATGTCAGTTGCAAGTTCCATTTCTTTTCCCCTAGTTTCTTCTAAGGCATTGCCACATACAGTCGGGCGCACATCCATGTCAACAGCATTACTCTCAAACAAATTTGCAATTTCTAGGAAATACTTGGCAGTTTCTGGATCAACCTTTTTTCTGAAGGTGTACTTAATTAAGAAGACATCAAAAGACATTACAAAGGACTCATCAGAATTCTAAGAGGAGATACGTAAAAACCTGAGAGGGGTTGCATGTCCGTTGGAGGAATTGTTGTCTATTGGGGGTTTTTCGTCTCTCAGCCTTTTGTGCAACTTACTAGGGAAGCCATCCCTATCCACATTGAGATATATTTCTGATTTCCTGTGTTTAAATTTTATCTTACTCATTTGTTCAGATGTATCATACTGATTGTGATTTTGATGTGCCTTATTGTGAATTTCTTTCCTGTTATTTTCAGTCTTCTTCTTGAATGAATTCTCTTCTTGGTCCATCATAGCATATATTTTCTTCCAATAAGAGGGAAGTCCACCTTGCAGGAAAATGGTTGATAAAGTAAAAAATGATTGTTGGCGCATAAATTAAAGTAATCAACACAATAAAACAACTAGAGAAGGTGGAAAGATGCTGACTATGTGTCAATGTTTGAAGACAACTTTTGAAGCCAGGCCACTGTAAAAACCTACAAACCAGGGTCAAGGTTATGCATAATGTGATGTAATATACAGCAATTTGCATAGCAGAACCCAGCACCTTCAACAACAACAACACTCAAGCCTTTATCCCACTATAGTGGGGTCGGCTATATGGATCCTCTGTCGCCATTGTGGCATTGTGCCCTATCTTTTGTCATAATCTCACTAATGCCTAAGTACTAAGAAACTGCTTGTCTACAATACATAAAACTAGGAAACTGCTAATTAATTTTTAGCAGAGATTAACAGAAAAACTAAGGGTCCATACAGATGGACGGAATTAGAATTGCAAACATGAATTCATATTAATTCCAATTTTTCAGTCACGTCAAATTTATGTATCAATTCCAATGCAGTGGATATTGGAGTTTGCTTGAATTCCAATTATATTGCCTGATTAGGAAATAGAATTCAGTACCAGAATTAGAATTGAAAATTTGTTATTCGGCTGCAAAACATAATTTAAGATGGCACATAATGTAAATTGCAAATCAGTAGCATATGACAATCAAAAGAAAGTCATAACAATATATCAAATATTTTTACAGAAGTAGGGAATAATGGACCAGAAGAGATCACGGACACAGACATGCCATGTACACTCATGGTGGACACTGTGGGGGACTCCAACAACTATGGAGGGTGGTGACAACTGACAACTGACAACTAAGTCCAAACATGTACCTGATAATGTACCTTCAATGACTTTATTCAGGTTTGTTAGAAGTATTCATATTTTCACATTTGTTATTTTCATGTAATACATAGAAGAGGGTTCCCTTTCATAATTAATATAAGTTATTTTTCCCAATATGATATCAAAGCCTTAGAATCTTGATACTTTCTTCTGTAACGCTTCTCTTTCTCAACACGGATCAGCATTCTCCTCCACCTAATTTCACCGCAGATCTTTCTCCTCTCTCTCCACTTTCTATTGCAATTTGCAAGCTCTATCGTGAGCCACTGAACCTTATGCGTAAACCGTCAATCATCTCTGAATGATGCTCTATTCTTCGGGAACCGTCCTACTCCCATGACTTTTTTAAAGAAAAACTTTGTTTCTCCCTCCACTATCACATAGTAGGAGGATCGATCGATTCACTATATCTCTCAAAATCATAGTTCTAGTGTTCTCCTCCTCCAATGATTTACATGCATTCAAAGAGTTCTAAATCCATATTCAATCATCTAATGACATGGAATCTTAAGGGTTTAATGCTCTAGGATTCTGGGAAAGGGAACAACCCGTATTTTAAAAAAAAAGATTTAAAGGAAGTAAAATTAGGTATTTAGGTTATGGCATTTTTGTAATTACCATATTAGTTTTTTGTTTTTCCCTCTAATTCCTAACCGCGTGCCCCCCTGGATTTATTCTTTGGTCCGTCCTATGGCTCCAGCACACAGCCCGCTCCCGCTCCCTCCCATTTCTGCAAGCCGCAGCGCACACAAACCCGCCGCTCGCGCCTCCCGATTCCGGAGCCGCAGCGCCCCTTGGCTCGCTTCCCTGCTCTCGCCAACGCCTTTTCCTGCTCTCACTCAGGTCGTGCCTCCTCCTCTTGTTTTTGTCAACAATTTCTCTTTCCACCCCGGGACGGCTATTACTTCTTCTCCTCCCCATCAGACAGCCTCCTCCACTTCTCCCTCTCCGTTCAGCAGGGGAAGCAACTTCTTCCCTCCTCTCAAGGCCGGCATCCGCCTCCTCTTCCTCCGACAACTCGTTTTCTTCCTCTGACAGCCCTTTCTTTGTCGTCTTGGCCGGATTTGCGAGAGGGAAAATAAGGGTTTCCTCCCCTCTCCTCATTGGTTGATTTTTTTGGGTAATAATCTCCTTCATCTCCTCCTCTATTTAGATTTCCCTAATTTTTCTCGGAAATTTTTTGTCTCCAATTTTGCGTACAATTTGTGATCCTCGACTTAATTGACGGGATCGCTCAAAAACCCTCTCTTATTTAGGGTTTCTTCTAGCCAAAGCGCCACCAAATCTCTGATTTCCGCGTGGTAATCTCCTCTCCCCTTACTTTTGAGGGAGGTAAATTGCTAAACCCTCTTTTGTTTAAATTTTGTGACACAGAATGCATGTCCCAACATAGGATTTCTTTGTTATATCGAATATTATTCATGCTTGCCCTTCGACAGGTTTAAATAAAGTTGTTAAATTTGTTTGCGTCACTTATTCGCCGCCACCGGATTCAGCTTACTTAAGTCAAGTAGAGATATCTCTCTCTCTCTTACAAACATTGAGTTTAAATTAATGTGTTTATTCTTATGATTATATGACTTCACTCTTGAATATATTGATCTATCAAAACAATTTAAATCTTGAATGTCTAATTTGACAAATTAGTAGTTTATGATTTAATACGTTTGGAATGACATGGGTTTGTGATCACGAATTATTTTTATTTAGATTTTCACTTGAATGAATGATTTTCTCATTTGACGTATAATTGGAAGAATGATAGATTCTTGCGCATGAGCAACAAGTGTCATAGTAATAATTGTTAATATTTCTTGTTAGCAAATGAATGATTTGTGTTTTAAATAATGTACAGATCGTACACATGTTTACTTATAAGATAATCGTGTCTTAAAATGTTTAATCTTGATGACTACTTGTTATCCCGAAAATAATGCATAGTAATTTTACCACTCGCAAATAATTGGACCCGCAAAAAAATATAAAGCTCATTGTCTGGTTTTTTTGTGTAATCGAATCTTGTCTCTTATGCTTGTTTGGTTGTAAGACTCGGGTAAAGTTTGTTTCACGATCTGATTTTTCCTTTTGACATAAATTTATGTCTGTTATAATCACAATTTATGAATCTTTTAATTCATTAATGTTATAAGAAATCATTGAAAAGTAGTGTTTAATTGATGCAACTCCTTAATTTGAACCTTGATTTGAATTCTTGCTTGACTCTGTAACGGGAACGAATGAAAAGTCATAGCAA
Organism: Platanthera guangdongensis; assembly: GCA_039583875.1. NCBI lineage: Eukaryota > Viridiplantae > Streptophyta > Magnoliopsida > Asparagales > Orchidaceae > Platanthera > Platanthera guangdongensis. Next base: position 15,106,204 of record CM077151.1, read on the forward strand.
GCATGAATTTTCTGATAAGTTTTGCATTTGAACTTGAAGACTCTTACGCATCAAATAAAAACACATACATTTTGTTGGTTACAGCTTATGTCATTGCATGAGCAATATATCTTGTACTTCAAAGTATGCTAATAATTATAGTTATTTTTACTTATGTTACTTGTCTATCTTGCTAGTTTTGCTTCATGAAAACTGATACATGTGCATTTTTGATTACCCTGCTCGAATTTTATTTTACTTTGCCACTTTTTATTTCAATATTCTGAGACTTTTTTCTTCTTATTTAGTAATTTGTCTTAGTGTCAGTGAATGCACCGCCTGCTATCTGGGTCAAGGTCCTGCTTATGAAGATTTTTCTTCTTGCTGTGTCAAGTTCTATGTTTTTATGTTTCATTTTTTTACAGTCGGGCTGCTTTTATATAATAATTATGATCAGTCATTTTCTCTATTATCATGAACAACTGTTAAACTAAATAAATTACGCACTGGAATTTGATATTAGTTGCACTATCATTTCTCTGGAATTGTCATTGCATAAAATCTGTATCAGAACTGGGTATCATAAGATTCATTAAAATACATGTGCATCAAAAAAAATCACTGATAAACTCTAAAACTTCGCATAAAATAATGTTTTTTCCAAAATTATTTATTTTAAATCTAATAATATTAAATCAGCTCCAGCCTAACATGCATGAATTTTCTTTCCCGTGTCTGAGGCATCGCGACTCTCCAGAAGCGCACCTTGGTCTTTGCTTTTAGATGGATCGTAACATATCCAAACAACTTTACGCGGTAGTCATTTTGACCAATTTCAAAAAAATTCAAAATTCTTCACTCTTCTTATCTCATTATATTTGATGTGGTTGATTCTCGTGATAGCTCTCAACCCATAGGATCTACCCTGGTTGGGATGATCATACCACTTCTCAAATTACCACTATTCGTCTTGATACTCCAAACTATTTTGCATGTGCTGGCTCTTAAGAGTCGTTGATTGTTTACCTATGTGAATGGTGTTATTATGAAGTTAACGAAGACAGCGTCCAGTTGGCGACAATGTGAATCAAAGAACTTGACGTAAAACAAAATTAGGGTTTTAAAAATATGTTATTTTTTATGCATTCGATTTTAACTAATGTAGGGCGAGCGGGAAAAACGAATTTGCATGTGAAACACTCTCGACGTTGAATTTCGCTAAACTGTTAATTGTTATTCGAAGATATCCCCTTGAGCGCCTAACGAGTAGAACCGAAGCGAGATCCATACAAACACAGGCAAAAAACACAAGCAATAATTATGAAATAACAGCAATTGAAGTAGGAAGAACATTTGAGGCAAGCTACTAATTATTTAAGTGGATGCATAAATCTAAACTAATAAGTTGTAGCAGGGATACCTCAAGATTACAGCAGTGAGGGGCAGTCAATTCGTGAAACCTTCCCGCATAGGAGGAATAACTCGCTGTCGGCAGGTAACGGAAAGTGATTGTTGACTTGTTGTAGCCAACGGTACCTACGAACAGGAGCAACTCGATCGAATGGAGGCGGCGGCGGCTCCCGATCGGCGGCGAAAGGGTTGGCGTGACTAGCTAACGGAGACAGGAATAGGTTGGGGAGGGCTCCTGCAGGCACTGGCGGCTGCGCGGAGATGGCGTCAGGCTGGGGAATCCAATCTGGCGTCGACGACGTCAATGCGGAATAGAGATGGTGGACTGAGTCGCAGATGTCGGCCGGCAACAGAAAAGCACAAGGGTGATTGCACCCCAGATTTGCCCAGCAGCACAAATATTTTTCTAATTTTTCGCATCTTTTACCGATAGGTCTTTTTCATGTATTTTTAAGAAAAGCGTTCAACATAAAAATACGAAAAAATATGAAAATACGTACAAATACGTCTTTTTCTAATTTTTCACATCTTTTAAAAATGCGTCTTTTTCTTTTGCATGCATTTTTAATTTTTCGTATTTTTACAAATACGTCTTTTTCTTTTGCATGCATTTTTTTCGAGATCTACAACTTTTGTGTTGAACGTTTTTCCTAAAAATGCATGTACAAAGCGTACTTTGAAAATACGTCCAGGTGAGTAGCATGCGTTGAGTGCGGTGAAGAGCGGGCGTTGGGTGGAGGCGTTGAGTTGTAGGCGTTGAGTGCGTCGAGTGCTAGCGTGTGGCGTTAGCTAGCTACCGCTTGGCGTTAGCCTCCTTGTGTTGAGACGAAAGTGTTGAGTGAGCTATAGCGCCGCGGTATTTCTACCGTCGGCGGGAGCGCGGCTTTTTTTTATTTGGCCGAGGGCTCGGGAAGCTACCGCGGCGCGATAGGTGGTTACTGGCCAGCGGTAGCAAACGGAAGCAGTTCCGTAGATCTGTGTTCTGACCGTCTGATTTCGCTTCGGTTTTGATCTTATGGCCCAGTACACTCCGTCCAAGAGGCATGAGTAGGGTTGAGAGACTCTTTCCTCTTATTTTCTTCTTCATTGAGTGAGATATAGGGTTTGGGAGAAAGAGGTTGGAGGAGGAAGAAGAAGGGTTTTCTCTGCCATTGACAAATCTTTGGGGCTCCGTTCGTCTATCTGAGGCCAGACCCGTGGAGAGGACTCGTAGGCGCACACTTTCATCCGTGAAAATCAAGTTTTTCATGGCGAGGAAGAGGAGTCGTAAGATAACGACATTTTTCCTCTCGGTCTTTAGGATGCGTGCATGACATCCGTTTTTAATCTGGCTTTCTTTCAAGCATTTAGGCACCTGATCTCTCAAATGAGAGGGGTTCGGGTTGTCACATTTCAAGAGGAGCCATTGAGTCGATTGTGTCCCTCCCCGGCACGATGTTGCATTAGAAATTCGCTCAGTTAGTGGATTAGACATTGTGGGTGAAGCCATAGTCGCGACCGTTAGTCCGACTCGGTGATGTTGCATAACGTGCCTTGAGGATTTTGTGATGTTGCATTAGAAATCGTTTGTGATGTTTGTTCCCCCCTTATTTTTATGTGAGAATGAATGGTGGATTAGGGCGCGAAAGGTTGTTGATTGTGATGTGCTAAGGCGCGGCTTTGTCTCTATGGTCGGCTGGCTAGCCCGTGACATGCAAGTCATGTGTGAAGAGTATCCCGGTGAGACAAGTCCCCTTCTGTGAAACTGACGAGAACGTCATGTTGTGGACAAGCCCGGGCGATGAAGCCCACGAGCGGGTGGGGTCAAGCAAGGGTTCTTAGCATCAATTTGTTGTTTGTGAGACGGAATCCTGACATGAGAAGTCGGAGCATGCAGGCAAGCCCAAGTTTTGAGACCCACGAGCGGGTGGGGCCTTGGCAAGAGTTCCGTGAGGCGACTTGTATGTTATTAGGGGAAATTGGAAGTACCCGTGTGTTTACGACTTAAATGCTGATAGGAAAATTGGATGTACTCATTTGATGATGTGCGATGATGAGTTAGATTCATGCGCTATAGGGTGCCTTTGGTGAAACTCATGATTGCATACATGCTGCATTGTAGACCCCTTTATATTATCTGCTCAACAAAGAAACGTGTTTGTTGTATGAGACATCTGAACCTGTTTTATTGCTTTATATGTTCATGTATATTTGCATACAAAGTGCTGACATGCAGGGTGATGGAGTGCCCCGGGGTCCGCTAGGGACGACCGGGAAGAGATTTGTTGGTTACACAGTTGAAGTTAGCCTTTGTTGACCCACATTATAACAAATTTTTTCATGGCAAGGATCGCAAGCAGGAGCAAGCTCGCCGGTCAAAAAGGCCTAAGCCTCATGAAGTAAACTCTTTGTTTAGCAACTTATGTTTTGTTGAATGCTCTGATCTATGAACTGTAATCCGGTTTGCATGCCGAGGTAGCCTGAGGGTTCTAAAGCACGTTGCTATGTTTGTTGTTGTTCAGTTTTTGGACTCATGTTTGTTGTAAGGCTTTAATGTCGTTTTGATACTCGTGTGATAGTGGATAACTTCTAGTGTTTGTGGGTTTTCGTTGTTTGTGTTCTGAGTTTTAAGATATGTAGTTCTTCTATATCACATTTTAATACTAAAGCTGTGGCATCTATATGTTGTGGGGCTCCGGCCGGGCCCATATTATATGGTTATTACAGGGGAGGTGTTATAAGTTTTGTCTCAGACAACATGCACATCGCTCTCTAAACTAGTGTCTTATTCATTCTTTCTGCTACGCTACTCAGTTGCGACGTCACGGGCGGAGTCATTTCATATTTGATCTCTTAATCTTTATAGTACTCATCAAAAGGATCAGTATACTATCTCATGTTATCAGTCCCGATGCACTTTAACTTTTTCTCAAACTGCCTCTCCAGCTCGGCGTGGAATCTATAAGAAGTGACGAAGACCTCGTCTTTGATTTTAATAGTGTAGATCCAAAGTTTTTTCGAAAAATCATAAATGAACGTTATAAAGTAGGACGCTCCTCCACTAGTCTAAACCATCAGTGGTCTGCAAACATTAGTATACACGAGCTCTGGTGGCTTGAATCTCCAGTTAGAGTCGTGGCTTTATTATGAAACTTTATTTTGCTTCCAAGTCATGCAGTGATCACACCTCTCCAACTGATCCGTAGATAGATCAGTGATCATCTTTGTCCTAGTAAGACACTACAGGCTCTTCCAGCTAATATGGCATAGTATCATTTATCACAAGGAGATGGATGCTCCCTCCCCGATAGTGTTGGTCTGAGCAGCTTCGTGTCTTCCGTCTATATAATATAAGCCAGTATCTCTCCATCATCAAGCAGCATCGAGTGATCCTCAAATCAGCTTCTATGAGTCTCCACCAAAGACGCTAAGGTGTCCATAATTGCCCAATTTCTTGACTAAAACTAGGTTGAATCGAATGTTAGGTAAGTGTCGTGCATCCTTTTGAATCGACAAACCTCTTGTGTTGTCTTCAGGTGCATATCTTCTCTCCCGATGACTTTAGACGCGTCACTGTTTCCCATTATAAGAACTCCACAGTTCTGAGTCGTGTAGGTGCCAAAAAACTCTCTATTGTGGGAGACGTGTGCAGAAGCACCTAAATCCATAATCCAACTCTTATCATCGCATGAGAATGCAATATTGACGTCATCTCCTACAATGACGACATCATCCTCCTCCACTAACGCTATGGCCGTTGTGTGCGTGTTTGCCTTCTCATTTGAGGACTCACCTTTTTTTTTTGTCATTATTATGAGTATAACAAAACTTTTGAATATGACTCTTCTTGTGATAGTTGTGACACTCCATATTCTGACAGAGGGACTTAAACTTTCCTTTACTTTGGCTCTTCTCGTTTTTCCTTCCTCTGCTCTTGTTCCCGACTCTTCCCCTGAGTTCGGTGTAAAGGATATTAGCATGTGAAGAAGAACTTAAATATCTTTGTGATTATCCTTGCACTTCCTCGTTCATGATGTCATTACTGGTAATCTTCATAATAATGATGACATCGGGAGAGAAGTTGATTAGAGAAACTCTGATCATCTCTCAGGAGTCTAAAAGTGACTTCAATATCCACATATATTAACCTCATCCCCAATGGTCACTTTCATAGTAGTGAGACAATTAATGATATACTAAAACTCGTTAATATGATCCAGAATAAGAGATCTCTCTTTGTATCTGAACACGCCCAGATTCTTTAATAAATACAATTTATTGAAGCAAGTACTCTTTAAATACAATGTCTCCAAAGTATTACAAAGGATTTTTGTGTCAACGATAATTGCGGCGTGATTGTAGACGTTTAGCATCTTGAATCGTCTGATGAATCAGCATAATTTTCAGTGCTCCATCTTTCACTTATTTGGATCCATATATTAAGGCATCTCCTCAAAGATAGAAGTACGTCATCCATTGACGTAGATAAGATATTTCATCAGTATATATCATTGGTGGTAGTTCATGTCGTTCAATTTCACAATTTGCTCAGAGTATGTACCTGAAGTGGCTCCACCGTGCCCCGTCACTGATCAGATTGACCTTAGTTTTCTGAGCAGACTATTTCAAAGAACGGAAACAAAGAGGATAGGAAGCGGACAAATGGTCGTCACCTACCCGATCACTAACCTGAATCGTCTTAAATTTCAGACAGGTCAGACTGATAATTGCTCTGGTAATGAACTTATTTTATATATCACTTTGTTGGGAATTGTGCCCTACAATGTTCCTCGGAATTTAAAGAGACACCACCAATCATGCTAAGGAACATAATGTATTTGATGAGTGCTCTAGTTCTTGCATGCAAGTAGTCCGTGATTGGACAGGTGAAGAAAATGAGTTTGGTGGTAAACTCAAAATTCGTCGAGCTCAGCTTGCAGGTCGTCGAGCTCAGCTCTCAGATCGTCTAGCTCAAGTCGACATTCCTCAAGAGTTAAATTCAGAGGCTTAGGATTCAAAGTTCGTCGAGCTCAGCTTGAAGTTCGTCGAGCTCAGTTTGCAGTTCGTCGAGCTTAGCTTACAGATCGTCGAACGCAATTCAACACTTGTCGAGCTAAAGCCAGAAAAATTGACGAAGGTAAAAAGCGCTGAGACTGCTGAGAAGAAAGCGTTGAGACCACTGAAAAGAAAGCGCTGAGACTGAAACTTGTCCCAGCTGTTAAGAAGGAAGCGTTGAGACCGCTGAGAAGAAAGCGCTAAGATAAAAATGTGTCTCAGCTATTAAGAAGAAAGCGCTGAGACATAAGCTTGTCTCAGCTGTTAATAAGAAACTGTTGAGACCACTGAGACAGAACCGCTGAGACAAATCTAAAGAAAATTCACAAGTACAGAAGCGCTGAGAGCCAAGACAGATGGCATTGAGTGATTTAACATCACTCAACGCTTTATGAATTTCTAAAATATTTTCTAAGTTCAGATGGTGATGACCATTGCTGACGTCGTCAAAGTCAACTTACATGTAGCCGTTGCGTGAAAGTTGTAGTGGCGCCGAAAGCTGCTTTGTCCTTTTCTAAAGGAGGTGGGGCTCACCAATCCTTGGTTGGGGCCACACACATTTATGTCGTTGATTCAAATTAGTGCATATAAAAAGGAAAAAGAGAAGGAGATTAAGGTAATGAAGAACAAAGCAGAAAATACAAAAGAAAACTAGAGACGACAGGACATCTTCTTCTCCATTAAGCTTGAAAGCTCAAGTCCAGCAGAGATAGTCAGGAGGCAAAAGAAGATAGATGAAGTTCTTCAAGTTCAGCAAGATAGTTCTCTCCAGAACAAAGAAGTTGATTCATCCATTCAGCAAGCTGATAGTTGTTCATCTATGCAGTAGAAAAGAGTTAGCTGTAGAAGAATACTAATTCCTTCTACATCAAGAGTGCTGGACTGATATCTGTTCAGTCCAGCAAGATAGACTCAGAGACTTATCTCTGAGTCAGTTCTTCATTTTTCTAATTTACTTTCTGTAAGATTCAGTTTATCTGAATCTGAGTGTATGACACTTTGTGCCTGAGGTATGTGACTAAATAGTCATTAAGGTAGGTGCCCTGTTGTGGTACTGAGGTAGGATCCAAGTGTGGATCTGAGCTGTAGGGTTTAATTGCTTGAGGTGGGAGAGTGATGCTCTCTGAAGTAGGATCCCAGTGTGAATCTGAGGTAGGGCTGTCCTCCCAGCCTGAGTGTAAGGCCTTGTGTCTGAGGTAGGTGACTGGAGAGTCACTAAGATATAGGTTACAAGTGGGTCACTGAATTATAGGCCTTGGAGGAGGCTGAGTTGTAGGTATCTGGAAAGGTACTTAGTTGTAGGAGTGCTGCAATACTCTGAGAGTAGGGCTGTGTGGCTGAAGCTATAAGGCTGAAGAGCCTGAGTTGTAGGCCTTAGAAATAAGGCTGAGGTAGGTGATCAGTATACCACTGAGCTGTAGGAGCTATATAGAGCTCTGAGGTAGGAAACCTTGTGTTTCTTAGTTTGGATTCTGTTAAGAATCTGTGTATAATGCTGAGGGCCTGAGGTGTGAGCTCCAAAGAGCATATTGGTGGAGTTTGTGCCTAGTCCAACAAATCAGTTGGATATGTGGGAGAGAAAGTGGATGTACCCAATTGGGGAACCACTATAAATCTTTGTGTGTTTGTTGTGTTCCTTGTTTTCATTCTTATTGCAGGATCTAAGGACAAGCTCTAGATAAATTAATTTAAAATTAGTAAAAGAACTAATAAAACTTCAAAGACATATTCACCCCTCCTCTAGGTGATTAGTTAACCTTCAGTTAAACAACTTTCAAGTGGTATCAGAGGGAGGTTCCTCAAAAAGAATTTAACAATCTGAGTATACCTTCAAGGTTAGCTATAAGATAAAATTATGGGGTCAGGAATGAACTATAAGGAGCTCGGGGCTATGAAGTTATCCATCTGCAGGAAGGAAGGATTTGGCCTCTAGAAGCAAAGGGTCACACTGTTCATGGAAGCATCTAACCCTATGATTTATGTAACTGTAGTGGAAGGCCCCTTTGTCCCCACAAAGGCTTCCACCATAGATCCAACTGTGAGAGTGCCTAAGGCGTATTCAAAAATATACAGAGATGAGGTGATTCTGTCCACCATGGACAAAAGGGCGCAAAATATTATAGTTAGTGTCATTGATGACTCAACCTTCCAAAATCTTATACACTTCAAGACCTCCAAGGAAATGTGGGGCACTCTTATGATCTACATGGAAGGATCTGAGAAAGTTAGAGATGATAGAAAGTTCATGCTCAATCAAGAGTATGAGGCCTTCAGACAAAGCAAGTCTGAAAAAGTTGCTGACTGTTTTGAAAGATTCTTTAGGACAGTCAATGAACTAAGAATTTATGGTAGGGTCTTCAACAACTATGAGCTGAATGACAAGTTTCTTAGATCTCTCACTAGAGATTGGGATACCAAGATTTGTGTCATTAGGGAAATGGCTAAGCTGGCAGACACTCCTCCACCAACACTCTTTGGAAAGCTGCAATCCTATGAAATGCAACTGGCTGTTAGACAAAAAGAGGAGAAGGAAAGTCAATTCAAGTCCAAGGACAAGTATGTGGCATTCAGGGCAGAAGCCCCAAGAAGAAGCAGAAGAAAGACTCCCTCACCACCAAGGAGGGAAGCTGAATCAAGCTCAGAAAATCCTGAGTCAAGCTCATCAGACAACCACATGTCTGATAAAGATCTAGCTGCTTTCTCCAGGTAATTTCAGAAGTTTGTAAATAAGAAGGATTGGAGGAGCAGACCATCTTCATCCTCTTATCACATGAAGTCATCCAAGGATGACAGGTATGTCCCTAAAACTAGTAAACAAATTTCCTCTAATATTATCTGTTATTGTTGCAGCATGGTTGGGCATGTCATTGCTGACTGTCCAGTCAAAAGAAAGGAAGAATATGAGCAGAAGAAGAAAAAGCATCACCATCACAACAAGTACAAGAAGGAGAAGTCTTTTGTGGCTAAGAAGGAGAGAAACTGGACAGATTCTTCATCCTCAGATTCTGAAGATGAAGAGGAAGAAGTCTATATAGGGCTAATGATTGTTATTACAGATCTAAAAGAAGAAGAGGAATATCCTGCTACCAGGATAGGAATCAGGGCCCCTCTATCACACTCAGACATCGACAATGAGGAGGATGAAGAAGACTATGGATGACATGGTTTGATGACAATGACTGAAAAAGAAAGAAGTCGGGTAGATTCAGAATCAATCAAGGTACAACCTCTTTCCAATTATGCATCTTCATCTGACTATGAGACCAGTCCAGATACTGGTGCATCTTCGTCCTATGATAAAGATTGCTCAGAATCTGAGATTGATGTCAATCAATTGATTGATAAGTATGGACTACTCCTAGATGCTCTAAAGAAGAGCAAAATTCTTGCCAAAAGGCAAGCCAAGGAGATAGAAGTCTTAAAGTCCTATAAAGCTCTTTATAACAATAAATCTACTGAGTTTTATAAGAAAAGTAATGAGGTATCTGAACTCAAGAAAAGTCTTGAGCGTCAGACCATGCTTCTAGAAGAGAAGAAAAAGCATATTAGATATCTGGAATAAAAGTTCACAGAGAAATTGGGGATTGTGATTAACCATTCTCAGTTACAGGGTCATTTGCCAAAAGCTGCAACTTGCAAAGTCCTTGAGAAGCTGGGTATTAATCACATCAATCATCATTTCAAATCTGAATTCCCTGATAAAAGGACAATGTTTCAAAAGGCAAATTCACCTTCTAGAACTGTCAAGGTTGGGTCTCCTCTCAAGGATCAATCTAATGTATGCTCTACCAGTGGGGTAAAGACACATGATCTCAGAAGGAGTGATGTTGTCCACTCTAGCCAGAATTCTCAGGATAAGTTCTTTAGATTTGGATCCAAATATCCCTTATGTAAAGAGATGAAAGAGTCCACTAGATGGCAGGCTCCAAATATACAATTGGCCCATTCTGGATCAGGTGTATTTAGATCTTCAGCACCTTCACTCAGGAAGAAGGAAGCAGCATCATGCTATGCTCATCCAGCAAAATCTGGAGCTGCTCACTTCTCTCATGGACAATAATTTTGTGTTGTCCTGAAGAGAAGGTACAACATTCATAAATGTTGGTGATATGGGAAGGTGGGTCATTTTGTCATTGATTATTGGCACAACCTGAATATGACTAGTGGACAAAAGGGTGCTCTGCCCAGGCAGAGAGCTGGGCAAAAATTTTATAATACTAACAAGAACCTAGGACCCAACTATTATTGGGTGCCTAAGGGTAAATGAATTATGTTTTGCAGGATAGTCCAAGTACTTGTCTAAATAAGACTTGATACTTGTACAATGGATGTTCCAAGCAAATGTCTAAGACAGGATGATTGCTCAAGGACTATGCTCCATGTAAAGCAATAAATAAAAGTTGAGGTTGTTAAGTGTGTAATCCTCAAAAGATAGAGGCAGCATGCCTCAAGGTAAGTCTCTCTCTCCAGTATAGAAACTAAGTTTGAAAATTCATGAATTAAGTTAAATATGCTTAGGATGAACCTAATCAAGCACACAAGTCAGATAATAATGATTCAATTATCCTTCATAATTATCTGCATTGTTAACTTATGTAGCATTTTCTCTCAAGCCCAAATATCTTATAAATCAGTGCATAATAAGGTTGCCAATATAACTGACTGATTAGCATGATTAAGTCCCCTTCTATTTAAAATTAATAAAATTTTTATTAAGTCAAATAGATTGTACATCCAAGCAGTAAGGAAAGCCATAAATTAAACATGCATTGAATAAGTAGAAGAAAAGTTGAGAGTTAGAAGAATCGAATTGCTAAATCTCCTGTTTCATAACAGGAAGTGTAACGCAACCCGTTAAAACAAAATGTATAAGTTTAAGCTAAAATGCTTAATTGATAATTGAACCTTTTGGTATAAATATAAAGGCGACAAGAAATGAAAGACCAATCCACTCTTAAAACCCTTAACCCTAGCCATCGAGACTGAAACCCTCTCAGCGTCTTGTCGCACTGTTTCAATGGCGCCAAATATCATCAAGGAGCTTCAAGAAGATATGAAATTGTGAGGGATGGATTCAGTCATGCCTCCCCCTGAGATTAAGGTTGTGTTAAGGATGATTGAGGTCGCAGGCTTGGAATACACCCTTTTCGAACCCTCCACCATTCTTAAAAAGGAGGTAGTGGAATTCTTCTCGAACATTAAAGTGTCCTCTCAAAACTCTCTTAAATCTAAGATTGAAGATATCAAAATAAAGGTAAACCCTAAGAGACTAGGAAAGGCCCTTCATATACCCTCCGTCAACCCTAGCGGTAAGAAGAGCCCACCGTCACAGACAAAGACAGTGCTCTCAGATGGTGTGGATACAATGATGCCAAATCTGGGTCTCTTAAAAGAAAATTCTTCAATCAATGAGGCAAACTGCTAGCAGATATGGTAGGGAAAGCCCTTATCTGCAAACCTGGATTACATGACACTATCTCCAGGTACATGTTTGATGTCATGACCAGAATTATCCTGAATAGAAAGAGTTCATGGTCTTCTCTCATCTATTAGAGATTAGTAGACTGTATACCCTCTCCAAACATGGGCATAATTCTTTTCTTATACCTAGTGAACATCTATCCTGATACTTTCAAATAGGAACATGAGGTGAAGATTCACTACCTAAAAAGAATGGACATAAAGACTTTGGACAGATTCATTAGGGTCCTACCAATAAGCCAACCTTCAGGAATAAATGACTCATCTAAGGGTACAAGGAAGAAACCTACTGAGGAAGAAAGAACTTCCAGCTCTGAACCGGAGCTTGGATCATCCTCTCCAGCTGATGTTGGTCTGTAGGTTGACTTATTACTCAGTCAATCCTCTACAAACATTCAACTCCATGATATTGTTATGCATGTGATAAAATCCATGTCAACCCTGGGTCAGGACAAGTGTCAAAGATTGGCAATGAAGAAGAGGTTGATGCAGAAGATGAGGCAGATATGGCAGATATTGATGATGTAGCTGCAATTGATGATATGCCTACTACAAAAGATAACCATGAGCCTCCTGAAGCTTTAGATACTTATCTTGATAGGTCAAGCATAGAGAAGGATGCTCAGTCTGATGGGGAGTATGATCAGATGGATTTGACAAACTTGGATCAAGTTGTCAACAGAATAGTAGTGTTAATACAAATTTAGCTAAGAAAATGTTTCCTACTATAGGTGTTGTAGTTGAGTGAGAGCCTTCTCAGATCCCTGCTCAAAATGTTGTACTGCCTCCTATGAGTCATACATCATCTACCCCCATCTCCAATGAGGAATTTCTAAACCAAATCAAAGCACTCTTGGATGCTCAGACCACTGTGCAACCCCGTAACAAACTCAGCGAGCTCGACCTCGCTGGTATGCCCCTCGAAGAAGCAGTAATCTCTGAAATGTTGGGCGCATTTAGTGCGGCCGTCGGCATCAGGGTTGGTCTTGCCCATGCTCGCAGAAGAGGGGGTGAGGCGCGAGTAAGAAAGAGAACAGCACAGGGAGAAAGAAAATCAGTAGTTAATACAGCGTACGGGGTTGGTGAAGGGGGGGGGGCAATTTATAGAAAAAGTAATCTGGGATCAAGCTGTCCAATCGGCCCAGCTCACCATCCCAGCTCGCCAACCCTAGCTCGCCGACTTTCGGCGCACTCCATCTCACGCCAAGTTAAACAAAAAGCAATATATTATTTGAATACTGCATATCCAAGAATGTTTTGTTATTTATTACAACACTCAAGTGCAGGGATAAGAAAGTGGGGCACGCGGGCAGAGGGAGAGCATGGGGTGAGTACCGGTCGGCTCGGCAAGGAAGCCGCCTATTATCGACCCGGCCTCGCATCCCCCATCCCCCAGACTGCCGCACGTGGAGCAACTCACGAATCCTCCCCGAATTCCTCTGCTCCACCGAGAGGCCGTCATCAATCTCATCCAGAAGCCGGGAAGGAGACGTCATCTCGCCAGCCTGGCCGCTTCGCACCTCATCAACGAGATGCACGTAGTCGCGTTGAAGCGCCTCGTTGACCTCCTGGACCTCGCGCAGCCCACACACAAGTTTCTTGAAGAGCTTGATCCCCCTCCTCGTCCGCTCGTCATTCTCCACTTCAGGGCATAGGTAAGAGTTCAACGAGCTCGGGGAGGGGAGGGGGGAGTAGTGGGATGTCCGCGAAGACTCCTCGGCCGCGGATTGGCTGGGGGGAACTGTGAAGACATAAACATTAGCAATAGGAGACATGCTGAAAATTTGCACGACGAGAATCCAAGGCCAAGTTTACCTTACGAACTCGGCACCTCCAAGAAGGTGCAGGGAGGAACAAACCACAGGTCCTTCCCGCGGCCTAGGTCGCACGTTCCCGGTGAGAGGAGCTCGAATCTCGGAACGGGGATGGTCTCCACACCCACCCCCGTGGTCACGACAGCTTGCTGAGGGGAGGGGGCGCACACCGGCGAGTTCGGCTTCTGCGAGCTCATCCCCAAGGTCCCAAAGGGAGGGGACGGGTCCCGGGGAAGGTTCTCCAGAGTTATGAATCGCGAGTCCCCAAGTGTGGTCTTGCCTCGCGGGGTGGGGTCCCGCGGCGGGGTGCCCTCCATGTCATCAAGCTGGCTGTCTGGGCCGTCGCAGAGGACAACAATATTCTTGCCCTTTTTGGGGGCAGGCAGAGTGGAGGAGCCGGTCTCATGCTCCAAGGTGGTTCTCAGGTCGTCATAAATGAGCTTGGCCGCTTGAGGAAACAGTTTCACCCTCTTGGAGTTGGGCTCGGCAGAGTCACCCTGCGGGACAGTTGGCGGAATAGCAGTGAAGGCAGCTACGCGAGCGGCTGAGGTCTGGCGAACCCGCGCGAGCCGCTCTTTGATCTCCTTGGGGATCGGCATCTCGGCAGGACTAGAGCAAAGGGAATGTCAAGAGTCAGATAGGTATGCATGTGTATATATATAGCCACAGGTGGACCCCACCCAAAGATTCCCTCTTGTACACCCCACACTCGCTGAACACTTGAGGTTGGATGTTTCTTTCTGAGCTTTGCCAAGCTCAAAAAGAGTGGGGATTTGAGGTCGCCCGGAACCAGACCGGCCGGTTCAGATCGCCCAAGCAGCAGGCGAGCTCAACAGAGAAATTTGAAGGCAGTAGGCGAGTTCGACAGAGAAAGCTGGAGGCAGCAGGCGAGCTCGGCAGAGAAATCTGAAGGCCGAGCACGACATTCGTCAACCCCAAGCTCGGCACTCGCCGAGCTAAGCCCAGGCTTCGTCGAGCTGAGCTCGACTAATGAAGGAAAATCGAAGGGCGAGCACAGTAGCCAGCTCGCAATCGCCCTATGGAGCTCGGCAGCCAGCAGGCGAGCCGGATCTTCAGGGTGGCCGAGCTCGCCCAGGTCTATGAGGTACTTTTTACTATTTTGCCCCCGCTGGCCTGCCCATAGCCTTTCAGAACAGCGAAGTTACGCTGTTGGCAGGCCAACCTGGACTGCACATAGCCGTTCAGGACAGCGGGAGTTGGCTATTTGCAGGCCGTTTTCAGAAATCTATAAATATAACCCAAGGGGTACCTCAGAAAGCAGGCTTCCAATGCCCTCTTGCTCCATCTCTCTAGCTCTTTCTGATGATACCTTAGCTCGACCTTTGGCTAAGGAGGGGAAGCACTCTTAAATCTTCC
The DNA here is from genome assembly GCA_039583875.1 of Platanthera guangdongensis. Lineage (NCBI taxonomy): Eukaryota > Viridiplantae > Streptophyta > Magnoliopsida > Asparagales > Orchidaceae > Platanthera > Platanthera guangdongensis. The sequence continues at coordinate 15,121,299 of CM077151.1, forward strand.
GGGTGTGTGGTGGGTCCTCCCCGTCGAGCCCTTGGGTCAGTTCTTCCTTGTTTCCCTTGTTATTTTGCTTGCAGGAGCGAAGTAAGTGCGCGATCACCCCTTCCCCGAGGGTGAACTCAACAGGAGACCGTTTTTCGGTTTCAACAACCACAACCCTCAAGGATTATGTTGATCAATCAGTTGCCAAATTGAGGGATGACTTAACAACCAAAGTGTGAAACTAGCGAACACGCAGCTAAAAAACAGACAGAAATTTGAATAATTGAAAGTTTATTATTCAAAAAAGATATCATTTACAAAGGTATGACCTCCATTTTATAGAATAGAAGAGATATGAGAGAGTACAAACAAACAATGTGCGACTAAAAATGTACAGTGCTGAGCGGCTAGAAATTAAAGAGACCGCACAGGCCGCACAGTTAGACAGATGGGCTAACCGCTCGGCAACTCCAGCAGGAAGAGAACATGTCGCAATAGAAGACCAATAGACCGCCCGGTCTCCAGGCTTCTGAGAGAGACTATCAGACCGCTCGGACTACAAACAGCAACAGTCTGAATATGAACCTGCTAGAAAGGAACCGCTAGACCGTGCAGTCAACAACCCGCCAGACAAGACCGCGAGGCCGCCCAGTCTAATACTCCAACACTCTCCCTCAAGCTGGAGCATAGATATCAATCATGCCCAGCTTGTCACAAATGTGAAAGAAGGAAGTAGAGACCGGTTTTGTGAAGATATCTGCCAATTCTTTGTCAGAGGTGACAAACAGAGTACAAATCTGTTTCTTCAAAACCTCCTCCCGAATGAAGTGGCAGTCAACCTCTATATGCTTTGTTCTCTCATGGAAGACCTGATTTTTGGATATGTATATAGCGGTCTTGTTGTCACAGAACATAGGAAGAGGATAGTCATAGACCTCTCCTAGGTCAAGCATGAGACCCCGCAACCACTTTAACTCACACGTGGTTGACGTCATACTCCGTTATTCGGCTTCTGCACTGGATCTGGAGACAACAGATTGTTTCTTGCTCTTCCAAGTCACAAGATTTCCTCCAACAAAAGTACAAAAACCTGATGTGGATTTACGATCGCCTTTATCATCCGCATAGCTTGAATCTGAGTAGGCTTCAACCCTCAGATGACCATTCTTCTGAAAGATTAGCCTTTTGCCCGGTGCTGGTTTGACATACTCTAAAATCTTCAAGGCAGACTGGAGATGACACTCTGTGGATGCTTGCATAAACTGACTGACCTTGCCTACAACATAGGAGATGTCGGGTCTGGTCACCGTGAGATAGATGAGTTTGCCCACCAAACATCTGTATCTAGTGACATCAGATAGAAGAGGCGAGTCATCCGTCCACGTTTTGTCTTCTCCAATAGCCATGGGAAACCGGACCGGTTTGGCACCTGTCAATCCTGCCTCTTGTAGAAGATCAATGTCATACTTTCGTTGGGAGAGAACCAACGAGTCAAGCTTCCGAGAGATTTATATCCCCAAAAAGTATTTCGGGGAGCCCATATCCTTCGTGAACAGGTGTTTATGGAGGTGTTTCTTCATCAAGTCCACCCCAGCTTGGTCATCGCCAGTAAGAAGAATATCATCCACATACACTGCCAAAACCATCAGTCCCGAGGCCATTTTGCGAATAAATAAGTAGTGATCGGTTGAACTCCTTGCAAAGTCGATGGTAGCCACAATGCCACTGAACTTGTCGAACCATGCCCGAGGGCTCTGCTTTAGGCCATAAATGATCTTCTTCAACCGGCATACTCGTGTCTCCCCCTGAGCAACATACCCAGGAGGTTGCTCCATGTAGACGTCCTCTTGAAGATCTCCATAGAGAAAGGCATTCTTGACATCAAGCTGGGAAATAGCCCAATCCCGGTTAACAGCCACAGAGAGAAGAACCCGGATGGTGCTGAGGCGAGCAACCGAAGAGAAAGTATCAAAGTAATCAATGTCGTAAGTCTGAGTGAAGCCTTTGGCCACTAGCCGGGCCTTGTAGCGATCCACAGTGCCGTCGGGGCGAAATTTCACAACAAATACTCAGCGACAGCCAACCACATCAGTACCCACTGGTGGAGGAACAAGGGTTCAGGTACCCCTTTCAGTAAGAGTAGCCATCTCTTCATCCATGGCAGATTTCCAATGAGGAATAACAAGAGCCTCCTGGTAGGTGCGGGGAGTGGTAGTAGCGGAGATAGCCAAGGCAAAACACCTACGAGAAGGAGAAAGTCGTTCATAGGAAACAACTGCCGCAAGCGGGTGTTGAGTACACGCTCGCACCCCTTTGCGAAGAGCAATGGGAAGATCCAGGTCGACGCGTGCCTCAGCGACCGGAGCGTCCGTGGCGGAGAAGGCTGGCCCGGGACTAGAGAGACGGCTGCGGAGAAGAGGGAGGAGTAGGGGGTGAGACAGATAGAGAAGGAGACGGAGGAGGAGATGAGGGAAGTAGGGAGACGTCGATAGGCGTGGAAGGAACGGAGAGAGACGGTGGAGAAGTAGAGACATCAGGAGGAAGAGGGGAGTCAAGAGAGAAGTAGGATACATTCTCGAAGAATGTCACGTCTGTGGAGACAAATTATTTGCGCAGAACGGGGTCAAAACAGCAATAGCCTTTTTGAGTGGTAGAGTATCCCAAAAAGACACACTTGGTGGAATGGGGGGAAAGCTTGTCGCGGGTAGCGGACGGAGCATGAACAAAGGCCGTACACCCAAAGACACAGAGAGGGAGAGGAAAAGGTTCCTTGCGGGGGTATAGAATGGAGAAGAGGGTCTGGCCGTGGAGAACCGTGGAGGGAAGACGATTGATGAGATAGTAGGCGATGAGCACAGCGTAGCCCCAGTAGGAGCGGGGCACTTGCATCTGCGTCATGAGAGTGCGAGCGACATCAAGGAGGTGACGGTTTTTACGCTCCGCCACCCCATTCTGCTGGGAGGTGTAAACACAGGTGGTTTGATAAAAAAGACCATGTTGGCGAAAGAAAGAGGAGAACTCATGACTAAGATATTCCTTAGCATTATCAGAGCGAAAAACTTTAATAGAAATGCGAAATTGAGTTTTAATCATAAAATAGAAAGATTGTCAGATAGAAAAGAGTTCAGAGCGATCTTTTAACAGATACACCCAGGTACATCTAGAAAAATTATCTATAAAAGTTACAAAGTAGGAACTACCCCGACCAACGGTGAGGGTAGGAGCAGGACCCCAGACATCAGAATGAATGAGATCAAACGGGCGAGAGGAGCCACAACCTTGCTTCGGCGGGAAGGAGGAGCGATGATGTTTGCCAAGTTGACACGCATCACAGTTGAGCGGAGAACTGGTCGGAGGTAAGTGAGGCAGAAGCTGTCAAAGAATCTGAGAAGGAGGATGTCCAAGGCGAAGATGTCATTGAAGCAGATCTGTAGAGGAGGAGGAGTAGGCGGACAGAGCGGAAATATTGTCGAGAAAGTAGAGGCCGCCGCTCTCAGTCCCAGTAGCAATCGTCTGCTGGGTCCTCGGGTCCTGAAAAGAACAAGAAGTGGGAGTGAATAAGACGGAGCACTGAAGTTGCCGGCATAAAGTAGTAACAGATAATAAATTGCACGGGAACTTTGAGACATAGAGAGTGTCCTCCAAGCGAAGCGACGGGGTGACTTGAACCATGTCCGTCCCAAGAACCGGGGACGGTGAACCATCCGCCACACGAACCAGGGGCAGCCGATCATGCGTTTCAAGGAGAGAAAAGCAATGAGGGTTGCCAGTCATATGATTTGTAGCACCCGAGTCAATCAGCCATTTACCTTGGGTAACGACGTGGGCACTACCTGAAGTCGTGGCCACAGAGACAGACAGCCGAGAGGAGGCGGAGGTCGAGGAAGGAGTATCACCGGAAGGGCGAAGATGAGGATGTTTCTGCCGGCAGCGGTCAACAGAATGACCGGTACGACCACAGTGAGAGCAGAGGAACCTGGACAAACTACGTCCGCCTGAGTGGCTGCGGCCACTAGGCCCCCCCTGAGCCTGGTGAGCATAGGAGTCCTGGGAAGGGGGGGAGGACAATAGAGGCCGCTGGAGCAGCGAAGTAACAACAGTAATGCGAGCCGCGGTGGCATCCAAAGCAGGAGATTCCGCCTCACCCAAGATCTGATGGCGGATCATATCATAGGAGTCGGGAAGACGGAGAAGATAACAAACAATCAGGAGTTCCTGGAAGTGTTTGTGCTGGTCGGCCAAGTTCACGGAGAAGGGGTAATTCTGGAGGATCTCGGCGCCAAGAGCCTGAACCTGCTGATAAGCCGCAGTAGGAGACATGGAAGGGCGGGCGAAGAGGTCCGCATAAAGAGTATAAATGCGGGACATCTGGCCCCCTTCAAATAGAGAGCAGCTAGGTGAAGCCAAGCGGCCTTGACCGTCTCATCACGGCGAATGATGGAAAGACACTCATCAGAGATGCTATTGGCCAGCCAAGTACGGACAAGGGCATCACTCGCATCCCAGTCATCAAATTGAGGAGAGTTAAGAGGAGGAGGGTCATCGGTGAGGTGATGACGCTTACGCTGAGAGCGAAGAAGAAAGGTGAAAGAAACGCTCCAATCGGGATAGTTGGAGCCAACAAGTTTAGAAAGCGTGTCAAGGTTGCCCGAAGAAGTAGGAGGAGGAGGAGCTGCAGGAGTGGTGGAGGTAGAGATAACGGGGGTGGAGAGACCGGAAGTGGTCATAGAGAAGGCAGGAAACCGCGCGAGAAGAAGAGAAGCCGCGGGGAGAGAAAAAAGGAGAGCAAGCCGCGCGACCTAAGGAGGAGGCCGGGACACGAGAAAGAAACCGCAGCGAACAAGGACAAAACCGCAGCGGGCTAAAGAGAAGAAGCTGCAGCGGCATGGTGGAAAAACATCAGCGGCCAGGAAGCAGACCAAGGCACAGGGAAAGAGGTCGCGCAAACTGAAAGAGGCCGAGCGAACAAAAGAGAAGAGGAAGTAAGGGACCCAAGAGAACATGCCGAAGAAAGTTGCTCGAACAGGGAGAAGCCGTGCGAACAGGGCAGCAGACAGAAGAGAAAACAAGCCGCGAGAAGAGGTTGCGGAAAGAAGAAACAAGCCGCACGGGCAGATAGAGCTCAGTCAGGAGGAAAGGACCGAGCCCTCTGATATCATGTGAAAGTAGCGAACACGCAGCTAAAAAACAGACAAAAATTTGAATAATTGAAAGTTTATTATTCAAAAAAGATATCATTTACAAAGGTATGACCTCCCTTTTATAGAATGGAGGAGATATGAGAGAGTACAAACAAACAATGTGAGACTAAAAATGTACAGGGCTGAGTGGTTAGAAATTAAAGAGACCGCACAGGCCGCGCGGTTAGACAGATGGGCTAACCGCTCGGCAACTCCAGCAGGAAGAGAACATGCCACAATAGGACACCGATAGACCGCCCGGTCTCCAGGCTTCTGAGAGAGACCGCCAGACCGCTCAGACTACAAACAACAACAGTCTGAATATGAACCTGCTGGAAAGGAACCGCTAGACCGCGCTGTCAACAACCCGCCAGACAAGACCGTGAGGCCGCCCGGTCTAATACTCCAACACAAAGTCAATGAAAATAAAAAAGAAATCTCTCACTTAAACAAATAGGTCACCACCTGGTTTGATAGGGCTGGAACTGCTGGCATCAAACTGACCACCCTCATGAAATTCTTGGACACAAGCCAAAAACTCTCTATAGCTGACATAGGATATGTCAAGAATTATGTGAGTGCAATTGATGAGGTGATCAAGGGTGCAATAGATCATGTAAATCAGCATGTCACCAATATTGCCTTCCAATCTATGAATGAGGCAATACTTCTGAAAGATGATATGCCTGCTGACAATGAGAGAATATTCAAATATATATCAAGCAAGAATGAAGCCAACACCACCTTACTGCAAAAGACCATCTCTGAAGAAGGCGGAAAGGGGGAGAGCAGCCATGCTAAGGCAGCAACACTCATTGAAGATCAAGCCTTCAATGTACTTCAAGGCACCAGGGTGGCATTACACATGCCCCTCCTGTATAGAAAGAGGTCAGAGGACCTAGACTTCCTAACACAAGCTAAAATTGCACATGATACACAACTTGTTGCCAGAAGAAAGAGGGAAGGAACTCAATTGGCTAAAGAGTCTATAGCAAAGAGGAGAGCTGAGAACAGAGATGATCCAGATCATGAACAACTAAGTGATGCCTCTGAATCCATCGTTATCAATGCTTGGGTAAGCCATGGACAAATCTTAGAGAATATTGATAGTGTATATCCTTCTGAGGAATGGATAAAACATCTGGAAAGAAATTTCCTAAGAGAAAGAGTATTCAAAGAGAATCTGGTAAAAAAGAGCAACCCCAAAAAAATACCTCTCAAATATATTCCAAAGTCATTCACTTACTTCAAGTGGCAGAAGAACAAAGCTGAAAACTTGAAGAAGACAGCTGCTTCCAAGGATGCTGATTCTAGTTCATCAAAAACGAAACTAATATGAGGCTGCAAGACTTAAGGTTCTTTAAATATTTATTCAATGTCTTGTAATGAATATCAACAGTGTAGCAACATCAAATCTTTATCAATGAAATTAATATGAGTTGGCCATAACTATATTGATGTGATAAATATATAATGCAACTCTCAGTTGTATATCTGTAATAAATAAATATGTTGTTCTTTCATAGATATCTTGTAATCACAAGTTTGCTACTGTTGTCTTGCTAAGTTAATGATTAGGTAAATCTTAATCAAAATGTGTACCTTGTAAATGATTAATAAAGCTTTTGTTGTTAATTATACTTTCACATTGTCAATGATTAATAATTCACTTATACCATTGATCTTTCAATCATAGTGGTAAGCTATCTCATTTAGGGGGAGTTATCTTGTACTGGGATGTCTAGTTGTCATGATAATGTTTCATTAGACATATCATGATATTTTTTGTGTTGATGCACCTTAACATGGATGTGTGTTCTGTCTTCTTCAAATAGAGGGAGATTGTTGGGAATTGTGCCCTACAATGTTCCTCAGGATTTGAAGAGACATCACCAATCATGCTAAAGGGCAAAATGTATTTGATGCGTGCTCTAGTTCTTGCATGCAAGTAGTCCGTGATTGGACATGTGAAGAAAATGAGTTTGATGGTAAACTCAAAATTCATCGAGCTTAGCTTGCAGTTCGTCGAGCTCAGCTCACAGATCGTCGAGCTCGGGTCTACATTCCTCAAGAGCTAAATTCAGAGGCTTGGGATTCAAAGTTCGTCGAGCTCAGCTTGAAGTTTGTCGAGCTCAGTTTGCAGTTCGTCAAGCTCAGCTTGAAGTTCGTCGAGCTCAATTTGCAGTTCGTCGAGCTCAGTTTACAGATCGTCGAACGCAATTAAACACTTGTCGAGCTAAAGCCAAAAAAATTGACTAAGGCAAAAAGCGATGAGACTGCTGAGAAGAAAGCATTGAGACCACCGAGAAGAAAGCGCTGAGACTGAAACTTGTCTCATCTGTTAAGAAGGAAGCGTTGACATCGTTGAGAAGAAAGCGTTGAGACAGAAACGTGTCTCAGCTGTTAAGAAGAAAGCGCTGAGACAGAAGCTTGTCTCAGATGTTAATAAGAAACCGCTGAGAGCGCTGAGACAGAACCGCTGAGACAAATCCAGAGAAAATTCACAAGTTCAGAAGCGCTGAGAGCCAAGACAGATGGCGTTGAGTGACTTACCATCACTCAACACTTTATGAATTTCTGAAATATTTTCCAAGTCCATATGGTGATGACCATTGCTGACGTCATCAAAGTAAACTTACATGTAGCCGTTGTGGGAAAGCTACAGTGGCGCTGAAAGCTGCTTTGTACATTTTCTGAAGGAGGTGGGGCTCACCAATCCTTGGCTGGGCCCACACACATTTATGTAGTTGATTCAAATTAGCGCATATAAAAAGGAAAAAAAAAGAGATTAGGGTAACAAAGAACAAGCGCAAAAAATATAAAAGAAAACTAGAGGCGGCTGAACATCTTCTTCTCCATTAAGCTTGAAAGCTCAAGTCCAGCAGAGATAGCCAGAAGGCAAAGAAAGATAGTCGAAGCTCTTCAAGTTCAGCAAGATAGTTCTCTTCAGAACAAAGAAGCTGATTCATCCATTTAGCAAGCTAATAGTTGTTCATGTATGAGGCAGAAAAAAGTTAGCTATAGAAGAAGACTAATTCCTTTTACAGCAAGAGTGTTGGATTGATATTTGCTCAGTCCAGCAAGGTAGACTCAGAGAATTATCTCCGAGTCAGTTCTTAATTTTCCTAATTTACTTCCTGTAGGATTCAGTTTATCTGAATCTGAGTGTACGACACTTTGTGCCTGAGGTAGGTGACTAATTAGTCACTGAGGTATGTGTCCTGTTGAGGTACTGAGGTAGGATCCAAGTGTAGATCTGAGCTGTATGGCTTAATTGCCTGAGGTAGGAGAGTGTTGCTCTCTGAGGTAAGATCCAAGTGTAGATCTTAGGTAGGGTTGTCCTCCCAGCCTGAGTGTAGGGCCTTGTGCCTGAGGTAGGTGACTGGAGAGTCGTTGAGTTGTAGGTGACAAGTGTATCACTGAGTTGTAGGCCTTGGAGGAGGCTGAGCTATAAGTACCTGGAAGGGTACTTAGTTGTAGGAGTGTTGCAACACTCTGAGAGTAGGGTTGTGTGCCTGAAGCTATAGGGTTGAAGAGTCTGAGTTGCAGGCTTAGAAATAAGGTTGAGGTATGTGATCAATGGATCACTGAGCTGTAGGAGCTCTGTAGGGCTCTGAGGTAGGAACCCTTGTGGTTCTAAGTTTGGATTCTGTGAAGAATCTGTATATAAGGTCGAGGCCCTGAGGTGTAAGCTCTGAGGAGCATATTGGTGAAGTTTGTGTCTGGTCCAACAAATCAGTTTGATATGTGGGAGGGAAAGTGGATGTACCAAATTGAGGAATCACTATAAATCTTTCTGTGTTTGTTGTGTTGCTTGTTTTCATTCTTATTGCAGAATCTAAGGATAAGTTCTAGATATATTAATTTGAAACCAGCAAAAGAACTAATAAAACTTCAAAGAGCTATTCACCCCCCTCTAGGTGATTAACTAACCTTTAGTTAAACAACTTTCACACTTATTGGGTTTGAGAGCATGCAAACTCGTCCCGAGCACCTGTAAATTAATTTGAGAGTACATACACCAACCTTTTAGTGAATAAAAGCAAATCAAGCAAAAATAAAATAAAGACAACACACAAACAAATGTTAACATAAAAAACCTAGTTGGGTGAAAATCACATAATAATCGGAGCTCAACCCAGAAAATTCCACTAAAATGTGTATAAAACACGTAAAAATTTTCATGCTTTCCCTCATTGATCCCCAAAAAATCTCCTTCACTTTGCTACATAATAAAATTCCATAAATTATAATTAATAGAATGCAAGATAACAAAAAGAACAAATGACGGATTTAAGAAATCATTTTCGATGAGCCTCCTCAAATTATTGCAATGATGATGAATCCAATTTGTATAGCAAGACTATGTCAACATCAATGAATGACGTCCGAACATCCGCAATGAAGACGATGACAAATTCTAAACAGTGACGGGGATAGCTTTCAAATACGGGCGATGTCGGCCTCCAAACAACAACGATACTAGAAGATCCAACAAGTGGAGCACAAATGTTTTCTTTCCCTATTTTGTATATTTGATGGAAAGAACGTGGATCACAAGAAGATCCAAAGGATTTGCTACACAACCTCAAATCTTGGCTTATCTTATGATTAAGTCAAGCAAAAATTAACATGTCAGGAGCAATTAAACTTCCGGGAAAAGAACTCGAAGAACAAGCTCACGTTCGCTCGACGAGCGTGCAGGACGGCTTTTGGAACCGCACCCAACAACTTCAACAATTTATCTCCATGAATTCAGACATACTTAGGCTCCGTTTGTGTGTGGGGGGGGAGGACTTATTTTCGCCCGTCAAGCGGTTACGACCGCATGAAACGGATCAAGGTCCGTTTCATGCGGCTGTAACCGCTTGACGGGTGAAAATAAGTCCCCCCCCCACCACCCCACCCCCATTGTTGAAATTTATGAAGTGGAAGTGGGTGATGGGCAGGCCGGGCGGCCTGTGCGGACTGAGTCCGCGACCTGGGCGGATTGCTGACTGCGGCCTGGGTGGTAGCTGTAACACTCTCATCCGTCACATGGCATATAACAGAAGATTCAGCTGGAACCCGACGTCATATACCACAGACAGTCGGAAGGATTACCAAATGAATATTCAAACCATCTAATTAAGACTACTCGTCCTACACAGAGCATTCTAGCGGAAGTTTTTAAAATTGAAAGAACTCAAACTTAATTCCAATAAATATGAATGTCCACAACTACGACTACAGGAATGAAACCCAAATACACTAAAAAGGTACATGGCCTTATGGCCTTACAACTGTTCACTTAACAAAATAGTGTTTTACATACATCGGCTCGCAGGCCGACCACACATGACAATATAAAAACAACTATTCTACGGCCTTTAAGGGCCAGCACAACAACATGGGCTCCAGCCCGCTATTTGGTACTCGGCTCCGCAGCACCTGCAAGCACAATTCCACCGCACGGTGGCAAACAAAGCAACGGTCAGCTAAAAGCCGACCAAATTATAACGACCCCGCCCCTAACTCGGGACGGCGGTGCTCTTTCCCTGCATAACATTAGCCCAATAAAATAATAAAGCGCAACTATAGTAGGCCACAAGTGTAGGCTCGCACGGTCAAACACCCCGTGCACTCAGGGCACATTAACGGTGAATCCTAACATATCAGTGTCTTCACCACCACCTCAAATATGGCAACCAAATGAGCATTTTAGCCTTTCTGACCCTATCTAGTCTAAGGCTCCCAACCATGCCAACGGCCAGTGCCCGTCTTCGGATTTCTCACACTGTTCCACATAGCCTAGGTCCAATTCCACTTGCCCGTTGCTCACGCCGCTTATACAATTTAAGTCCTACGCACGGGTCAAGCTTCTCTCGGATCCCAAAATTTTCCAAAAAATCTCATAACCCAGTTATGATCAAGGCCGGTTCCCAGACCGCCAAGTTAGCAGAACACGTTTCCGCTCAGTTTTCCGGGTGCGCCTTGAAGCTAACCCCTAAGGATCCCTGCTGCAATCTACCGCGTAAAAACCCGAAAAACCCAAAGCACGGAGTCTTCCCCGGCAAAACATAGCAAATGCAACATCACCGATCCAGATGGTACATGTCCGGGTAGGCTTCACACACAATGCCTATGACCGTACTTACGATTTCGGACTCTATATGCAACACAAGGGGGACTATTCACATCAACCCCAAGGAACACCACGCACTCACCGCACACTCGCGGGAGCGGGATTCCCTATGCAAAAAGAAAGAGCTTCAAACGCTCAAGTTGAGAATCGTTACCCTTGTAGTCCGTTTTGGCGCCATGGAAAAACTATGCGGACAGAACTCTTCGCAACGACCTTGCCTCCACGGATCCGCTATTAGACTTCGAAACGGTGCTCTGGTGCTCCGCCGGCGGCTAGAAACCTCCTTCTTCTTCCTCTTCTCTCTCACCTTGGAAGGAGAAAGCTTTGGAGAGAAAATGAGGGATTAACCTCCTATTCCCGACCTTAACAGAGCAGGACCTCATCTGGACCATCATATCTTAATTAAAGAAAATGAACGGCTCAGATCTGCACAAAATTCTCCAGACCTAGGCCGCACACGACTTGGCACACGGCCGTATCCCAGGCCGTGTGCCTCGATTCACGCACGATCGTCGAACTGAGAGACGCACACGGGCCAAGACACGCCTGTGTCTCACCTAACACGCCCGTGTCTGGTTCCTCAACACGCCCGTTTTCGGGGGAGTGTCACGCATAACCGCCACGGCAACGGACACGACCCAACTGCACACGGGTAGGGACACGGGTTGGCACACGCCCATGTCGGATGATACGCCCGTGTCATCCGGCCGTGTTCCTGGTCGTGTCCTTCTCGGGATGAAAACGACCAAAAATCACTAGCCAGACACGGCCTTGGACACACCCGTGTCCTAGACCGTGTACCCCTATACAGGCACCAAAAACCCTTTTTCGCGACCGACTCGCACACAATTTTCGGGGCGTTACAGTAGCTGTCTTGGTGGCTTGTTGATTGAGCAGCCTATGGTCTGAGCAGCCTGTGCGGACTGAGTCCGCGGCCTGAGCGGACTGCTGTCTGCGAACAGGGTGTTGGCTGTCTTGGTGGCTTGGCTGATTAAGGAGCGGCCTGAGTGAACAGAGGTTTGCGGGCTGTAGGCAGTGCTCTATTCAGTGGCCGTGTTGCAAGCTTGTGTTAACCGGCGGATCGGGTGTCCTGTCCGCGAGAGGCTTGCGGACTGGCGTGTCCGTGGTGTCCGCTGCGGCGGATTGACCTTGGAGTTTGAATGTGGCCCTTGCCGAACTCTGGTGGTACAGCAGGTGCTAACTGTTGGGGAGGACTGCGCGGACTGATGTCGGAGTCCGACAGTTGGCCGCTTGTTTGGGCAGTTGTGCGAGGTTGCTTGCGGACTCTGCCTTAACTCTGGAGGAGTGTGACGATCTGCTTTGGATGATTGGCGGACTGGGCCTTGTCCGCCAAGCTCGCACTAGGCTTTGGTGTTTTACTGGACTTGCTCACATTCTGTGACAAGTCCAGTGTGTTCGCAGTTTCCGCGAAAGCCGCTGTTGACCGGGCGGACTACCTTTGGTCGTGGACTTGTGGCGGATGGAGGCTTTGTTCTTGTGCTGTGCGGACTGCCTCTTGTATATGCGGACTGTCACTGAAGGAGCTGTGGCTGTCTAAATGTTGATGTGTGCAGACTGTGCGGACGGTATCATGTCCGCATAGTGTGGGCGGTCTGGTGCAAGACCGCCCAGTAGTGAACCTCAGTGCCTTGCTTCTGGCGGTTGTCTTGGAATCCGGCTAAGTCTTTGCGGACTCAGCGAACTTAGGTTTTGCTAGCGCGCGGGCTGGGGTGGTGATTCTATCTGCTAGGGTGGTGACCACACTCCTCACCTCGCCTATAAATAGAACCCCCCCCCAACATGTCTACAGTAACGGAGTGAACAGTAAGTTGGGCTTGGGCAAGTATTGCGGTTTGCGATTTTCTGTCCGCGCGGGTTGAGTAGTGCTGACGGTGTGCTGTATGCAGGTCGCGCGGCTAGCTTCAAGGAGCCAGGAGTTGGGCATTGAAGTGTGCGGTCCCTGCGGTCTCAGCTGGTCACTTCCGCGGCTTGTCAGATTTCTACTTCAGCTTGTTTAAGTTCCAATAACCTGTTTGTCGGTCTCAGGCGGGTAGGTGGTCTATTCCTCTGTTCTTCAGCAGGCAGAGAATAACGGTGTGTCCGCGCAACCTCGCGGTCTCGGCGGACTCCGTGTGTTATTCGGCTTGTAGCAGTTGCAGCTTGGGCGACTTGGGCGACCTTGGCGGGCGAGGCGGTCTCGGCGGTCTCCAGTGTTGTCCGCCCGACTTGTTTGTTCTTTCTGTTTGTAGTTGTTGTACTAGCGAAATCATGTCTCGCTACGTATACCTCGCCTTGTAAAGAAGTGTAATGAATAAAAGATCTGCTTGTGCTTCCATTGGTTGTTGGTGTTAAACTTGCTCTTTGGGCTTCCGCATGATCAAAGTGTAAACTGGGTAGTTTTGAGAATATTAATTTGGCTTTATGCTACCTTGCTGACCACTTTGAGAAAATTCAACATGGTATCAGAGGGAGGTTCATTTGCTTGAGCGGTGTTCAACCAGTGTTGTTGCTCTGTGCTTGAGTGGTGATCAACCTATGTTGGTGCTCTGTGCTTCTGGAAGTTTGCTTAACCAACAGTTGTTGCAATGGAAGGGAGTTATGCAAGAGGTCTTGGCATTGAACTCTTAATGTCGACTAACTTCAAGAAGTGGAAGTCGTGCATGAATAGTTACCTTCTTGGTGAGGAGCTATGGGAGGTCGTCGGTGGTGACGACAAACAAGAAGTGACTGCTGCTTTCGGAACTGCTGAGCAGGTGAGGCTCTGGAGAAAAACAAATGCTAAGGCGGAGTTTGTTCTCAAGAGAGCTATTTCACCAGAACTGTTTGATCACATCATTGGATGTGAGTCTGCTGCTGACATTTGGACAACCATTGATGAGTTGTTCAATAGGAAGAATGTGGCTAGACTTCAGTTTTCAGAGAATGAGTTGGTCAGGACAACTCAAGGAGACCTGACTATCTCTAAATACTTCTTGAAGATGAAGAGTCTGTGTGTAGAGATATCAGCGCTTGATCCTGATGAGCCTATCTCTGAGGCCAAGTTGAAAAGACACATAATCTGCGGCTTGCAAAAAGAGTATGTTGCCTTTGTGACATCAGTTCAAGGCTGAGCTACTCAACCATCTTTGCTGGAGCTTGAGAATCTGCTTGCTTCACAGGAAAGCTTGACAAGACAGATGGCTGGAGTCACTGTCTCTGAGGAGAACAGTGAAGCACTCTTCACGGGCAAGAAGAAGAAGAAGAGATTAGAAGGGAAGAAGAAGCAAGTCACTACTGAGAATGAGCCTTCAACTTCCTATAAGGCAGAGAGGAGCACTGCTCCTAAGAAGGACTGGAAGAAGAACCTGAACTGCTACAGGTGTCATCAGCGGGGACACTTCAAGCGTGACTGCAAGGTCAAACTACAGCCTGGGCATGTTGCTGGCAAGGAGGAAGCTCACTCTAAGAGTGAGGAAGTTGAATGGGGAGGAGCCTTCATGACGGGCACTTGTGTCTGTGCTCTGTCCGTTGTTGACTTCAACGATGATTGGATCGTGGACTCTGGGTGTAGTCATCACCTCACCGGAGACAAGTCAAAGTTCTCTTCTCTGCAAGCCTACTCAGGTAATGAAGCTATTATAACTGCTGATTATACTGTTTATGCAGTAGAGAAGGAGGGGGTTGTGTCGTTGGGTAGTGATAAGGGGTCACTCACGTTAAGGAGTGTGTATCACGTTTCGGGCATAAAGAAGAACCTCTTCTCGGTGACCAATGCGGTAGACGCGGACTATCACGTTCTGTTTGGACCAACAGAAGTGAAGTTCTTTCGCAACGTATCAACGGTTAAGGCTGATGTTGCTCATGTTGGAAGGAGAGTAAAGAACTTGTTTGTTTTTGCTGCTAACTCATATATTAATCGGATGAGAGAAAATGATAGTGCGGCTATATGGCATGAAAGGTTGGGGAATGTAAGAATGGAGAAATTGATGGCTATGGCTAACAGAAGCCTTGTGAGAGGCTTGTCTAAGCTATCTTCATTTGGCGACGGTCATATTTGCACGGGATGTTAGTACGGCAAGGTTCATCGTCTTCCGTTTGATAAATCACAAACGAGGAGCAAGAGACTATTGGAGTGCATCCATGGAGACTTGATGGGACCAACCGTCACTGCAAGCCTTGGCGGGAGCAGATACATGCTGGTGCTGATTGATGACTACTCAAGATATACTTGGGTATACTTCTTGAAGGAGAAGTCAGAAGCCTTCTGTTTGTTTGTGGAGTTCAAGGAGTTGGTGGAGGCCAGCTTGGCTTGCGGATCAAGAAGCTTAGAACAGAAAACGGTGGTGAGTTTATCTCCTCCGAGTTTTCTAACTTCTGCAGGAAGCACGGGATCCAACGAGAGCTCACTTGTGCTCACACTCCATAACAAAATAGAGTAGCGGAGCGGAATATCCGTCATCTGACGGAGACTTGCAAATGTTGGCTTCATGCAAAAGACAGTCCAAGGTCCTTTTGGGCGGAGGGGATGTCTTGTGCTTCTTATGTCATCAACCGGATGCCGCTTAGCCCGATCAATATGAAGACTCCTTTAGAGTTGTTGCTGAATGAGAAGCCTAGTGTGGAACACCTTCGGGTGTTCGGATCAACTTGCTATGTGTATGTCTCAAATGCTTCACGGACTAAGCTGGATGCAAAGGCAAGGAAGCTTGTCTTTGTTGGCTACGATGAGCGGAAGAAGGGATAAAAATGCATGGATCCTGCGACGAAGAAGTTCGTTGTGTCAAGAGATGTTGTCTTTGACGAGCTGACGTCGTATGGAGGTGGCTCGGTTGAGCTAACCGAAAGCAAGGTTGATGAGGAACCGATGGTGGCTGCTGAAGGCCTGGAAGAGGAGCTTGTTGTTTCACCAGCAGCTCCTGTTGCTTCAAATTCTGGTGCTGAGGCTTCTGGCTCAGGAAGCAGGGGGAGCATTGCTCAAAGCTTGCCTGAAAGTGGTACTGAGCCTGAAGGAGCAATAGAGGTAGTAAGCAAGGAGCAATGGTTTCCTCTGTTTCTCCCTTTGGTGCTCTCGTAAAGGGAAAGACACTCTATTGTATTTTGACGGCACAGAGGATGGCGAGGAGGATACCCTAGACTCTTTGCCTGTTGATGAAATAGAGGAGCCCAATTTATCTGCAGCATCTATTCATGCTATTCATGGACCTATACCGGCTCACTGCTTACGGGTCACTGCGTGTATAAACTCGCATTCACTCGAGGCTTTAGTCGACGGCGGAAGTTCTCACAATTTCATTTCAATAAAAGCCGTATCGTTGCTACGTTTACCAATTTTAAACATTCCCTCTTTCCCAGTCTATATGGGAAACGGAACGCCTATGACTTGTACGAGCAAATGTGTGATGATCATTTTACTCATTCAGGGTCAATCCTTCAAATTGCATTTATATGTTTTAGACCTTCATGGGACTGATATTATCCTAGGTGCACCTTGGCTGCATTCATTAGGACCGGTCACAACGGATTATGGCAAAAAAACAATTTCATTTATGCGGGAGAACGGACGTATTACATTACAAGCACATAGCTCGTCACACCTCACAGAAGCTTTGTACCCCCAATTGGCACGTTTAATGTATTTACAAGGTGATTCCTGTTGTTTTTTGCTACACACATCTACAACACCTCAAGACTTAGGACCCTCTGATTCACTACAATGTCTACCACAGATATTTCAATCTTTATTATCTCAATTTCATTTCCTCTTTCAAGAGCCATGTTCATTACCACCCAAACGGGTTTTGGACCACTCTATCAAGTTAAACCCAAATTCAAGTTCGACGAACGTTAAACCTTTTTGGTATCCTCAATTCCAAAAGAATGAAATAGAAAAAATAATTAAAGAATTGTTACAATTAGGATACATCCGTACAAGCACTTCGAGTTTCAGCGCCCCCGTCATCCTCATAAAAAAAAGGATAACACATGGTGCTTCTGCGTCGATTATCGGGCTTTAAATAAAATTTCAATTAAAGACTGTTTTCCTATACCAACGATTGATGAATTATTAGATGAACTTTTCTTAGCAAGAGTTTTCTCCAAACTAGATTTAAAGTCTGGATATCATCAGATAAGAATGCCCGAACCAGATATTCATAAAACGGCTTTTCGAACACACCACGGTCATTACGAATTTACAGTTATGCCTTTTGGCTTAACCCATGCGCCTTCCACATTTCAAGCAATAATGAATGTTATTTTCAACCATATTTACCGAAATTTATTGTCGTATTTTTTGACGACATCCTTATATATAGTATAAATGAGGATGATCATTACTTCCATCTTACGATAGTCTTTGAATTACTTCAAACACACCAACTTTTTGCAAAGTATACCAAATGCACGTTCGTTACTCACACCATAGAATTTTTAGGACATGAAATCTCTGACGGAACGGTGTACCCAACAACAACTAATGTATCTGCAATACAAAATTTTCCTCAACCAAAATCACAAAAGGATATTCGAGCCTTTTTAGGTTTAGCAGACTATTATCGAAAATTTATTAAGAATTCTTCCATACTAGCAACGTCACTATCAGATTTATTGAAATCATCACCTTATATGTGGGATGACTCGACACAAACCGCATTTTTGACGCTCAAAAGGTTATTAACCACCATGCCAATATTAACGTTACCAGATTTTTCAAAGCCTTTTTGTCTCGAGACGGATGCCTCCGGTATTGGCATTGGCGCAGTATTGCTCCAAAACAACAAGCCAATCGCCTATTATAGTAGCAAACTCACTGACTTAATGCAACAAAAATCTACATACGTGCGGGAACTGTACGCGGTCACTGTCGCTGTAGCCAAATGACGACATTATCTTCTCGGACATCACTTTACCATTTACACGGACCACATAAGCTTGCACAGTCTATTGACACAAGATTTACACACTCCGGACCAGACACTATTTCTGTCCAAACTATTAGGATATGACTATTCCATACAATATAAACCTGGTAGTCAAAATACAGTGGCAGATGCCCTATCTCGATATCCCTCCACTGGCCCTAATCCAGCTACTTTGCACAATCTATCAGCTGTGAATTCTTCCTTGCTGGATGGACTACTCCATGATTATCAGACCGATGATTTTACACATAAATTGTTTGCCGAGATTCACAATAACACTTCCACTCCTGAGTGGGAAAAACATGGCGATTATATTTTTTTCAAACATCGTTTATACATTCCTGAAAACTCGCCGATCAAAACACTAATAATACAAGAAGCACATAATACATGTTTGGGCGGACACTCTGGTATACGAGACACAATGCACAGAATACAACAACAATTTCATTTTTTCAACCTCAAGACCGAGATAACCAAATTTATCAAAGAATGTATAATTTGTCAACAAGCTAAACCTACTAATCACGCTCCATTTGGATTATTACAACCCCTTCCCGCCCCAACCAAATTATGGTCGGACATAACCATTGACTTTATCACTCATTTGCCAGTCTCTAATACATTCTCCATAATTTTAGTGGTTGTGGATCGTTTTTCACGAGCTGCACATTTCACACCACTTAAACCGCCTCTTACAACACCACTGGTGGCTGCAGTTTTCTGGGATACCGTAGGTAAGTTACATGGCATACCAGAAACGATTGTTTCCGATCGCGACTCAATTTTTCTGGGTAACTTTTGGAAAGATCTTTTTAAAATACAAGGAACGCAACTGAAGTATAGTTCGACATACCATCCTCAGACGGATGGCTTAACCGAACGGGTGAACCGTTGTTTGCAACAGTACTTACGTATCTTCTCATTCACGCATCCTAAGAAATGGTCTTATTAGTTAAGTTCCACCGAATTTCATTACAATACGACGTTTAATTCAGCGGCTGGCATGACCCCTTTTGAGGTTATGTTCGGTCGCGCCCCTCCTGGTTTACTCTCCTATTGTGCAGGTACCACCAAATTAGAAGCGGTCGAGATGACAATGCGGGAACTCGATGAGCTAATTCAGAATCTACGAGACAATTTACACAAGGCACAACAACGCATGAAAACACAAGCAGATAAACATCGCACCAACAAACAATTTCAGAAAAATGACTGGGTTTTACTACGACTACACCCCTTTCGACAAACATCAATGAAACGCCCGACAACACGGAAAATAGCGCTGAAGTTTTATGGGCCGTTCCAGATTACCAAACGAATCGGGGAGACGGCCTACAAACTTGATCTGCCTGCAGAATCGAAGATTCATCCGGTGTTCCACATCTCACTGCTCAAACCTTATTATGGATCCACTTTTACAGCAGCCACAACATTACCAGAAACAAGCTACAACAATATTCCAGTTCATAAACCTATGGCAATAATCAGTACAAGAGAAATTTACAGTAAAGGGAAACAGACAACACAGGCTCTGGTTCCATGGGCAGGGTTGCCTCCAGCCGACAACACCTGGGAAGACTGGGATTCCCTGGAAGCAGACCTCAGAGAACGAACATCGTCGGCTTTCGTGGACGAACCTACGATGGACAGACTAATTCGGAAGTGCAGACATCGGCGGGTACCTCGCCGAGAATCTACAGAGCAAGCAGGGACTTCAAAACTACAAAAACTTTTACAGGGAACGACATAGATGAACTACGAGCCGCACACAAAGAGAAGACCACGGCCTTCCAAGGCTGACTTGTTCCAGTTATTGCATTATCCCATCAAACTTACAAAACAGACAAAAGGGCAGCAACGCATACCTCCAGCTTCGCAAGACTTGGCTGCCATACAAACATCTCATACATCCCGAAGAACGATCCAGCTTGCAACGACTTCTTCAATGCCAGCAGATCAGGCCTTCGTCGTCCCGATTTCTCCGCGATTAGGGTTCGCGGTGGGAGCTAAAGGAATCAGCAATGAGGACATTGCTTTTAAAGAAGGCGGCAATTGTTACGCTCGTCCGATGCCGGATGCTGATCGTGCGGAAATGAAGCTGCCACCTGTCTCCTATTAATTAAAACGTTACTTTTGGGTTGTATAAATATAAACGTTTGTTTTAATTATGAATTAAGAAGTTAATAAAATCCTTTTACCTGCTTCGTCTTCTCCCTTTTTTCCCTTTCCTCTATTCTTCGCCTGCCAGCAATGACTTCCTTTGGTTCTCTGGTTTCCGCATAATACACCTCCTATCACAGACCCTTCGAAGATCGAAGAGGGTTATTACGCCACCAACTCGGTACTGTGATGAGAATGCAGTGAGTTTTGTCTCCTGCTTCTTTGCATGTCCTCTGGATGAGCGAGAGCCTGCAAACTGCAATGAGCCCACTGGAGTCAAGGAGTGGGATGATGTCATGAAGGAAGAGATTGCTGCTCTCAAGAAGAATGAAACATGTGACCTTGTGCCCAAGGTTGATGACATTACTCCAGTGACTTACAAGTGGGTGTATCAGTTGAATAAGAAGACTGATGGGAGCATTGATAGGTTCAAAGCTCGTCTGGTTGCTCGAGGATTCTCACAGCAGTATGGAGAAGACTATGAGGAGACTTTTGGTCTGGTTGCAAAGATGACTTCAGTTAGAGTGGTGATCACCTTGGCTGCTAGCAAG
Organism: Platanthera guangdongensis; assembly: GCA_039583875.1. Taxonomy (NCBI): domain Eukaryota; kingdom Viridiplantae; phylum Streptophyta; class Magnoliopsida; order Asparagales; family Orchidaceae; genus Platanthera; species Platanthera guangdongensis. The sequence goes on from CM077151.1 coordinate 15,142,195, forward strand.
GGATGGAGGATGTGGCAGCTTGATGTGAAGAATGCCTTTCTTTACGGAGAGATTGACAAGGACATCTTCATGGATCAGCCACTTGGATTTGTCTCTGAAGTTCATCCGGACTATGTCTTCAAGCTCAGGAAGGCTCTCTACGGGTTGAAGCAAGCTCCTAGAGCTTGGTATGGGAAGATAACAGAGTATTTGCAATTCTGCGGGTATCTTGCTTCCAACTCGGATTCTAGCTTGTTCGTCAAGAAGAAGGGGGAGCTTCAAGTCTTGGTCCTGCTGTATGTGGATGACATGATCGTCACATAGAATTCGGAGGAGGAAGTAGCAAGGCTCAGGGCTGAGCTTGCTATACGCTTCGAGATGAAAGATTTGGGAGAGATTCAACACTTTCTCGGTCTTGAAGTGGAGAGGAAGGAGTGCAGAATTCTCATTTGCCAGAAGGGTTATATGGATCGCATTGTAAGTCGATTCGGCATAGGAGAAGGGAAGTATTGCTCTACTCCACTGGAACATGGGTTGAAGCTTCGACGAGATGAAGGAAGGATTCTTCCTTATCCCTTGGTGTTTAGGGCTCTTGTATGGAGTTTGATCTACCTGACGATTACAAGACCAGACATTGCTTATGCTGTTGGCCGAGTAAGTCGGTTTATGGCTGAACCAAGGAAGTCTCATCTGGTAGCGGCAAAGTACATCTTGAAGTATGTCAAGTCAACTTCTGATATGTGACTCCTCTATAGTAAGGATGTGGACTTTGCTTTACTTGGATACACGGACGCTGACTATGGTGGTGACTCGGATGATCGGAGATCAACTTCGGGTTATATTTTCACTTGTGGTTCAGCTGGTATTTCGTGGTGTAGCAAGAAGCAGGATTCTGTGTCTGTATCTACTACGGAAGCTGAGTATAAGGCTTTAGTCTTGGCTGCTCGGGAAGCTATCTGGTTGCGGAGGCTCATAGAGGATGTTCATGAAGAAGTGCAAGGGACTACATTACTCCGGGGTGACAATGAGAGTGCTCTCAAACTGGTAAACAATCCAGTGTGTCACCCAAGGATCAAACATATTGAGATCGCACACCACTTCATAAGGGAGAGGGTGTTGGAGGGATCTCTTCTGTTCGGGCATGTTCAGAGTGAAGATAATCTTGCTGACATCTTCACGAAGCCGCTGTCGAAGGGGCCTTTTCAGCGATTACGTAGCTTGCTGGGCTTGATCACCACTTCTCACTTCAAGGAGGAGTGTTGAAATTTGTGAAGTGGAAGTGGGTGATGGGCAGGCCGGGCGGCCTGTGCGGACTGAGTCCGCGGCCTGGGCGGATTGCTGACAGTGGCCTGGGTGGTAGCTGTCTTGGTGGCTTGCTGATTGAGCAGCCTATGGTCTGAGCGGCCTGTGCGGACTGAGTCCGCGGACTGCTGTCTGCGGACAGGGTGTTGGCTGTCTTGGTGGCTTGGCTGATTAAGGAGCGGCCTGAGCGGACAAAGGTTTGCGGGCTGTAGGCAGTGCTCTGTTCAGTGGCCGTGTTGCAAGCTTGTGTTAACCGGCGGATCGGGTGTCCTGTCCGCGGGAGGCTTGCGGACTGGCGTGTCCGCGGTGTCCGCTGTGGCGGATTGACCTTGGAGTTTGGTTGTGGCCCTTGCCGAACTCTGGTGGTACAGCAGGTGCTAACTGCTGGGGAGGACTGCGCGGACTGATGTCGAAGTCCGGCAGTTGGCCGCTTGTTTGGGCAGTTGTGCGAGGTTGCTTGCGGACTCTGCCTTAACTCTGGAGGAGTGTGGCGATCTGCTTTGGATGATTGGCGGACTGGGCCTTGTCCGCCAAGCTCGCGCTAGACTTTGATGTTTTACTGGACTTCCTCACATTCTGTGACAAGTCTAGTGTGTCCGCAGTATCCGCGCAATCCGCTGTTGACCGGGCGGACTGCCTTTGGTCGTGGACTTGTGGCGGATGGAGGCTTTTCTCTTGTGCTATGCGGACTGCCTCTTGTATATGCGGACTGTCACTGAAGGAGCTATGGATGTCCAAATGTTGATGTGTGCAGACTGTGCGGACGGTATCGTGTCCGCATAGTGTGGGCGGTCTGGTGCAAGACCGCCCAGTAGTGAACCTCAGTGCCTTGCTTCTGGCGGTTGTCTTGGAATCCAGCTAAGTATTTATGGACTCAGCGGACGGAGGTTTTGCTAGCGCGCGGGCTGGGGTGGTGATTCTATCCACTAGGGTGGTGACCACACTACTCACCTCGCCTATAAATAGAACCCCCCTGACATGTTTACAGTAACAGAGTGAACAGTAAGTTGGGCTTGGGCAAGTGTTGTGGTCTGCTATTTTCTGTCTGCGCGGGTTGAGTAGTGCTGACGGTGTGCTGTGTGCAGGTCACGCGGCTAGCTTCAAGGAGACAGGAATTGGGCATTGAAGTGTGCGGTCACTGCGGTCTCAGCTGGTCGCTTCTGCGGCATGTCAGATTTCTACTTTAGCTTGTTTAAGTTCCAATAACCTGTCCGCCGGTCTCAGGCGGGTAGGCGGTCTGTTCCTCTGTTCTTCAGCATGCAGCGAATAACGGTGTGTCCGCGCGACCTCGCTGTCTCGGCGAACTCTGTGTGCTATTCGGCTTGTAGCAGTTGCAGCTTGGGCGGCTTGGGCGACCTTGGCGGACGAGGCGGTCTCGGCGGTCTCCAGTGTTGTCCGACCGGCTTGTTTGTTCTTTCTGTTTGTAGCTGTTGTACTAGCGAAATCATGTATTGCTACGTATAACTCGTCTTGTAAAGAAGTGTAATGAATAAAAGATATGTTTGTGTTTCTATTGGTTGTTGGTGTTAAACTTGCTTCTTGGGATTCCGCATGATCAAAATGTAAACTGGATAGTTATGAAAATATTAATTTGATTTAGGCTACCTTGCAAACCACTTTGAGAAAATTAAACACCCCCCCCCCCTGCATTAAACAGAGCCTTAAACTCAAACTCTTCAAAATCTTATCTCGATTTTTCAATGTGAACAAATATGTTTCCATCATAGTTTCACGGATTCACCCAAATATTCTAGTCATTGGTGAACATCAACACCGTCCTCATAAATTGCCCTGTTAAAAGTTGCAGTTTGGGAGAACGGTGGCATAGAAAGTAAAAAAAATCTGTTTTGAAGGCACGGTTTCCCGGCAAGCGAGAAGATGATTGCGTAATAAAAATGTTTTTCAGGTCCACCATAACCAATCTCTTATCCCTTCCACTTACTAATCATAGCCGGACTAACGGTCGGCGGCCACCACTCCGGCTAAAATCTCTCCCCGCCACAACTCCATCTCATTCATATATACAGCTTTGCTCCGATTGATGGCTAGTAGCAGCATTTCCTCCTCATCTCCTCTCTCAACCTCACCCCGCCGCTGAGAAAGGGGCGAAATTTGTCAATCTCGCCCCTGTTTCTCCCTCCCTCAAACGCATCCCCGTCCATGGAAACCTCATTCCAGGAGTTCGGCGCAGTTTCGGACCGGCGGCGCCGCGACCTCGAGCTCCGCCGCCGCAGCCGCAACGTCCGCATCGGGGGCGCCGTCACTGTCGTCCTCCTCGTCGCCATTGTCGGCGCTGTCTACGCCCTCTACAGCCCGGAAAAGGACGCCGCGAAACAGAGTCGCGCCGTCACCATCGATCAGTTTCACACCACCGGTAAATCGGTGGAGACTCTCTGCGCCTCCACCGATTACAGACAGACCTGCGTCTCCAGCCTCAACAAGGCGGTGAAGAACACCACCGACCCAAAATATCTCGTCAAGGCAGCAGTTTTCGTCCTGCTCGACGAGGCCTCCGCTGCCTTCAATCGCACCCGTCTCTTGGCGGACAAGGACCCGAAGCTTCGCGGCGGCGTCGAGGATTGCCGCCAGTTGTTCGAGGACTCGAAGGATGAGATCAGGCGGGCGGTGGAGAGCATCGCCGCCGACGGAATCGAAAAAATTCCGGCGAAATCGCACGATATTCGAACGTGGCTTAGCTCGGTGATGTCGTACCAGCAGACCTGCATTGATGGATTCCCGGAGGGGGAGCTGAAAGTTAAGCTACAGAAGGCCCAGAACACGTTGAAAGAGATGACCAGCAACTCGTTGGCGATTATTGGGCAGCTGTCGAACTTCTTAGAGATGCTGGATGTGACAGGGTTAGGCGTCGGAGGCGGCCGGAAGCTGTTGGCTGAGACGGTGGAGATCGGCGGGGAGGAGTTTCCGTCGTGGTTGCCGGAGCAGAGCAGGAGGGTTCTTAGGGAGACGGAGATCAAGCTGAAGGCTAATGTGACGGTGGCGAAGGATGGGAGTGGAGATTTCAAAACCATTTCTGAAGCTCTTTTAAATATGCCTAGCAAGTATCATGGAAGGTATGTTTCTGAGTTGACCCATGGGCTCTGTTTGGCAGTGCGGTGGACGCTGAGCTTATGAACGCCCAATCTTAAGAGATTCCTTTTTATCTTCAAAATTAGGCTATATTTGGTTCGGCGGCGGCGGGTGGATCCGGTGGGTCGAAACAGAACTTTGGAACCGGAGGGGGAGAGGTGGGGGTCGAAACGGAGCGAATCGGAGCCGTTTCTTCCTTGCTGCGGGTGCAAACCGAGCAAATGTCGCCGGCGGCCGTTTATTTACCCACAATACGGCGGCGTTTGCTCCAAACGGAGGCAGCGAGACGCAGAACCAAACGAAGTCTTAGTTTTCTTTTCTTGGTGGCGGTCATAATCACCGTCTTGTCAAACATGCATTCTATGAGGTTTTCTGGCACATTGTATCTCCCTTTTACTCCTTTTTTGACACTTTACATCACGAAGCATTAAATATTGCATTTTGCACCTCCAATTTGCAATTAGTTTGGCACTCTGCACCTCATACTTAAATTTAAGGGATATTTTCGATCCAGAAGTTAAAATTCATTAAATTCATGGGTTTGAGAGTGCGAGTGCAGTGTCAAAATAAATTCAAATGAAGCTCAGAGTACAAAATGTCAAATAGGAGCAAATGTGAGATGCAATGTGTCAAAAAGTCATCCTATGATGGTGGAGTTTTGGTCCAAACTCACGGAAGCACAAAAAACCATGCCAGGTTTGGGAGTCCGGCAGCCTTCTGATTAATGAGCAAATGTGACCGACAGAATGAGGCGGGGGCGTTTATTTTTTTTTTTGCTGCCGGCAGCGTTTGCTTCCATTTTTTCGACTGTTCATAAACCCGATTTCCTCTCACAAGTCCGCTCCGCGGGCTTTACTAGAAAGCCACCTGCCTCTCAAATAGAGCCTTTGAGGGACAAACCTGTTCCTTAAGGGTGCGTTCGTTTGGTAGGTTGAGAGGCAAGAATTGGTTTTGGCTGAAAACACACGACGCAGAGGTTTTGGAAATGAGTCAAAAACAAATTCTTTTGTTTGTTTGAAAACAGTTTTGAGAGGAAACAATTCTACTGTTCATTTTCTTCTTCGCTCATTTCTTATACTGTTCATCTTCTTCTTCGTGTGTTTGTTGGAGCAGCAGCTTGGCGCTGGTTTTGAGGAGGAAGAGATCTTTTGTTTGTTCGTTTCTTCGCTAGAATTGGTTTAGAATCATAGTATCCAGTTTCGTTATCGGACTGTAGGTTTTGTCCGTCGGAACTGCAGCTTGGCGCTGGATTGTAGGTTTTGTTCGTTCGTTTCTTCGCTGGTTTTGAGGAGGAAGAGATCTTTCATTCGTTTCTTCGCGGGAGCGCGGGGCACCAGAAGGGATGCGGGATGCGGGATGCAGGATGCAGGAGGTTTTGTTCGTCGGAGTCGGAAAGGATTGATTTCTTCGCTTCATCTACAGTACCAAAACCGGCTCAAAACCCACCTAAAGAGGTGTTTTTTTGGGGATAAAGGGATTTTTTAAGACCTAAAACTTATGGGTTTTGGGTCAAAGCCAATCCTCTTCATAAAAAAACACCAAACGAATACCAGAATTGGGTTTGGTCAAACACCTTCTCCCAATACCCATAGAATTTCAAGGAATTCCAATTCCGGGTTCAAACTTGACGAAATGAATAGTGGAATTAGTTTTGATGTACCCAAATTCCAGTTTCTGGCCCCAATTCCGACGAAACTAAATTATTTCACTTTGCATTAAAAAAGTTTACTGGATAGAATAAGAAATTTTAATTTTGCAACAAAACTGAAGGTACAATATCTACGTTAAGGCTGGCGTCTACGAGGAAACTGTCAATGTGACCAGGAAAATGGCCAACGTTACCATCTACGGCGACGGAGCCACCGAGACGATCGTCACCGGCGACAAGAACTTCGTTGATGGTGTCAGAACTTTCTTAACAGCAACCTTCTGTAAGATATTAATAATGTTTAATTGACCATTTAAGCACCACAGTGGCTGTAGTTTAGTGGTTAGAATTCTACGTTGTGGCCGTAGAGACCTGGGCTCGAATCCCAGCAGCCACATTTTTTGATATTTTTACTTCTTTTTACATTTTCTTTTAATTGTTTCTTTCATTCTTTTTTATTAATCTTTTAGATTTTGTTTTTATTTTTTAGATTTACTTTTTAATATTTTCTTTTGTTTCTTTTTTTTTACTTTTATTTTTTTAAATATTCTCTTTTTATTTTTTTTATATTTCGTTTTAATTTGTTCTTTATATTTCCTTTCTATTTGTTCTTTATATTTTCCTTATATTCCTTTTTAAAAAATTCTTTTTATTTCTTTTTTAGATTTACTTTTTATTTGTTTTTAAAATTTTCTTTTTACTTCTTTCTCAAAAAATTAAAATTATTTTTTATATTTTATATTGATTTGTTTTATATTCTATTTTATTTGTTTTTTCAATTTCCTTTTTAATCTTTTTTTTTTATAATTTGGTAAATTAATCGATGGTTTTGCCACATTTTGTACAGAGATGTTATACGGTGATTGTTAACTACAACTTATTTTGCTAGTGGTACTTTAAAATTTCTTAATTTTTCGTGTCTTTTCGAAATATGTCTTGTAAATGCAATATTAGGAAAGATATTCAACACGAAAGTTGAATATATCGACGAGATCTACAACTTTCGTGTTGAACACTTTTCTTGAAATTGCACATAAAAAATTATTTCAAAAATACACGAAAAATTGAGAGATTTTGGGATACAACGAGTCAATTACTGATTCCGGTTAACAATCGCCTGTTATATTTCAAATTTTTGGGTAAATTAACTGACCGTTTTGGTTTCTGCCTTACGGGCTTTACTGCGCAGCGGTTTCCGGCGACGGGTTCATGGGCATCAACATAGGCATTCGCAACACCGCCGGCGCCGTCAAACATCAGGCGGTCGCCCTCCGCGTCCAATCCGACCACTCCATCTTCTTCCACTGCCGCTTCGAGGGCTACCAAGACACCCTCTACGCCCAAGCCAAGCGCCAGTTCTACCGCAGCTGCGTCATCTCCGGCACCGTCGACTTCATCTTCGGCGACTCCGCCGCCGTCTTCCAAAACTGCCTCATCGTCCTCCGACGCCCCCTCGACAACCAGCAAAACATCGTCCTTGCCCACGGCCGCGTCGACCGCCGGGAAACCACCGGCTTCGTCCTCCACAAGTGCAAAATCATCGCCGACCGGAGCCTCGTCTCCGACGGGACCAACATCAGGAGCTACCTCGGCCGCCCCTGGAAGCAGTTCGCCCGCCACATCATCATGGAGTCGGAGATTTCCGGCGCCATCGTGCCAGCAGGGTACATGCCGTGGGAAGGAGACTTCGGCCTGAACACGCTTTTTTACGGCGAGGCCGGCAACACCGGCCCCGGCGCCGATTTCGCTGGCCGGGTGAAGTGGCGCGGCGTCCGGATTTTGAAGAACACGACGGTGGAGCGCTACACGGTGGCGAGGTTCATACAGGGGAATGAGTGGATTAACGCCAACAGAGGCATCACCATCCCCGTTCGCTATGGACTTTACCACTGAAGGCTGCAAAAAAAACACGGATTTTGCCCGTTGATTCATATTGTGGGTTTCAAATGAAAATGGATTTTGTTTTGGGCGTTTTTAATAGGTGATTATTAAACGTAACCCATTATTTTGCTAGTCGCACCCCAAAATGTCTCCATTTTTCGCGCCTTTTCGAAATACGCCTTTTACATGCAATATCAGGAAAAGTGTTCAACACAAAAGTTGTAGATATCGACGAGATCTACAACTTTTGTGTTCATCACTTTTCCTAAAAATGCATGTACAAGGCGTACTTTGAAAATATGATCATGTTTTGCGCTTTTTCGAAATACGTCTTGTACATGCAATTTTAGGAAAAATGATCAACACGAAAGTTGTAGATCTCGTCGATATCTACAACTTTCGTGGGAAACATTTTTCCTGAAATTGCATGTACAAGGCGTATTTCGAAAAGACGCAAAAAATGGGAGATTTTGGGGTGCGACTAGCCAATTACGGGTTGCGGTTAACAATCACCTTTTAATATATTTTTAGGATATGTTTGTTTTGATGGTGAAGTTTTGAACCATTGGGAATGAGAGCGATGAGAATGAAACGATGGCGAGAGCTGCAATGACGTTAAGAGTACAAAAAAAAGTTTTGGAGAATGAAGCATGAAAGTTTAACGATTAGATATTTTCAGCCGTCACATTTTTCCCTCCATCGAAAATGAAGAAAAAACACAGAAACAAACATAGCCTTACTGATTTCTGCTTAAAATAAATTGTCTTAAAATACTTGGGCTCTGTTTGGCACGATGATGACGGTCGTAAACGAATGAGTTAAATCGTTATTTGTGAAAAATCATGTAACAAACATTGTCTGTCTTAGCGTAAAAATGAATGAAGTTTCTTAGATGAGCATTAACGATGACAATTTAACTATCATGTTCATTACCTCCACAATCATGCTAAACTGAGCCTGAGTATGTTAAAAAGGAGTTACAATAATTAGTGAAAGAGTGCTCGGAAGTTTTTGTTGTTTGATAGCATTGATGCTTCAAAATTGAAATGGAACGTAAATTAAAGCCGTGAACATAAGTATCCATTACTATGTTATACAGCTTAAACATGAAAGTTGGGCTTCATTTGTTTTAGCGGTGGCGGGTCGATCCGGCAGGTGGAAACAAAGAGTTTGAACTGGAGGGGGGAGGTGAATTCTCCAAACGAAGCTTTTTGGGGCGTTTCTCAAGGCGGGCGGGTGAAGACGAAACAAACGTTGCCGGAGGTTCATTTGTTTATCCTCCTTCTGGCGGTGTTTGCCCAAAACGATGTTGCGAAACGCCCAAACAAATAGAGTCTAAGGCTACATTTGAAGAACTTATTTTCATCGGTGAAGCGGTTACGACCGCACAAATAGTTTGTGCGGTCATAACCGCTTAACCTGTGAAAATAAATCCCCCAAACACAAACGCATTGTGGGTTCACATTTTTAGTTTGTTAGTGTCAAATCAGCAAAGTAGAACCTTCAAAACCTCATGATATTTATGGTGATTAGTGACACGATGTCAACAAACATTAATTTCACGTCAAAGACTATAGTTAATTAACTTGCTAGTTCCGCTGACTCGAATTTGCTAGTTTGTGCCATGCAGCTTTCAGGCAGATGCCCTAAAAAATGACAGAGAAGAAAGGAAGAAGCCGCTTCCTCCACAAGCCGTCACTCTCGAAGAAGCCCTCTGCTTCTCGACTCTACATGCAGTCACTCGCGAAGAAGCCCTATCCTCCTCGGCTTCTCCATAGGCCGTCACTTCTCGACGATGGCGAGTTTGTAACGTCCTCATCCGTCACATAGGATATAACAGAAGCTCCGGTCGGGGCCCCACGTCATATTCTACAGACAGTTAGCGGAGTTACGTATTGAAATCATAATACAATCACACATCGTAACTCAAAGTACATTCTAGTAGAAGATCAATTAAATTTTATTTAGAACCCAAACATACGAATGTACATTAAACTAAACTGGAATAATAAGGTAAATACACAAACAGTTATGGTCTTACAAAGGTTTTCGCAAATAAAAGTGTTTTTCATACTTCGGCGCGTAGGTCGGTCACACATAAAACAGTAAAAGTAAACACACTTCGCTTTGGCCTTCGAGGGTTGGCTTAACTACTAAGGGCTGCAACTCGCTATTTCCCACTCAACTCGGCTACACCTGCACAAAACAATTTCACCCCAACGATGACAAACAAAGCAACGGTCAACATTAGCTGACCAAATTATAATGCGCTCATGCCTCACCCGGGGTGGCGGTTCTCCTTCCCTGCAGACATTTAGCATATTTATATAATGACAAACAGAACGTGCAACTTAAACACCATTCACCACGGACGGTGGCACTGCCGGTCACATGCCCCGTGCATTCAGGGTACATTATCGGTGTACCGGACATACCCAGGGCCCCACCTCCGTTCTCAGTGACGGTTAGCATAATTTGAGCATTCTCTAGTCTTTCCGGGCCGAAGCCAAAACTCTCTATATGCTACGACAAATTCATGCTGAGATTCAAGCCACTAACTCACTCCAAGCCGATCGTCATAAGGCGGGTACTGGTCAGCTGCATCTCGTTGCTCCAACCTTTTGTCTCGCAAGCCTAAACGCGGGTCTCCAAGCTGGGCCTCTTGGGCTCTTAGCCCAACACATTGGCCCACAGGTCTCCAAGAGACATGCCTCACAAACACAATGGCCTCCAGTTCTCCAAAAGACAGGCCTCACAGTCACAATGACCCCCCAGGTCTCCACAAGACAGGCCTCACAATCACATTGCTCATTGGGAGCTACCGTCGATGGTAGCGCTACCGACGTACGGTAGAGGACAGACTATTGATTCTTCCCCTCCAAATGGGTGTTTTCTTGGAGACCTACTCCAGTACTCTCTCTACAGCAATATGCACACCCCGCGACTCCGAAATTTACACGCTTACCACAGAGTCTTCTCCGACATACAAAACAATCATCACCAATCCAAACCAACCTGTTCCAGTGGGCTTCACACATCATGTCTATTTCGTACTTCAATTTCGGATTCTACATGCAAAGATAGCAGAGATACACAACCGTCAAGAGGATTGCTTCCACGAGTTTGTGGAGCATCTACTCTCACATACTAAAACAAAGGACTCCACATGTCCAAGAAGAAGGATCGTTACCCTTGACGTTCGTTTCAGTGACATTAGAGATAATCTAGTGAGATGAAAATGACTGAAATGGATTTGCCTCCGCGGATTCGAACTCGGCTTGCGACTAGAAGCCCCAGAACTCCAACGATGACGAGATCTCCTTCCTATAACTCTCCTCCGCTCTCCTCTCATATTGCTGATTAGAAGGAGGAAGCCACAAGGGAAAGAAATGAATGGAAACGTAACTTCCCTAACCTTACACCGAGCTACCGCCGCGCGGTACCTCAAACGTCAGTTTGTTCCGCAAGCCCACTGCCCAAACCCTCTAATCATGGGCCAACACGTGGCCACGTCGTAACTGTCTTGCTACCGCCGTGCGGTATCAACCTACCATCGCGCGGTAGACGGTGCATTGCATCAACACGCCACTATCGACGAACTGACGCTACCGCCCCGCAGTATCGCTACTGTCCCACAGTAGTCCACTGAAAGCATCACCAATTAAATCATCCAAACTACTGTCGGCGCTAGAACTACCATCGGGCGGTAACTTACCGAAAGCTCTGTCGATTTAATTGACCAACCTACCTCAGCGCGGTATCGCCCTACCGCCAGCGCGTAACTCACTGAGCGCTCCTGCAATACTTTCACAACACTACCGTCGGCGTTAACCCTACCGCCAGGTGGTAGCTCACAGAGTCCAACTCCTAGCTACAAAAAACTTGGGGCATTAAAAATCTCCCCCACTTACAGAAATTTCGTCCCGAAATTTATATATTGCAGGAAAAATAGAAGTATCAATTTTATAAAAGTATACCTCAAGGGAACAACTTGGGATACTCCGATCTCATGATTTGCTCGCGCCCCCCATGATAGTTCATCATGACCATAGTTGTCACATTGGACCTTAACCATCCTGATCGATTTATTTCGCTGTTGCTTGACTTCCATGTCCTCTATTCAAATGGGTTTGACCTTCGTTGTCAACTCATTATCAACCGGCACTTGATCCGCAACAACCACTTGCATAGGCTCTTGCACCACCTTCCATAATATAGATATGTAAAATACATCGTCCATACCACTTAGTTCCGTTGAAAGTTTCAATCGATATGCAGCTTCAACAATGCGCTCCAGTACCTCAAACGACCCAAGGTACCTCAGACAACTTTTTCAAGCATCGAATGCTTGATACACCCTTGAACAGTTTGACCTTCAGATAAACTCGATCAATCGCCCATGATGAACTCAACATTTCTGTGTTTGACATTATAATACTTAGCCTACCTATCCTGAGCAATCAACAATCTCTCCCGGATTGTACGAATAGTCGAATTAACATCCTCGACTTCCTTCTGCTTAAACAACTTTGATTCGCCCGTCTCCAGCCATGACAAGTGGGTACGACACTTTCTACCATAGAGGGCCTCGAAGGGAGTCATCTGAATACTTTCCCGGTAGCTATTATTGTAGGCAAACTTGATCATAAACATGTGGTCCTTCCACCTCTTACTGAAATCTAGGACGCATATGTGAAGCATGTCCTCCACCGTCCAGTTTATATCTTTGGTCTGACCATCTGTCTGCGGATGAAAGGTCGTACTGAACTTCAATTTGGTTCCCAAAAGTTGCTGTATAAGTCTCCAATCATTAGACATGAAACACCCATCTCAGTCGCTAACGATGTTATGGGCATACCGCGCAATTGTACGATATTATCAACGTAAAGTTTCATCAACTTTTCCGCTGGATCGTTCTTCCTATTCTGAATGAAGTGCGACACTTTCGTTAAACGATCAACGATCATCCAGACGATATCGTTTCCCTTCTAAGATCTCGGCAAGCCGTGCACGAAATCCATAGGCATGCCGTCAAACTTCCACTCTGTATAGGTAATGACTTCAAAAATCCATCAGACTTCTGATATTCGACATTTACTAAGATACAGGTCTGACACTTTACCACATACAGAGATATGCCATTTTTCAATCCTGACCACAAGAACAACTTTTTCATATCCTTAAACATCTTTGTGCTCCTCGGGTGGATTGAGTACTTCGTGAAATGTGCCTCGTACATCAACTCATATAGTAATTTGCCCACATTTGCGACACACAATCGATTGTTTTCCACAAAAGCCCATCACTAACAGTAAACTGAGTATTTGACCCATCCAAAGTCTCTGCCAAGTAGCGTTTCACGCTGTCATCCAGCTCCAGTGCTTGCCGAATTCGATCTGCGAGGTCATACTATACTTTGGTCTAGCTTAAACATGCTTCAACACTAGACCTCCTATCAACACACAAGATTTCCAAGGCCTCCAAATCTCGAATAAGACGCTCGTCATGCATCTATATCCAGTTGGCATGTGTAGGAATTCTACGACTTAGTGCATCTACAACATCATTTCCCTTGTCAGGAATGTAATGTATCTTTACGGTGTAGTTCCCAAGGAACTCTATCCACCTCCGCTTGTGTATATTCAGGTTCTTCTGATCTAACAGATATTCTAGGCTCTTATGGTCGGTAAAGATATCGACGTTTACACCATATGGGTAGTGCCTCCAAAGCTTCGGAGCGAATATCACGACCTCTAACTCCAAATCATGGACCAGATAATTCCTCTCGTGCACCTTCAATTGGCGTGAGCCATATGCCATCACCTTCCTATGTTGAAGTAAAATGTATCATAAGCCACTCCTCGAGGCATCACTGTAGATTTCATAACCTTTCGAACCACATGGTTGTACAACCCCGAGTTCGCCAAGTGTACAACACCAACGCGGCCTGCCCGCGCCAGAACATCATACGGGCGAACTCAAAATGGCTAGCTCGCTCCCGCCAAAGCTAGGCGGGCGAGCTGGGCCAACCAGCCCGCGTCCGTCTGCGGTTCGTCGAACTGGATCGGGTTTTCGCAGGACAGAGCTCGGGCAGAGCTCGACGTTCGTCGAGCAGGGCTCGGTGCTTGTCGAACGGAGCTCGTCGTTCGTCGAATAGGGTTGAGCGTTCATCGAACGGAGCTCAGCGTTCTTCGAGCTGACCTCGTGAGTTGGAATCCTAGATTCGTCGAACAAAGCTCGACGAGCTCAAGTCTTCTAGAATTCCTTCTGTAGAAATAATCTGAGACCGCCCCGGGCGAGTGCAGGTATCATAGGGCTACTCGCCCAGCTATCTTATGAGACTTCGTCCAGACTTTACCCTCGCTAACGCCCTTCTGGCTTTGGCGTTGAGTGACGTTGCTCCACTCAACGCTCTCGGCGCCCTTCTGGCTTTGGCGTTGAGTGACTATGCCCCACTCAACGTTCTCGGCGCCCTTCCGGCTTTGGCGTTAAGTGTCGTTGCTCCACTCAACGCTCTCGGCGCCCTTCTGGCTTTGGCGTTGAGTGACGTCGCTCCACTAAAAGCTCTCAGTGCCCTTCTGGCTTTGGCCTTGAGTGACGTCGCTCCACTTAACGCACTCAACGCCCTTCTGGCTTTGACGTTGAGTAATGGTGCTCCACTCGCCCAGTCTCCTATGAGGTGTTTTTATTTACCATTTTACCCTCGCCAAGGGTGCGAATAACTTAATAGAATGATAGAGTTACGCTGTTAGCAGACCCAGTTGGGCTGCACATAGCTGTTCAAAACAACGGAGGTTGGCTATTGACAAGTCGTTTTCAGAAATTTATAAATAAGACTCAAGGGGCACCTTAGAAAGGCACGCTTATCAGTATTCAGTTCTTCTTGCACTTTCTGAGGTAGCCTTAGCTCGACCATTGGCTAAGGAGGGGAAGCGCTCTAAGATCTTACGGGTGTGTGGTGGGACCTCCATGTCGAGCCCTTGAGTCAGTTTCCATTTCTTTTTATTGTTTGGATTGCAGGAGAGAAGTAAGTGCGCGATCACCCATTTCCCAAGGCTGAACTCAACAAGAAGCCGAATTCTCGGTTTCAACAATGTCGAGCGTAAAATAGGCGTCGTGGTCAGACAACTTTTCAACTGTTCAAAACTTGCGCACACGCCGACGACCAAATAAACTTCTGATCCTTCCTTATCAAGATAGTGAGGGGTAATGCTATCCGCGAGAAGTTCTCCACGAAGCGTTTGTAGTGGTCGATAAGCCCCAAAAAACTCCATACTTCCGCCACAGAAGACAATACATGTCACTCCCGTATCACAATTATCTTCGATAGATCTACCGTAATTCCCTCACCGCTAACAACATGACCAAGTAATGCTACTGAAGATAGCCAAAACTCACACTTAGAGAACTTGGCGTACAACTGATTACTCCTCAGGGTCTCAACAACAATTAGTAAAAAATCTCCATGTTCTTCCACAAACTGAAAGTACACCAAGATACCGTCAATAAAGACTTCACAAATTGGTCCAAGTACTCTCTGCACGTCTGATTCATCAAGTTCATAAACATGGATGATGCATTCATCAGCCCAAAAGGCATGACAGTGAACTCATAATGCCCATAACATATGCGGAACACCGTCTTGGGAATGTCATTTTCCCTGATCCTCAACTGATAATATCCAGATTTCAGATCCAATTTCGAGTATACGGTTGATCCAACTAGTTGGTCGAACAGATCATCGTTTCTCAGAATTAGATACTTGTTCTTCTCTGCCAGCTTATTCAATTCCTGATAATCAATGCACAGCCGCAGACTAACATCATTTTTCTTTATGAAAAGGATCGGTGCGCTCCAAGGTAACGAACTTGGACACACAAAGCCTTACTCTAGTAATTCTTGAAGTTGCACCTTCAATTCTGTCATTTCCATTGATGCTAGGAGGCATAGAGAGTGCGACACAGGCTTGGCACCTGACATTAGCTCAATGGTAAAATCGATCTCTCACTGAGGTGGAGCTCCAAGGAGATTTTCTGGGAAAATGTCAGCAAACTCCGATACCACAAAAATACTGATCAAACCAGGCTTGGGCTTCTTAGCCTCCAATTGGGTGAAGAATAACTCTGCGCTTTCCCATACTGCTTTAACTACCAGTAGAGCAAACATCAACATCTTGCTCGATCCCTTCATGCCAAAAAAGGTAGTTTCACAACCTATTTTCAGACTTAGTTTGACAATCTTGAGGCTAAAGTCGATATATGCACATTTTCTCCAAGAGCCAATCTATTCCAAAGATTACATCAAACTCAACTATCCGCAATAATGATACTTCCAAGTCAAATTCTTAACTCCATATTCGCACTTTTACGCATCAAATTCTATCTGCGCGCATCGAGCATCCGTTAGGCGGCAATACATCTAGCCTATTCTTTGTCATAGAAGAAGGTACTCTGATACGTGACACGAAATCCTCAGATAGAAAAGAGTGTGAAGCTCCTGTATCAAGCAGTGCTCTCGTCGGACAGTCCAAGATTAAGACAAAGCTTAACACAAGATAGCCATACAACCAATGCACATTGCGTAAGGTATGGAAAAAAAAGTCTAAATCATATATGTTACCACATCGCCTTGCTTGATGGCCTCCTGCTGGCCGAGGTTGTAAACTCTGGGTTGGACTGGAGCATGATGAGACACGGTTGACTCCACTGTCTTCCCTTTCTCAGCATAAGATGGTCCTGCCTTTTTCCTTGACTTGCCGCTCCGACACTCGCGGACATTGTGTTTCGGCTTGTCACAATAAAAACAATGGATTGGGCCTCCTCACCCAGATGATGCCCAAAAAGTAACAAATGAAGAAGCCGACCCAGTAGATTTGGGCTTCTTGTCCCTCCTTCGGTACCCAGTCTTCGAAAAGCTTGGTAATTTAAATTATGATCTCTTTAACGATGAATAATTTTTACGCTGTACGCGCTTCATGTCCTGTTACAGGGATCAGGTTGTATTGACCAAGGTCAGAAAATCCTGTGTCATTGGACCTGAGAGCAGAAACCTCAGATCGTCGCGCAGTCCTTCGTATAACTGATTGGTCTTGCTCTCCTCGTCAGTAAAGGTAGAACCCCATATCGCCCCAATCTAGCGAACTCATGTAGGTAGTCGTCAACACTACTCTCTCCCTGGGTTAATCTCTGAAATTGATTCTCTATAGCAATTTTCTGCGCTGAAGGGAGATATCGCGCCAGAAATAATCTCGAGAACTCGTCCATCAAGATATTGGTGAGTTGTCTTCCAACAAAGTGATGTAATTCTAGTTCATCTCACCACAACCTTGCTTTACCGTCCAAAAGGAAAGTGACAATGGTAACTTTCTGCAACTCATCTGTCTCTGTTGTCGACATGACTCTCTTAACCCGAGAGTGACAGTCTTCAGCTTGCATTGGAGTTCTAATCCCCCAAAACATTGGAGGATTAAAGTGTTGGGTGTGGCCGGCCATCTAGGTGTTGGATGGGGTGCCTCCCGGGTGCACCCGGGTTGGCTCCTGGAATGGGTGCAGAGAAACTTCATGGTACAGTTTAGTGCAAGGGAGTCGGGTTGGCTCCGGGCATGAGTACATGGGAGTTCGGGGCACGGTTTAAGTGCGAGGGAGCCATGCGAACAGTTTGACCGGTCCTGCTAAATTAATATAAAAGAGTTGGTAGGCGCCATTCCTAACAATTGGTATCAGAGCGAGGGGGAGGTCATGAGTTCGATCCCCATGGATGGCGTTCCAGGGGGAGTTTGTTGGGTGTGGCCCGCCATCCAGGTGTTGGATGGGGTGCCTCCCGGGCGCACCCGGGTTGGCTCCTGGCATGGGTGCAGAGAAACTCCATGGTACAGTTTACTGCAAGGGAGTCGGGTTGGCTCCGGGCATGAGTACATGGGAGTTCGGGGCACGGTTTAAGTGCGAGGGAGCCATGCGAACAGTTTGACCGGTCCTGCTAAATTAATATAAAAGAGTTGGTAGGCGCCATTCCTAACATAAAGCTCATCACATGCTTGAGCTGTTTTTCAATCGCTCTTCTTTGCACTACGGGCTCTGCCGCCACTTGTTCTAACACTATAAGTTCGTCTACGCCAAACGGTACTTGACCCAATTCAGGAGCAGGAGGCTGCACTTGCCTCCCTGCTTGTGAATTTATCATGGCGAACACCGCTTCCGCTACCAATCTTATGGTTCCAGTAGAAGGAGGGTCACAGGCATGTCATTTGACACAATACTCTCCGCAGAGTGCTGACGTTGAGACTGCTCTGCACCACTCCTAGTCACCTATAATCGTAAAACACTCAATTAGGCGACCAATATACTGCCAAAAAGTAATTATAGGGACATGCAAGTTCCTCAAACATGTATATTTTCATTCCTAAGTAAACATTGACGAGTTCTATCATGTTATAACTGTAGCACACATACACGTGCTCACTACCCCTTAAAAGAATTCGTCTACGAATTCATATAAGAAGACTGACACCAGAGTTTGATACCAAATTGTAATGCCCCATCCATCACATATGATATAACGGTAGGTTCGGCCGGGGCCCCACGTCATATTCTACATACAGTTAGCAGAGTTACGTATTGAAATCATAATCCAATCACGTATCCTAACTCAGAGTACATTCTAGCGGAAGATCAATTAAATTGTATTTAGAACCCAACCATACGAATGTACACTAAACCAAACTAGAATGATAAGGTAAATACACAAACAGTTATGACTTTACAAAGGTTTCCTCGAATAAAAGTGTTTTTCATACTTCGGCACGCAGACCGCCACATATGAAACCGTAAAGGTAAACACACTTCGCTTTGGCCTTCAAGGGTCGGCTTAGCTACCAAAGGCTGCAATCCACTATTTCATGCTCGGCTCGGCTATACTTCCACAAAATCATTCCAACCCAAAGGTGATAAATAAAGCAACGATCAACATTAACTGACCAAATTATAACGACCATACCCCTCACCTGGGGTGACGGTGTTACTTCCCTGCAGACATTTAGCATATTTATATAATGACAAACAAAACGAGCAACTTAAGCACCATTCACCATAGATGCTGACACTACCGACCACACTCCCTGTGCACTCATGTCACATTATCGGTGTACTGGTCATACTCAAGGTCCCACCTCCGTTCTCAGCGACAATTGACATAATTTGAGCATTCTCTAGTCTTCCCGGGTCGAAGACAAAGACTCTCTCTATGCTACGACAAAGTCATGCTGAGATTCAAGCCACTAACTCACTCCAAGCCGATTGACATAAGGTGGGTACAGGTCAGCCACATCCCGTTGCTCAAACTGTCATGCTCGAAAGCAAAAATGCGGGTCAACCTCCCCTTTCCCAATCACATCAACACATAACTCTGTTATGTTTGAAGGCTAGACGGCCACCCACGCCGGACCCCCTGGGCTCTCTGCTCACCACATTGGCCCACGGGTCTCCAAGAAACAGGCCTCACAATCACGATGGCCCCCATGTCTCCGAGAGACATGCCTCACAGTCACAATGACCCCCAGATCTCCGAGAGACAGACCTCGTAGTCATAATGGCGTGGTAGGGGACAAGCTATCGATTCTTCCCCTCCAAATGGAAGTTTTATTGGAGACCTACTCCAATACTCTCTTGGCAACAACCTGCACACCCCGCGACTCCGAAATTTACACGCTTACCGTAGAGTCTTCTCCGACATACAAAACAATCATCATCAATCCAAACTAACCTGTTCGGGTGGACTTCACACAATATGCTGGTTCCGTACTTCGATTTTAGATTCTAAATGCAAAGATAACGAGGATACACAGATCAACTAGTCGTGAGGATCACTTCCACGAGTTTGTGGGGCATCTACCCTCACATGCCAAAATAAAAGACTTCACATGCCAATAAGAAGGATCGTTACCATTGAAGTTCGTTTCGACGCCATGGGAGAGAATATAATCGGATGAAAACAACCGGAATGAATTTGCCTCCGCGGATTCGAACTCGGCTTGTGACTCGAAGCCCCAAAACTCCAACGACGATGAGATCACCTTCCTCTAACTCTCCTCCGCTCTCTTCTCACGCTACTGATTAGAAGGAGGACGCCACCAGAGAAAGAAATGAATGGAAAATGTAACTTCAATAGCCTTAAATCGAGCTACTGCCGCGCGGTACCTCAAACGTCGGTTTGTTCCGCAAGCCCACCACCCAAAACCTTCAATCATGGGCCGACATGTGGCCACGCCGTAACTGTCCTGCTACCGCCGTGCGGTATCAACCTACCGCCGCGTGGTAGACGATGCGTCACATCAACACGCCACTCTCAACGAACTGACGCTACCGCCCCGCGATATTGCTACCGCCCCGCGGTAGTCCACCGAAAGCCTCACCAATTAAATCGTCCAAACTATCGCCGATGCTAGAACTATCGCCAGACGGTAACTTATCGAAAGCTCTCTCGATTTAATCGACCCACCTACCGCTGCACGGTATCGCCCTACCGCCAACGCGGCAACTCACTGAGCGCTCCTGCAATACTTTCACAGCACTACCGCCGGGCGGTAGCTCACGGAGTCCAAGTCCTGGCTACGAAAAACTTTGGGAGTTACAGAGTTGATGACGAACTTCAAGTCTCTGGTTACCTAAGCTCAATGTTTCAGTGTATGAGCCCTCTCATGTTCTCCTCTACGACGACAAAGCGGGCCCATGCTTCGATTGTCGAGGATCCCTAACTGTAGATCAGTTGTAAAAGCTGCTATTCCAAACAGTTTTATAGATTCCGCCATAACTTTTCAAAACAGCTAATTATTCCACCATTATTTCTCCAGTCGTCCCCACCACGCCAAACAGAGCCTAAATGGAGCCTAAATGACATATTGATTCTCATGCCCATTAATTTACACCCACGGCTCGAGGAGAAATAAGTACGCATGCAATTCATATGATGTACATTGTACCCATTTTTCTGTGTGACCGCAAGCCAAACAAAAAAAACAAAAAAAGTCGCATGATATGTTGATTGGCCACATCAATTTTAGCGATTTATTTTTTTGGGTCCGGGTGTAATGACTCCATCCGTTCATATAGTATATACTAGAAGGTTCGGCCGGTCCCTTACAACATATACCACAAAACAGGCGGGGACGTCACAGAGTGATACCAGAGTTGCGCATCCTAACACATACCATTTTAGCAGAAGCTTAGCACAAGTCCGAACTCCAAACACGAATGTCCACCATATAAAACATCCACATGGATATATATATAGCAGGAATGTCAACAAATATAAAGTCAGTTGGCCTTATGACCTTACAAGTTTGTTTTACAACAGTGGCTTTCAAACATTGGCGTGTAGGCCAGCCACATATAAATAAAACACAACATTTTAAGCTTTAGCCTTCAAGGGCTAGCGGCAACAGCAGTAACAACAGCAAAGACTTTAGCCTTTACGTGTCCCGCTTGGTTCTCCAGCACCTGTACAGGGACAGCCCACCCAACGGTGGCAAACAAGGCAACTGTCAGCATTCAGCTGACCAAATTATAACGACCCTACCACTTTCCCGGGGCAACGACAATCCTTCCTTGCAGACATAGCATTTCACAGGCAGATATATATATTTATACAATGTGCTCTCACGCACATCCATTCCACGACAATCGCCAGCCACGCGACCCGACGATTCGTGCACTCAGGGCACATTCTTGGTGTACCGGCGAACCAGGGTCCCACCACCATATCAGGGTCGCAACCCAATGGTAAAATTGAGCATTTTGCTCCATGGCGTGCAGCCGGAGACATTAGCCTTAATGCACCGGGATTGGCTCGTAGCCCCCCATTGTGTCATGGCGCGCATGCCTAAGACTCTTGTTATGCGCTCCAACAGACCGCACTTTCTCAAGTCGCCCTGCCATCACCGAGTACAGCGTACTCGCGGCTATAAAAGACGCGTGTCGGTTTCACCTTACCTGTTTCCTTTAGGTGAGCTTATCAGCTCACACATAACCAGCCCATCTCACGGAACTGGCTTCACATTCATCGGTTACCTAGAAGCCATGCCTCGCGTTAGCGACAAAACTCAATTTCCATCCCTAGGCTTAACCGTACATTCATCGCATTCACTTGAGGGTATTTTATCGGACTGCCAAGCCAGTACTTCCTGCTACTCCCCTTCACAGACACAATCCATCAAGCATTCCAAACATTAAGGGTATTTTTCTGGCTTACCACGTCAGTACTTCCTGCTACTCCCCTTCACAGGTACTACCCATGAACACCAAACATTATACAAGTATTTTTCTGGACTACCACTCCAGTACTTCCTGCTACTGTCCTTCACAGGTTTAACCCGTCGACTCCTAAACTACACGTTTATCACAGAGTCTTCTCCGGTGCGTATATGCAACATCACCAATTCAGACCAATCTGTCCAAATGGGCTTCACACAACATGCCTATTCCGTACTCCATTTCCGGATCTATATGCCAATTGATTGGGGATTCTATGAATCAACCCAAGAGACTCCCATCACAAACCACCCTCTGGTGGGGTAATCAGATGCACATGCCAAAAAGGAAACCTTCACATGGCTATGAAGAAAAGTCGTTACCCTTGAAGACCGCTTCAGAGCCATGGATTCCTAGCCGGCTCGAAAGTACCGCAACGGCTTTGCCCCCACAACGCTAGCCTCAGATCTCTCACCGGAACTCCGCAGCTCCACCGGTGGTCAGCTCTTCTTCTTCCTCCTCCTCCTTCTTCCTCATTTTCTCTCTCTAAGTTTGTAGAAAGATGAAGACCAAATGAAAATGAGATTTCTCATCTTCTTTTCCGGCCTTAAGGACACAGGGAGGAACCTCAACCATTGGATCCTAGCTGAAGAAATGGACGGCCACGATTTTGCCACAAAAGACTATTTTTTTGCCTGACACGGCCTGTGACACGCCCGTGTCACAGGCCGCGTGGCTTAAGCGGTACACAACCGACTTAGCCAGACCAATACACGCCCATGTGACACGCCCGTGTCACGGGCCGTGTCACCTGACAAGCCTTCAGATACGCCCGTGTCTGTGGTCGTGTACATCAGGCTGCACAAAACCAACTTCAACCTGAGCGGCACACGGCCAGTGACACGCTCGTGTCACAGGCCGTGTACCCTAAGACACACCCGTGTCGTGCCCGTGTTCACCAGGCCTCAATGCCTTGGGCACATCCAGGAAAGGACACGGCCTGTGACACGCCCGTGTCACAGGCCGTGTGCCCATACATGGCACCAGACACGCCCCAGCTCCACTTCGTCGAGCTGAGTTCGTCGAGCAGAGGACACGGCCTCTGACACGCCCGTGTCAGATGACATGTTCCCTCCTTTTCCTTAGAATCGATCTTCGTCGACCTCTCACCCGAACATGACACGCCCTGGGACACGCCCGTGTCCCAGGCCGTGTCACCCAACTTCTCCCAATCTTGGGATTTGGGGTGTTACACCGGGCCCGTCTCTAAAGTTAGAGACAAGACCATTGTGATGCCACGTGGTAGTAATGCACATTTGCGATCATTTTTTTTGATCTTAATGTAATCATTTTTGTTTATTTTGTGTTCACGTAATGTGATCATTTTTATTATTTCGCGTTCATATTTTGATTACCTGAATTTCATTTATGATATAAATGGATACACAAATTAATGAAGACATATCCTATATCGAGAATTGCTATTGGTACTTCATAAATAGATATTCACATCATTTTTTTTTAAATTTAGCCTTCTATTTTTAAAACAAACCGGATGTTTGTACCCGGAAGCCATTCGTCTCTTCAACCTAAACCCGATCCCGTAGCGTAACCCGTGCCCTTTCTCGCTCATAGACTCTTGCCGCCGTTTGTCGTCGTTCGCTCGGAGACGCTCGGCATCGTTCCTTTCCTCCCTCGCCAGCCGACTCCCCTCTATTCGGTTGCCGATTTAAACTGTAATTTCTGTTATGATTTCTTAGTTTTGCCGCCGATTTATGTTGTAATTGGGGTGTCACGGGGGATTCAGGTGTTCAGTAATGTTGTTCCAGACCATTATACACATATGAGATCAAAAAAATATTTTTCTTAAGAATTATCATATACGAGTACAAATATCAAGAATGAGTAGAAATAGCACATTTGAGCATTATTAAGTTACAAATATCCATTTATATAGTACCAATAACAATTCCATAAACACCACAAACATGCCAGTCTCAAAAAAATCTCTCGAGTCACCCGGACGGGCCGGACCCAAAAAAATTTCCCCACTTCAGCCGGACCCAAAGATAATGGCAGGCTATCTTGAATTATTCATTAATTTTGGGTATTTCAAGAACCCGGAAAACCTCAGCAATGAATCTTCTACAAGAAGCTTCCTCACCAGCTCTCCTTAATTCATGCGTCCCCCGATTTCGATTTCCCGTCAAAAAGTTATTTTTGGCGCTCTCTAGTGCTGTTTGAATCCCCTCAGAGGGATTTCCATCCCTCTCCTTCCCGCACTCTTTCAGTTCCCTTCTAATCTCGCCATGGAGGCGCAGCAGCAGAAGCGCCAGAAGATGGGCGACGTGCAGGAGGAGGTCGAAGACATGCAGCATGGCCCTTTCCCCATCGAGCAGCTCGAGGTAAATCTCTCCAATGACTGCTTTCACTTCGAAACCCTAAACCCCGATTTCCATTCTCGGACTTTTTGTGCATCAGTTGCCGCTAAAGAGTTTTTATCTGGGCCTTTATAGTGCAGTAATTCACTTAACAGTGCGGCTAATCATTGTCGAGGGAGTGGAGTTTCGTTTCTCGTTAACTGTTTATGCCCAAATTTGAATGCACCTGAGATAATTCCTTCATGTAACTTATTCCCAGTTTCCTCATTTGGAAGAGATGTGTTCTCTTTTCTTTTACTTATGCTGTTCAGGCCCCCTTGATTGTTTGCATTCCGTCCTGAAATACTTTTTTTTTTTACAAATTTGGAGATTGAATATTCACCCATAGAACCATCTGAGTTGGTTATTTGTGGCCTCGCACTATTCATGCCTATTATTAGAACAGTTTCATGTCCCTTCAGTTCTTGGGGGAGTATTTCCCTGTTTCTTTGCTGACTTGTTTTTGGATCGCTGAGGTTTTTTACTGACATAATTTGGGTATTTTTCTAACCTTTTCACGGGTTTCTCATCTTCGAGCTGCATAATGAATTCGAGTTCTCACTTCTTCTTGAGGTCTCTTTGGTTTGACAGGTAAAATAATTGATTAAGGCTCTGTTTAGGGCGCCATTTAGGCTCCTTTGTGGTGCCAAATTTTTGGAGAGATTTCCGGCGGCATTTCTCCACCAGTGGGAAAAAGAAAAAAAAACGATACGGCTCCCTTTTTCACCAAAGTTGACCTCCGTTAGCGCCGTTTCTCTTCTTTCTTGTTCAACCACTGACTCCTCATGCAACCCAAATAGAGCCTAAGCGCTCTATTCCTACTTTTTAGGGAAGAATCTGAATCACTCCATCTTTGTAAGGTAGACAACAATACCATCCGAGCATTACTAACGGGCTTGGCATTACACCTATGATTCTGAGTCCACTATAGATGCTGTATGAAATTTATTTCTATTCTAATGACTTTCTTACCTCTTGCCCCTTCATGCATGAATGCCATTTCACTTTAGCTTGATTTTGGGATTGGTGTATTATGTTATATTGAAGTATGTTATCACAAATCAATCACGTATGTGATGTTCACGTCAATTTAGCGAAATAGGTTACTGATAGGACCAAAAGTGTTAGCGAAGCTTATCCTTGTCCAAATATACATATCCTGATGAAACACTGAGAAAATCAAGGTAAAATTGTACCCAACCATGTTTATCATGCGTATATAAGTTTTATCTAATAATTATTTGGATTTGCCTTCTAACATGATATAAGTCCCTGTCTTCCTTGGGCTTGTTCTCAAGTTTACCCTTAGTGCTAATGTTTTATGCCACTGAAAATTTATACAATGCCATCTTCTTTGTCGTTGTTGATGTCATTCTTTGTCTCCCAATCTTTATTCACCTAAATCTTCTTCCTCTTCATTGAGACTTCATATTCTCCTCTTCATTGATCCTTTGTCTTAGTTAATTGACCTTCACTGTACTCCTTCAAGATGGATTCCTTTTTCTTAGTTGAAGTCCCTTTCTCTCTCCACCTTCACTGAGCTTGATATTACCTCGCTGCTTCTTGTTGTCAGTCAAGGCTGACATATCCTGGAATTTATTCGAGTTTATCAGCCTCTTTTGTTAAGCAAAATCTCCTCTATGCTTCTTGTCATTGCCGCCCAAAGATTGTTCCCCTTACTTTCTTTTCTACAATTGTTGAACATACAATACCAACGATAATTGGTTTTTCTTCTTTACTTTCTTCATTCCTTTAATCATTTGGTACAAAATTGTCACTCCCTCATTGCCAGTGTTTATTAGCCAACGTGGTATCTTTCTATGATAATGCTTTTCATTTGTTGACACCTCTCCATTTTGTCTCAACTTCGAATTTGTTATGCACAACAAAATTCTACTCACAGAACCTCTTTTTTGGTCAAAAAAACCCACATCCTATTTTTTTTAGGAGGAACAATTTTGTTCCCTCCATGGCACACAAGCTTCCATGTCCACACAAATTGCAATGACCACCAACTTTGGTTTTATTTAGGCTTTGTTTGGGACGGTGGTGGTATTTGGAAATGTTTTATTCCCACCGCTACCTATGTTTTGGAGGTGTTCGTTTTTCCACTTGTAGGAAAAATGCTTATGTCAAAAAAATGTGTTTTCAGTACTTTAGAGAAAACAATGAACCCTCTCACTTCTAGAAAAACTAAAAAGGAGTTTATTACTTTATCGTGTTTTCTTGCTTCTCTTCTCGTGGATCAACATCCCCCTTCTCATTGTACTGCTTCTCCGACCGCTTCTTTTCTGGCTCTAATCTCAACCCTAGTTTCCTACTGCTACTTTTTTGTAGCTACAATCGTCCAAATAGGGGGCACTTAGTCATGTGGAGGAGAAAAAGAAAACACTTGTAGCGCATTCCTCTGCAGAGGTTGAGTATCATTCAATGAACTCTAATGTTTTTGAACTCACTTGACTGGAGAATCTTCTGACTACTCTTGGTGTAGCTCTTACCTCTTTCTCCATAATCAAACTTCAATCCATATCTTTGAGAATTCAGTTTTCTATAAACACATCAAACATATTAGAGTTGATTGTCACTTCATCCATGAAAAAGTCCAGTTCCACAAAATTCATCTGCGACTTGTTCTCGCTACCGATAATTCCAAAGCCTCGCCATGCCCACTCGATCAATAGTTCATTTCCAAGCTTGTTGCCTGCAATATGCATTCTCCAGCTTGCAGAAGAGCAAAAAGTGTGCAAATCCCAATCTAAAGGATCACCTTTATGGCTGATTATGGGATATCTCTCTTGTTTTGTTTTTTAGTCACACATTGTGATTTGGAGTTAAGTCGTTACTCCCACCTATAAACATGCACACATGTATTTGTATTTGTCTTCTAATTTGAAATAATACAATTATTGCTCTTCGTATTTTGCTATATTACTGAAGGTGGGATGCCTATAGTGTAGAGCCCATTTGACATTCGTCCTCTACCAATGATATTCTTCGTTCGTCGATCCTGTACCACAAAATAAGAAGTCGAAAAAATGATGGAGCAATCATGATCATGTGTAAATCGATTAAGAAAGAGAAAATTAAATTGTGAGGCAGGAACATGAAGTACAAATTGTAGATAAATAGACGCAGTAAGAGGCATATCTCCAGATCCATAAACTAGGGTGATTTCTCCATTGGCAACAATGATAAATTTAGGACTAGTAGTGTTTGTGTACCAAGAAGTTTTTTGCGGAGTAATGTGATTTGTGGCCCTGAAGTCCACCATCCAATAAATGTTATGAGAAAAATATGATATACCTTCTTTTAATGCAAAGATGATAGACCTGAAAGTACGATTAACCAACCCCCGCAGATGGTAGAGTTCCTCCTACATGGTGTCAATTTATATACGAGACATGTTGGAAGCATCCACTGTCGTAGAGGCGTAGTGAGTGGGGTTAGGTGACTGCTGTAGGAACCTATACTTTATGAAATAGGTAGCTTCAATATGGTTTGCCCAAACCACAGTGGGTAACTTGCGAGTACTATGTCTTTTAGGATGATTTTGTCCATCAAGTCCACCACCTCGAGACCCATTGTGACCTCCATGGTACCCAGTAGTGGGTTTTATAAATGCATATGCACTTTTCAGCTGTAGCGGGGGAGGGGGTGAGTTTCAACATAATGGTGGAGTTGGGCAGGAGAAGGATTCATAGAGGATAAAGACAAAATAGCTTGAGAGGATAAAATATTGTCACAAATAGTTTATAGTTGAGGAAATGTTTACGTTACCATAAATGCTTTGGCAACAACTTTCTTGAAAGCACCGGGCAGGGGCTTCGAGATGATAGTCAAGTTCAATCTTGGATATTGAACTCGATGGACAGTGAGTCATGTCGAATGACTATGCAGCACAAAACTGCAAAGGTTGTTTAGGATGAACTCAAGTCTCTCTACTCTAGAAGTGATGCCCTTTAGCACTTGTTCAATCTATTAAGGAACCTACAAACAGTTGAACCGAGTTCGAATGATGAGTTAACGTCGTTCATAGCGCAATATAAGATCCTCATCAAAGCCTAGATTAAATACGAACCTCCGGCTTTGGATTTAGCTACCCAAAGGAGTCATACGATGAAGAAGACCCCATAGTTTGAATTACTTGATGCACAAAGTGGATTCATTCAACAACGTTTTTCTTCCCAGAGAGAGAGATAATGGTTATTTTCAGTTCATCACACACTTCTTAGGTGGGTGCAGGAGTGAGTGTGCAAAATGCTTGACGAGGTTGACGCAACATTCTTTCCAATTGTATAAAAAGAAACGCAAAGACCGACAAATTCTAGTTTGTGAGCTCAAGATGGTGGTGGACAGGTCGTGCTCAAGCTGGTGATGGATAGAAGCGAGCTCAAGCTGGTGATGGACATGAGGATGCTCAAATCACTGCCAAGATCAAATGGAGAGCGAACAAGTCCAGGTGGGCAAACAACGAGTTGTAGGGATTGGCAAGGGAGCGAACTCACATATACTCGGCGAAAATAGATCGGCTACAGAGTACGTGGGAGAACCCTACAAGCAGTGGAGAAACAAATCTACCAGGAGTTACCAAGCTTTGGTGAGCTCAAGATAGGCTTGGGGAGCTGGAGGTGCCGAGCTCAGGAGATCAACGATTATCACACGAGATTTGTTGAGCTCAAGCAGGCTCCGTTGAGCAGAAGTTGACGAGCTCTAGAGATCTGCGAGTATCATGAGTAGCCCATACTGCAAGCCTAAGTTCCTGTCGGCCGATTTATCGCAAACCAGGGAAGTTCAATACACAAACTGGAAGCTGCAGGCTCAAATAGATTTCGTTGAGCAAAAGTTGTTGAGCTCATGATATCTTCTAGTATAAGGTGATGGCAAGCAGTGAGCCGAAACGACCTAAAGCGGCGACCCTGAGGGTTGTCAGGTCTATAAATAAATGAGGGGATGAGGGTGCACTCATGGGGTGTACAAGGAGAAATGGGCCTTGTGCGAGGTGTTTAAGCCAACGACCTGCTTGCGAGCTTAAACAGATAACAAGCTCCATCAATTGGGTTGTGATGTGCTTTTCGGGACGCAAAAGTGGAAGCTCAATCAGTGAAAGCGAAAGCTCAATTGTCGGGACCGTTCTTCAGGAATCATATTTTCTCTGATACTGATGGAGATCATCGACCCACACATGTGTATTCCCGTAGGAGGCGATGATTCGTTACCCGTTTGGACGATCCGAGTCCACATATGCGTTTAGACGACTGTTTCGAATTTTTTCATATATTATTTTATCTATTTCGAATTATATTTGACACCTGATTGACTCAGACGATATGAGCTATCCGATTCGGATGCCCTATTTCAGTTTAGTCTATTTATACGTGCATGCATGTTTTTATGGGGCATCTTTGGTTTGTTTCCAATTAAGGAACTGCCGGTCCCCCTCTTGGTGTGACGTCGAGAGTTCCGTTTTCCCCTTGGTGTGACGACATGGTGACGCCTTCATCATCGAATCCTCCATTGATCCTTGCTAGCCCCTCCCTGTACTGTAAGTCCCTCCATTCATCCTTCTCTCAACCGCTGATCCTGCATCCTCTCGAGTCTCGATTCCAGCCCTCTCAATTCGTCTCTTCCACCCAGAACAACCCCCGTCCGCACTCTTGTGATGGTCCAACCCTAGTCCAACCCTCCCTGCTAGTCTATCTTTCCCAGAACTCCCATACAACACTCCTATTTGTAGTCCCGCCTGATCCCAACCCTTCCCAGTCCACAGTTTCCGCCTAGATTCATCTATGCCGCTCACCACCTTGATGCCCCGCCCGATTCCTGCAAAATCAGTCAGCCCTAGCTCCACTAAACATCCCACACGAGCCTCTCCAGGTCCTCATACCGCCGATCAACCGTTCATGAAACTACAACAATCTTAATTTCCTAGCTTTGCCCCATTTCGCCATCGCCTGCAAGTGTAAGTTGTTTTTTGAAATCTTATTTTTCTATTACTGCATACTTGGGACCATAGTTGGGTGAATGTGATATTATTTGCTATTATTATTGTGAAATTGTTGTATTTGCAAGATTTATTCGACAGCGTTTAAAATTATTTGCGCCTCATGTAATCGTGAATCATCGTTTTTTCTCAATTAAATTTTCTGCTATAACAAATACGCGCCTGCATATATTTTATCATAGTTAATTATTTATTACTAATTGAATCTGACTAAACATTTCATTTCCACACACGGTAAGGTTTGATTATTTATTGTCAACCTACTCTTGCATCTGATACCATGTGCAATAGCGAAATACAAAGAGCAATACTTTTGTTACTTTACATTAGAGACAAATACATGTGAGGTTGAGGTGTTGTCGTGGTCACGGGTTCGAGTCCTGGAAGCAGCCTTTTGCAAAAATGCATGGTAAGGTTTGTCTACATTTCACCTTTGTGGTGAGACCCTTCCCCGGACCCTCGTTGTGCGGGGATGCCTCTGTGCACTGGGCTGCCCCTTTTTTTACATTAAAGACAAATACAGTTACATGTGCACATATTTATAGGGGGTAAAAGTGACATTTTGACTCCAAACAATAATGTGAAACTAAACTATAGAAAAGAGATATCTGTTAATGGGCCATAAAGGTAGGTCTTTACATTGGGTTTTATAGACTTTTTATATTGTCACCAATAAATGCCTTAATGCTTTTGTTCATCTACTTCAAAAAAAATTTCTTCATTTTATTTTTTATGACGATGATGGTCATTTTGAATGCCACTAACAGTCATGCCTTCACCCGTGTGGGCATACATGATCTTCTCGTGCGAGATTGTTGTGGGGGCGTGTGATGACGCACAACGCTTGACACAGGTGTATTCTTGCAGCAGACGGTGATCTGCTACCTAGTCGAACGATCTGAGTTCGTGGTTGCGTCCGGACGGTCGATCCGAGTCGATTTTGTATATTACTTTTTCTATTTTGAGTTGTATTTGATGCCTGATCGGCTCAGACATTATGAGCCGTCTGATTTGAGTTCTTAAGTTGGTTATATGATTATATGTATTGTACGTGCAGCCAACAGTTACAATATTAGGGTTATATAAAGTGAAACATCGATTCTATGGAGGCATCAAAGGTTTGCGCAGAAGTGGCAACCGCTCGGTCGTGTCTTCCTCCTGGTGTGACGCCTGAATGAAGCCTCCTTGTGCGACGCCTGAAGGAAGCCTCCTGGTGCGACTCCAGACGAGTTCTCCCCCTCCGCCTCCCTCTTCCCTGCTTCTCCCCAATCCCGTTGGCTCCCTTCATCCCAGTGCCAACCCGATCCCTTCCGCTTCCTCCTTCCCAGCGCCAACCCGATCCCTTCCGCTTCCTCCTTCCCAGCGTCAACCTTAATCCCAACAGCCTCCTTCATTTTTCACCCCTCTCCGTTCCAGAACTTCTCCCAACGTTCCCTGCCTAATTCCTAGACCTTTTCCCAACCGTAAATCCCATTCCTTCTTGTCTGTGAAATCTACAATCAAATCCTTCTCCACGTGAGCCCCTCCCACAACCACCAATTGCAAAGCCTGCCCCTTTGCCATCATCCGATTCCTCCCATCAGCCCGGAGTTAATCCCCACACCCCCTCCATGCCGCAATAGCCTTGGATGCCCTCCAACGATCGCCATCGCCGCCGCCTTCACATGTGAATTGTGGTTTGTTATCTTATTTTCTGCTGCTGTTTATTTTGGCACTCAAACTGTGGTGAGTTTCTATTTTATTTGCTATTAGTAGTTTTGCTGTGCAATTTGCATGATTCATTCTATGCGTGCTAAATAGTATTGTGCCTCTGTTGTTTAAAGAATTGATAGTTGTTTTCCTTTAATTAATATTTGTGACTGTACGTGCCTCTATTATTTTTTTATAATAATTAATTATTGTTGCAATTGTTTTTGCGGATCTTCTGTTGCATTTTCCAGGCTTCATCGCATATAGGTTTGCATTTAGTAAGTCCTCTCCGAGTCGACCTACCACTACATCAGCCTGGGGGTGATGGACTCTGTCTGCAATTATATTATCATAAAAATTTATTTTTAATTTTAAGCTACAATATTTTCTATGTTTAATTTTTAAATAAATGGGGGCTAGCGTAACTTTTTTTTCTGAAGACATGAGAACTGATGGTAGATAAAGTTTGAACTTGAATCTTACAAAAAATGAAAATTATTTTCAGTAGGATACACATAATAGTTAATAAAAATATATAAGTTGAAATAAAGTGGGACTTTCCTTTAAAGAGAGGAATTGGAGATGAGAGCCAACTTGTTAATCACTCAATCATCCCTCCATCAATCAGTTATTAATTAGTGTTAAGAAGTAATGTAATTATTTATATCTATGGTGCATAATACATGTGACATTAATATTACGAAGGATTGAGATTCTAAAGAGAGCCAAGTTCCTAATGTCTTCACTCTTCACCAAGGCGTACCTAAACACGACCTTCAAAATTTCTAGCGAATGAAATTTTCTAATAAGTAATAACACATAAAGGAAGCTAAAATAACAAACAATTTTGCAACAAAATCTGTAGATAATCCGACACAGACGTCGTCGAGCGTCGTCTAGATCCGACACGAACGCAAGTCGTCTCACCGAGGAGACGGGGGAGACTAACAGCGGTAGCAACGTTGATCGGGTTTGAGTGGTGTAGTGTCGTCGTCGAGTGCGTGGCGAGCGTGGGCTGTTGTCAAATTTCGCCGAGCGAGAGCGGAAGACGGGCTCAAGAATGGAATAAAGGAGTGGTCGGGCGAGAGTCGGCGGGCCAGAAACGCCAGCGGTTGGAACCAATAGACAATTTTTATTAGGGTTTTGGCCGAAACACTAAATGAGCGGCAGGCTGACCAATTGGTACGAGCTAGTTATACCGTATCAAGAATAAGAACTTGAATAAGAAATTGCATTGCATGGAAGTAAATGATACAATTCGGGAGACATGCTCCTGTCAAGCACCCGGAGGGTGGGACCTTCAAAGTACTCCCCTCTCCAAAGAGAGACCTAATGACTCGCACTCCAAAGATAAAGATGTCATCACCTAAGGGTCTTCTTATATAGATGAAGGACCCACTCCAACACAAGGACACTACATAACAAAATACATATCATAACTATAATCGAAGGTTTAGACTTCTAGGGAGCCAAAGCCTCTATCGAACACAATGATTCGATTTGATGCAAGATGAACTAGCGAGTTGTGTGGGGCGTAGGTGTGGGGGGGGGGGGGGGGTTGAGTTCTGAGATGTCTGGTTGCGAGCCTTTAGCTTGTGAGGAGCTTGAAGATGATTCATAGAGTTGTTGGGGAGTTGTTCAACATGATTCGACTATGTTGTTGTCTGACTACTGTGCAACTTGGGACTGATACTAATGCAGAGCAAAGACGAGGATGAGTTTTGGGCCCGTTTAGGGTTGATTTGACGAGTTACCATATATGGCGTGCCTGGATCGACGATCGAACTCCACAAATGTGTCCGGATTCGCGTTGCGAATCGATTTGATATATTATTTTACTATGTTTGCATTTATTTTGATGTATTTGTGGCGATACGCTAATAATTTGCAGGTGAGATGTATTCGCCGCGCGCCTAATTATTGGTCATCCGAGCGGAGGAAGACCATTACAAAATTGCTAAAATTAAATGCTCGTTCTCTGCTCTTTTATTAATTTACGTGGTGTTAAAGTTTTCATTGCTCTGATTTATTCATAGCCGTCACCGACGATTGCATTGCATGTAGCCTTAGGATCAGTGATGCAGGACAGCGCATAGAGTTTGTATGCTTGTCGACTATTTCTAGGAAACCCTAAATGCGTGCAATGAAATATGAATTTTGCAAAAAAATAATTTGAGCGAGCGTTACGCAGATTTTATGAAATTAAGCAACGTTTGTTTTTTTGTAAAGCACAATACACTATTTTGTTAAAAAATGGGTTTTCTTGAATTAATGGTTCAATTCTGAATCCGAGAAGTAAGTTCGCAATTTTTGTTTCGTTCCCCATGTCGTAGCAACACAAAAATCGTGAACTCCAAATACGTTTTTGTTTGGAGTTTTCGACGTAGCGTTCGCTGATAAAATTCAAGTGAAAACCCAACAATGAATCTATTATCCTACGAGAAAATATAGAGACACACAAAGGAGGAGAAAGAACAAGTTACCCACAGAAAGTGCCGTCTTTCCGTATTTGAAGTCGATGGCGATCACTCGAGGAACTCGTCACTCTCGATCTCCCGCTCCGAGGTCGGCCGCTATCGCACACATACATGAAGTAAAAATTTCACTCACTTTCACACGAAAGTGGTTCCACAGAATTTCAAACACTCAACAGTGTAAAGAAGCCACAAACTAAACAACCTAAAATTCACTCACTGTTACACAAGTGGCTCCACAGAATTAATTCACTCTCTACCTCACATGCAAGAAGGTCCACAAAATCTCAATCGCTCCAGAAGCACAAAGAACCTAACTTCTCTATTACTGTTCTATTGTTTACCGGGACACAGCCGGAACACCGCTTTCCTGTTCCTAGAGAACTGTTCACGGCAGATAAATAATCTAACGCCTAACTTTACTCTTCAGGAAGCAGCAAGCAACATCAAGTGCTCTTCTTCACAGCAACATCAAGTTCTCCACATTCAACTAGATCCTACAACAACCACAGATTAATCGATTCCATTGTTTATCTTCTTCCCCTAAACTTAACTCCTACAGCTACAGGAAGTTCTCAAACTTCATCAACTAGACTCACACAGAGCACCTCACACGCACATCTAATAACCTAACAATATCAACAAAAGCAGCTTTCACATAACTGTTCACGATAACAACACTCAAGCCTTTATCCCACTATAGTGGGACATAACTGTTCACAAACACTCAAAAAAAAGCTCACAACAAATCAATTCATCATTATTTTTCACCAACAATTACAGAACTTTGGAGCCCTTTTTTATGGGGTTACAAATAACTTAAAACAAAAAGAAAACAGGTACCGACCATGGCTGAGCTTAGTCTTGGACGTGGAGCAGCAACCGCCGGGAGTGGGCTTCGTGGCTGCGAAATGGGAGTTGGGGCCGTGCAACGTGTGGAGCGGCGGAAGACACACCTACTTCATGGCGCAACACCATTGAAGGGGCTTTGTCTTGATCGAGCCCTAACACGTCCAACAGTCGGCTGAACTGGGAAGACGAATAGTGCTCTGCCGCTCTGGATCGGGAGAAGTGGATCACAGCTGGACCAGCCAAGAAGGAATGATATGAGCAGGCTCTGTTTTAACCTTTAACACAACTTATATTGTAACGGCCCCCTTACGGCTTCCGTCGCAAATTACATATCATTTCAGTTAAGCAAGATAAGAACCATCAGAGCACAACATATATGTGAAAGAGTACAATAAGTAAATGTTATGACAAATTATAACCATCCATTTCATTATATAACTGATGATAACGTACAATATGATCAAAAGGTAGCCTTAGACAACTCTACTAAGGCTTCCCATCCCTACACAGACAAAACGGTAGCCCTATATCTACACAAAAAAAGGCATACCGACATGTACACTATACAGATTGACTCATACAAAACTACATAAAATAAAACTGAAAGTCTCTGCGCTCCTCCAGTACTCCAAGGACTGCTGAGTAGATCTCTACCCAAAGGCGATACTTCTTCTCTTGCCGAGGAGTGCATGGTCGACACTGACTACTGGTGGCTGGAACTACCTTTTCCTTGACTTGTTTAGTTTCATGTTTTAATTAGTCAAAAGACTACATGAATTGTTACCTTTCCTTAAATATTTATGAGTATATGATGTCTTTGTTTTATAATCTTACACTTGTCTTTGGATTCCCTTATACTTAATCTTACGTATGACTAGTCTTAAGTTTAGGTGTCCTTGTCTCACACCTATATTATGGGTTATATGAAGTGTAATTAGGTGTTCTTGTCTCACACCTAAAGGTAATGTGTTTCTCGTGCCCTTGTCTCGCACGTTCACATTCCTATCTGTGCCCTTGACTCGCACATGTCCGTGCCCTTGACTCGCACGTTCATATTACTTTTCTTGTTAGCCCATAACTTATTATCTTATCCTAATACTTATCTAAATCGCCGTTAACTATTTATCTTATTCAATATTTTACGTTCACATCAGGCGTTAGCCGCATAACAACAGACATGAAAAGTAAGAATTCACCGGGGCTTTTCCCTTGCCTTTATCCATGTCTTTGTCCTTGTCACCATCTTGTCTACGATTTCCAGCATTTCGGGATGCCATAACTTAGATGAAATTATTCATAATTAATCCATACATACTACATATTACATTTTTAGGTTCTACTTGACCTACTTAGGTAAAGGGGCATAATTCCAAGTGGGCTTTGCTGCCCTAAATGTATTGTTACCACTATTTGAGTGAAGGGGCAGCCAAACCTATCCTCCAAATATTTCTTTGGAGTTAGGGGACTGATTTGCCCTCCAATCATTCACTAGAAAATCATGGGGAGGAGGCATACTTGCTACAAATCCCATTCCCATCCTCATGCATGTGCCTAAATGTCGGAATCCCTAATACGTCACCTAGGGTTTGTCCAAATGCTTCAAAAATGAGGATTAAAGCATGAATAACACTTACAGAAATATTTCAGATCAAGTGGATTGAAAGAAAGCTTTAATACACGAAACCCTAAATTTTCTCCCATCCAAAATATCAAAAATCTTCACACAAGGACAAAGAGGAATGGAGAGGAGAAGATTACCTTTCCAACGAAGGAGGAATCACGCGAAACGGAGGAGATTTGAGGCTCCTATGGTGATCGACGTCGGGCGGCTCGTGCGGCTTCCGTCGGGTTCTCCGCGTGGAACTGAGAAGAACGACATATGCGGGGTTCTTTTATTCCTCTCGAGCGGCACCGCTTAAGCTTTGCTCGACACTTAACCAAAGATCTCATGAGCCGGTCCATTTCCTCCTCTTACCGGTCATTTCTACCCCTCCATCCGGTCACCTAGGTAACATACTCATTTATTTCATATGCTTCTTAACATAACTTAACCTTATATATAATCACTAGTCATGTTAACTAGTCATGTCACAATTTTCATGGCGTCACATATATATATATATATATATATATATATATATATATATATATATATATATATATATATATATATATATATGTATATATATATACCAATTAACAAAGTACACTAAAAATGCAAATAATCATGTAGTATACTGACACATAAAATGCACAAATAACACAAATAAAATATGCTGAGCTCAAGGCCGATAGTGGTCCGGTTGGACGCAACGTCAAGCATTTTTTCGTCGACTTGATCTGGGCTGGTCTCCACCAATCAGTGTGTCACATTTACATTTTCACCTAGAGGTCCAGGTTTTGTGCACCCCGTAGCCTCCCCTACATCAGACACCAACGACAATTTTTGGGTAGATGAGCTCGAAGAGGACTGTAGCCGCAATGAGCTCTGTCTGAACTGTGAAGGCTTGCTGAAGGTCGAAAAAAAATATTTCTTCTTCATGGTGGATAGGAGTTTTCCTCAAATCTGAACACCCAACATGCAGCTGTAGGTGACCTTCATTCATGCAAGACGGCATCTGCTCGTCCCTCTTGTGATGTGTTCACTAAAAATTTAGTCCATGATCAATTTCTGTCTTGCATTTCTAAGCTGGGTGTTCACAATCTTCATGCACCAACAATAATATCAAGGTTTATCCTTAACTAGGTTTTGCACATGTTGATGTAATCGTAGCACTGTAGGAGTCAATGAGATAATTTGTACCTAGCTATATATGGTCTGGACACATTTTACAAAATCAGAGTCAAAAGGAGCTTTATTTTTTCCCAAGTTCTAACATATATTTCCTTTTTCCCCTCTTTATTAATTTATTTCTGTTTATAGTTTGGATCAGGGTTTCTCTGATAGTAGCTGACTTTACAGGCTCGTTTCAGCTCTATTGTCGTATGTTAGCTGCTACATAACTAACTGAATGTTCAAGATTGTTAGACTGCAGAATCTGTTGTTGAAATTGATCCGAGCAATATTTCATTTCCAAAATTGCATTGTTGCAGTTGTATTTGGGATGCTTATTATGAGTTAGGGGACTTGGCAGCAATGCTTATGCCATCTTCTTGTGATTTTTCTGGTTTAAATCATGGAGTCAACCTCTCTAAAATGTAGCATTAAAGAGCCTCATGCACCTGGATATGCCTTTTAATTGTAGCTCAATATATTTTTCTTGAAAGATTTCTGGAATAGCTGCAATTGACATAAAAAAGCTCAGAGATGCTGGTCTCTGCACGGTTGAAGCTATTGCATATTCACCAAGGAAAGAGCTCTTGCAAATTAAAGGAATTAGTGAGGCAAAAGTTGATAAAATTATTGGAGCTGGTAGGCCCCCCCTTTCAGTGCATATATTTACTTGCTAGCTTCTATCTGGATATAAATCATTATATCACTATATTCTTTTTAGTATTCTTCTTTTTATACTAATCAAGATCTACTTCAGCTTCAAAGCTTGTACCTTTGGGATTCACAAGTGCTAGCCAGCTTCATGCACAAAGACTTGAAATTATTCAAATCACATCTGGTTCAAAGGAACTTGATAAGATCTTGGAAGGTAATTGGATGTCAATATTTGTGCATATTCATTCTTTTGGGGTTTTGAAATTACCCTTCGGCTTTTGAGTGTAATATGTACAATATTTTACTTCTGAGTTCTCTGTCTTTCTGCAGGAGGGATTGAAACTGGATCCATCACTGAGTTGTATGGCGAATTTCGCTGTGGAAAGACTCAGTTGTGTCATACTCTTTGTGTAACTTGCCAGGTATTCTTCTTAAATAGTTGATACAAATTATAATAAATTTCATATTTCATGTTTTTTTATTCACTTTTTTTTTTCATTTTTCCCAGTGAGCCAAGTATGATCGTACATGTATATTTATTGAAGCCACAGATTGTTAGACGTTTCAGTTCTAATAATCTTTTTATTGATTTAATGCTATTTGCCGTCCATGGGCGCCAAGCATCATGCTTCCAAATTTTCCTGGTCTTTCATCTCTACCTCTCTCTCTCTCCCCCACTCTAGAAACTGCAATGAAACTTAGGCGTTGTTTGATTATGCTTTTTTTTGTTGCGATTACGGTGAAATGTGAACACTATTTTTTTATCAGTTTGGGTAACTTCCATTTGAAATTGCGGACACCACAAACGCTGTTTCATATTTAATTCCAACTGTAGGGCGGGATGCACATTAGTAATGTCATTCTATCTCCATCTCAACCACCACTGTCTTCTCAAATAGGCACTTAATTTGGAACAATCCATGGCTCAAGAGGATAATAATATTAATATATCCCTCTTTGATCTCTCGCATTCTATACACCCCTCTTTATTCCCTCTTTTCTTTTTCTTCCTCCTAGCCCATTTCTTTAATCCCACTGTCCGATCTCAATCCCGATCGGTGGAGAAGAGAGAGAAGCTGGTGCATGTGGGAGAAGCCAATGGATGAGATTGCCGACCACATATGCTTTACTATGATGGCTCCGAGTCTCAAAGAGGAGGACAAGTGGGGAAATTGTGGGATCTACCGATATTCCTGAGGTGGGGATAGTTACCTATGATACCATTGCTCTTTCAAAATTGAGGAAAAGAAGCGGAGACTCATGCTCCTTGCTCCTCTCCTCGAGGTCTACGCTGCCTCCACCGTTGGCCCATCTCTAACATGTCAATGGCTTGAGAGGAGTCTTTTAATGCATTATCTTTGCACTTTTTGGTTTTTCTTCTTGCTGAACTCGAACAGAAGGTGAAGGTGGAGAGAGCGACGGGAGAGGAGGTTTCATTGAGTTGTGAGTCGACAAAGGCGAGGTACATCGTCATGATGGGGTGATCCCGGAGATTGAGTCGTCTTCCTTTTCTTACATCTCTTCACAATATTTTTTTGGATCATTTCCATTTTGTGTGATGTGCTCTTTGATTCGGGATCAGTGACTGCTGGAATTTGGAGGTAGATGGGGCAGAATTTTTGTTTCAGAGATTAATTTAAAATAATAATTTATAGCAGGGGGATGCCTTGACACTGGCCCTAGCCTTTTGTAATTCATATTGCATAACTTAACTGAGTAGTCTAGTAGGCTATTTACTTCACCAATTAATGCATGAGCTTAGGCTCCGTTTGGCATGGTGGTGGCGGTCATGAACATGGGTGTTAAATTGTCATTCGTTAACGCCCACCTAAAGAACTTCATCCACTTTTATGTTCAAACGGATGATATTTGTTAGGTGATCCTTAACGAATGACGGTTTAACCTATGGGTTTACGACCGCCACCACCGTGCCCAACGGAGCCTTAGTGACTGTCCTTTTTGTGGCAATCCTTTGTGCAATTTTTTTTCTCCTGTACCTACTTAGAATTTATGTTTGACATAACAGTTATCAACACCACCAAGAAAAAAAATAAGTTTGAATATAATAGTGAATCTAGTTTCTTAGGTGAGGTCAGACATTCACGAATGACGATTCATAACCACCACATTCACGACACTCTATTGTTGTGTCAAACGGAGCCTTAATCTGGTTCGGCAAATATTATAACCTTCTTAAAGAAACTAGATGTTCTTTGCTGCTTAGATCATTATCGTCAGAGATTTCCTGAGAATTTGTTCTTAGAACATTTGTTTTCCAATATTTTTCTTTTATTTTATTTATAAACTTCAGCTGCCGTTGGATCAAGGGGGTGGCGAGGGTAAGGCTATGTATATTGACGCTGAGGGTACTTTCAGGCCACAAAGACTCCTTGATATTGCTGAAAGGTGTTAATAATTCAAGAGCAAATTATTTTACTTAATGATGTAAAGCCTTCTTTTTTCCCCTACACTCATGATAATACCGTATTGCTACAGGTTTGGTTTGAACGGTGCTGATGTTTTGGAAAATGTAGCATATGCTAGAGCTTACAATACTGATCATCAGTCAAGACTTCTGCTGGAAGCAGCTTCAATGATGGTAGAGGCCAGGTGTGATCATTTAATTTTCCTAATATTTACATATAATATTCTTTCCTTTGTTAATGTTTGATGATGACCATGTGAATTTCATTCATTATACAAGTCTCTTCTTTCCCAAGGATAGATTGTAACAAGGAAATTGCTTGTTCGTGGGGAGTCATGCTCCTTGTTGAATAAAATATGTAAAAGGGGTCATAGCAAGACTTAGCTTGAGCCCATTTCCTCTCTAAAATGTAGTCCCACATTTTCGAATGAAATTATTTCTCTGTCCTCTCTTACTATATAACTATCTGCAGACCGCAGATCTCAGTCTCTCGCTCTTCCCTGCTTTAGTTCCCCTCTTCTTGCTGTTTTTATATCAATTCCTCGCTGCATCTCCGAGACCCACCTCTAACATTTCCCGCGGTCTCTAGTACGCTGCCCTCACTATTCATCGAGCTCCTCCGGATTGTTAGCTTCCTAATTGAAGTTCCTAACTACCTTGGCTTCTGGCGCGAGCTCCTCTTTTCGCAGCTCTTGATCGCTGATTTTATTCACAACAATTGTCCACCGGGCTCCTCTGTTCGCAGTTCCTGATCGAAGTTCCCGGTCGTTGATTCTATTTGTAGCAACTGTCTGCCGGGCTCCTTTATTCGCAGCTCCTCTATTTGTAGTTCTTGATCAAAGCTCCCGACCGCTGCTTTTCTCCACTGTTGCTCGAAGCTCGCCAAGCTCCTTCTGTTCGCAGCACATGATCGCTGATCCGCAGTTGCTCAAAGTTCGTCGAGCTCTCACTGTTCGCAGCGCCTGACCGCCAGATCTCCGTCTAATCGACAGTACACAGCTCCTCCTGTTCGTAGCACTTGATCATTTGACCGCTAGATCTCTGGCTAATCGACAATCCTTACCGCCGCTCTTGATCGAATTGATCAAGTTGCTCCTCTTGTTCTCAGCATCCTGACTGCCACTCCTAACTGCTGCTCCTGACCGCCAGGCTTCCTGCTCGCTGCCTCTTCTCGCACAATCTCTTTCCCGCTCGATCTCTCATTCGCCCCCGTCCTCTTCTGTTCGCAACTTCTTTCTCATTTAGTGGAACAAAATGATGCCCCGTCTCTTCTGGCACGTGCAACGCCTCTTATTTCTGAAGTTAGTGATGAGTTCCGGATCACCACTATCTCCCTTACTGGGAAGAAGAACTTTGTTGACTTGGTGCAATCTGTCCGTCGTGTTCTGCAGGCCAAAAGTCTCCTTCATAATTTAACTAAGGCTATTCCTACGGAGCCTACCGAGGAATGACTCTGTGATGACGGTCGCATCCAATCCTGGATCCTAAACTCTATGGACAGTGAATCATATCAGATGACCATGTATTATGAGACGACCAAGCTCATGTGGGAGGAACTTCACTCCCTCTATTCTGTCGAGGATTGCCTCTAACACTTGTTTGAAATCATCACAGATCTTCAATATCTTGAAACCGGAGGGGCAAGAGACTTAACCTCCTTTGTTGCACTAGCTGGATCCAAGCCTTAACGAGAGTTTTAACCCGTGCAACAAAATAAGTGATGTCTCCAGTAACACCAGCGTCGAGGGACTGAAGATCAGTAAGAATATCAAACAAGTGCTGAATACTGTCCTTCCCAGAGTAGAGAGAATGAAGATCTGCCCATATAGCGTGAGCCGTCTTGTGATACATGAACATACGATAGGGCTCGGTGTCCAGAGAATTGAGAGGCCAAGATTGGACGCGTCCATCGTCACAGATCCACTCATCAGTCGGTTCAGTGGGAAGAGGTCTGGTGAGATGATGAAGGAGGCCTTTAGTTTGTAGCACACACCGAACTGAGTGCACCCATTGCACAAAATTTTGTTTGTCACGAAGAGAAATATTGGTAATGCGTAGTTCATCTCGAAGCTCAAGAGGAGCAGCACGAGGATAGCCTGGAAGAGTCGACGAATCAGAAGTAGTTGGGGAATCCGAGGCCATCGTACTGAACCACGACTAGGTACAGTAACCGAGCGACAAGAAGGCACACAACAAACCGAACATAACAAGCGACGACTATCGAAGAAGCGCCTGAGAACAACGACTAGAAGAAGCTGCACGGGCAACAACGACAAGAAGAGGTCGCATAAGGCAACGACTAGAAGAGGTCGCACACGAGGCAGCGATCAGAAGAGATTGCGCGGAAAGCAGCGACGGGAAAACTGACAAGACTGCGGGAAGAGAATGAGGCCGCATCAGAGAGATGAAGTCAGCAATCCGCGACGGCAGACCGTGGCGACCAAACAGATAGAAGAAGCCATCCGACAAGAAGAGGGAGCAGCGGGTCAGAAGGTCACCAACCCAGCAAGAACAGACCGCGCGGTAAAGCAGACCGCATCGATGAACTGAGAGTCTCCAACGGCAAAGCGGCAAAGCGAGGAGACCGCGGCGACTAGCAAGAAAGGGGCCGGCGAGAAGGCTAGAGCTGCAAGTCGAGCAAGCCGCGAGAAACAGAGGAGAGCATGCGGGAAGAGCGCGACTAGCAGAGGTCTAGTCGGCAATACGGAGAACAAAAAAATTGGCTATAAGAGAACCAAGAAGAGGAGAAAGTGGAAGCCACGAGAGAAGCGGGAGAGGGGAAACCGGAAGTGGTTAGAGAAGAGGAGATCGCACAAAGGGGTGCGGTTAAAAAGAGGACAAGCCGGGAAACAAACCGCACAAGGGCGCCGTAAGGCGGGAAGAAACCGGAAGGAGAACCGAGCACATGCGGTAAGGAAAAGGCTAACCGCAAATTCGGATCGGTGCCTCTGATAACATGCAGAAATCAATGGGCAAATTTTGTATATACTTCTTCATATGTCAAATACAAGAGAGTACAAATATATAGGAGAAGAGAGGTAGGAAGAATCCTATATAATA
The DNA here is from genome assembly GCA_039583875.1 of Platanthera guangdongensis. NCBI lineage: Eukaryota > Viridiplantae > Streptophyta > Magnoliopsida > Asparagales > Orchidaceae > Platanthera > Platanthera guangdongensis. Next base: position 15,186,680 of record CM077151.1, read on the forward strand.
TAAGTGGGAGTAAAGGAGAAAGAAGAAATGAGCCTATAAATGGACCTTTACATCATTTTTACTTATATCTTCTAACAAATAGTAATATATCTGCAGGGTAGAAGTTTTTTACATACTGTGCTTGCTGATGTATGATATTTTGTTGACCGGAGTTTCTAATGCAAATCTAGGATGAAATGCTTAAAGCATGTAACAAGCCTATAAATTTGCAATTAGTGACTTTTAATTCAGACACAGTTGTTTTTTACTGTAGAAAAATATGAAAGAGAGAAAATAATATATTTATTGATTTCTAGGAAAAAAAACACACTTCACATAATGACTTTGTTCAACATATTTAGCGAGGAGGATATCATAACTCTATTCTATGGTGTGGGACAAAACCCTCTTCACCTAATGAGCTTTACAATGGGCTAATAGATGGGTCATTCATTACATATTACTTTTACACTCCCCCGCAAGATGGAGTGTATAAATCGTAGGATCCAAGTTTAGAAAAAAATTGGCGATAGAGTGGCCGTGATAACGCCTTTGTCAGAATATCAACAACTTGCCCGGTAGAAAGAACATGTTTTAAGTTCATTTTTTAGATGAACCTTTTTCCCGAATAAAGTGACAATCCACCTCTATGTGCTTAGTGTGTTCATAAAGTACATGATTTTTGGCGATATGAATAACAACTTGACTGTCATAGAAGAGAGTGGTAGGATGCGAAAGTTTTAAACCCAGGTCTTTCAGAAGACTTTCAAGCCATGTCAATTTAGAGATGACATAACCATTGATCAATACTCAGTTTCTGCAGATGAACGAGCAACCACGTTTTGTTTCTTAGTTCGCCAGGTGACAAGGTGTCCACCAAAATACATGCAGTACTATCCACTTGTAGAACGATGATCATCAATAGATCCGACATTGTCTGCATTAAAGCAAACAACCAGTGATAAAAAAGATGAAACGTCCAATGACAATGAACAACCAAGGAAGTCAGGACCATGGTAGTATTCAACTTAGCAATTGATGAGAAGGTCTCCTCATAGTCAAGATCGTGTTGTTGAGTAAGCCCTGCGACACAAGACAGACTTTCAAGCGTTCAACATCACCATCAGGGTTATGTTTCACAACAAAAATTCATTTACACCCCACACAAGTCTGGCTAGGGGAATAGGGACAAGGTCCCATATATGATTCAGGGAATCCATTTTCTCATCCATGGCGGCCCGCCACCTGGAATGTTGAAGAGCTTCCTGTAAAGAAGAAGGGTGGATGTAGGTAATAGAGAAGTCACAAATCATTGAAGAGTTGGAGATAATCGATGTAGAGAGATATAATTGTACAAAGGGTGGGCAGTGGACGATGGTGTTATATCAACAAACTGCAGAGCACCAGTAGGTGGTGGCAACTGCCATGGGGGAGCAGATGTTGGGCGACGTTTTGGTGGAGGTAGCGAGGATAGAGGCTCAATCAGAGGAGTAGGAAGTAGATGAAGATTGGATGTACTGGGTACAAGGTTGTAGGTATCGAATATCGAGTTCATGTCGGTTTGAGTTTGAAATGTCGTATGTCGAATTGCGGGAGATATATCAGAGATATTTTACAATATCAGATTTTAGTATTTAAATAAAGATAACAATGTTTATAAACACTTTTTTTGCAAATAAGTAAAAAATGTACAGACAATATATGTTTATACACTTTGCATTAAACATGTAATAATATGATTATAATGAAGTATTAAATAAAAATAAACACAATTGTGCATATTAATAAATGACAAAGATTGAATAAAACGACTTGCCTTTATTGTTATGATTATTTCTAGATCAGTGATTCATCAATTCGTCATCTAATAGTTCAATGACATGAAGACTTCTAGGTACCATCAAAACCAACATGAACCAAAAGTCATCCACCTTATCAGCAAAGCTTTTGTAATAATTGCTGAAAAATTATCCAAAAAAGAAGTAATTATATATTAACATGATTAAATGAATAAAGAGATTACGACATAATTCAATTTGATTGATTAACTAAACCAACACACCAAATAACAGTCGATTTAAGAGAATAATAATACAAGTGCCGGAAAGGAAGTCATGAGAAAATAAGAGGAAACATCATCAGTCACATTGAAGACCAAAAATTTAAAAATCAAAAGTCATAAGTCACACTGAATGTCAAAAGATCAAAAATCAAAATCTCCACTGTATAACTTCCATATGTATGCCTGCATCAAAAAAACATGTATAGATTAATTATTAATGAGTAAAATCCTATTAAGTAAATTGATTTATAATTTATTTTATAGTAAAGACTTACATTTCATATCTCATCTTCTGTTTCGTAGTCTTCTAACATTGTGTCTAATAGTGGAGCTTGCATTTCCTCTTCTGATAGCCCCGCATCTTCATCATCTTTCTCCAATGCTTGTGTTACAATGCGCTTTTATTTTAAACTTTCATTTTGTGATTGTTGGTTAGTAGGTCTGGTGCTCTTTCTTGGTCCCAAATGAACATCCACAATGTCTCCAAGTTGTTGCCAAGTCAATCCTTCTCCAGGAAACACTTTCTCCTCATTTTCATTATCACTTTCACTTGAACCAACGAGCCACTCTACTGCTTTTCCTTCATCCAAACGTTTTGCAGATATTGGATCTCGAGAGATATCAGCATGCTTAGACCTCAGCATAGCATTAAACTTCACGAACACAAGATCATTTAAACGTTTGCTCTCAAGTCTATTCCGCTTTTTCGAGTGGATCTATAAATTGAAACATTTGAAATATTTAGTATCTCTTTATTACTTAAAATAAATTGCATGCATGCAAAACTACTGTATTTCCATTTCAAACGTGCTTCAATTTCTTTCGCATCCATATGAACTTGTGGTCGAACTCAATATCCTCATGGCCATCCCCCTCAAATTCAGAGTCTCAACTGCATGTAATTTCCACCAGTGTACTAATTAAATAGCAAAATTTAGCAATATGCATAAATATTTGTGAACTTAGAATTTAAACTACTTGGATTAAAAGAAGGAACTAGCAATTGCCTCTTTGCAAGAGCCTTTCCAAATAGTCCTTGCCCGAACTGATATATATCAAGCTCACTAGTGATATGATCTTGCATATCAGGGTCATTTGAATACATTCTTGTAAGACAATCAAGAAATCCATGCATAAACTTAGTATCCCCCTCCACCTCCTCTTTTTTTGGGTAATAGAAGAAAAGATTTTAAAAAAATCCAGATAAATGTAAAGGGCTGCTCATCTTGCTATCTACTCTACTATCAATCAACTTCCATATAGGAAGATATCTGTTTTCTTTATTTTCGAGTGCTACAACAACTTCCTCTTTGGCTTTCTTCATATCTCCATACAACCAACCCATTGACGGTATATCTCCATCTGCTCTTCGTAGAATTTTAATCAGTGGGGTAAATATAAGGAGTGCCAGCTCAACATTACACCAAAATGTGACACTCAATGCTATTGTTGTGATCTACATACAATGATACAACAACAAAATATTAAAACGATGCAGTGTATTTGCAAAAAATAATTTTAAAAATATTAAATGAAAACATTACTTGTTTTCCATATGCGGTAATTGATAACTTTGTTGCCTCCCATTTAGCAGATGTGAACAATTCTCTCAAATGTCTTCTCTTATCCTGGAGGCTCTGCAAAGATAAAAAAGCTGTAGCAAATCTGGTCACACCAGACCTCACGAGATCATGGGACTCCATGTCTTTAGTCGTCTCTCTGAACATAGCAAGAGCAATGATGTGAGCATATATAAATACAATAAGTTGTCGGCCCATACAGATTGCACTTTTAATTTGCTTCAGTTTTGAAATATCTTGGAGAAGAAGATTTATGGTGTGAGCGAAACAAGAAGTCCAAAAAATCTTCGGTCTCTTTACCGCTAGCAATCATGATGCATACATATTGTTGGACGCATTATCCGTCACAACCTGTACTATGTTTGCTTCTCCTGGACCATCCAGACTACTGATTGCCTCATCAACAAACTCATATATGAACTTGCCATCATGTGTAGATGATGATACATTCTTCGATAACCAAAATGCTACACCAGCAACTGTGTGCACAACAATATTCATGACGCTTTTGCCCTTGCGATCTGTCTAAGCTTCAGTCAAAATACTACACCCATGCAACCTACATGTTTGAGTGAAGTTGCTTAGCATTTCCTTGGTCCATTGAACTTCCATCTGTAAGAACTTCTCCCTCATCTCATACGGTGTTGGTCCTTTCATCCCAGGGCCACATAGACTGACAACATGTAACATTTGTTGGAAAATATGCTATATAGAGCATTGAAAGGAATGCCCATCTCGTATGCCCACCTAGCAATATATAAAGTTGCGTCATCTCTAGCTTTCTTCTTAAACTTACTCTTAATCGTGTTTTGTGAACTATTTCCTGACTCAATAAATTGGTCAATTGGACCTTTATTTTCAATACTTGTAAACAAAGTCCTTTGTGAACTTTCGGGATCTGCAACCTCTCCAATAACAACCTCATCCAAGCTACTCTGTAACCTACTACTTCTCAACAGCTTACTAGTTTGTGTTGCTGCAAGGGTTGCTTCGGCTTTTGATCTGACATCAGTTGAGACATGAGGGCATGACTTTACATTGCCCTTAATCCCAGCCAAATGATGTTTGAACCGAGTGATTCCCCCATTTATGACTTGTTTGCAGTAATTGCAACGAATTCTACTGGTATCCGTTGCAACCACTTTCTCTCAAAATGCCCAAAAAGCATCTCTACCGCCAGAAACTGGTACACTTACCTCTTTTGTAGAAGACTGAGAGTAATCCATTCTATAACACCAACAAAATATGTGAATGAACAAAATAATAAATTAAGCATGCCTCATTATTTCATACATGTGTGGATGAGCTTAGCATGAGTGAACAAAGAACGTAGAAAAACATGCCTTCAGTAGAATCAAGAAATAAGCCTCAATATTGCAAGATTTGAAAGCAATATAGCAACATGATCAAAACAGAAATGCAATTCTACTGTTATCAGCAATATATCAACATTATCATCAAGACAATCGAGCAAGAGCAATGCAATTCTACTGTTATCAGCCACCATCATGAATATACTTGATTCAGCAAGGCAATCGAGTAAGAACAATTAATTTACTGTTATCAGAATTCAACAATATTGCCCGAAGCACTTTGTTCTTCATTAAGACGCTGAGAAATCACCCAACGCAATGAGGACACATGTGATAGCTCAGAACAATGCTTCATTCACACACTAGTTTTCTAGCTCTAGCTGACACAAAAACAACCACAATTGTATTTGAGAGAGAAATCTGTGGGATCTAGAATAGACATTAGTATCAAATGAAAGGATAATTGATGCAAGCTCCCAAAGATTTGATGCAAGTTTCAGGATTAGAGTGAGTATTTGGCACAACACCTCAGCATCACTTGCTTTGCAGGAAACCTTTGGACACATAAGCTCAATAATAAATACTATATGATAATCACTTGGCTGGAATTATTGTCAGAGTACCTTACAGGAATACCCACAGTAATACTAATACTTCACCAGTACTCAACAAGACAGAAGTACTAAGAAACTTGCTCAGCAATCGCACAACTTACCTACCAGCCGTGGAATCTACTCGTCTGTCGTATAGCATTCACGTCAGTAAACACTATTGTTGTAGAATGAGTGCTGAACATGTACTGATGTTATGATTTCAGGTGTCGTCATATATACTTTTATTTGCGCTCATAAGAGTGAAATAAATTGATAGGTAAACAATTTATTCCATTGGCTTATTTCATTTTTTGGAACCTAGCAATACCACCAGAGTTTGTTCCATCTCACTGAAAGCTCAAACAACTGAAAGAATTGAGAACATCAACTGAAAAACCACCACTCACGACTCCATGGAAAGCCAAGTCCAAGAAAGAAGAAGAAAATAAAAGAAAGGAACTTACAGAGTTACATTGGAGTGAAGTTAGGGCGGAAGATGCGCTGTTGGAGAGGCCGATTCGTCGCCGGGAGAGGCCGATCTGTCGCCGGGAGAGGCCGATCCGTCGTCGTTAGACTGGTAGAGGCCGGTCCGTCGCCGGGAGAGGCCGATCCGTCGCCGGGAGAGGCCGATCTGTCGCCGGGAGAGGCCGATTCGTCGCCGGGAGAGGCCGATCGTCGCCAGGAGAGGCCGATTCCGCCGAACTGTCGAACTGCCGCAGCGCCGCTGGAGAGAAAGTTAGCGCGAAAGCTTATCGCGATGACTCCCGTGAAATCATTTTAAAGCCCTGCAATTTTTTTTATAATATAAACCGAAAAATTTGGGTATACCGATATATCGGCGGGAGCGGCCGATATTGGCACTTGATATACCGATATATCGCTGAAATATAGCTGATTTTTTACAAAACGTTATTTTGCTTATACAAATCGATTTCGTTGTGGTTTATGCCCAAAACCTTTATATCGGCCGACATATTGGACATGTCGGCCGATATCTACAACAGTGACTGGGTACGCCGGGACGTGGGATGCGTCAATGACAGGGAAGAGAAGGTTGAGATGTGTGGAAGGGTTGATCCTCAAAGAAGATAACATCAGCAGAGGTGACAAGCTTTCGAGTGGTGGGAGAATTACAAACATGACCCTTTTGAGTACAAGAGTATCCTGCGAACATATACTTGGTAGAACGAGGAGTCAATTTGTTGACAGGAGCTCCAAGATTCTTGACAAAGCTCGTACATCCAAAAACACGAGGAGATATTGAGAAAGGAGGTACAAAGGGAAACAAAATGGAGAAGAGAGTAGCAAAGTTGAGGACTGTCAACGACATACAATTAATTAAATAACACGCGATGGACACGATTTGTTGAGGGTATAAACACACAATGTCTGGTGTAGAATGCCCGAGAGAGTGCCAATACTGTGTGGGAACCTGCATTTGAAACATATGAGAGTGTGCAACATTCAGGAAGTTGTGGTTCTTCCGCTCAACAACACCATTTGTTGAGGGTATAAACACACAATGTCTGGTGTAGAATGCCCGAGAGAGTGCAAGTGTCTTGGAAGTCATGATTGATATATTCACGAGAATTATCAGTGCGAAGAATTTTAATGACTTTTACAAATTGAGTGCAAGTTTCAGCGATGAAGGAGCGAAAACAATGCAGGACCTCAGAGCAATCACAAAGTAAATATAGCACGTGATGCGTGAGTGATTATCAATAAATGTTTAAAAATAACGATAACCAGATAAGCTTACAGTTTTATTTGGGGCCCAAATATTCGAGTGAACCAAATCAAAGGGGACAGAGCTCTGAGAACAATTGGGAGGGAAGGTAGTGCGATGTTGCTTGTCGTAAATACAAGATTCACATAAAAATTTAGTAAACAAAACATCATGAAGGGCTTTGCGGGGGACGAGAAGAGGAGCATGACCAATGTAACGATGATAGTCAACAAAGGTAACCGAGGACAACGCAGAGGTTGGAAGTTCCAACAGATATAGTTCATTGGACAGTCGACCGACACCAATGATACGCTGCGTCCGTCAATCCTGCACTACAATGGAAGATGGGGTAAATTGACTGAGAGAAGGTTAAATTTAGAGTTTGAGACACAGAGGACAAAATAAAGAGGACAAAATAAAGAGAAATAGAAAGTGTCACAACATCTCCGTAGCCGCAAATATGGGTGGTATCGCCACTCGCAATTGTAATAGACTTGAGAGTGACAACATCTGTGTATCGAGAGGGCTTTTGTGGCAAAATATGATTGGTAGCCCTGGAGTCCACAATCCAGGAAGAGCCAAAAGAAAAGTAAGGTAAATAAGCATGGGAGGAGGAAACCATTGGGCCAGAGATGCGAGCAATTAGCTCCTGCAAGTGTTTGAGCCCATCCCGCTGCATTGCAATTTTAGTGTTACAGCATGGCGTGTTAGTGCAGCCGCAAGGCCTATTTGAGGGAGGGCAAGCAACAATAGATAGAGGGGTCACTTGAAGAGTAGTCTCCATCGGCTGCAACAGGAGACAAACCATCAGAAGGCTTAATCAGAGAAGGAACACAATCTGATGATCAAACACAGTAGGCCTGTCGAGATTGCAGCAGCAGATGAACGCGCGAGTAGGTGCGAGAAGCAAAGGAGAGTAATTGCCAGCTACGGTGAGCACAAGGAGCAATGGCCAGCTGCGTTGAGTAGTTGCGAGAAGTAAAAGGAGCAATGGCCAACTGCGACGAGCAATCACGTGTATCCATGGTCGAGTAGGCGAACATGCGAGCAACAAAACACGAATACGAGTTGGGCGAGAGGAGTGAACACTCGATGCGAGCTTGGGAGTCGGGTACAAGCAGTAGATGCGAGCTCTGGAGGCGAGCAAATGATTCACTTGCGATCAACTAGCAATGACGAGCAATAACCAAGCACGAGCGAGCAAATACCAAAAAAGAGGGCGTGGAGCAAGTGGAAAATCGTGAGTGTCGCAAGTATCCACGACTAACAGACGATTAAGGAGCAGTATAGATCTGAATGTGAGCTGGGGCAAGCTTGGAGAGCTCTGGATGCGGTCTCAGGCGCAGAGGCAAGGAGAGATCTGTATTTGAGTTTGAGCGGAGTTGGGCTCTAGTACAGTACGGGAACGAGCCCAATCGAGTAGGGTAATCGAGGAAAAAATGGTCCAAAAGCCAATTAGAGCAAAGGTTCAATCATATAAAATTTGTAAAATCGAACCACTCTGATGCAATGTAGAAAAACATGAAAGAGAAGAGAATAATATATTTATTGATTTCTAGTAAAAAAAATACTCTTTACATTTTTGACTTTTTACAGCATATATGGAGGCTGACATAACTCTATTCTATGGCGCGGGACAAAACCCTCTTCACCAAATGGGCTTTACAATGGGCCAATAGATGAATTATGAATCAACTCATATCAACATTCAGTAGCTCTATAGGGGTTTAATGGAGTTGAGTTCTAGTGAGTTCGGAAGAACTTCAATTCGACATCAAAACTAAACATGGGCTCCAAAATTGACTTGATTTCGAGTATGATCACCTGAAAATTCATCTAATTTGTTGTCAGCTTGAAATCATTTTGGTCTACTCGAACTAAGTAGAAAATAGTATATTAAAAAAAGGTAAAGTACCCGTGGTATCCTTATGTTGTAAAGGGAAAAACATTTGCCCCCTGTAAGTTTCAAAAGAACTATTGTAGCTCTTGTTTTTACATAACCGAGACATTTGACATTTTGAACCCTACAAATTCTTTTGATAGAGGGTCAAATGTCTCAGATATACAAAATTAGGGTTGCCACCAGTAAAACTTAATAGAGGGTAAATATCTTTCCTCGATAGTATATGGGTGCCACCAGTATTTTACCTTAATAAAATAATGAGTTGACATTGAATAAACATGTAATTTCATTTTTTTCTCATTAATATGCACTAGTTCTATTTTTATATAGAAGGATGATGTTAGTCTATAACATCCTCTTCAGCTCATGTGTGCAATGCGATACATGTTTAAAGGTGTTGAAAGGCGGGCTAACCCTCATCAGGACTGTGACCCACCGGTCAGACTGCAGTCCAAACATCCCAACGAAATCACTCACGGCTAACCCTTGTCAGGATCAATGGGTATGTTGTTGAGGGGAGATAGATTTGATCCCACGACCTATTTTATAAGAGGGAACTATGCTCAACTCTTATACCCTAGTGTGTTGTATCTTTTGTTGAAAGGTGGGCCAACCCTCGTCGGGACCATGACCCACCAGCCAGACTGCAGTCTGAGCATCCCAACCAAATCACCCAAGACTAACCCTCGTCATGACTTTGACCAATGGGTAGGTTGTTGAGGGGGGTTAACTTTGGGTGATTTGGTTTTGATGCTCGGACTGCAGTCTGGCTGGTGGGTCGCAGTCCCGACAAGGGTTAGCCCACCTTTCGACAGAAGAAAATAGTAGTACCCTTCTGATAACTGATAAGTTTGAGCCATTGGGCTAGCTGAGTATGTACTTGATCCTATAATTGGTATCAGAGTTAGGTTATGACTTATGAGTTTGAGATCAAGGAATCGCGTTGGTTGGAAAAATGCTTGTAAATTAGTCTTGCCTTAACCTGCGTGAGCAAATTTTCTAACTTGCATTAATCTTTTTTTTTGAGAAAAAGAGAACGAATTCATTCACTAGGTTGATTCAAACCGATCAAGTTTAGTACATTGGGTGGAAGAGCAGAAGGTAAGGAAAATGAACACACAACAATCGCATGAGCAACTCGATTACAACCACGACTCAAGTAGAGAAAAACCGCCCAAGGAAGTGATCGAGTCATCTCCAAACTATCCACAACAAGCGTGCGATCCAAAGAAAGATGAACCACCCTCTTTAACAAATGCTCAATTAGCGTAGCAGAATCTCCTTCCACTTGAATGGAAGGCCAACCAAACTCGACTGCCATATCCATGGACAAGCAAGCTGCAAACGCCTCAGCCACCGCAGGAGATGACGCATGGCCCCAGGTACCCGAGCGCCAAGCGAGACAGCGACCCAAAGAATCCCGCGCAATCACCCTGTCTCCAACCAATGAGCTATTCTGCCAAACAACCCCATCAAATTTCAGCTTCACAAACACCGTGGGACGGAGGACTCCAAACCTCGGGGGAAGAAACTCGCATAGGTTGAACACTCGTAGGGGACGACGCACACCAAGAGCGGATAAAGGAGACCGTCTCCGCCAGGAACTGAAGAGAACCCTCCTAAAACATATGATTTTAGCGCCACCAAAGAGCTGAGCAATCTATCGCAAATGAGGTAAACTCCGCCGCAGTCAAGGAGCCATGGACCCCATGGAGCTAATCCAATCCCGAGCTAACCACTCCGCCCGAGGCAAAATTCGGAAGGCAAAGCGAAACCCAAATCAGAGTCACAAGAGTGCATCCACCAAAAGCATGCCCAACATTCTCAACGAGTGAGGCACATAGGGGCACCCCACAACGTCCAAATAATGTTGTCGGCGCAATGCAGAAACCGTTGGCAGAATATCCTGAGAAAGACGCTAGAGAAAACCCCGAACCTTTGGTTGTACACGTTCCCGCCAGATGAAAAACCATGAAGGAGGCGAGGAAGAGGAAGTGTCCCCCCAGAAACTATGTCTGAAATACAAGATGATAGGCACTCTTAACAGAGAAAGCACCATTAGGGGAATAATGTCATACCCAAGCATCCGGAACCTCACACTGATCGAGTGGGATAGCCAGAATGGCAGCCACATCATCCTTAGAAAACAAGCCCCTTATCCTAGCAGGGTCCAACTTCGTTCGGCCAGACAAAAAAAGTTAATGAATCCAATTTATAGGAGCATCAGGAAGCCTCGACGATTGGATCTGGAATGAAGTAGGTCGAGGCACCCAATGGTCAATCCATATATCAATAGTAGCCCCCGAGCCAACCGATAGACGACACCCCTACACAATTAGGCCTCTGGAATGGACAAAGCGACACCAACAGTAGGATGGTCGATGCCCCAAAGCATCCCCAAAGACATCACCATCTGGGAAATAACGAGCACGAAACACCCTCGCCACAAGGGAATCTGACCTCGTTAAAAATCTCCTAACTTGTTTGGCCAAGAGCGCAGAGTTGAAAGCCTCAAGGTAGCGGAAACCCACACCTCCACCTACTTTGCCTTGCACAATGATTGCCATGATATCCATCTGGCCCCACCACCGCCGCCACCATTCCACCCAAAAGAAGCAATCATAGAATCCATTTCACAAATGAAAGTCTGGGATCCGAAACAACTCGTGACAAAAGTGGGAATGAACATCAAGACCGCCTTAATAAGAACCTCGCGCCCCATCTGCGAGAGTTGCAGAACCTTCTAATCCTGGATTCGCTGCCACAATCTGTCTTTGAGATAAGCAAAGCAAAGCCGCCGAGAGCGGCCAACCGACGCTGACACCCCCAAGTACAGTTCATGTTGAGCACAATGATCCACTCCTAAAATCTACGAAATATTTTGCGCATCTCACTACGGCGTAGCACGCCCAAATACCACCATAGACTTTTGGTAGCTAATCACCAGGCCCGACGAACGAGTGAAAAAAGTCAAAAGCTGAGAGATGGCCAATGATGCCCCACTCTCTGTCTGAGTGAAGATGAGTGTGTCGTTCGCGAAGAGCAAGTGAGATATCCGCGGGGCCGATGGGCAAACCATAACACCCTAAAAAGACCCCTCCCTCTTGGCGCCCACCAACAACCTACTAAGAAACTCCGAACCCATTAAAAACATATATGGAGCGAGTGGATCACCTTGTCGGATCCCGTGAGAAGGGACAAGGTTTCCAAACGACTCTCCATTAAATAAGGAGTACCGAGCCGAAAAAACCTTTCTCATAATAAGGGTAATAAAAGGTTCATGCAACCCCAAACATGCCAAGGCCCGAGCAAGAAAAGTCCATTCAATGCGATTGTAGGCCTTCAAAAGGTCAAACTTGAGAGCAATGGATGAATCAGCCCCCCTTAAAGAAGAAGATAGGAAATGATTTACCTCAACAGCCAATAAAATATTATCAGTAATAAGTCTATTAGGTATGAACGCTGACTGAAAAGGAGAAATTAGAGAGTCCATGTAGGGCCGCAGGCGATTAGCAATACATTTAGTGGCAATCCGGTAGACAACATTGCACAAGCTAATAGACATGAATTGGTTCAAGGATGTCGGTCTATCACATTTCAAAATCAACAACACGTTAGTAGCTGATGTAGACCGAATTTCCTCGAGACGAATTTTAAACCAATAAACTTGAATTCATTTTTAAATGTGCCCCGCAAGAGAGATTTTCACAAATAAATGCTCGCGTTAATTAATTTCAATATCATAAAAACGCATAATAGCCTCACAATTAAACAAATTCGGCAACATGAAATAATTCATCCACAGGTGAACAATAAGGAACTTTCAAATGAACGACAAACAAGTAACGAGATAATTAAGGCAAACATGCTCTGAATTTTTAAGATCCAAATAAAAACATAAAATACTACTAACATAGAATGAGCAAGAGAGATGATTTATGGGGATATACCATAGGTGCATCGCCAACAGTGACGAATCCCCAGGAGAAAGACGGGACTAGGCTGAAAGTGGCTGAACAAACAACTGAAAGATGTTGCTCCCGGAGGACCAGTCTTGATGGTAGTGGCCCGACCGTGGTGAGGAAGGCCTTGTTGGGTGGTCGGACGGAGGTCTTAAAGGCTGCTGGGATAGTCACCTGAGAGAAACGAGCTCTGATGAGGGCGATGGAGCGATGAGGAGGAGCGGGTCGATAGAGGAGCGGCTGGAGCATCGATCAGCGGCCGCAGAGTCAGGCGAGGATGGCAGTGGAGCTGGAACTGCCGTTGGGCCTCAAATCGCTGGAGGGGAGGGTTCGCCGGGGCCTACGAAGGCTGGCGGCGGGGTGGGGGAAGGCGAAGGAGTATGGGAGATGGACATGTGTAGCGGGAGTCCGACGAGATTGATTGGAAACAGGAAAGATTATCTTCTGTTCCAATTTTTGTCCAAGCCAATCATGAAAGCGGGGGGGGGGGGGGGGTGATTATTAAACATGGACATGATATATTTTTAATAAGGTAATTTTTTGAACGGATTAACTTAACATGGAATATGAAACTCTCTGATTTATTAGGATGACAGATTAATAGGAAACTTTTTTGATTTCAAACGGAGGAAAAAATAGGAAATTTTAATAAGGCAAATTCTCTGTTTTTAAATTTAGAATATGAATAGGCATCTCTTGGTAAAACAAGGTACAATTATTTTTATTTTCATAAAATTTCAAATCTTTAAAGTTGGAGTGCTTGCCTTTATTATGTCACCTAATTTTGACAGATCTTTTTATTTAGGGACTTACCGGACGATCACCTCAATAAGCCATAACGAGTCTGTAAAATACACGTGCGCTTATATGTAACACCCTCATTCCGTCACGAATAATATAACTGAATGTCCGGCCTGGGCCCCACGTCGTATTACACGAACAGACTAAAGAGTTACAAAATGAAACCATAAGTTATTTTATTTAAAAACGCACCATAAAACAGAGTTGCATTCTAACAGAAGCATCTAAGAGTTATAAAACCAATCACCCAAAAAGGAATGTCCACTAACCACTACTTCAAGAATGAAAAAACATACACCACATAGTTTTGGTCTTAAGGTCTCACATTAATAAAGCTTCTTCTAAACAAAAGTGGATTACATACATCGGCACGTCGACCGACAAAATGTGAAAACTATAACAAAAATTTGGGCCTTCGAGGGCCGGCTCAGTAAAAAGGTTTCAGCCACCTACTTCCCGATTGGCTCCGCAACACTTGCATGCAAAACATTCCACCAAGCGGTGATAAACAAGACAACGGTCAGTTAGACCTGACCAAATTATAACGACCCCCCTTTCTCGGGGTGGTGGTGCTTCTTCTCTGCAAACAATTAACATGTTTACATATTTAATATAAATGTGCAACTTAAGCACCATACATCACAGACGTTGGCGCAACCAACCAAACGTTGCGTGCACTCAGGGCACCTTAATGGTGTACCGGGTTTCCCGTGTCCCACCTTTTGCCATCACAGACATACGATTGTGCATAAAGCACCCAAACGGTGAACTCTGCTAGTCCACCACCATTCTCAGTCCCGGACTGGATGGTTCCGCTTGAGCATTACTAATCAGGTCTATAGCCTCGACTCACCCCTATGCCAACGACAATTGCCACGTACTTTAGGTCTATTTAGCCCAACGACATAGAGCAGATACAATTCAGCTTTTTCTCGTTGCTCAAATCGTCGTGCCAATTAACGACAACGACGTGGGTAAGCATACCCTTTCCCGTACACGACATAACACATGTTATGTTCCAAGGTTGACACTTGTGGCCACCAAAGTTGGGCACCCAAGGCGCGCAATTCAACACCCTAGCATACGGTCTCCGAGAGATCGGTTACACACACATCACAACAAAAGTTTCCCGGGAGCTAATGCTAACGATACAACGATCCTATGCAAACATTAGGGTGTTTTCTGGAGCACACCTCCAGTACTAACTGCCGCTCCGGTCAAACCCCCATTCCGAAACATTCAACTTCCACAGAGTCTTCTTTGGGAACCCACAGAACATCCCCAATCCAGACCACACGTCTGGATGAACTTCACACAATATGCCTAAAACCGTACTCGCGCTTCCGGGTATTAAATGCAATTAAATAACGGAGATGTACACATTGACCCGTCGGAGAGCACCCTTCCTCCATCCGTCAGTTGGAAGGGGATTCCATGCAAAATTGCTAAAATTAAGGGCTTCACCTGCCCAAAAAGAGAAGTCGTTACCCTTGACACGCATTTCAGAGTCATAGCTCGGTCGTCACAGATTTGGTTTCCACACACCGATCTGAGCTACAAATCAAACACTTTGCCGCGATGCCTAGCCAAACCGTAGTTGCTCACCACCAACACCTCCGGACGGCCTCCTTCTGCAAGCGTAAACCCAACTCTAATTCCTCTTGGTCGGCCAAGAGGAGAGGGAGGTCGGCAAGGGAGAGAGAGACGAGTTTCTCTTTGTTGGAGACGTCCGAGACAGGGAAGGAGATTTTCCCCCTTATTGGCAGCGGCCGGGACTGAGGAAGGAGGCGGGCTTCTCGGATGCTGCGCGTGATGGAAAAAGGCGGGCTCTACCTCCTTCCAGCTGCGATGGGAGGGG
Source organism: Platanthera guangdongensis (assembly GCA_039583875.1). Lineage (NCBI taxonomy): Eukaryota > Viridiplantae > Streptophyta > Magnoliopsida > Asparagales > Orchidaceae > Platanthera > Platanthera guangdongensis. The sequence goes on from CM077151.1 coordinate 15,202,457, forward strand.
CGCTCGGGGGGAGGCGGGTTACTCGGGCGTGACGCGCGAGGGAAAAGCCGAGAGAGGGAGAGATCAGGAGATGGAGAGAGAAAACACGGCTCGGGTTGTGAGGGGAGGGGAAAATTTTAGATTTTATAAAAAACCGTAGCTCGAATTGCTATCCGCAGTCCACACCTCTAAACACACCTCAAAATTAATTTTGTTAAATTTGGGGCATCACAATTCTCTCCTCAAAAAAATTTCGTCCCGAAATGTAAAATACGAATATCAAAATGAAATTCGTCATACCTGAGTAATATAGATCAGGGCACTCCTCGCGCATGACCTCTTGTGGCTCCCAAGAGAGCTCCTCGCGACCACAATTGTACCAACGGACTTTCACCATCTTGATGGTCTTTCTCCGCAACTATAATGTCGCTATCGACGATGCAAATCAGCATCACTTTGCTAGATAGGTCACTATTCACCGACACACTATCGGCCACTAACACAAAATCGGGCTCTCACACCACCTTCCTCAACACAAAAATGTGGAAGACGTCGTGCAACCCACTCAACTCCGTCGACGAAGAAAGTCGATGAGTTGCCTCGCCGATGTCGGTGATCTCAAATGACCCTAAATACCCGGGACTCAGTTTCTTCAAGCGTCGAACTCTTGACACTCCCTTAAAATGCTTTATCTTCATGCACACCTAATCTACAACCGCGAATTCCACGTTCTGGTGTTTGGCGCTGTAATACTTCGCCTGACGATCTTGGGCAGTCAACAACTCGCTCTCGAATGATCCGTATGGACTCATTCGCCTCCTCAACATCTTTGTGTTTCGACAGCTTGGTATCACTGATCTCTGCCCATGCTAAAGGAGTACGACACCTCCTGTCATAAAATGCTTCGAACGGAGCCATCCGAATACTTGTCTGATAACTATTGTTATAGACGAACTCTATCATGAAAATGTGATCATTCCAACGCTGCCCGAAATCCAAAACACATATACGCAACATATCCCCCATCGTCCGATTTGTCCTCCCGGTCTGCCTATCCATCTGCAGATGCAGAATGATGCTAAACTTGAGCTTCGTGCCCAGTAAACAATGAACATGCCTCCAATTGCCGGACGTAAACCATCCATCACGGTCGCTAACAATACCGCGAGTGACGTCATGTAATCGAACGATATTCTCCACATATAGTTTTGCCAACTTCTCCACTGAATCATTTTTCCGATTTGGAATGAAATGCACAACTTTAGTCAAACGATCAACAATCACCCAAATCGAGTCATTTTTCTGCAACGACTTTGACAATCCGTGCACAAAGTTCATGAAAATATCATCAAATTTCCACTCCGGGATTGACAATGACTTCAAAAATCCTCCCGGCCGCTGACACTCGGCCTTCACCAACGCGCACGTTTGACACTTTGCCACAAAAAATGTATGTCTTTCTTCATCCCTGACCACCAAAACCACGCTTTCATGTCTTGATACATTTTTGTGCTCCTCGGATGAATCGCGTACTTGGTGAAATGAGATTCGTAGATCAATTCATCACGCAGTTTCCCATAATTAGGAACAAAAAGCCTGCATTCTTCCGTAATAGCCCATCCTCAAGTAGAAACTCAACGCTCGGCCCCTCGGTGGGCTGTGACAAATAGCGCTACATGCTTGGATCAAACTCTAAGACGGATCTCACACGGTCGACAATATTATACTGAACTTCCATCCAACTAAGAATGGCTGTGGAAGATGAACCTCAATCCACACAGGAGATTTCCAAGGCCTGTAAGTCATGTGCCAAACGCTCATCGTGAGCCAAAATCCAACTTGTCTGCGCCGACGCTTGACGACTCAAAGCGTCTGCCACCACATTGCCTTTCCAAGGGGTATAGAGTATGTCGAAAGTGTAATCTCACAGAAACTTCATCCATCTCCTCTGACACATATTCAGATCTTTCTCATCTAGCAAGTACTTCAGACTCTTATGGTACTTGAAGATTTCGACATTCACGCCATACAAGTAATGTCTCCACAACTTCAGAGCAAACACCATGGCTGCCAACTCTAAATCATGAACCAGGTAGTTTCTCTCATGTACCTTCAGCTGCCGCAAACCGTAAGCGATAACTTTCCCATATTGACCCAGCACATAACCCAAACCACTGCTCGAGGCGTCACTGTACACCTGGTAACCTTCAGTCCCACACAACGATCATAGAATCAGGGCAGAAATCAGTCGGCTTTTTAGCTCCTTGAAAGCTCGCTCGCACGCACTCTGACGTCCAGACAAACCGCTGATACTTTCTAGTCAACGTAGTGAGGGGAAGTGCAATCCGCGAAAAATTCTCCACAAAGCGCATGTAATAACCGGCAAGCCCCAAGAAGCTCCAGACTTCCGTTACATTCCTCAACTCAGGCCACTCTTGGATCGCCACAACTTTCGCCGGATCTACCGCAACACCCTCTCCACTAACAATGTGCCCCAGAAATGCCACCGACGGTAGCCAAAACTCGCAATTGGAGAATTTTGCATACAACTGATGACTCCTCAGGGCTGTCTAAACTATACGAAGGTGGTCGACATGGTCTTCCTCGGACTGCGAGTACACCAGAATATCATCGATGAAGACGATAACAAACAAATCCAGGTACTCCCGGAACGCTCTATTCATCAAATCCATAAAAACTGACGACGCATTTGTGGGCCCAAAGGGCATCACCGTGAACTCATAATGCCCGTAGCGAGTGCTGAAAGCAGTTTTTGGAATGTCCGACTCCCGTATCCTATGCTGATAATATCCGGACTTCAAATCCAACTTTTCTGTCAACTTGTTGAACTCCCTATAGTCTATGCACAAGCGCAAACTACTGTCCTTCACGAAAAAGACCGGTGCACTCCATGGTGATGAGCTCGGACGTATATACCTTTGCTCAAACAACTCCTGCAGTTGTATCTTCAGCTCTGTCATCTCCTTTGGCGCCATATGATAAGGAGAGCGTGACATGAGTTTGGCCCCCAGCACAAGCTCGATGCAATAATCGATTTCCCTCTGAGGCGGAGCCCCAGAAAGCTCATCTGGAAAGACGTCTGCAAATTCCGCAACAACTGCCAAGTCATATAGCTTGGGCTTCTTCTCTGAAGCCTCTACTAAAGCGAAGAATAGCTCAACGCTTTTTCGCGTTGCAAATCTGGGCCAGTAGAAATAAACAATGCACACCGTCGGCTAGAAATTTTGAAAAAATACTGGCCGGAGACTATCTGGGCCTGAGGACTTAAGGAGTGACATGGAAAGGAGAGCCATATGTACCTCATTTAGAGTGAAAAGTTGACGCAAATCTACAGCCATGTCATCCGTCATCACCCCATGCTCGCCAACAAAAACCTCCTCAAAAGCATCTTCCGTAGGGCCATTAGAAATAAACAATGCACCAAAATACAAGGAAATCAATTCTCGGATACCATCACGAGAATCCACAATTCCACACGGACACCGTCATCATTCAAAAACCAGTCGATTTGATTTTTCTTCCTCCATGCCGAAATACGATCATGGAAGTACACGGTATTCCGATCACCATGTTGCATTCAAGCAACCTTACCACATTGCCTCCAACTCATATCCTCCGCATGTATGAGTTCTTCAAGAGTATCTCTGAGGGCCGCCTCACGATGTTGTGAATCCCCACTAATTGGTGTCCGCCAAATGGCCCCGATTTCCTGCTCCAATCGCCGAATATGATCCGGAATACGGCCAAACCGCTCATGATTCCAACGCTTTAAAGAAGAAAGGCATCCTCGAAAGACCCTCGCCCCCCAATCCAAGTGCGGGGCAACATCCTAAATGGCCGTCCAAGCTTCAGAAACCAGCACGTCAGCCTCCGAAAAACGGGCCCACCAGGCCTCAAATCAAAGTGGAAGGCATCTACGAGTAGGAGGGTACCGTGCCAATAAAGTAAGTAAAGTAGGCTGATGGTTTGACTATACACAGTTTGCAAGTGCACCACTGAGGCCTTGAGATATAATGATAACCAAGTCGTAGATGCACAAAAGCGATCCAACCTAGCCCGAATCGTAAAAGGCGCTGCTCTCCGATTCGTCAAAGTGTATTTTGCCCACAAATCCTAAGTTTGATAGGTTACAATGGAGTAGTACCGCCCGAAAAGCCTCCAACTGCCATTGAGGCCGTCCACAACGACAGTCCGATTCCGACTGAGTAAGAGTCTCATTAAAGTCACCACCACACACCCACGACAGTGGCAAAGCCATAGCCAACTTGCACTAATCTTAGGACTAGTGAAATATTATTGCGTCAATGACGCATTTTTGTGCCATTAGTATAATGATATCTTATTGGAAGTCAAGAGGCTAAGGTGTGAGATAAAAATAACATGGGGTGAACTTCCCTTGCGCCTAACAGGCCAGCACACCTCCTGAGTGAGTTCTCTGTTATTGGGAAATCAAAATAGTTCTCAAAATTGGCACATCCTCCTATTTAAACGGGTCAAGAACACAATAAAAAGTAGAACACAACAAAGGATAACTCGTTTATAATTAAAAACTAAATTAGGAACCAGGTAGAGTAGCCTTTTTCCATGCTCATCTTCTCTTCTTTAGGTTTCTCTTTGTGAGACACATTATTGAAGGTTCCGTCGCACACATATCATCAATGGTCAAATCCATTTTGCTAATGCTCTTTGCTCACAATTTTTTTGTGAATGAAATTGAATTCAATATTCTCACATGCCTAAACACAATGGTTATAGAGAATCCTACTCTAACTTACCGAAATATCCGGCATATCATTTTTATCATTTAAATGTGCTCCCTGCATATTACTCTTAACTTGCTGGAATATGTAACCAATGCTTATGTGGTAGCATGTTCCCCCAAATTTTATTTCAACTCTTTTTTGTATCAACGGTCTGGAACTCAATTCTTTTGTAGGTTTGCCCTCATGATAGTAGACAGCGCCACTGCCCTTTACAGGACAGATTTCTCAGGGAGGGGAGAATTGTCAGCTAGACAGATGCACTTGGCCAAGTTCCTCAGGAGCCTTCAGAAGATAGCAGATGAGGTGATCTAACTCGTCCTAAATCCTTTTATATGATCATGTTATTCAGATTGTTGAAACCAAAAACTTGGTCTCTCGTGGAGTTCGGGGTCCCAAAAGAGGGGTGACCTCACACCTATTACACTCGGAGGAACGTCACGGACCGAAGGCCTGGGAAACTAGGAACAGACCCTCGGCTCTAGCGCGGAGGTCCCACCTCACACCCGGAAGGCTACCTGAGCTCTTCCCCTCCCTAGCCAATGCTCGAGCTAGGGTGCCTTGGAGGAGCCCTCTCTACTCTACCAAGGAGGAACTAAGGGAGGAGGAAGCCAAAAAGAGATCCTCTCCAAGGCACCCAAGGGGGTCTATTTATAGTTTTTCCCAAGCACATGACCCATAAATGTCTGAAACGCCCCCAAGGAAAATAAGCCTTGGGCCAGTAGGAAACCGCCACGCCGGGGGGCAGAGGGGTAAAACGCCCCCAGGGGCACAGCGGTAAAAGCACGCTGTCAACACCCCGCCCCCAAACATCTGAGGTGGCTCCAGGCCGCCGGGCAGGCCGCGAGCAGGCCGCCCGGGCGAGGGCCAGGCCGCGGCCGCCTCGCCCGCGAGCAGGCCGCTCGGGCGAGACCGGCCCCCGGCCGTCTCGCCCGCAAGCAGGCCGCCCGGGCGAGGGCCAGGCCGCGGCCTCCTCGCCCGCGAGCAGGCCGCTCGGGCGAGACCGGCCCCCGGCCGTCTCGCCCGCGAGCAGGCCGCCCGGGCGAGGGCCAGGTCGCGGCCGCCTCGCCCGCGAGCAGGCCGCTCGGGCGAGACCGGGCCGCGGCCGCCTCGCCCGCGAGCAGGCCGCTCGGGCGAGACCGGCCGCCGGCCGTCTCGCCCGCGAGCAGGCCGCCCGGGCGAGGGCCAGGTCGCGGCCGCCTCGCCTGCCCCTGCCTCGGACTCAACAGGCCGGGGCGGGTGCTAGCCAACTTGCCGCACCCACCTCCCAACAAAGGAGCCAATGGGGGGTGGGGGGGGGGGCAATTTTTCCTCCCCCTAATAGTATGTTTCCAAGCCAGAGCCAAAATTGGCCACCGAGAGTGCAAAATCTCCAAAAAGCTTAAAAACGGGTTTGCCTTGTTTGGGGCCCACTCTTCGCGAATACGGGGTTGTACACAATCCCCGCTCTTTTCGAGGTTGACACAAGCTCGGAAAGAAACATCCAACCCGACGTATTCGCGGAGGGTAACTTCCCCTCGGGGTCAACCTGCCATGCCAGCTATGGGAGCCTGGGTGGCGAGACCTCCTCTGGGTGAAAACACTTAGCCTCCCCGAGGGGTCAACCTGTCAAGCCAGCTAATGGGAGCCTGGGTGACGAGACGGCCTCGGGGTGCAAACACTTAGCCTCCCCGAGGGGTCAACCTGTCAAGCCAGCTAATGGGAGCCTGGGTGACGAGACGGCCTCGGGGTGCAAACACTTAGCCTCCCCGAGGGGTCAACCTGTCAAGCCAGCTAATGGGAGCCTGTGTGACGAGACGGCCTCGGGATGCAAACACTTACTCTCTACGAGAGGTACCACCGGCCATGTCAGCTAGTGGGAGCCTGACAGCGGGACCACCTCGGAACAAAGGGACTTACTCTCCACGAGAGGTACCACCGACCCTGCCAGCTAGTGGGAGCCTGACAGCGGGACCACCTCGGAGCAAAGAGACTTGGACTATCACGAGAGATCAACCTACCCAGCCAGCTAGTGGGAGCCTGGCGGCGGAATCGTCATCGGAGCAAAGGGCTTAGGCTACCACGAGAGATCAACCTACCCAGCCAGCTAGTGGGAGCCTGACGGCGGAATCGTCATCGGAGCAAAGGACTTAGGCTAGCACGAGAGATCAACCTACCCAGCCAGCTAGTGGGAGCCTGACGGCGGAATCGTCATCGGAGCAAAGGGCTTAGGCTACCACGAGAGATCAACCTACCCAGCCAGCTAGTGGGAGCCTGACGGCGGAATCGCCATCGGAGCAAAGGGCTTAGGCTACCACAAGAGATCAACCTACCCAGCCAGCTAGTGGGAGCCTGACGGCGGAATCGTCATCGGAGCAAAGGGCTTAGGCTACCACGAAAGATCAACCTACCCAGCCAGCTAGTTGGAGCCTGGCGGCGGAATCGTCATCGGAGCAAAGGGCTTAGGCTACCACGAGAGATCAACCTACCCAGCCAGCTAGTGGGAGCCTGGCGGCGGAATCGTCATCGGAGCAAAGGGCTTAGGCTACCACGAGAGATCAACCTACCCAGCCAGCTAGTGGGAGCCTGGCGGCGGAATCGCCATCGGAGCAAAGGACTTAGGCTACCACGAGAGATCAACCTACCCAGCCAGCTAGTGGGAGCCTGGCGGCGGAATCGTCATCGGAGCAAAGGGCTTAGGCTACCACGAGAGATCAACCTACCCAGCCAGCTAGTTGGAGCCTGGCGGCGGAATCGTCATCGGAGCAAAGGGCTTAGGCTACCACGAGAGATCAACCTACCCAGCCTGCTAGTGGGAGCCTGGCGGCGGAATCGTCATCGGAGCAAAGGACTTAGGCTATCACGAGAGATCGACCTACCAAATCCTACATCCTCAAACGGGGAAAATAGATGGGTTACATGATCCCCCCGACTCAGTTGGTCGGGGGTTGGACTCATTACAAGATAAGATACATACAGGACTCTGCCGGGGCGAGGCTTCCTCAGGGGGTCTGGGCCCGGTGGTCGTCATCCGCTTCCTTCTCCTCGAACACTTCCATCCTGCTCAGGCTCTCCATGATCTCCTCCATCTCCTCTGCCTTGGCCAACCAAGAGATGGTGTTGACGGCCGTGACGTAGCACTGCCTTGCCATTCTGGAGTCTCCCCTGACTCTGACCTGGATCCCTCCTGAGCTGAACTTGAGGCATTGGTGGAATGAAGACGGCACGCAACGGAAGGCGCTGATGAGGGGTCTTCCGAAGATGGCGTTGTAGCTGCTTGGAGCGTCAACAATGACGAACCGGCAGTTCCTCGAGACTCCTCCCAATTTTACTTGGAGCCCCACTCCACCCTCGACCTCCTTTCTCTCCCCTGAAAATCCGAACAGGGGTCCGTCCGAGGCCAACACTCTCCTTGGCTCCACCTTCATCTCCTCGAACGCCTTTTTGAAAATGACGTTGACGGAGCTTCCGTTGTCAACCAGGATCCGGGAGACGGTGTAGCCTTCGATGACAGTCTGGATGACCAGCGCATCGCAGAACGGATCCTCATGATCCGGCAGGTCCTTCACCGAGAAGGTGATCTTTTCATCTGGGGGCGGGGTCTGGGAGGTTGAGGCGACGCTCCTTCTGTACATGACATGGAGGCTTGCCTTCCGGGTGGCCTCAACCCCCACTCCACCGTGGATCACTCCTATACCGCCTCGGGTTCCCACGTCGACCCGGTTCTCGCATATATCGTCACCCCCTTCTCCGGGTAGAACCTCTTCTACCCGCACCGCCGGTTGCGGCTGGGCAGGGCCTCTCGCCCCCCTCACTTCCAAGAACTCGGGGCAGGTAGCTGTGGCGTGCCCCTCCACCTGGTGGAAGTCACAGTACGGTAGCGCTCCTCCCCTTTTTCGGCGGGCTGGACGCTCTCTCCTGTTACCTCTTCCCCCTCCTATCGCCAAGGCTTGCTGCGGCGGGGGTAAGAGTTGCCTTGGGGCCTGTCTCTGGAAGTTGAACCTCCCTTGGCCCCCGTGGAAGTTCCCCCCTCCTTGGATGAGAGCTCTTCCTGGACCTTGGGCAGGTCCTCCCTGCTGCCTCCAGCCTGGTTCCGGACCCTCCTGTCTTTGGAACCCCTGAGCTCTCTGCTCCTCTCTCCTTCCTTCCTGATGCCTTGAGCCACTCTGCTCCTTTGACTCCACCTCCGTCAACTTTTCCAACCTCTTGACAAATGCCGGGTTGGCTGCCTCCATGGCAATCTCCTCTGCCGCCCTTTCCATCAGCTCCTCGAAGGAAAGGGGGGCCTTCCGGGTCAAGCTCATCTTGAAGAAGCCCTCCTTCAGCCCAACGGTGAAGGCCATCTGGAGAGCATACCCTGGCATCTCCTGGACCTCCAAGATCTCCTCTTGGAACCTGTCTACGTAGCGGGCCAGCGACTCGTCGGCCCCCTGCCTTATCAAGAAGATGGACTCAGGACTCCTCTTCCGCTTCTTGGAGGTGGAGAAGCGGAGCTGGAAGCTCCGGCTCAAGTCCTCGAACCCATAGATCGACCTTGGAGGGAGTTGATGGAGCCAGTCCCTCGCCTTCTCCTTCAACGTGATCGCAAAGAGGCGACACTTGAAGGCGTCTGTCATCGGCCTGATGGAGACGGCATCCTCGAACCACTGCAAATGCTGGACAGGATCATCCTTCCCGGTATAGTAAGCCATGTCTGGCTCTCTGAACCCCTCGGGAACGGGAGCTGAGATGATCAGCTCGCTGAAGGGTGACCCCCTGAGGGGTGGTCTCGCCACCTCCACTCGCGCGACCTGCTCGCCTGGGAGGTTGGCACTTGCCGGGCTGGAGAACAGCTCCCGGCCGGTGAGGTCTCGCTCGACCCCATCTCCCATCCTCTCCTTCCCGGGCCTTCTTCCTGGTGCACTTCCTTCTCCCCCCGCTGGGGTCATCTCGCCTAGACCCCTGGGAGTCGACTCGTCGAGGGGGGGAGCTAGCTCCTGGGGGGTCAGGGTGGAGCTGCCACCCTGAGGAGCAATACTTCGCAGCATCTCCATGATGCCCTGGATGGAGGCCATGAACTCTTGCCTCCCCACAAAGGGTCCCGAGCTAGGGAGCTCGCCGAGATCATCACTACCTCCCTCACCTCCAGTCATGACTCTCTCCCGAGATCTTCTGTGCTGGTCACTCTCCACGCTCACCGCACCAAAATGTTGAAACCAAAAACTTGGTCTCTCGTGGAGTTCGGGGTCCCAAAAGAGGGGTGACCTCACACCTACTACACTCGGAGGAACGTCACAGACCGAAGGCCTGGGAAACTAGGAACAGACCCTCGGCTTTAGCGCGGAGGTCCCACCTCACACCCGGAAGGCTACCTGAGCTCTTCCCCTCCCTAGCCAATGCTCGAGCTAGGGTGCCTTGGAGGAGCCCTCTCTACTCTACCAAGGAGGAACTAAGGGAGGAGGAAGCCAAAAAGAGATCCTCTCCAAGGCACCCAAAGGGGTCTATTTATAGTTTTTCCCAAGCACATGACCCATAAATGTCTGAAACGCCCCCAAGGAAAATAAGCCTTGGGCCAGTAGGAAACCGCCACGCCGGGGGGCAGAGGGGTAAAACGCCCCCAGGGGCACAGCGGTAAAAGCACGTTGTCAACACCCCGCCCCCAAACATCTGAGGTGGCTCCAGGCCGCCGGGCAGGCCGCGAGCAGGCCGCCCGGGCGAGGGCCAGGCCGCGGCCGCCTCGCCCGCGAGCAGGCCGCTCGGGGGAGACCGGCCCCCGGCCGTCTCGCCCGCGAGCAGGCCGCCCGGGCGAGGGCCAGGCCGCGGCCGCCTCGCCCGCGAGCAGGCCGCTCGGGCGAGACCGGCCCCCGGCCGTCTCGCCAGCGAGCAGGCCACCCGGGCGAGGGCCATGTCGCGGCCGCCTCGCCCGCGAGCAGGACGCTCGGGCGAGACCGGGCCGCGGCCGCCTCGCCCGCGAGCAGGCCGCTCGGGCGAGACCGGCCGCCGGCCGTCTCGCCCGCGAGCAGGCCGCCCGGGCGAGGGCCAGGTCGCGGCCGCCTCGCCTGCCCCTGCCTCGGACTCAACAGGCCGGGGCGGGTGCTAGCCAACTTGCCGCACCCACCTCCCAACAAAGGAGCCAATGGGGGGGGGGCAATTTTTCCTCCCCCTAATAGTATGTTTCCAAGCCAGAGCCAAAATTGACCACCGAGAGTGCAAAATCTCCAAAAAGCTTAAAAACGGGTTTGCCTTGTTTGGGGCCCACTCTTCGCGAATACGGGGTTGTACACAGATGATACTCCCATCTATCAAACTTCTGCATTTTAATTAATGTAATTCCTGACTGAACTATGGTGATTATTACCTTACCTGCATCTAGATGCATTGAAATAATATTTAAATATCATTTACCTAGTTGTTATTTAAAGTTATCATCATAATTTCAAATTGCATAGTTGATGTCAGCAAAACAAATCAACCTCTGATTTCAATCTAACAGCAATTTCTGCATCATGTTTCATTATTTCCATGCATTTTTTCAACCACAGCATCTTATTTTGAGCGCAGAAACATTTAACATTATTTTTTGACTAATAGATTTCCATGTATAATAACCATCAACATAGAGTATAATGTTTTGATTTTATTCTACTACAATTGTTGATGCAGTTCGGAGTTGCTGTGGTAATTACCAATCAAGTTGTCGCACAAGTAGATGGATCAGCTCTCTTTGCAGGGCCTCAAATAAAACCTATTGGGGGAAATATAATGGCACATGCTACCACTACAAGGTTAAACATGAAAAAAATATATTTTTCGTGGTCTTTCCTTGCATTGATCTATGAATTTGGCTCTAAGACGTTTATTTTCTTACAATTTGATCAAGCTTTGACTAGGATCGAAGTTGATTAGTTCACCGATGTTGTACGTGGGTTGAATTAAACTTGCATTGAACTGACTATTGGTCGGATCAAACTATCTGGGGATCAAATTGAAATGTACATGCTGTATAAATGAGTGCATAGGCACAATTTTTATATTTATGATATTGGATTTAAATGTATATACATTATATGGTTAATTACTGGGATTTTGCATAATTATAAGGACCTCCCTCTACTTTTTGAAATTGCTAAAACCTCCCCTCCGAGTTTACATTGTCAATTTTTTAGTACAGTAAACCTATCCTCTGGAGTTGTCAACTCGTAATGTATGTTAATTGAATGGCGGCATCTTGTAATGCTGTAAATTCATAGCTGTTTTTGTAATTCAACAAAAGTAACGGGAGTTTCTTTAACAAAGCATACTCCCAGGAGAGATTCTGATAATTAACCCTCTATAGGTACATATAATATGATTTTTCGAATGCATGCAGTGTTGTGTACATTTATTATGATTTTATGAATGCAGGTTGGGCTACTAAAATTGTTAGAACATCGAAATTCGATAAAGCATAATGATTTTGTTTGCTTGAATCGAGGTTAGCGAGCTATGGTTGACTCAGGATCGAATGAAGCCATCCATAATCATACCGAACTCATGATTAAATCGTTAACAGCCTTATCCATGCAATGCAATTTTGCCTCATCCATAATTTGATCATAGCGAATTTGGCTTTTGTTGCAGGCTCGCTCTTCGCAAGGGAAGGGGAGAAGAGCGCATTTGTAAAGTGATCAGTTCTCCGTGCTTAGCCGAAGCTGAAGCGCGATTTCAAATATCTTTGGAAGGCGTCACGGATGTCAAGGATTGAAATATGGAATGCCGCTTCAAGTTGCATGGCTTTTCAACTCCTGCTGGTATATCTATATCCCAACTCAGTCATCCTGTTCTCCCAGGTTTTGGCTAGTCTTTGAGGAAGCCTGTAGATTTCTGGAAGGTCCATTCCAAATTCTTTTAGTTGTGGAGAAGAATTTCTCCATCCTCACATGTAAATTCTTCCAAGTTGTATTTTGATTAGTGATGATGGTTCTGATAATAAATGTTATTATCAGCTATCACCATCTCATTGCATCTTTTTTTTTTAGTTTTTTTTAAATGTAATTGACATGCTTTTGCTATCAATTAGCTTTTCTTGTTGCGATTGTATTGAATATTGTTTGCATGCTAGAAGAATTGATTGATGCAAATTTGCAATCTTTTACTGTATAGGCAAATTACAGACCCTAAACTAGGAAGTGTGTGTTTTTTTTCTCTTCATTTAATTTGTGGAATGGTTTCTCATAAAACTAAGTGACTAGCCTCTCATGAGGATTTTTTGTGCACAGTGCTTTAAGTTTTTTTCCTCAACCAAAATATGTTTTTTTATTCTTCTGAAAATACACAATAAATTAGAGTTTTTTAAGACAATTTTATTTTAAAGGAACTATTTAAACTAATTCAAGTCCCTTGGTTTTAAATAAATAATATTTGAGCCTTTGAGGTATTGTTTTAATTCATTTTAACCCATGTTAAGTTGAATTGTATGGTTTTATTTTTCGTAAGGTAATTTATGAGTATTTTTTGGGAGTTCACTTGTTCTAAATTTATTCCTACTTCGGGATTAACTTTTGAATTCCTAAACGCCCATTTGAAAATGTACATAATGGATTATATATATATATATATATATATATATATATATATATATATATATATATATATATATATATATATATATACTAGCATTTTCGAACGGGGTTCGCCCATTTTCGATGCGTCGCTGCGAGCTTCGCCCGCAATCAACCGGGGATTCGCCCGCCCCCGGCGGGCGAAGCCTAATTATAAAAGTATTTAAAAGCATTTTAATTAATAATTATAAAAACATATAAATTATTAAATTAATTATTAGATAAATAAAAAACCAATCCCATCCTGCACACCAGCCCCCTCACGGGCTCACCAAAAATCGAGTTTTGCAGGCCGCCGACGGCGGCGGGGGTGAGCCCGTGAGGGGGCGGGAGCTCACGATGGGTATCGGGATTTTTTTGGCAGTGAACAGTGATTTTTTTGGGAGATTTGGATATTGGCAGACCCTTTGTTGAGATCGAATTGCCAGAAGCGATTTTTTGGAGATCGGACGGTCCAGATGAGTTTCATGGTGTGTTTTGAGATATGCTTATTGTTTTATATAATAAAGATATATATTATTGAGTAGGGGAGCTTTGGTGCACAGGTTGATGTGTTGCCGTGTGACTTTGATGTTGTCACGAGTTCGAATTCGGGAAGCAGTCTTTTGCAAAAATACAAGATAAGATTTGTCTATATTTCATCTTTATTGGTGAGCCACCCTCCTTAATACATGAGTAGGCTTTGTGCACTAAGCTGCTCCTTTTATGTTATTTTATTTTATTTGGAGGAGCTGCGGTGGTTTTGAAGTATCTGTGAAGATTGAGGGAGAAAACTTTGGTAGTAGAGCAGCTTCCATTTAAAACTCGATTTTTTATAGCAAAAGTGATTGCTGCATATTGAAAAGGGTCCGTCGGTATCAGTTTTTCCATTAATTTACAGAGTGCTAATTATTCCTGGTTTAGTTTGGACTTTGGACCACTTTGGTCCGCGTCTTCCCTATATATTGTCCAAAATACCCCCGGCCTACAAAAATAATTGCCTGCCACTAGCTCTCAGCCAACAATAACATTGATGGGAGTTCAGCAACAACAGTTTTTTTTGCCACTCACATCAGGTGAGAAAATTCATTCATGGGAGTTCTTCGGAATAGTAGCCGAGTCTTCCTTGAAAGAGAGGAGTCTTTTGATGCAATCCAGTGGAGTGAGTCAACATGCAAACTCTATTAAATTTAGGCTTGGTTTTGTGAGATTTATTTTCATCGGTCAAATGATTACGACTGCATAAACATAAGTAATATAAAATAAGTCCCTCCAAATGAAGCTTTAAGGGTTCATTTGGCGCGGCGGTGGCGGGCGTGAAAGACTGCTCCAGCCGGAGCTTTCGAACCAGAGGGCATTTGCCCCGTTTCTCATGACGCGGCGGGTCCAGCCGAAGCAAACGTCGCCGGAGGGCGTTTGTTTACATCTGGTGGCATTTGCCCCAAACAACCAGCCAAAACGCGGTGCCAAACCAACCCTTAGTTTGCATGATTACATGCTATACAAATGTATTTTTATTAATTACAAAAAAAAATTCTCCTATGAATTTATATTTGATAGCACGTATGCACAAAAAAAAAAACTGCTGTATATGAGGATACCAACTAGAGATCTCATTTATGAGGAATTTTTTGTGCATACATACACCAAAACATAAGCTTAAATGAATATTTTTGTACTTCCAAAGTTTAGTGGGGTGTCTTGCGGGTCGCGCAGTCTTTCCCCGGTCAGGATAAATCAAACCGGCTTAGTTTGGAATCGGACCTGGTGCGCAAACAGTCAGAATGAGCCGTAGCAAATGACAAGATGCGTTTTTTACATGGAAAATTCGGAAAGGGTGAAAAACCATGTGACTGGAACTGTGCCGAGCCAAAATTTACTAGTTTCTCTGAGTTTTACAGAGTTTGATTTGATCTCGGAGGCCGACAGACCGCTACTCTGTTAGAGGTGCAAAAAATGAGGAAATACGGCTAACTCCCCGGAGTCTCGATGGAAGCGCTCTAGCCTTGAAATGTTGCTGAACTCGCAGAACTTGGGTGGGAGCGTTCCGACTGGAAAATTCTCTAAGTCCACGGAGCGTATGAAGGAAGTGCTCTCGTTGATGTGGAGCCTTGATGAGAGCGCTATCGCGGAGACGGATGACGTGACTTAAAGTGTGTTGATGACTTGGCGCAAGAAGGAGAACAAAGAGAATTTCTAAGTGGAGAATCGGTCTAATTCAACGATCCGCCGGAAAACCTCCGAGCTCTCTATTGAGGCTCCGTTTGGGGGGACTTATTTTCACCGGTCAAGCGGTTATGACCGCATGAACCGAACCATAATTAATATCTGATTCATACAATCGTAACCGATTGACCGGTGAAAATAAGTTTTAATGTTCAGTTCATATGACTAACCGCTTGATCAGTGAAAATAAGGGTCTGTTTGGAATACCAGTGCAGTTTTAAAAGGGAGCAGTTCAAAATGGAGATTCTAAACTGTATTTTTAAAACTGAGTTTGTGTTTGGATAACCTCCGTTTGCAGTCTGGTTCAAAACTGTAAAATAATATATCTGTTTGGAAAAACATCATTCCGGTGACGGTTAGAACGCCAAACCTTAAAAATAAAACAGTGATTGCTTAAATAAAATGCAACATGTTCAGACTCAATTTTCGAAGGCTTCATAAAGTTGGTCGGCAATGAAGTCATGCAGTTCCTCGTTCTTGTTGGCAAATTCATAAGCTCTGCACAATCTCATAAGCTCTGATAATGCCCAATGGCCATTGTGTACCTAACATTAACCAAAAAACATAAGAGCATGGTATATTTTGGATGACTCATTCGTATAATCAAAAGATAAACTCTTGAAATCAAAAGAAGATAAACTCTGAGCTCTTGAAACTCTGAACTAACATAAACTCTGAACTCATTAGTGTAATCAAAAGATAAACCATTGTGCACTAACATAAACTCTGAACTCATTAGTTTATCTTCATTAGTGTAACTAAGCTCTGATAATGCCCAATTCCTCTAGATGAATATATTACTCTTGAAATCAAAAGATGTATATATTACCCTAATCAATGGAATCAAAAACTAGAAAATTGTGCTAGAAATCAAAAACTAGAAAATTACTATGAGTGAAACCCTTTACAAACAACAACCTAATCAGTGTAATCAATTCAAAATATTACCTAAAAGATCCTAATCAATATATTACTCTTGATTAGGAATCAAAAATAAAAACGAGAAAATGAAAACCCTAATCAGTGAAGTCCAAAATAACATCAAATCGGTAAAATCAAAAAATAAATCCTAATCAGAGAAACCCTAATCAGTAAAATCAAAAACAAAAAACGAAATCTGAGAAAATAAAAACCAAAAATCATTACGGATTGGTAAGTACCTGCCACAAATAGCTGTATCAAAAACGATGCCGCTGAAGAAATCAAGGAAATCGCCCAAATCAGGGAAATCGCTGGTTGCGGACGACCGAATGGGGAAGATTTGTGCGAAGGAGGAAGCTCGGGGTTGGGCAGCTATCAGAGGAGGAGAGGAAAAGCAGAAATCGCTGGTTGCAGACGGGCACACTGGTGCTCTTTCCGCAAGCCTCAAAACGACGGGATAATACCCTTTTCAGCCGACCGGTTTAAACTGGCTCGAACCAAATAGGAATCCCAAATACTGTATAAGTCCGGTTTAAACGAAATGGGCCCAAAACGATATCCCAAACAGACCTCAAGTCTATCCAAACGGAGCCTAAAGTTGACGATCTGATTACTTCTTAGAAGCTTAAAAACAATATAGAAAATAAAGGCGGTTGATATCCGCACTACACTTTTAGATATTCACACTACGTTTACTTCTAATTTTTCGCGTCTTTTAAAAATACTCCTTGTGCATGCATTTTTAGGAAAATTGTTCAACTTGAAAGTTGTAGATCTAGACGAGATCTACAACTTTCGTTGGGAACATTTTTCCTAAAAATGCATGTACAAGACGTACATTAGGAAATACGCTCAGATTTTGCGTCTTTTAGAAATACGCCTTATACATGCATTTTTAGGAAAAGTGTTCAACACGAAAGTTGTAGATCTCGTCGAGATCTACAACTTTCGTGTTGAACACTTTTCCTAAAAATGCATGTATAAGGCGTATTTCTAAAAGACGCAAAAAATTAGAAGTAAACATAGTGCAAATATCTAAAAGTATAGTGCGGATACTAATCGTCAAAATAAAAGTGACTTTTAATTCATGGGAGTATCAACGCATATTAAAATTCATTAAAATTTGAAAATTTCCACTTTCCAACGTTTCCCCATCTCCTTTCAGAGATGCCCTTTCATAAGTCCGTGTAACTGCATAATTCTCTCTCTTCATTCTTATATTTCTTTAGTTTTTTTTTGTTTTTCCCATTAACTCCAGAGCTAGAGGGGGAGAGAGAGAGAGAGAGCGATCGAGAGAGAGAGAGAGAGAGAGAGCTATACCCATTTCCCAAGCTTGAAAGGGTCTTGAGACTAATTTCTCTCTGCTTGCCACAAAAGTTTCTTCAATCTACAGTGAGAATCAAGTAAAGTTCACCTGACTCAAAAAAATCAGTAAAAGGCCAACAGTGCTCTCTGCTTCCTCTCGTGAAGCCCTGTCAGTTTCTCAGTGATATATTAAATACACTGGAAGCAGAGGAGAAGGGCCAAAAAAAGAATCTCATTACTATAAACAGATGCATACTTTCGTAAACCCCGGACAAGATGGCAGCGATTCCTCGAGCCCCAAATCAGCAATCATCTCATCCCTCTCCCCCAATGTACGTCAAATCCGCTCAATTTCTCCTAGAATCTCTCCTCTGTTTTCACTCCTCTGTTTGATCTCATCTTCTTTTTTATTTCTCTCGCCTTTGGGCTTTGGCATGTAGGAATCATCAGATAGATACTTGCAATCCTCCATTGCCCAAGTTCAGCATAAAAGGGAGCTCAGATTCAGCGAAGGCATTGCCGACAATGAATGCCAAAGGCACCAATAACATAAGGGGAGTGGGCTCCCCTGGTTTTCAGAAAAGATTGGAAACTCCCTCAACTCCCGGAAGGCCACTCTTCAAGTTCAGCGTGGGAAGTTTCTCCAGGAAAAACATTCCTTCCAAGTGGGAAGACGCCGAGAAGTGGTTGATGAGCAGCTCCTTCAACGAATCTACGCCGAATGAGACCAAACCTTTTGAAAAATCTAAACTTTCGGAGCAAAACGAAGCTCTTCAGAATAACGGCGGCGCTTTTGAGGGCTTTGAAGAGAAGTTGAGGATTAGTGAACCCAAGGTCCCCCCCAAGGCTCCAGTCCCGGGCTCTGAAGCTTTTCATGGATTCCCATCATCAGTAGTTGTTCTCCAAGGTTAAAATCTCTCCACACTTGCCGTTTTTTTTAACTTATCTCTCTTATCTTGCATAATGTGGACTAACTCTTGATAAACATGCAAGTGGTTGCCAATTAGTTGTCTCATTCATCGTTAATTTCCTTGGAAATTTTACTATGTTCTTGGATCCTAATGTGTCTTGAAGTGTGTTCAGTTATCGCCCCCTTTCACTTCCATTACGAAGCTCTTGTTTTGTGTTTGATTCCGCGTTTCATTCATCCCTTGAATTTGACATTTATGTTATGGAGATCATGGACGTAGCTTGGATCCTAATATTTCTAACAAAAAAAAACATTTTTCTTAATATATATTTCTCCTGAATCGCACTGCAGATACATTCACAGATATAAAACAGCCCGTCCTCTTGAATTTTCGATACTCAGAGCCATCCGCAGAAGAGTTCTTGTTCAAAGATTCCTGCTTTGAAACAGTAAAAAATTGTGCTTCAGAACCAGGTTCTGAGATTTATCATAGAGATGTAGGGACAGAGATGACTCCACTTGGCAGCTCAACCACTTCGAGATGCCACACGCCTATCAAGATCTCTTCTCCGGCTAGGCACAATACGCCCGCCGATAGATCTGGGCCGTTGCTGGCTCCTATCTCAAGCATTGATATTTCTGAGCTCAAGGACTGTCACTTTGCTAAGCTTGAGCTCAGCGCCCAGTATGATAATTTGGTCTCGTACTGGAGCTCCAGAGAAGAGGAAGAGGAGGAGGTGTCGAAGAGTTTGAGGCATGCTGAAGAAAATGATGGAAGGAAGAAGAACACAGCAGAATGTAGAGCTTCTCTTTGGGAAGATGATGACAGGGCCAAAAGCTGTATCAGGTGAACTGCTGGCATGAAAAAAAAATTTTTCTCTTATGATTATGTTTTGTACAATGGGAACTAGGAATTTTAATAATTTTGGGTCTTTTAAGGGGCATGCGCTTTATAATCAGCTTTCTGTGATAATGCTAAGGTGGAAGAGAGAAACAAGCTTAATATACAACTTCTGAGAGCAGTTGTGAAGAAATAGTCTGTATGAAGGAACAATTTCTGCTTTATGCACTAGTGATTCATGGATCCTTTTGCTCCCCAACGCCCTCGGACACCCGACGAAGGCGGGACAGAACGCGGGACAGAACGCGGGGCCGAAAAGCGCAGCAGAAGGCCTCATCGAATTCAAACACGACCGCACCACGATCCTGTTTACCCTGCCTTTGTCCCTCCTTTATCATGTGTCATGCCGGAGTCGTAGAGGAGAGGGCCAAACGTGCCCTCCGAATAGGCAGAACACCACTGGAGCATCACGCGCTGTTTGAGGCACCTCCATCTCCCATCCCTCTAGTGGCATATGGAGCCGCATCGATGCACCACACACCCTCGGTTCTGTTTGGGACAATTGTGGTGTTTGTGCCCTATTTGTGTGAAACTGTCATAGTAAACTTTGTAAGCTTGACCCAAATTTCACTTTTGGGGAATTTAGCGTTCACCACCACTAAAGCTTGACCGCACCGGCATGACTGTTATGACATTTTGCCCTAAAATCTGTTCTAGGAAAATAGCGATTGTGAACGCATATGTATTTTTCATAGATGCATTGAAAATCACCACCATTATCACACTGCTCTCCCAAACAAGCCTCCATCTCTTCTTTTTTCATATTTCTCCCTCATCATTTTTGAAATGCATTCCCAGTAATTTTACACTGCAAATTTTCTATTTCTTCACCATGGGGCACTTGCTCGGATAGTATTTACATGTAAAACATGTTATGCGCAACGATGCGGAAAAACCAAAATCACACAACCAAACACAATAAACACGATGCGATTTACGTGGTTCGGCGAGAAACGCCTACGTCCACGGGGAGGGGTTTTTCACTATCACCGGTGGGGGAGAAAAAAAGAGGCCAATACAATTACAACTACATACAACTCCAATCTGTCACACAAGAGAAAACCCTAACCCCTTTATATTTATAGGGGAAATTGGGGATTACAAAAAAGACTAAAATACAACTCTTAAACAACAAAACATTTATGCTGTCAAAAATTTCAAACAAGCTACTTGTACTCCAACAGGCATGTTTTCTATATACTTTCACAGGTATAAAAGGGAGGAGGCAAAGATCCAAGCATGGGTGAACCTTCAAACTGCGAAAGCAGAAGCACAATCCAGAAAACTAGAGGTAATTTCATCCCATCATTTATATTTTTTCTTTTTTTCAAAAAAATTATATATTTGGAGTAGTTTATGTTATCATATTCTTTGATGCTTGTCACATTGATTGTCATTTTAGCCCTTGAATGTGATATGAAATATTGTTAAACATTTCTTAGAGGCTTAAGGATTTATTCCGCTCCTCTAAAATTACGGAACGAATTTAGATTTGATTTTCTTTAACCTCAATCTTTCAATACGCACCATGTGTTTGCCTTGGTCATTCTCATTACTATTATTCACCACCGCTCGTATAATTAACCCATCTTACCTTAAATCATCCCGAACCCTCAAAATTGTTGTAATTTTCATAGAAGTCGAAGTTCGTTCCCTCTACGATATAAAGTCTAGTTTGACCCAAAGTCAAGCATACAAAATTCTTCATCTTATAACTTTGATAAACTAGTTTTCATGATTTAGAGAAACAATGAAGTATAAAAAGTCAATGTGCTTCATCTTCTAGTCTGTTTCTTACAACAAAAGACATTGAAAAGTATACAAGTTTTGAAAGAGAATGAATATTTTCTATAATCTTGATATCTCTTGCAAACTGTTTTAAGTGAAATTTAGGGATATTTGGAAGATGAAGACTTTATGGAATCTTTCTCATGGGTTGATGATAATTTTGAACCTGCAGAAGTATTTCAGAAGGTTTTCAACATTCATAAACCACTCAAATAAATGCAAATGTATAGCTCATTTTATATATGTAGATGACAGACAAGAAAATATATGACTGAAGGCGAACATTTACGCAAAGAATTTTCTCGAGAATTTGAGATCATAGAATTTGTAAGCTGAAATTAAGTATAGAAGTAGCATATTCCCAAAAAGGGGATCTTTATTTCTCGAATGAAATATGTATTTAAGCTGCTTCAGAAAACATAAAATTGCAGCTGACAGAAGAGTATATTAGCAGATAGTTTGAAAAATGATCAACATTTCTCACACTTGGTGATATATTGTCTACTCAATGATTGTAAGGAGTTAGTTCATGTATGATGTTAGAGAAAAATACTTACAAATCATTCAAATAATTCTCCATTACCTCAATGCTACACCTGGTAAGAGAATCTTGTTTCAGAGAAGGAGAAAACTTGATCTGGAAACCTATGAAAAATTCAGGTGTTAGGAGACCGACACCTTTCTAAGATGCAAGCTTATGGCCCTGTTTGGGATGGCTGTGGTGGTAGGAAAAGTGGTCGTGAGAAATTGGTGGTATTAGAGCTTTCAGAAAAGCTTTCAGAAATGAGGTTGTTATTTCCAGGGCTGGAGCAGAATAGAAAGCTATGTTCTATGTGGTTTGCGAGCTAAAAGAACAAAAAATTATCTCAGAACTCTTACTTTTAACGACGGGGACTATGAAACCCATTCATGATGATAAGCCGACTCTCAAAATTGCATATAATCTTGTTCAACTCGACAAAACAAAAATATTGAAGCTAACCCTTGTTTAACATGCTTTACCCCCATACGCAAAAAGAGCCATCTGAAATTTAATTCTAGGGGTTATTTTTGTGCGGGGATGTTATGAAATTTAAACTTACAAGGGAGGTTTTTGTAATTTCGTAAGAGTACAAATCTTAATTATGCTAACTCTCTGGGTATGTTTTGGTAATTATTCCTATATGCTTAGTTTCCCCTACCTGAGATAAGAAAAATAGATATTAGTCAGTTTTTCACATTAAAAAATATTTAATAAAAAAGAGGAATGATATAGCTAAATGACCCTTGTTTCAGTGCCCTTCAAAAGACTCCCTCTACTATTTTCTTATCTTTTTCACTGTTGTTTTCTTCAATGTATACTGCAGGATATTTGTGTCCTTTCTGTTAAATATTATGAGTGTTAGATTTGACCACATTGTATTATGTTCAATGTCCTCCTTTGTCCACACTTCCTAGCAAGTGGTGCGATGATTTTATTGAGAATTACCGTGTTCATACAGTTTGTGGCTCTCATCCATTTTTGGTTTCCTCTTTTGCAGTTGAGCTGGTTTTAAGAATTGTTGACTTTCACAACAATTCTACTTAGTTTAGCAGCCTCTCAATGCAAACAAATTATTTTAACCCAATCGAGAGAGACCGACGATCGCCTAATGAAATCCCAGAAGGTGTTCAGGCTTCAGGCACGTCGTGACCCGCTAAATACGAAAAATAAGTTGGAAAGTCAAATTCTTTTCTAGAACTCTTATTTAAAAGAAAACCTTCAGTAAAATATGTAAAGAAAATCTTCAGGCTGCCAAGGAATCTGCGAATTCAATGCTCAATCGCTCGGAGAGGTTATAGCAAGAGCAGAATCTATGAAGGCTAGACAAGTTTACACAAGAGAGGGAGATCTCATTAAGAATTCTCAGGACATTAGTTTAAATGTTTAATCCCAAATCAAATATGAGAGAGTTTTATTTACTTGAAATTACCAAACAATTCATCATCTTTGTAATGTTTTTCCCCCAAATCTTCTCCTTTGTAGGACCCAATTTTGACCAACTTTTATTCACAGTTCCTATTGTTTTGTACTATGCATCACGTTCTTCTTACCATTATCAGATACGGCTGGATTTCAAATTTGAACTTTGTAGGGGAAGGGGCGAAATTGTTCTTGAGACTTTGTCCTTTGTAGGCCACAGTGCACTCATGAAATTCATGTACTTCTCTACTTTTTGGTATTTCCTAAACTGCCGCTGATCTCTCTGGTCAAGCACCATGTGAAGAAAAAATGTACTATTGTGCTTGCATAAATGCAGTTTCCTCTTATAAATGTTGGTAAGATATGCTTCTCTATCAAAATAATAATACATGCTATAGAAAGTTGGCTGCAGTATTTGATACTGTCACCGCCCTTGGTATTGCTACCACGGATTCGTCGTCCCCATCCCAAATCACAAAAAATCAGCATAACTAGAGAGAAATTTCAAGTATAATTCCGTAGAAATCAACATTTCTTTGAAAAGTTTTCTTTTCCGATATACTTTAGTTGTTCTACTAAAAGTGTGCAGCTAAACATACATAAATTTAGGATTAATTTATCATTCAGTAATCAGGGAATCTGTTCTTCATCAGATAGCTACAATTGTATCAATCTTTGTCTTTCTTTTCCCTTGATATTATTATTATTATCTAAAAATGATTTCTTGGTTCTGTCAATAATACTTCAAATGCAGGTGAAGATTCAGAAGATGAGATCGAATTTAGAAGAGAAGGTGATGAAGAAAATGGGAATTGTTTACAGGAGATCTGAAGAATGGAGAGCAGCTGCTCAGTTCCAGCACAAGCAGCAGATTTTAAGAGCAGCAGAGAAAGCTCAGAAGATGAAAAGTCAATCTCTGCAGTATCAAAGCAGCAGTTTTTTTGATAGCAGGTCTTCCTGCGGGTGCTTCTCTATGCAGGATTAAAGGCTGTAAATTTTATCCCAAATTTCAAACTCAGAGCTTTTATTATTTGATATGGAAATTTATTTCTTTTCATGAAGATTAGTAATTATATAAACAATAGTTATATCTATGATTAAATATATATATAGCATGATGTAGTTAGACATTATTGAAATTATTGTTAGGTTATTTTATTATATGTCCGCACGTGTCGAGGCCGACTCGGAATATGTTAACGGGTTCGTGTCATACTAGGGTCTTGCTCTACGCTGGAAGTACTATAAATACACATTTCATACTTAGATGTGGTATTGTAGAATACTTTGAGCGGATCAACCCTTCCACATTCTCAAAGTAACCGCTGTTAGGGTTTCCGCTCCGTGCTCTGCGATCTCGCGATTCCGCCGTCCCGCCGCTGCTCCAGCGCCCATTCTGCGATCTCGCGATTCCGCCGTCCCGCCGCTGCTCCAGCGCCCATTCTGCGATTTCGCTCCGCCGCTCCCGTCGTCGCTGGTGTAGTCGATCGCCGCTTTGTTCTTCCCCGATCTGGTCGTCTTCGAGAGGGATCAGTCGCGCCGCTTTGTTCTTCCGTCGATCGGGTTTTCTGCGGCTCTCGATTGGGAATAATTTTTCTCCCGTTCGGATTCTTCCAGTCCATCGCGATTCCGCCGGTGTCGCTCCAGTGTCAACGATCATCGGTGGATCGGGAAGTAGGACTGCCGGGACTCGCAGATCGCAGGATCCCTTTTTTTTTAGATCCCGTCTCCTATTTCGTCGTTCTCTTGCAAGATCCAAGAAATCCCGATTGGGAAGAGGCAGAAGCAGCCGCAAGTTGTTCTTCCTGTCATCGACCTAGGGCAGTCGCAGGATCGCGATTCACCTGTACAAGCCGCAGATCTGATCCCTGATTACTACTGGTTTGGCCATTTCTCCAAATAGTGCAGCAGTCCAAATAGTGCAGAACAGATCTTCACTGCTTATACTGTTCTCAGTACTGGATCAATCTAGTTCTCCTATCTATAAGGGGAAGGTGCTTCAGTTGGAGTTTCTCTGCTGTGCTTCTGTGGATATCTTGTTGTTTGGATATAGCTTAGCCGGAGAAGAGCAAAATCCCTTACTTCTTGGATTGGATCCGAAGACCCGCGTCTCGCCTCCGCGCAACTCAGGTGACTTCTTTCTTGTTTACTATTCTAGCTTTAGCGAGATGTCGAAGATTACCTCCTACGACATCGTCAAGCTTCAGTCGTTCGATCTCTCTGACTTCCACGCTTGGAAGCTGCACGTCCAACTTGGTATGAAGGAACGTGAGATTTTCTACACGGTCCTGAGTGATTTTGCCACTACCGAAGAGGACGTGAACGAACTTCAGTGGAGAAAAGACGAAGACTTCTGCAGGGACTACCTCTTAAATTCACTGAACCCTAGACTCGCCCTGACCTACAGCAGTCATAAGACTGCAAAGGAGATTTGAGATCGCTTGAATGCGCACTTCCAGAAGGAAGAGGGGTTGTCGAGGACTCTCCTTGGGGAGAGACTCTTCACTTCAAAGTTTAATTTAAACTCGTCAATCACCTCTCAAATAATTGAACTGGAGAGTCTGCGTCTCAAGTTGGCGGACGATAAGTCCGACATCTCTGATAATCTCTTTGTATGTCTGATTCTTAGCAAGCTACCTCCTGAGTGGTTGACCTTCAAGACTGAAATGCACAGACTGAAGGAAAAGATCGCATTGGATGAACTCAAAAGGTTCGTTCATATCGAGGATCAAAACATAGCTGGTAAGAACCTGGAACAAGTTAGTCAGTCCTCGCAGGCTGTTAACTTCGTTTCTCGACCCAACAAGCCTCGAAGGAAGCCACCAGCACCCAAAGGTGAAGCCTCTGCACAGTTGGCGCCTAAAAAGGCTTCTTTCAAAAAGAAGAGGGGCAAGTGCCATAACTGTGGCAAGTGGGGACACTGAGCTGCTGAGTGCAAGGCTCCTAAGAAGAAAAAGGAGGATGCCCCGCAAAATGTGGCGAACATGCTGGCTGATGCCTCAGATCCCAAGTCCTTCGTGGCTATGATCGGGAGCAGTCACCGCAGTTCGTCCTCTGAGTGGTGGCTTGATAGCGATGCTACCTGTCATGTGACGAATGACAGAGGGTTACTTGCTGAGGTCAAGGCGGTCCAGGAGATGGTGGAGAACTGCAATGGAGGAGAGACCGAGGTGACCCATGCTGGGATAGCCGAGCTGGTCCTCTCATCAGGTCAAACTCTTTTTCTGCATAATGTTAAAGTAGTTCCATCTTTAACTAAAAACTTGATTTCCATGAGTCTGTTAGATAAGGCTGGGATGTCCTTCACAACTCAAAACGGTAGAATGACCTTAACGGTAAATTCACATTATTTTGGGTGTGCGTACCTGATCAACGGAATGTATAGACTTAGCTTAAACAACGATAGCATTAACCAAATAAGTTCGAACCTTATTGATCCTAAGTTGTTACATAACAGACTTGGACACGTGAACTATAGGAAAATGCTAGATCTAGCGAAGAGTCATAATATTCCCTTAGATCTGTCGATTCGATTTGACAAGTGCGAGGTGTGTGCTCAAACCAAAATCACTAGAAAGCCATTCAAATCGGTTTCTAGGAGCACGAAACTTCTCGAGTTGATACATTCAGACCTCTGTGATTTTCGTAGCCACGTCACTAGAGGGGAAGGAAGTATCTGATTACATTCATAGACGATTTTTTCAAGATATTGTCATGTGTATCTGTTAAAATCGAAAGACGAAGCCTTTGAGACGTTTAAGACCTTTAAGTCTCGTGTAGAAAATCAGTTGAACCTGAAAATTAAAAGATTTAGAAGTGATCGAGGAGGAGAATATACTGTTTCTGGGTTCAAGGAATTCTGTGCCTCTGAGGGAATAATTCTTGAAACCACAGCTCCTTACTCACCCCAGTCAAATTGTGTTGCCGAGCGTAAGAATAGAATTTTGACAGAAATGTTGAACTCTATGCTCCTAACAGCTGGCATGCCTAATTCCTTTTGGGGAGAAGCAGTTCGTACTGCAAATCACATTCTGAATAGAGTGCCTCATTCTCAGCTCACTGCTACCCCGTATGAGCTGTGACACGGTCATTCTTGTAGATACGATACTCTAAAGACTTGGGGCTGTATCGCATATGTGCGATTACAAGACCTTAAGAGGCCTAAGGTGGGACCTAGGACGACCACATGCGTCTATTTAGGTAGTGCAGAAGATAGTGCAGCCGACAGATTTTTTGATCTATCCACGAATATCGTGATAGAGTCTAGAGATGCCATATTCTTTGAAGATAAATTTGTCAAGGATCATGGTTTGTCTGTTTCCGGGTCTAATGATATGATTTCAGAATTTATCGTAGAACCTGGAGCTGACCCTTCTAGCACTGCTCCCCAACCTCTAGAGGTGGAAACTGTTCCACTTAGAGCATCTGCAAGAGAGAGAATCCCTAAGAACTTTGGTGAGAATTTCATCACCTACCACTTAGAGGATGATTCATTCTCCTACCAGGAGGCAATGAGATCTAGAGATTCGTTGATGTGGGCAGAAGCTATTGATGATGAGATGGACTCGCTGTTACATAACAATACTTGTCATCTAGTTGACTTGCCGAAAGGCGCTAAAGTCCTAGGATGCAAGTGGGTGTTGAAGAAGAAACTACATAGTGGTGGGTCTATAGTCAGGTATAAAGCGCGTCTCGTAGCTAAAGGTTATAAACAACAGGGGGGAATAGACTACTTTGATGTTTATTCACATGTGTGTCACCTGTCGACTATCAGAATTCTTCTGGCCTTAGCGTCTATCGAGAATTTTATAGTTCATCAGATGGATGTGAAAACAACCTTCTTAAATGGAGAGCTTGATGAAGAGATCTACATGACACAACCTGAAGGTTATGTGCATAAAGATCTAAAAGATAAAGTGTGCAAATTGGATAAATCAATCTATGAGCTTAAACAAGCGCCTAAGATGTGGCACATGAAGTTTGACCAGGTGGTAAAGAGCCTCGGATTTCAGTCCAGTCTCTCTGATAAATGCCTTTATCACCGCTCATTGTCGAATCTGATAGTCATCATATGCCTATATGTAGATGACATGCTGATTTTGTGGTCTAATCTTGCTGCAGTTAGGGATATTAAATCCACTATGACAGAAGTTTTTGACATGAAGGACCTTGGTCCTGTGGATACCCTATTAGGTATGAAGGTTAGAGTTGACAAGAGTCGAGTTACTCTTAGTCAGACTCATTATATTGAGCAACTTCTTTCTACTTGGAGATATGATAACTGTAGGCTGATTGAGACGCCATTTGATCATAATGTGAAGTTGAGTCCTAACGTAGAGACCAACATTGATCAAGTCAAATATTCCAAAATAATTGGTAGTCTCATGTATGCCACAAGTTGTACTAGACCAGACATTGCTTTTTCGGTTAGCATGCTGAGTCGTTTTACCAGTATTCTAGGCAAAGAGCATTGGGAAGCCCTAGATAGGCTGCTGAGGTACCTGAAAGGTACTAAAGATCATGCTCTGTGCTACACTGGTTACCCACCTTCTGTGGAGGGACATTCTGATGCGTCATGATGTTCAGAAGTCGGGAACAGCAAGTCCACCAGTGGATATATATTCACTTTGGGTGGAGCTGCTATTACTTGGAAATCCAAAAGACAGACCTGTATAGCATTGTCGTCTATGGAAGCCGAGTTGTTTGCCTTAGCCTTGGCCGGTGAAGAGGCAGATTGGATCAGGAACTTGATTCTAGACATTCCCTTCTATAAGTTACAAGTCAACTCATTGAGCTTGTATTGTGATAATCAAGCAGCAGTTCAAGTCGTTAAGAATACCCTCTATAATACTAAGAGGAGACATGTACGACTGAGACATGCTCTGTTGAATTATCTGAAAGAACAATGGATTATCATTTTGATCGATGTACGTTCAAAGGATAACCTGGCTGATCCATTGACGAAAGGAATGCCAAAAGACCGTCTAATCAAAACTGTGGGGGAAATGAGACTAAATGCGATTTAGTTCGGCCTTAGTTCAGCGATAGGTGATTCAGTTCAGCCTTTCTCCGAAAGTTTTGATTATTCCGATTTCCTTTGTCAAGCAAGCATGTTGTGTTCCGTTGATGCTCTTGGTTGCTGAGCTCGGATCTGGTAATTTGTCTCATTCCAAACTTGATGCTAACAACTTCACCTGGATTCGGCTTTTGCCTTGGAGGAAAGTGTTATTCCAAACTTGATAACACAATCTGACTTGGTCTTGTCTCTTCTTCTGGAGATTGGTTCCATTCCAAACTTGATGAGTTCCAATTAACTTTAGAAGGGCAGTAACCGTGACATTCCATATATGAGCACAGATATAGCTGCGGTGTCCAGAAGTCTGAAATCGTTTCAGTTGAAACAGATATCAGGTTCTGAGGTAAAACTATAATAGTCTGTGAACGTGTCCTCCCAGCCAAATTAAAATATTTAAATACTAAGTTCTTTTTTTTGTAAGAACTAGATATTTGCAAATTTGCAAAGGATAGAATTCATTCTGAAATGAAATTCTCTGTTTAAATTGCAGGGGTTGCTGGGATATGAGGAGCACTGGTTGACTGGAATCCAGATCAGGATGATCTTCTGGATGATGAGTTTTAGAGTGTTTTAGTTTATCTTTTGCTACTTCTGCTCAGAGCATTGTTTAGCTCTTATTTTATGCACTGTTTGATTGGACTATTAGCTCTCTGTTTGTTTGGGACACCAGGCGTTTTGGGTCTGTGTCTTGTTGTACCTGAGACTATTTTGTGTTGCAGCTGAGTTTCGTTTTACTTATGCGTGCATACTATTCTGTGCTTAAGTCTAATTTGTTTGAAATATGTGCTGGACACGGTTGTGTATGATTCACAGTTGGTTGAACTTTGCACAAACCACCCTCTATTCGAAGTCTGGGTTCACGACGGACATAGGAGGAGATTGTTAGGTTATTTTATTATATGTCCGCACGTGTTGAGGCCGACTTGGAATAGATTAACGGGTTCGTGTCATACTAGGGTCTTGATCTACGCTGGAAGTACTATAAATACACATTCCATACTTAGATGTGGTATTGTAAAATACTTTGAGCGGATCAACCCTTCCACAATTATGACAAAAGATAGGTCACAACAAAGGATCCATAAATCCTTTGTCATGAAGTGTTGTCATGAAGTTAGTGAAATGAAGTTGGATCAGTATAGAAATCTTAGCTACAGATCAAAATATTTTGAAATATTCCAGAATTGAGCTCAAATCAAAATTAAAATTTTTATGTCAAACTGAGATTAAAGTAACTTTTTATTACACAACATAAAATCTTTTTTATTTATTTATAATTTATTGAAGGAACAAAAACAGTTCTATGGTTTGCAGTAAATTTTTGAGTCTGCGATCCGACACAGATCTATGTTTGGATCACAGGTGATTTTGACATGGGTCGTAATGTTTTTGAGAAATTGGGTTGATCTCGGCAAATCCCTCGAATATCAAAATTTGATCTTTGAGGGATTTGCATTTGGTCTTTGAGTGAGAACAAAATTTGGTCTCAATTTAGGGTTCATTTGGCACGACACATGCGGGTGGTTGTGAACACAACTGTTATGAACCTTCATCAGTTGGTGTTTTTGCCCCCGTGAATTTGGAGAAAAATGTTACCATCATGAATACATATTTTTCATAATAGTTAGGACTGCTCCCAAGAAAAAATTTTAATTTAAAACATAGAAGTGGATGAAGTTTGCTTAGGTGAGGTCAAGTTTTCACGAACGACAATTCGTAACGACCGCATACAAGGTCGCCACAACCGTGCCAAATTTATCCTTAGGCTTCGTTTGACACGACGTTTTTGCTTCGCGGAATTTAGATAAAAATACCACTGTCATAGAATGCATGTTTGGCAAAACAATGGTTATGACCGCCACCAAGAAAAGAAAACTAGTTTTGAGCAGAAAGTGGATGAAGTTTCTTAGGTGAGGTCGGGCGTTCATGAACAATGATTCATAACCATCACATCCACGACTGCCAGTATTGTGCCAAAAAGATCCTTAGTCTCTTACGATTTATCTCGAGTCATTCAAAATGGCCTCTTGAAAGAAGTCGGTTTAAGTGAGAGTACTCCATAGGGAAGCAGCCAATGCTAGCGCTCAATGTGTGGAGTATGGAGATATGTTGACTAGGGGAACAGTTAGATATTTTAATATATGTTTGTATGTGTCGAGGCCGACTCGAAGCGTGTTATTAGATTCGTGTCATTCTAGAACTAGGCTCTACGATGAAGATACTATATAAATCATATTCCAAACTTGATAGAGAATATAGACTATCTTGAGCGGAGCCTCTCCATCTACAGGCACCAACATGCTTATTCTCAACACTCACGCGGTGTTTGAGAATGTATATTAAAACTTGCAAGTATTCGACCATTTGGCTTATTAATGCCCCAATTTTCATTATGAGTCAAGATATCGCAAAGCCTAATGGTTGGGGTATAGGACGAACTTCCTTAGGAGGAGATATTGTCTCCAATATCAAAGTCATTGCACTACCACGTCAAACTCTATCATAATTTGAGTATTTCTGACTTGCCTCATTAAGTTTCTCACTACACCCTAAACTAGGTGACCCTCCTGGCTCATTACCCCGGCAATGCCCACGCTAGATGCAGCGCAGGCTACCTCAAACATAAAAAAAATCAGACAATCTCATAACTGCTGTTGTCGTCAGTTTCTCCTTAATCTTACGAATGTCCGAGTGACCGTTGCCGTTCACTGGAATTCTCCTTTCCATAGGCAGCTCGTGATGAAGGGGTTATGATGGTACTAAAACTCCGGACATGGCTCTAGTAAAAGGTGGTTAGTTCGTTAATGATATGAGCCTCAGTGATAGTAAGAGGAGCAAATCACTCACAAATGGATCAAACTTTGTTCGGATCAACGGATACGCCGAACACTGACATAATGAAAATAAGAAAGTGCGGAATCAAAGACAGATGGGAAAAAAATTTAAACTGCAAAGATGCTTGCTTATCTTCAATTTTCACACACTGCTGAAAGAATAAGAATTCTCAATAAATTTCGTTCTTTTTAAAAAAAATTTAATTAGAAGTTCGAAACTGTTAGGTTGCGTTTGTTTTGCCTGAATTGGGACCAGGAATTAGAATTGGGTACACCAAAACCAATTCCACTGTTCGTTTGGTCAAAGGTTGAACCTGGAATTGAAATTCCTTGAAAACCTATAGGTTTCGGGAGAAGGTGTTTGACCAAAACCAATTCCGGTATCCGTTTGGTATTTTTTATGAAGGGGATTGGCTTTGGCCCAAAACCCATAGGTTTTAGATCTTAAAAAATCTTTCTATCACCAAAAAACACCTCTTTATGTGGGTTTTGAGCCGGTTTTGGTAATGTAGATGAAGCGAAGAAATCCTTTCCGTCTCCGACAGACAAAACCTCCCGCATCCCGCATCCCTTCCGGTGCCCCGCGCTCCAGCGAAAGAAAAACGAACGAAAGATCTCTTCCTCCTCAAAACCCGCGAAGAAACGAACGAACAAAACCTACAGTCCAGCGCCAAGCTGCAGCTCCGACGGACTAAACCTACTGTGATTCTAAACCAATTCCAGTGAAGAAACGAACGAACAAAAGATCTCTTCCTCCTAAAAACCAGCGCCAAGCTGTTGCTCCAACAATCACACGAAGAAGCAGAGGAACAGTAGAAGAAATGAGCGAAGAAGAAGATGAACAGTAGAATTCTTTTCTCTCAAAATTGTCTTCAAACGAACAAAAGAATTTGTTTTGACCCATTTCCAAAACCTACCAAACGAACAAAAGAATTATAAATGATTCAAAAATAGAAACTTTCAAGAACTTTAAGGGTCCGTTCGTTTCGCAGGAATTGAGCTGCAGGAATTGTAATTGAATTCAATTCCTATTCCCGCAGGAATTGGAATTGAATTCAATTCCAATTCTGCTGTTCGGCTGAATGCAGGAATTCTGTCATGGGAATTGGAATTAGTAATTTCACTGTTCGGCTTCATATAAGAATTTTCTGTCCAAACGTGCATTTTTTGCCCCGGAGCACATTTTTTGCCCGGGGGCATATTTTTTGCATGGGAGCGCAATTATCGTCCGGGCGAGCATTTTTCGACAGGACACACAGTTTTCGCACGACCGCACATTTTTTCGCACGGCCGCACATTTTTTCACTGCGAAAAATTCACGCCCGCCGGTCGAAAAATGCGCACCCGGGCGAAAAATGTGTGCGCAGGCGAAAAATTTGGGACCGAGCGAAAAATTCGCGCCCGAGCAAAAAAATCGAGCACAACCAGAAAATACGCGGTCGGGCAAAAAATTCGTGTCCGTGGAAAAATTGCGCGCCCGGGTGAATATTGCGAGCACGGACGAAAATGCGCGCCCGGACGAAAAATGCGTGCTCGGACGGAAAAAGCGCAACCAGACGAAAATTGGGTGCTCGGGAGGAAAAATGGGCGTCAGGACGAAAAAAGCGCGCCCGTGCGAAAAATGAGCGCCCGCGACGAAAAATGCGCGCCCGGGCCGAAAAATTCGCGCCCGGCCGAAAAAATCGCTTCAAGGAGAAAAATTCGCGCACGGGCGAAAATTTTGCATCGTGACGAAAATGCGCGCCCGAACGAAAAATATGCGCCCGAGCGAAAAATATGCGCTCGACCGAAAAATACGCGCCCGAGCGAAATATTCGTATCCGTGCGAAAAATGAGATCCCTGGCGAAAATACATGCATTGGAAAAAAAATGCGTGCTCGGGCAAAAAATACGCGTCGGGGTGGGGGGGATACGTGCCCTGACGGAAAATTCGCGCCCGAGCGAAAAATTCACGCATGGGCGAAATATTCGCTCTCGGGCGTAAAATTCGTTCCCGAGCATAAAATTCACTCCCGAGCGAAAAAAATCGCTCTCATGCGAAAAATGCTCCCAGGCGAAAAATATGTATCCGGGAAAAATGAGCGCACGGGCGAAAAATGCGCTCCATGGCGAAAAATGGTTGTTGTGGCGGAAAAATGCACGCCCGGCCGAAAAATGCGTGCTCTGGCGAAAAATGAGCTCCCGAGCGAAAAATTCGATCCCAGCAGAAAATGTGCGCTTCATCGAAAAATTTGATCTTCGGCAAAAAATTCGGACATGGGCGAACAACATTATTTGCGTTGATGTTTTTTTGAGAGAGTTAGGGACGCGCTGGTAGGGGTGGGAATCACGAATTCTTACCTCATGAGGTAAGAATTGAGGGAGACATGTTTCTTCTATAATCAATTCTCATGGGAATTGAAATGAATTCCAATTCCAATGTAATTTTATGACCGCTGAACAGCCACAATTGGAATTGGCAAATGAATGTCAATTCCAAAGGCCCAATTCCCGCTTAACGAACGGAGCCTAAGAGAATTTAACAAGGATTCGTATACATGCTTTACTTAATAGTTACTGCAGACGAATTTGAGCAAGAGAGAGCTCAGAGCAGCTATCTTTATTCATTACTGTGATTTTATAAGGTGATTGTTAACCGCAACCCGCTATTTTGATAGTCGCACCCCAAAATTTCTCATTTTTTCGCGTCTTTTCGAAATACGTCTTGTACATGTAATATCAGGAAAAGTGTTAAACACGAAAGTTGTAGATATCGACGAGATCTATAATTTTCGTGTTGATCACTTTTCCTAAAAATGCATGTACAAGGCGTACTTTGGAAATATGCCCAGATTTTGCGTTTTTTCGAAATACGCATTGTACGTGCAATTTCAGGAAAAGTGTTCAACACGAAAGTTGTAGATCTCGTCGATATCTACAACTTTCGTGTTGAACACGTTTCCTGAAATTGCATGTACAAGGCATATTTCGAAAAGACGTGAAAAATTGGAAGATTTTGGGGTGCGACTAGCCAATTACGAGTAGCGTTAACAATCACCTTTTATAATGCAAATATTGGCGCTTCGTACTGTTTTTCCTGCTGCAGCAGCAGCGGCTCTGTCTCATCCGTCCAAATCGAATTTTGACTCAACGGGGAAGAATTGATTCGCTGTTCGCCGCAGTGTACGAGGACTGCTTCAATTCGTCTTCTTCCCTAATCATCCAGAATCTTGGTCTTTGGTGGCCGGCACCTATGGAGAGAGACAGTTTTTAGAGTTCCAAAATTTAAAAAAAAAAAGGAAAAAACATGGTTTTTTAATTTAAAACAACAAAAGCGCGCTTCACCGCGACTCTCGCCGCTCCGCGCCTCCACGCCGATTTTTTTGATGAGTAGGCCGCCGTCGAACCCATTTTTGTCGCCAAGGGAAGCTTCGCTGCCGGTCGTCGGAGCGACATCATCCTCTGGCCGGAAGTTGGAAGCAGCATAAGTGGAAACCCTTCCTCTCCCTTTTCCGATTGCCGGGTGCCTCGTTCGCCGGACGGGAATCGAACCAGTTCCCTCCTAGATGAAATGGGCTCTCCCGAACCCATTTCTGCCGCTGAGAAAAGTCTCGCCGCCGGTCGCCGGATCCCCCTTGACCCTCCAAACGGACGTTGGAAGCAGCAGAAGTCGATCCCCATCTCCTCGGGCGATTTCAGTATCCTCTCCTTCTCACTTGAAATGGAGGGATCGATTTTATGATCATGATTGATTATTTTTGATTGAAATGATTCAGCATTTTTTGATCTTTTTTATATTTTTTTAATCAAAAACTTCTTATCCATTAGATATGTTTTGAATTTATCTCGTCCCCTAAAACATGAAATGGATCCCTCCTCTATTCTAATTGAAATGAATAGGATCCGGATTGATCCCTATCTAGAGGCGGGGTCATTTCCCTATCATTTTCATCAGAAATACGGGTCTTTTTAGACTTTTTAGTCTGCACCCTAAATCTTTAAAATTTACATTATGCACCAAATTTGAAAGGTATTTAAGGCTATATTTGGTTCGGCGGTGGCAAGTACATTTGGTGGGTCGAAACGTCACTTTGGAACCAGAGTGAGAGGGGTGGAGGTTGA
The DNA here is from genome assembly GCA_039583875.1 of Platanthera guangdongensis. Taxonomy (NCBI): domain Eukaryota; kingdom Viridiplantae; phylum Streptophyta; class Magnoliopsida; order Asparagales; family Orchidaceae; genus Platanthera; species Platanthera guangdongensis. Next base: position 15,238,758 of record CM077151.1, read on the forward strand.
AACAGAGTGGATCGGGGTCGTTTCCTCCTTGCTGCGGGTGCAAACGGAGCAAACGTCGCCGTCAGCCGCTTGTTTACGTCCGGTGGCGTTTGCTCCAAACGGAGGCGGCGAAACTTCGAACCAAACGAAACCTAAGTCCTTGTGGCATCAAAAATATTGATTCAAAAATATTTGAGGTCCGAACAACATCAATAATCCGGAGTACAAAGTGTCAATATGAGCATTTTTTGTGTTGCCCAAATCTAAATTTCTCTGAAATTTAGACATGATGGTGCAAATTGTCAAAAATTAGTAATTGAGTGATGCAAATGCCAATTTTATAGAATGCAAAATGCCAATTTGAGTGGTGCAAAGTGCAAATTGTTGAAGCCGGTAACCCGACCTCACCTAGAGTTCTTGAAGTTGCAGCTCACATCTACTCTTCTCAAACCACCCCCTTGACGTGAGTCTCAGAACCTAAAACAGGCCGAGGGCCTCAGCTTGGAGGTCTCACCTCTTACCTGGAAGAATTAGAAGTTTTTCTTCTCCATAGCCAGTGCTGAGCTAGGTGCCTTGGATGAAGAAGATGGAAAAAGTTTCAACCACCTTTTCAAGACACTTTATCGGTCTATTTATAGGCCTCTGAGTTTGACCTGCCAATAACTAAACTGAACCGACCTGAAATTATCAAATACCCTGGGTTGGGTCTGACAACATCCAAACTCTGCAGTTTTGAAGGGTTATATTCATACCACAAAGGGTAAAAGGGTAAAATTACCCGGGGTAAAATAGTAAAATCCCCCTTTGGGGATAAGAAGGTAAAAACACATTTTTCTTATATGGCGAGTGAGAAGTTAACGGCGGGCGGGACGAGCCTATCTGGTCGTCTCGCGAGTCCCCCGCCCCGCAAGAGGCGTCTCGCCACAAAAGGCCAGCACGCGCCGCGACGACCGTCTCACCTACTCTGTTGCTCCAGTCTCGCCCATGATGTTGTCTTTTTAAAGTACCGGCGAGTGGACCCTTTGGTCCCACTCGCATCTGCAGTCCTCTCGCCCCTCTCGCCCCTAACTTAGCACTACTCCTCGAGTTGCCTCCTGCATGCTCGAGATTGCACACAAAGTGCCAAATTTTAAAAATGAAAAATGTCAAAATCTTATATTTTGATGATACAAAGTACCAAAAAGTCGTGTGCATTATTATCAACTCATAGCCATAAGTGTTATTCAACATAAAAGCGGGCACATTAAATTTAGGATCTGTTTCCAACTCCGGCGACCGCTGGGAAGAGAGATCAACACCACCGAAGATTCAGACAGGAGGGAGGGAAGTGGGTTTGCAAAGGGTGACAAAGCTCTATTCGCTGGGCTGCTGCGTTGGAACGGAGGCAGAGAAGGCGAAAAACAAACAGGGCACAAACTCTTCATTTGGAACGACGTTAGATTCCAGACCTCTACTGTCGCGAAACATTAAAGCGTCAGCTCCCGACTCATCCTCTTCGCGCGGCGCCACCCTTCAACGCTCATCCTGCATCCTTCCTCCAGCGGCCTCACCCTACAGAGCCACCGTCATGCGGTGCCACCCTTTACGCTCTTCCTCCCGACTCATCCATCAACTAATTCACCGCCTCCTTTGACATACAGACATGTTTCCGATTTAATAATGCATGTTTGGGGTTTGCGGATAATTTTTTGTACAAGGATACAAGACTGCAAGTAATGCACTGTCATGAGATATATTAGAAGTTGGCCAATCAATAGAGTCAAAGGGTACCCAACAAAGAATATCTATATAACTGTTATGAAGTTGGGACCGGATCCGCGACTACGGTGGTTCGCCGTGGATCTTGCAACGGAAGATTATTTAAGCAATAAAATGACAAACAAAAATTGAATCCAAAACAAGCACAACCAGACGACAAAACAATATACGTGGTTCGGAGATGAGCTCCTAATCCACGGGAAGCGCGCGTCAAAAAGATCCACTAAAAAAACTGATGAGCTTACAAGATACAAACTGAGAGAGAAACAAAAAACCAGCAAAACTGAATAAATGCTGTCGCCGGGCGATAACGATGTCGCCGGGCGACAGTGACACTGATTATCTTCCCCGCTGGAATCACAGCCTGCTTCCGCCGCCTGATGCAGATCCTGCCTGGATCAGCCGCCTGAAGCCGCCGAACGCCTGGAGTCAACTTTTGGAGGCCGGTCGGATGTCGCCTTGCCTGAGGTGACCGAATGTGCCGTCTCCGTTAGCTTCGCCTGTATCGCCGCCTCTGCGCCTGCTGCCGTCGAACCTCTGGGGCATACTGCAGGTGGCCGACCGGATGTCGCCTCGCGGCCCAGGGGCGGATCTAAGTATAGTACAGGGTGGGCAGCTGCCAACCCTGAATTTTGGGAAATGTTCCATAGATTATAGCGCGCATTAAAATTTTTAATCGCGATTTTCACCCTCCGCCATTCCCGTGCCCTAGCTGCTCCCGACCGGTGCCCCCCCCAATTCACCCTCTGCCATTCCCGTGTCGTAACTCGTCCTATTCCAGGCGCAGATCGCCAATCTCCATTCCTGTGCTGCTCCCGACCGGTGCCCCCCCATTCACCCTCCGCCATTCCCGTGCGGTATCTTCTTCTTCTTCTTCGATCCCAGTTCGACGAAGATCGTCGAACGGAGATCGGCGATCTCCGGTTGCCTGTGATCGACGAAAATCGTCGATCTGACTCAGATCGACGAAGACCGTCGATCTGAGTTCGAGAAAATCGTCGAACTCAGACAACCGGAGATCGTCGATCCCAGTTCGACGATTGTCGTCGAACTCAGATCGACGATTTTCGTCGATCCCAGTTCGACGATTGTCGTCGAACTGAGATCGATGATTTTCGTCGATCACTCAGATCGACGAAGACCGTCGATCTGAGTTAGAAGAAGATCGTCGAACTTAGACAACCGGAGATCGTCGATCTCAGTCTGACGATTGTAGTCGAACTCAGATCGACGATCCCAGTTCGACGATTGTCGTCGAACTCAGATCGACGATTTTCGTCGATCACAGGCAACCAGAGATCTATTTAAAGCCCTTTCTTCTTCTTTCTTCTTCGGCATTTCCTCTTCTTCTTCTGCATTTCCTCTTCTTCTTCTTCACGATCTTCTTTTTCTTCACGATCTCCTTCTTCTTCTTCAGTCCAGAAATTACACATTTCTGGACTGCAATTTCAGTCCAGAAATTACACATTTCTGGACTGGAATTTCAGTCCAGAATTCAGATTTCTGGACTGAAATTCAGTTCAGAAACTAGTCTTTCAAAATAACAGCTAGGATTTGAGTGAAATTACACATTTCTGGACTGAAATTCAGTCCAGAAATCAGTCCAGATTGCTCAAGGTCACTTTCCCCTGATTTTCTGTAGGAGAAATTCGAGTGAAATTGTAGCTGGCGAACGGTCTAGATCTTTCTGCAGGAGAAATTTCTTTCATTGTTGTGTGACGACCATAATCTCTTGGTTGAGGTAACGACGTTCCTCCACTTTCCTCTTGTGCAATTTGTCTATGTTTGTGTTGATTTTCCGTGGTGGTAATTTTTTGTTTAAAAAAAATACGCTCGAGAAGGCTTGGTGAATCTCGTTGTTCTTTGTTGGGAGAGACCACCCCCTTGAGAAATGCTTGTTTTGGGTGGTTCTCTTTTGGTACAACATCACTCGTTCGGATCGTGTGAGTCCCTTTTACTTGATCGAACATTGGTTTTATAGCCCTTGAGAGATCTAAAGAGGCTTAGCGAACCTTCGTTTGGGCAAGTGTTTCTCTCTTGACCATCATTTTCGTTGTGTAGACGTTTGAGCTAATTGTTACGGGCTTTGATCATTGTATAGGGAATCCGATCACAACGAGCACACCGAAAGGAGTTTTTTAATTACAAAGATGGATAAGTTTTTAAAGAAACTTCCAATTTTTGAGTCAGCTCTTAAGAAAAAATGAATTTGTCAAGATGATTTGAAATCAAATTCAAAGAGGGGTCTGATTGAAACTAATCTGGACAACATAATAGCCAATCCATGGTTTCGAGTTAGATTATCAGATTATAATATTAATGATATAGATGAAATTAGAAGCAAATATCTATTGAAAGGGTCATGTCAACCACGACATCATCAATGTCCACAGACAATGTTTGGGAATACACCTAGAAGATTCAATTATGCATGGTTTGAGCAATTTCCTTCTTGGTTGGAATATAACATAGCAAAAAACGCGGCATTTTGTATATTTTGTTATCTTTTTAAACCTGAAATGAGACAACAATCAAAGGGAGATTCATTTACTGTTGACGGCTTTAGAAATTGGAAAGATGATTTACGTAGACTTCGAGAACATGTTGGGGGTTCTAATAGTATTCACAATCAGGCTGCAGTGATGTGCACTAACTTAATGAAATCAGGTCAGCATATTGAGGTCCAGTTTCTTAAACAATCAGATCTCGCTAGACAAGAGCATAAAACACGTCTAACTGCATCAGTTGATTGCATTCGATTTTTAATACAACAGGGCTTAGCATTACGTGGTAATGATGAATCAGATTCTTCAACAAATCGAGGAAATTTTCTCGAGCTTTTAAGATTTTTTGGAGATCATAATGAAGAGGTGAAAAAGTGATTTTGCATAACGCGCCAGAAAATAACAAGTTAACTGCTCCGGAAATTCAAAAAGATATTATCAATGCAATGACAGTTGAGACAATAAATTGTATTAAAATGGATATTGGAGATGCTTTTTTTCTATACTGATAGATGAGTCACGAGATATATCTACTAAAGAGCAAATTGCTATTGTTTTGTGCTATGTTAACAGTGAAGGGCAGGTAATTGAACGTTTTCTTTGAATTATGCCTGTAATGGATACATCAGCTCATTCTATTAAAGCAGCATTAGGAGAATTCTTTTTATATCATAGATTCAGTATTTCAAATTACGAGGACAAGGATATGACGGTGCAAGTAATATGCGAGGGGAGTTTAATGGACTTAAAACTCTAATTATGAAAGAAAACCCATCCGCATTTTATGTTCATTGTTTTGCACATCAACTTCAATTATCGTTAGTAGCAGTTGCAAAAAATCATGTTCAAGTTGCTTGGCTTTTTGAATTGGCTGTCACTTTGACCAATATAATCAATGTCTCATGTAAGCGTCAAGAACTTTTACGCGAGTCTCAATTTGTTAAGATTGTTGAAGGTTTGCAAAAAGGTGAACTTTTAAGTGGTACTGGTTTAAACCAAGAAAGGGCTTTAAAAAAATCAGGTGATACTAGGTGGGGATCACATTATGGTTCATTGCTTAACATAATTGTGATGTTTTCCTCCATTATCGATGTTCTCGAGATTGTTGAAAAGATCCACATTCAAGTTCTGATCATAAAGCAACGACCTTTTCATTACTAGATTCACTACAATCATTTGATTTCATAATTGTTTTATTTTGATGAGAGATATAATGTGAATAACAAATACTTTATCACAGACATTGCAACGTAAAGACCAAGATATTTGTAATGTCATGCATTTAGTGCAAATTTCTAAACAAAGGTTGTAGGATAAACGAGATAAAGGTTGAACAAAATTATTTGATGAAGGTTCTTTATTCTATAATAATTACAAAATTAGTATTCCAGATATGAATATTTTATATGTTGCAAGAGGCCGATCAAGAAGAAGGGTTCAAGAAATGACAAATTTACATCATTATTGAGTTGAGATATTTTACAATGTGATAGATATGCAGCTTCAAGAATTGAATACCCGATTTACGGAGAGAAATACAGAACTACTTCTTTGTGTTGCATGTTTGAGTCCGAATAATTCATTTTCTGCATTTGATAAACAAGAATTAAGACGACTTGCTGAGTTTGATCCATCTGAATTTTCAAATTTAGATATTATGGAACTGAATTGTCAGTTGGAAACTTATGTTTATGATGTTCGGGCTGATAGTGATTTTGCACAAGTAAATGAAATTGGTGATCTTGCAGTAAAGATGATTGAGAAAAAGAAGGATATTTTATATCCCTTGCTTTATTTGCTCATGAAATTATCATTGGTTTTACTAGTTGCAACAACTACAGTTGAGAGGGCATTTTCTGCAATGAATATCGTGAAAAACCGTCTGCGTAATCGGATGAGAGACTCAATGATGAATGATTGTTTGGTTACATATATTGAAAGAGATATATTTAAAAGTATTGATAATGAGACTATAATCAAATGCTTTCAAAATATGAAAAGTCGACGTGGTCAATTATGAAAGGTAATGTTATGTGTTTTTAATTTTAATTTAGTTGAAATATTCTTAAATATTCATATGTTATTTTTCTTGTATTAATACAGTTATTTGAATAATTTAAGTTAATTTTTTTAACTACATTATGAAATGAGTCTGTCCACCTGACATTATTTTCTGGCTCCGTCACTGCCTCGCCTGAGGTGACCAGATGCGCCACAACCTTGCACGCCAGATGCCGCCGCTTGTTGCTGCCGTTCGCCGGAAGAACCGCCTGAAAAGCTCAAAGCTCACCCTCTCTGAATTCTTACTAGTGATCTTCTAAATTCTCTCTCTAATTGCTTGAATGAAACGGCTAGGGAGGGCTCCTATTTATAGGATCAAGATCAAATATCAAATTAGGAAAATGATCTCCTATTTAGGAGATTGCCTTATTTCTGCTCATAAAGATATTCCAAATATAGGACTACTCTAAAATTAGGAATTATGGAGGCACACAGATTGAGGTGTCATAATCCAATAATAGGACTCTAAGGACATTCCAAATATAGAACTCCTCCAATATTACTTTCAGGCAATTTCTCTCCCTCTTTTTTCTCTCTCTTCCCCATCTCTCTCCTTCTCTCTCCTCCCCCTCTCTACACCCCTTTCTCCTCTCCTTCCGCTCTCTCTCCCTCTCTCTCTCCCTCTCTCTCCTCCACTCTCTTTCTCTCTCTTCCTCCTCTCTCTCCCAACTCTCTCCCTTCATCTCATGCCCTCTCTCATGATCCAATGGCTCTTGTTTGATCTATGATGTGCCTCCAAATACCTATATTGCTTTATATAATAAGATATATATATATATATGCTTTTATGGCTTCCAAAGATTGGTTATGGGAACGAGAAAGGGTCAAAATATGAAAAAAAAATTTCCTGCAATACCCGTTTCCAGAGGAAGGAGCGCGGGTAGCGCATGAGCCGTCCGATGAGCTTTAAAGAACGGGTTCTCTTTGTGTGTTTTTTTTGGTTTTTTTATTATTGTAAATCACAATCGTTGGATTTAAGGATGAACGGCTTGGATCTCACCTGCTCCCAGAGGAGAAAACGCTATAGAACAATCACTACAAAATATGTATGATACGAAAAAGAAATTGAAATAAAATAATTTATAAACAGCCGGTCATCTATTTCTTTCTCTATCAACTCTTTCTTTCGTGTTCAATGACTACTAGTTAGAAGATGAATTTGGGGGCAGAGCAAGCAGGCCAAATATGAGGAGTCCTTGAAATCAATAAGGAGCGGTCATGAGATAAAGCTTTTGGCTGTATGATCTGACATCATATATAAATGTCGCATTTTTATTGGTTCCGGATTCTGTTCAGGGACACGCCTGATGTTCCATCTTCGGTTCCTTCTAGGGTGGGTGGGGTTAAAATAATTTTTGATGGTGCGGTGCGTACGAATTCGAGCAGGATTGGTGTGCGGGTTGTGGCACGGGATTCGAGGGTTTGCATTTTGAACTGGGGAATAGATGGCTTTTTGACACTTTGCACCCCAAAATACGGGATTTTGACCATTTGCACACACAATGTTTAAATTTGACGCTTTTCATGTGTGAAATACATTACCTTTAACATTTTGCAGCCCATGCCAATATTTTTAGGTATTTTTGTCCGAGCAACATTGAAATTCTGAACGAGGAGGGTTTTGCACCGAGCTTCATCAAATGCCTGCACTTCATTCTAATCCTTTCCACGGTCTCAGGCGAGATTCACAATTTGAACAAGGACGTCTTTGCCACTCCATTTTGAGTGTGAGCTGAGGAGCTGTTTCACGACGAGAAGCTTGAGATTGATTACCTTGAATATGTCTGTGTTGTTCACGCCGAGGAGCATTGTTTTGTTGCCAAATTGCTCCATGATTCTGGCCACACCAAGTAGCAAATTGTGGTCGAAGGATGGTGTGGGGATCAAAATACCTTTGTTATTTCAAAATCCTCCAAGCTGCCGCTTCTTCCCCTCCTCCGAGCTCCCATGGCGCGCCTCCTCTCGCCGGTTGGATGGACAAGCTCCTCCTCCTACTCCACCATCTAGTGATCATCGCAGTTGAGAGTTTAATTAAAAAAAATGTATGACTATACAAAATTTTAATAAAAAATATTTTATTAAAATAATATATAAAAACTTAATAAAAAATATGAATAAAAAACTGAATAATTTCAAAATATTATAAATAAGAATAATTCTAAAATGAATAATAAAAATAGTACAAATTTTAAAACAAGAATAATTTTAAAATAGTAATAATAATTTAATTAAAAAATGAATAAAATAATAATAATTTTAAAATAATAATTTCATTTGCAGAGGCTACGCTCGTACTCAATGCTCTCGGGTGGGCGAAGCCCTTGTGGAGCCGACCGAAGTCCATGCGGAGACGGGCGAAACCCGTCTGAATGTGACCAAAGGTAGCCCAAAAGCATCGAACACATGCATAGGCAGTGCGAATGAGATAATAAATAAATTATATGATACAAATTTATAATAATTTTAAATAATCAATATGAATAAAAATTTATAATATATTAATACATTATAAATAAAAAATATAATATACATGCTTCTTCACACGAACTATGCCCGTGCTCGAAGCTCTCTAGCGGCCTTCGGCCGCATCCAGGCGAGTTTCGGCCGCCTTCGCACTGACTTCACCCGTGCTTGACGCTCCAGACGACATTCGGTAGCATAGAAGCGAGCTTCACTCGCTTCCACGTAATTCACCAGCTTGGCACTGCACCCGCCACTTGCGCCCCGGCGGTACTATGGTTGATGTTTGATTTTGCATACGCGCTCCGCGGGGTCGCGAGTGGCGGGTGCGGCGCTGAGCTGATGGTTTACGTAGAAGGGGACGAAGTCCGCTTTTATGCGATCGAAGGCCGCTCAAAGCATGAAACACCAACGAAGCCAATGTAAAGCACGTGCAAAAATGGACAAAGCCAGCCCGGATACTAAGGCTCTGTTTGGCGCGGCGTTTCCAAAGCAGTGTGCTGCTGTTTTTCAATAAGCCGCGCCAAACAATCGTTTAAGGCCCACGTTTGGAGTCGCCCCCGCTCTGCAGTCGTGAATTTAGGGCGTTCCAGAGTCGTGAAAAATTTTCACGACCCTGGAATCGCGGAATCTGCGCGATTCACATCCACGGAAGGTGCGGCGATTCTTCTTTCTTCCCGATTCATCTTCCACGGCAAAACTTCTCCGATTTCTGCTCGCCTGGACGCCGAGCTCGCCTCCACGCCGTCGAATAGCTCCTCTTCCACCGCTGGTAAGGCTTTGTTTCCCGGCTCTGCTTCCCGATTTCGGCTCTTTACCGTTTCCCGATTTCTGCTCGCCTCCGATTTCCCGATTTCGGCTCTTCTCCGATTTCCCGATTTCTGCTCGCCTCAACGCCGAGCTCGCCTCCACCCCGTCGAGTAGCAGTCTTGTCTTCCTCCTCTAAACGTCCTCTTCTGCCATGGTCGACCCTCTTCTTCCTTGCCGGTCTTGGTTCCAGATTAGGGTTGATATATCTTCGTTTCTTCTATTTCATTTTTGTTCCTAATTTCAGTGTTTTGCCTTTATTTTGTGTGATTTTGTTTCAGGATTTCGTTTCAGGGGAAATTCATAGATCGTAAAAAGCTTCTCTATACTTCCGGCCATACCCATTTGTGATTTTTTGTAAGGTACATTTCTATCCTATATGTAATTATCCACTTTTTTTTGTAGTAGAACTCTAATGCTTGTGTGTGTGTATTTTTTTGAATTGTTGTGTGTGTATGTTTGTGTATGTGTGTGTTTGTGTGTATGAATGTGTGCATGTGTGTGTGTATTTTTTGAATTGTGTATGTGTGTGTATGTTTGAATGTGTGTGTTTGTGTATGTGTGTGTTTATGTGTGTGTTTATGTGTGTGTGTGTTTGTGGTGATTGGGAATGCGTGTGTGTGTTTGTGTATAATTGTGTGTGTTTTTGTGTATAATTGTGTGTGTGTATGTTTGAATGTGTGTGTTTGTGTGTGTTTAGGGTGTGTGTGTGTTTGTATAAATGAGAATGTTTGTATGTTTGAGAAATAGACCAATTGAAGGACGACGTGAAATATTTAATAAAGCACACTCATCGCTGCGTAGTGTCATCGAGAGGAGCTTTGGTGTATGGAAGAAAAAGTGGCCCATACTTAGCAAAATGCCTCATTTTGAATTCTCGAAGCAGAGTGTTGTCGTCGTCGTTACGATGTCGCTCCACAACTTTATAAGAAGACATCCATCGAGGGCTGATCCAGAGTTTGATGTATGTGACGGAAATGAAATTTTTATTCATCCAGAGGCATATGAGTTGCGGCCAAACAATCGTCCAAGAATTATCGATTCAAATCCAAACACAACACCAAGCTCATTCGAGGGAACGAGAGCTGCAGAAATGACAAATATTAGGGACTACATTGCAGATCAACTAACGGAGTATCACAGGTATACACCATAATGACTTTTTCATTTATAAACATATATTAAACGATCATTAATTACATGTATTTTTTGGTGTGCAGTTAACGAACGATGATCAAGGGATATGTTTCATCAGCATGGCAGAACACGTTTATGATTTTCATGACTGGAATAATCGTTTTTGAAACAGTTGTTTTTTTCAATTTGGTTAATGGACACTTAGAATGCTTTAAATTTAACTGTTTTTAAATGTTATTGTTTACTATGTTTAAGTTCAAAAAAAAATGAACTGTGCACCGCACAGTTGTTTTGTCAAATAGATTAAACAGCTTCTCTGTTTGAAACAGCTCTGCAAAAGCTGTTCATCCAAACAGTTTCACAAATTCTGGCACCACTCTGCAAAACAGCTGATTATTCAACCACTGCTTCTCACCACTGCTTCTACAGTCGCTGCAGCTGCGCCAAACAGAGCCTAAAGCGGCGTGTATTATTATAGATGATGACACGATGCGTCATCCTTCCGGCCCACAACAATTTTGTCACAATAAACACCCCTGTGGAAGTTCCCATTTGTTTTATAAAAAAAAAAACCTAAATGTGGAGACGATCAGCTTCTTTCGTCCTCGACAAACGGCCCTCGTCTCCTCCGCGCCAGCAATCGTTCCGTCCATGCGACGTAATGGAGCTCCAAAACCCTAACCCTAACCCTAACACCAGCCATGAGATATCCGCGTACTACCAAACAAGGTCAGAACATCACGCCGTCGTCACTAGCGACTGGCTCGCACAAGCACAGGCCGCCGTCACACTAAACGTTACGCAGCCCGATGTTTCGTCAAAGCTCGTCGGTACCGAGAAGCCCTTCAGCGTCATCGATGAGTTCAATTACTGGAGGAAGAATCCTGAACTGGCCGAGGCCGTGGCGGCTATCATGGCTCTTGCTGCCTTCATTCGCTCATGTGATGCAACCACCATGATGGAGCTCGAGATCGAGCTTAAGAAAGCGGCCGATATTCTCAAGGTAAATCATACATATGTATAGTTTAATCTGTAAATTGATTGCAATCCCAACTATCTAGGATTTGTATAAATGTTTCTAAGCTGTTAAACTTGATTTTAATTTTGTATTCGGAAAATTTTACAATTCTGTCTTCTTCTCGTGGTGATACTGCACAATGCATTAAATTTTGTAGAGAAGATGCAAGAAGATCCACCAAGATGGTTCAGACATGTACAAAGGGGACCATTAGAGACACCTGTTAGGCGTTGTGAGAGTCGAGTCACTGGTCATGTTAAATGGGGGATGGGGTAGACCAATAAATACTTGGAATGAAATTATAAGGAAATCCATGATGTACTCAGGCATTAGTGAAATTATGACTAAAGATAATGCTGACCCCACTATAGTGGGATATAGACTTGAGTGTTGTTGTTGTACTCCCTGACTAATTTGATGGGGAGAACTTGTTATGAAGCGCCTTCTGTATGTCTACTTGTTGAAGTCTGATAATACAATTAACTGATGATATGATGGAATGAAGCAAACGATTTTATGTCATTTTGTTGAGAATTACTGTTGTTTGTAGCTATCAAAGCTTCTACACACTATGCTTACCACTTACTTTAATAGAAGTTAGCGCCTTAATAATAATTTGTAAGTGATTTTATAACTCTTTAACCTCAGACTAATGATGCTTCACAATAACTCTGAGGCAAGCAATGCTATCTTAGCATTTGTTTTCATTATTTTACTACAATATGACAGTGGGAGAATAGAAGTTGGCTATTATTCGTCCCCTAGGGTATATAAAGTATTCTATACAATGGTCTATACAATCATATTTAATATTCCCATGAACTCATGATGTGAAACTCACAAGTTGAAAGAAAATGATGGAATACAAGAAAATAATGAGAAAATTCTAACGCTCATCTTCAAATGCGTTTGGATCCGCCGATGAGAGTTTTCGCAAAAAAGAAAAGAGCGTCTATGAAAAATATGAGATTTGATTAAAAAATCAACTATTTGCAATTGAGATACTGCTGGAGAACATAATACAAATCAATATCTATGTGTTTCATCCGTTCATGAAAGACAAGTTTAAATCTGTTCTAGATATGTTATATTCTCACAAAATTATGGAGTAAAATCAGATATTCAAATATAATCATGTTTATATATGTAAGAAGACCGTGGATCCAAGTGATTTTACTCAACAACAACAGTAGGCTAGTAGCTATAATTCTATACTCGACCTTGGCTTTGGATCAAGAGATCATATCCTACTTCTTTGTTTTTAAAAATATCAAAGAATCTTCAAAGAGCACACAATATGTCGTAGTTGATCAACCATCAGTTATATCTTATGCCCAATCAACTTCAAAATATGCATGAAGCTCTAGCTCTGAGGTTGATGAGAGAAATAGAGAAGCGGACCTGGTGCCCATGTCCATCTATCATTTCACTCTCATCTCTCGATAAATACATACTCTAAGGAAGTATGGGCGTACTACTTGAATTATATTTCCTCAGTTCAGTCTGACTTCTGGCTTAATCTATTTTTCGAATGATCATCAAGAAAATATCATAATAAGACGTGCAAGACGCAATAATAAATTGTCTAACAGTATGGACTATATAAGAGATGTCAGGATGATTGATAGTAAGAAAACAAGCATGCCAACAACTAGTCTATATTTAGAGGATTTATGTACTATTGCTATCCTTAGAGCTTATCTTGAGATTCAGCTCAAGAGGTGTAACTGCTATGAGAGTATAAATTAGGTCTGGTTTGTCAAATATCATATCTATAAATTTATAGTGAGAAAATATATCCGCGAGATGAGCGATCTACCTCCAAGACAAGAAAATAGTGCAGATGACCAAATTCTTTTATTTCAAACTAAGTGCAAAAGTGTTGTGTTATGGACCGCATATTGTTATTATAATCATCTCTATTATCTAGGTGTCTAGTTGTTATCTTTATGTAGGGGCCTCGAGCTCCGGGTCTACTATTAGGTGTCATTATTATTGTTTTGTCTTTTTTTTATGTTGTAGCATATATAAAGACATTGGATGTGTTGTATGAAGGAAGCAAGAAGAATTCTAGTTTCCTTTTCTTTGAATACGAGATCTTGGTGTCTCTCTCCTCTAACAAGCAAACCCGCTTAGGCAGCCGCAGTTCCAGCTCCACAGAATCCTCCACCACCGCCATCGTCTCCACCTACGATCTCTCCTCCGACAACATTCAAAGACCCGTAACACATTCAAAGACCCGTAACAACTTGGGATCAAATTTCATCCTTCCTCGGCTTTTTTCCCCGCTGTCGTTTCCTCTCTAGTTGCTCTCATTCCATCTGCTGCCACTGTTGTTCGACGCCGCCAAACGACAACTCCGGCCTGCTGCAGCCGGCCTTGCCTCAGCGCATTCCGCAAGCCACAACAGTGTCGTTGCGCACGCGTCACTGACGACAGCCTCCGACGTTGGCGTTGGCTTTCCCAATCGCCTTCGATTCTGCGCCATCGGCGTTGTCTTCCACAACAACGTCCCGACACCAGCCTCTGACGATCCTCATCGTCGATCTCCTTGCTATTCAGCACTAGGACCGTCGCCGCCCCCCCAGTCGCCTTCGCTTTTGTACCAGGACCGCCGCTCCCGCCCCACGTTGCGTTGCGCCTGTCTGTTTCGTCGAGCCCGCTGTCTGACTTTTCTGTATACTGCTCCGCTGACTCGTGCCCGCAATGCCTTCCTCGAGCCCCCCACAGCAGCACCGTTTAATTAATTTTTCGAGCCCCGTGTACAGGAGAACCGGGTCAACAGATTCCGTTTTCGAGCCCCACAGCAGCGGCGTTCCGCACGCCCATGGAAGAATCCGTTCAACAACCAGTTATTAATTCCGGCCCTCTTTTTCTTTAAATACTGCTTATTTCGACTCCTCTAAGTTCAACATCATCACTTTTTTTCTCCCGCCCGGTCTCCACTTATTCTGCTGCCTCCAACACTTCGAGCATTATTTTGTGGCACAATTGGGCGGCGACGCGGCTCCCGCTGAAACTTTCAATCAGTCTCCTCGGAGAATTTTAGTCGTCCCATCACCTGCTCTCTCTCGCGTGCTACTTTTGCCCGCACGATGACCAACACTTTAGGCAGCTCTCCAAGATTTCAGGACCTCCATCGAGACCCGCTTTCGGGACGCTGAAATACGCCATCTGGATGCTGAAGCACGCCATCGGGACGATATTGCCTCCCTCACCCTCAAGCTTAATGAGTTGACTGAGGCACTTCCCGTGCTCACCACTCCACCTACGGATCACGCCAGCTCCAGTCAGGCGCCTCCGCCGCTTAATCGCCACGAGCCGCCGGCCTTCCTCCGACAAGACATGGCTATGCATCCACGCTACAGTAGGTTGGACTTCCCCACCTATGATGGCACAAAACGGATCCATTGGCCTGGCTCACTAGGTGCAAGCAATTATTCGGCCACCAACAAATTCCAGTCGCTGATCGACTTCCTCTCGCCTCTTTTCACCTGCTCCACTCAGCTCTTCTTTGGGCCACTCGTCTCCTCACCGACCGACCAGGCCTAACATGGGACAACTTCAAGCGGTATTGCAACCAACATTTCGGCCCTCCCATCCGCAACACCCCCCTTGATGCTCTTACGACACTCCGTCAAACATTCACAATGTATGATTACTTATAACAGTTTCAGCTCCTCCTGGAACATGTCACACTTCCCCCAACAATGCAAGTCTTCATCTTCACAGTCAAACTTCAACCTCGCGTACAACTGGATGTCGAATTTGAGGCCATGCCCGACTTAGTGGCTGCTATGAGTCTTGCCAGATTGTGCGACCGCCGCCTCCAGTTGGCCCGGGAGGCCTACTTGCCCCCCGACATCGACACTCCACAAGGACGTCTCGAGCGTCCTCCCACCCCGTCGGTCCGTCGCTTATCTCAGACTGAGATGCCAGACCGTCGCGCTAAGGGTTTTTGTTTTAATTGCGACGAGCAGTACACTCACGGACACAAATGCAAAAAGTTTTTCTACCTAGATGTTGAGGACTCGGATGATGAAGGCATCAAATGACATTCATCTTCACGTGATCTCCCTCGAGCTTGGGGACAAGCTCTTTTTTGAACAACGGGAGTGATGTTATGGACCGCATATTATTATTATAATCATCTCCATTATCTAGGTATCTAGTTGTTATCTTTATGTAGGGGCCTTGAGCTCCGGGTCTACTATTAGGTGTCATTATTATTATTGGTTTGTCTTTTTATATGTTGTACCCTATATAAAGGCATTGGAGGTGTTGTATGAAGGAAGCAAGAAGAATTCTAGTTCCCTTTTCTTTGAATACGAGATATTGACGGCTATCCTCTAACGAGCAATCCTTCTTAGCCAGCCGCGGTTCCGGCTCCACAGTATCCTCCACCACCGCCATCGTCTCCACCTTCGACCTCTCCTCCGGCAACATTCTTCGACCCGCAACACATTCAGAGACCCGTAACATGTTTTTCTTTGTTAATGTGTGTAGAGTCACCTTCAACAACAATCATGTCATCAACGTACATTATAAAGACCTTGAAGTGTGTGTGAATATAGCAGGATGGCAATAACTCGCCCTGAAACCAACGTCATGAATGACAATGGTAAACTTGAAAAATCATGCTCAAGGGGCTTGCTTAAGACTATAAAGGGCATTGCATAGATGCCACACTTGAGTAGAATGAGCCACTCCAGGATGAGGTGTCATGTAAACATTCTCAAATATCTCACCGCGGAGAAAAATATTCTTCATATCCATCTGAGAAATAAGCTAGGAGCAAATAGAGAACAACATGTATGGTTGACACAATAGTTACCTTTGCAACTTGGGTAAGGATTTCATCATAATCAGCTTCATACTGCAAAAGAAACTTTGTGGCAATAAATCTAGCATTGTATTTATCAATACTATCATCAGCTAGAGTTTTTATCTTGTACACCCACATGCAGTTAATGGCACATGTGCTAGTGAGTAAGGGTGCACAATCCTATGTTTTAAAGCAATGCCCTCCCAAATATGATCTGGAATGGGCAGGGGCTGGAGTAACCCGCCCGGGAACATAGTCTTGTACTTCGCCTTCTGACATGGAAGGCAGGCGGCCACACGGGCTTTGACTTGCTTGAATATGTGCGACCAATAGCGGGAAGCTGCTAAGAGCCGGTAGGTGCAAAAAGCTCTGGTATGGTCCTCGATTGGCGTAGCATGCAACTCGCCTATGAGGCGTGGGATGAGAGGGGAGGTTGCATACAACACTAAGCGGTCCCGGTAAAAGAGCCGACCGCCCACTAGGGAGTATGGAGGGTGGCCTCCCGGGTCGGCGATGAGGGCCGTTCGAATGGCGACAAGGTGCGGGTTCATTTCCACGTCATGTGGAATCGATACGGCATCCTCCCAGACCAGACGGGAGATGACCCAAAGTTCGGGGAGTGCACTTGTCGGGAGAGAACGTCCGCCGCTCGGTTGGTGCGGCCCGGGCGGAATTCGATAGAGAAGTCGTACCCAAGAAGCTTTGCTACCCAAAGCTGCTGTGTTGGCGTGGCGATCTTCTGCTGGAGGAGATACCGCAGGCTATGGTGATCGGTGCAGACAATAAAAGGGAGGCCCAGGAGAGACGGTCTCCAATGTTGCACTTCCAAGACAAGCGCCATGAGCTCATTTTCATAAGCTGAATGAATACGAACGGTGGTGGAGAATGCTCGGCTGTAGTAGACGATGGGGCAGCCTCCTTGCATGAGGACCGCACCCACACCTGTGCCCGAGGCATCACACTTCACAATGAAGGGTTGGTCGAAGTCAGGCATGGCCATAACTGGGCCATTCACCAGAGCCGTCTTGAGGGAGGTGAATGCGGACATGGTAGTCAGGGTTCACAAAAAAGGTCCTCATGTAGATTTCAACAACTGTGTCAGGGGGTGGGTCAAGGTGTCGTACTCTCGAATGAAACACCGATAGTATCTGGTCAGACCCAAAAAAACCTCAGACATCTCTAAGGGAGGTGGGGGTCGGCCAATATAACATTGCTGTAATTTTATTGTCGTCCATGGACACGCCCTGGGCCGAGATCGTGTGGCCCAAGTAACTGGCGGCGGTCACACTGAACGAGCACTTCTTGCGGTGGAGGACAAGATGATGCTGACGAATTGTCTCGACCGTGCGACGTACATGAATACATGATATAGATGCTCCTACCAAGATGAGTTATACACCAAAATATCATTTAAAAAACAAGGACTTGTTGTCGGAGTACCGCTCGAAAGATATTGTTCATGATGGCTTGAAAGGTGGCCGGAGCGTTGGTCAGCCCAAATGGCATGTCCAGGAACTCGTAGTGCCCGTCATGCGTCTGAAATGTCGTCTTTGGTACATCTGCCGGCCGAACCCGAATTTGGTGGTACCTCGCCCGGAGGTCGAGCTTTGTGAAGAAGGCGGCACCCTGGAGCTCGTCCAAGTGCTCCTTTGAATGATTGGAATAGGATACTTATCAGGGTCTGTGACATTGTTTAACTCCCAGTAGTCCACGCAGAAACGTCAACTCCCGTCCTTCTTGTGCACGAGGACCAGGCTGGAGAAAGGGCTCGCGCTGCGACGGATAAGGCCGCCCATGAGCATCTCCCGTACTAAGCGTTCGATCTCATCCTTCTGGACATGCCCGTAGCGATAGGGCCAGATGGATATGGCCGAAGTGTGGGGCTGCAACGGAATGGCATGCTCAGTGGGCTGCACCGGAGGTAAGCCCGCGGGAGCTGTAAACACGTCGGAGAACTTGTCGAAGAGGAGGTGGAGGTCGGGTGGCAGCACTGAGGCGTCCGACGGTTCGACCTGTAGCTGTCAAAACCAAGCAGAGAACTCCACATCAGAAGTGTGTTGGATGGCTCAGAAGGAAATCGGTGTACGGAGAAGAGCGGAGTCGCTGACGAGGTTGCAAGGTGACCCCTCCCATAAGAACTGCATAGACATCTCGGCCCAATTAACTCGAACGTCGCCCAACGTCGCCAACCATGCCACGTCCAAGATGATGTCAACACTGCCCATCTCGAATACATAGAAATTAATCGTCACAGAGCAAGGTCCCATGGCAACCCGCACGACGGTGCAAGAGCCCACGGTCGGGCGGCGATGACCGTCTTCCAAACATACGGTGAAGTCCGGCGACGGTGTGCACAAAATGGAGAGTTGCCGCACCAGACGATGGAAATAAAAATTGTGGCTTGACACCTCTATCGATCATAATGAGAACCGGATGCCCATGGATGAGGCCGGCTAACTTCATCGTCCGTGGCCCGGTGAGGTTGCCCACCGAGAAACAAGGCAGGTCTAAGCGGTGGAAGGTGGCCCCGTCGATTTCCGGCGTGGGCCTCTCGTCGGCTAGTTCGAGCGCTTCAAAATCCTCCAAGGTGATTTCGGGGCAAAATCCTCGATGATTGTGTGAAACTCCTTCACGGTGCACTTGTGATTGGGCGAGTAGGGTTGGCGGCACCAGAAGCATAACCCCTTCTTTTGTAGCTTGTTGTAGTCCCCATTGGAAAGGTGGTGTGGTGCTGGTGTGCGGCCCGGGAGAGCCCTGCCAATGGGCAATGGCCGCAACCCGTAGTCACGCAGCGTGGGTGGGCGATTAGGAGGAGGCCCGACGGTGGACGAGCAAAGAGATCCGCCTCCACAGCACGCGCTAGGTCGAGCGCTTCAAAAATTGTGCGTGGCTGATGAGTGCGAAGGCGAGAGCAGATCGACGGAAGCAGGCCTTGCATGAAGAAACCCAAATAATGGTCCGACGGAAGGCCGGAGACATGTGTGACCAAGGCGACAAACTCGACAATGTAGGCATCCAGACCGGTCGACTGGAGAATGCTACAAAGACACTCGACGACGGAACCGGCGTAGTGTTGCTCGTACCGTCGGACCATCTCTTGCTTCAGTTTGCCCCATGAGATGAGGGGCTGAGACCTACCACGGCCATCGTGCCCAATGGAGAGTGGATCCGTCAAGACCTACCACGGCCGTACTGACCTTGTCCGCCTCCGGTGTGAGGTTGAGATTGAAATATTGTTTCGCCTTGGCTATCCAGCCCATGTGATCGGTGCCGAAGAAGTGCAGACTGTAGAACATAAAGGGCCAGAGTCGAGCGACCCAGAATGGAGACGACGGCGACAGGCTAAGGGGGGTGTCTTCTCCCGAGCAACGAATCCTCGTCGACAGAGGAGGCGTAGCCTCCGTTGGCTGCGAACGCGGGCGAGGCGGGGTGGGCGTCCAAGCGTGCGAGGATCGCTTGCAAGGTTGCTTGGATTGAAGCAAACTGAGAGTCGTGGGTGTTCAGGCGGTGGTGGATGGCATCATCAGAGGAATCAACGACAGTGTTGTCGGGGTGGGCACAAGTGATTGAAGGAGCCATGTGGGAGGAGGCCGGAAGGTGGATCTGGTAAAGGCGGCAAAAGAGAGGAACAAAGCGGCCTTCTGCGACAGATTGGCGCACGTCGCTGCTTCCAGCAAATCGGTGGATTGGGTGCTCACGGTGCACGTCGTTGGAGGCGGAAGATTGGCTTACACACATGCGGGAGAAGCGGATCGACAGAACGATCTAAAGCGCGGATCGATCGGTGCGGACGAAAGCGGGAGTCGCGGATTGGCGCTGGCGGAACGACGAAAGCAAGGCGCAGTCGATGATTGGAGCAGCAACCGGAGGCCACGTGCGGGCGCTGAGGCAGGTCAGACCAAATATTATCGATAGAGAGAAGATTCAGGCAAGTGGGAAGGGCCAACGATAAGAGGGAGAGAAGTAGGCTAGGGTTAGAGTAAAACAAAGGAGCAGCCCTTGCTCATATCACATCCAAGACAAGAAAATAACAAGTCCACACAAACCCTCTTATAGTAGTGAGGTGTCAATAACAAACCAAAATATAACATAAGACTTGATTTTAATTCTCCTCCGCACTCGCCGCAACCGGTTCGTCCTCATCGGTCTGAGCCGCGTCTGCTGCAACCGATTCATGCTCATTGGTCCGAGTCGCTCCCGCCGCACCTGCCGCATGCGGTTCCCGCTTGCCTGTAGACCCTCCACGGGCGGTCTTCATCGTGAACATCCCTAACACTTTTCACTGTCGCAAGTGTTCCCTGCATAGTGTGGCAGTGACAATACTTTCTCATGTTGCATGATTATCTCATTTGTGATACTTTACAATTCTCTCCACTTTATATATTTTTAAGGGTCATTTACTGGGACCTTCTGCCTAAATTTCCATAATTTAAAAATAAAGTTTATTGGAATGTTACGATTAACTTAATGTTGTTACATGGACTTTCTTTTTATATCCTATAGATATAGTATGGTGGTGGGACACATCCAACATCTACATATTAGTATTGCAAAACTCCTTTATATTTGTAATTTATACTTGTAAACGGTGATAACAACGAATAAGTGCCATAATGTGTAAACTTTGTGCCTAATCAATTTTCTAGATATACCAGGAATCGAAGATTTGCACTATCATCGGAGTTCTCTTTAGAAATTATAAATAAAGTGTCTTTGAAAGAGCGTCCTATTGTCGTGCGTGTCTAACGTCGCACAATGACGACAAGTTTTCATGTTTCATTGCCAACTTCAAATTTTGAGTGTATCCTAGGTGCAGAGGTCCTCAGGAGCAGATGTGTTCTTGTGTACTTGTTTCATATTAACTGTGCTAATGATTCCAATTCACTATATAATGATTTTGGTTCCTACAATAATACCTGCATTTTTCTATTTTGATGTTGAGTTGACAACACAAGGATTATGCACATGTTCATTGCTAATGTTTTTTTTTGGTGTTAGAGATTTTTGTGTGAGAAACAGCTTAATTGTTTTTAGCAATCAGACATTGTAATTGCTTTCTTCTCTTTCTGTGTCCATGTTCACTGCGGTAGAACAGTCATGGGATGCAACCTCTATCTCTCTTTCTGCTGGTTGTGATTTATTCATGCGCTACGTGACTAGAACTTCTGCATTGGAGTATGAGAATTTCAATGGTGCAAAACTTCGTCTGATTGAGCGCGGGGAGAAGTTCGGCGAATTCTCTTTGAAGGTAATTTATCTACTACTGAATTAATCTTTTCATATATGGAATGAATCCAATTTCTATCCGCAGGCTCGTCGAACCATTGCAATGCTTGGTCAAGATTTTATTTTCGATGGCTCCACTATCCTCGTCCATGGTTTCTCGAGAGTCGTGATGGAAATGCTAAAGCTGGCAGCATCAAATCGGAAGATGTTTCGAGTTTTGTGTACAGGTCCTTTTCAGAAATAGCATTTTTTTTGTTGAGCGTTTTAGATGTTTTAACATGTAACTTTTTGCGTGCAGAGGGAAGGCCGGATAGAACAGGCTTACGATTTTCAAATGAACTTGCACAGCTCGGTGTTCCTGTAAAGCTTCTAATTGACTCTGCTGTAGCATACACCATGGATGAGGTTGACATGGTATTTTTTGGGGCTGATGCTGTGGTTGAAAGTGGAGGGATCATCAATATGATGGGGACTTATCAAATCGCATTGGTGGCTCATTGCATGAACAAACCTGTTTACGTGGCTGCTGAAAGTTACAAGGTTGGTCAGATTTCTTAGGCCCCGTTTGTTTAGGCATTTTATTATTATGTGCAAATCCATTTTGGATATGTGCAGACCTATTTTAAGTGCAGATCTATTTTAAGTGTAGACCAAAAAATTATAATTGCAGACCGAAAAATTATACTTGCATACTATTCAATCCGCTCAACAAAATTCGAATCTGAAAGTGACAACAGTTGACTCGTGGCTAAAAAACGCACAAGATAGGTACCTTAATCAAAGTTTTGGTGAATTATTGATAGAGATTTTGAGGATGATAGATTTTGTGTTTTACAACATCGAACAAGAAATGTATGAGTTTTATCACTCCAATTGCAGAACCGTTTCAAGAGATAGTGATGCAACATGAGTCTACAAATGGCGGGCGACCGATGCCCTAATTCACAATGCAATACAAGCGACTACAAAACACATGCGAATGAAGTTACGATGATGCAAACAGTCTGGTTTCAGATTATTAAACAAGCAATTAAAATTTATTAAAGCAATTAACAACAATTCAACCAATCAGATAACAAGCAATGATGAATGAAGAACAATTATAATTAATCTACGAAATGAGGCGCAATTCCGTTCAAGTGCATCGAATGTTCTCCACAAGTTACACCACGAATAATTATTACAAATACTTAAAAAAAATTAACACCCAATGCTAGAGTCTTTACCAAAGCACACAATGAAAAGAGTTACAACATCCATACCTAGATTTACTCGTGCAAGTGGCGACTTAATTAGGGATGGAGGACAACGTTAGTGTAGTTGACCTTGGCACACGATTGGCTTCACGATAAGGCTGAATGAGGGTGTATTATTGTACATCTGGAGGTTAGGGTGGGGATCAAGGGATCTGGGAAGGTTTAAGTGGATAGGGGAAGGCTACGGGTTTGGGATCTTGGCTGAGGGGGGCATACGGGCTGGCCACTAGGGGGGCCGGGGCAAGGGTGGTTGCGTGGAGGCTCACGGGAGGGTGGTCGAGGCCGGGAAGAGGGCTGGCTAGTGGAGGGGTGTCGGGTCTGGAGGCGTGGGAACTCCTGTGGACGGGGCGGGGTCGGACGGGGGTTAGGGCTTTTGGAGGGGCTTGGGGCTGGGATGGCTGAGGTCCCCGGGATCTCGGGAGGGGAGGGGGAGGAGAAGGGGCTGGAGAAGCTTGTTAGAGAGGGGAGAGGAATGGGCCGCAGGGCGCCGCAAGGAAGAGCTGCTCGAATCCACTGATAGACTGACCGGTTTGCAAAAGTGCAACTCCCGATCCCCAATTTCAGCCACAAGCATGAGTATATATAGGGGGAAATAAATCTAGGACACCTTGATGGACAGCTATAATATTCGGGCCGATCGGGCTAAAAACAACATTAAATACGTAAAAAGTATATCAAACGGACTCGGAGCAACCATCGGGGCGCATCCGCGGACTCAGATCTCCCAAATGGGTCGCCGATCACCGCTTCTGCGGGAATAGACGCCCGTTGGCGTTGATTGCCATCAGATAGAATCATGATGATGCTTAGAATAATTCTGAAAAGTTTGCAAAATATTATTTTCCCATGTAGACGCCTGATTTACTTTCAAAAAGGGTTAAATATCATCTAGGTTTGCAAATTTAATTTATTTCTCGGAAAAGTTTGCACCGCAAGAATTTAATATTAACACCCGCATCAGGTAAACATGCGTATCTGACTCTATTTTTGTAGTTTGCCCGTCTGTATCCTCTGGACCAAAAGATCTAGTTCCCGCCATCCGGCCGATAGACTTTGGCATCCCAATTCCATCTGGAGTCGAAGTCGAAAGAAATGCGAGGGGACTACACACCACCTCAGTATCTCACGCTTCTTTCTCCGATCTCGGTGTTCTCACGCCGTCTGTTGTCAGCGATGAGTTGATTCAGTTATACCTATGACAGGTGCGCTGACAAAATTTGTTATTCAAGATTGCAATTTTATTTAATCTGGTTCCTAGCACTTGTTTAAATTTCATCAGAAATATATGCAGGCCTGCCTTTTAAAAAAAAGAAAAAAATATCGGCTGTTCTCCTGCGATGAATCATGGCGCAATTGATCCAGGATGAATAAGAACTCTTGCTGGGAGTGTGGTGAAAAAAACATCCATGTATTTTTGCAGGTATAAGATGCTAATTCTGTATTAGTTTCTGTATTGGCATCACACATTGTTTCATTTCTTCTTTATTTTGGCATCAGGTGGTTCTAAATGAAGTATTTATTTATTTCTCTCTTTTTCGCTTCTTTCGGCAGTTTTTCGCTCTCGTTTTGTCCGAGTTTTTTGTATTTTGCTCAGTCTGCAGACAATCCTAAGAAGTAGGTGTATCTGGCCATTTTAAATCATGTAAATTTTATACACTATGTTCAGAAAGTTTGTTTAGATTGTTTTTTTTATTGTAGAAAGTAGATGATATATTCAACAATACTTTATTTGAAATTAAATATATTGAAATGATTTCAAGTGTTTTGTTTTATCTTTGCTTCAAATTTTTTTTGCTGACAAAAATATTTCATGTTCAATTCCTCACTATTTATTTTACCAAATGTGATGCTTTCTTCTCTCTTTCTAGATATTCTTCATAGATGGAAAGGTTACTTTGTCTCGTATTTTCTCGGCGTGGGTGGTTCGACTACAATAATCGCATTCATCTCATACCTCGGCTTGTCTCTTAAGACTGGCTAGATATGCAATTATAACTAAAGGAAACATTCTTTCATATCTCTCCATTTTGAAAATTTATCTCCCAACAAGTGCCAACATCTTCCTATTGATGAGTGTTGTATCACTCTTTAAGAGTTATGAGATGAATGTGTTTGTTGTCAAATTTATGGACGAGAATAATGTCAATTTCGGTATTCTTTGTGTATGCGTTTGTCGATAAAATTGGCTCGTGCTCAAAAATATTGTATTTTCACAATAAAAAGTTAGGGAGACCTAATTGACCTTATCGCCAATGTATTTTCACAATCAAAGGGAATATTGGGATAAGTTAGGGAGACCTAATTGACCTTATCGAGCAAGTTATGTAGTTTTTGATCGCGCTACTGGTGTTTTTTTTTAAAGATTGCAGAGTTGAGTTTTTAATCTTGTATTACTTCCAAAGCTTCATCTTCAATCAAAATTGCATTTGTTGCATCTCAAGATGAGCCATATATTTGTGAAAGCTCTTTATATATCCTGGGAAGTTCCCGTACGGCCAAACTTAACTATCGAGTTCGCTTATTAAAGAGAGGTTGTGGCCACCAACAATCCGCTTGTGGGCTAGAGAGGGGTTGGGGTGCTTGAGATGCAGTCCGGTAACAGTCCGTCTAAGGACTAGAGGAAATTAGAGTACACGAAAGATGGAACGGGACATTACAATAAGAAGTGCAATTAGCAATAAAGGCACACTTAGATTCCAAAATTTTTTTACTCAAAACATACAAAATGATATGCTTTTGAGTCATTCTCACATGCTACTTGTCTCAACTCGAGTTGCATCTTGTTCTCCGTAGCTGCGGGGAAAGTGCCTTATGTTTCAACAGGATGTTGATAGCTCACATCTTTATGACAGATCCATCTATGGAGGGTTTTCATGCAGTAACCAAATGGGTTTGCTCCTTGAAGGGGAACCAAAACGATAAGTGGATTGTATTTGGTTTGAAAATACCTTTGTTTGGTCTGAAAATTTTAGCTGGATGGCGGTTTCCATTGATTTTAGAGAGACGAGCAAATCGCTCGATAGGCTTTCCTCGACAATCATTTGGATTCGTTATCCTGATCGTGTGCGCCTACATTTTATTTTCTAGTAGTGACATCGAATAATATCTTCGATAAAATTTTGAGTAAAGTCGTGATATTGTTCTCATTTTTCTAACCACCGCTAGTCCTAGCATCGTATGCGCAGTCGTGTGTAACATAGTGAAGAAGCGCTACTATGAAGCCGTCTTTAGAATTCCTTGCACATCCTGCATGAAATGTTTTCATGCACATCAAACTTTGCAGGCTCTAAAGTTGACTGCGTGTGTGCGCATTAGATTGCTTCGTGTATGCTGGGGATTATCTAATCACGTGGCTCAATAATAAGGAAACACAAGTGTCGTATCAGCGATGAAGCCGAAGACAAGACAATCACCCATGCCGCTTGTGAATGATGCGGATAAACCGCTCATGATTAGTTTTAGCCTTGTTTATTGGGCGCCAATGATTGTGTGCTCAGACAATCAGACTTTCCCGAGATAACAAAGGCCTATTAAGTCATTTTGTTGATGAAGTGATGAATAAGGGCCCGTTTGTTTTGGTGTTTTTTCTCTCTGGTGCAAATTTTGAAAATCTAGGCG